>OW240913.1:14880584-14969303 GCA_933207985.1 Pelobates cultripes | reverse complement strand
TCCAGTACAAATTCGCTGGGGCTCTCCAGTTAGATGTGATGGATAGATCAAACCATACGTCCTTTAAATTGGCATATCTTGCAAGCGGGTTAGATGGTTCTGAGACATTTGAAGCCGACCACCAAGTTGTATTCTTTGTATCATCATCATAAGCTTTTTGCCCTAGACAAGTTAATTCTCCTACAGAAGTATTATACATCATTCCTTTCCTCGCTATGCAAACATAACCTATGATGGAAGTCTTCAATCTCCACTCAGATTTACCTCTAACACTCATATGATAGTCGGCTTGTGTAGATATTAATTGGTCAACTGCCTCAGAACCGGACATTACCTCCTTTGCTTCCCAAGGCCATTGGTCTCCCATGTTAGTACCTCCACACACTTAGCAGTTGGTAACATTAAGACTACCGGCAATACTCTCGGCTAAATCAATGAACAAGTTTTTAGCATTATGGGGGATCTTATTATCTATGCTCATCTCTTCATAAAAGGAATGGTATACTTGATGAGTTTGGGAGGTTACCGTATCAGTCTCTCTCCCTATAAACAATATTGTCCCAGGGTCTAAACCCGTCCCATATATTTGAAACCCAAATAAATTACCATATTTATCTAAGAACTTGTCAGGGTTATTTATAAGTATATGGATTGGATTGCATTCCATAGACTTACAATATAGATCAATAGGCAACTTAGTCACAATCATGTCCTTGTCTACTGTCTGTCCCCAAGTCGCCCACCCCACACAAGACCAATATGGGCAGAAGTTATAATCTCTATTTGGACATCTTGGACTTACATATCTATTTTTACTACTGGGACAAATATATTTATCGTTAGACCCATACGTCCTCTCCCATCTAAGATCCCCACATACATTCCACGGCTTTCTACCACTTGATATTGCTTTACATGCATCAAATAGCAGAGCACCTGAAGAATATACGGATTCTAATACCGTCTTATTAATTAGGGTTCCCTGAGGATCTCCATTTCTGAGAGTCAACCAAATTGTACGGGGTTGATACTCAGGACTGAAGCACTTAGGTTCTCCTACCCCTAAATGACACACACTATATTCTATATTTAAGTATCTACATCTTGATACATCTCCTTTACACTCATATTGCGAATGCCAAATTAGGGTCTGGGATATATGGTTACCTGTTCTTGTAGTCTTAATGCATACCTCACAGCTAGAAGTGTCGGTACCTCTACCTTCCTGAATATAAAAATACACATAAATAAACATTATTAAAAATACATCTTTCGTCGTCATCCTCAGTCTTCGTCCGTGCGAAGGCACCTCAGCTTTCAGGATGTAAGGGCTGCAGGGAATGGAGTTCTGCTCGTCTTCACAGGGGTCCCCTCAAGACTTTCCCTGACTTATACACTCGTTGGTGAGTGGACAGGCTTTATTATGGCCTTCTCACTCACTTACCAAGTCTCTGAAACAATAAAATTTGTGATCCACAAGGTTCCTCGTCACTCCGACTGAGTCGTGCGTTTTAACCGGATTTTGCAGGGATTCTCTGGATTTGCTGTAACTTGCCAGGAATCGGCTGCTGCTGGTTTAACCCTGGAGTGATGTATCCACGGAGCCACTTCGGCTACTTTTATCGCTGTAGGGGTAGACAGAAGAACAACATAAGGACCTCTCCACTTGGGCCCTAACGGCACATTATTCCACTCTTTAATCCACACTTGGTCGCCTGGGTGGTAACTATGAATTGGGGGATAAATATTCACAGGTAATCTATCTTGTACCCATTTCTGTACCTCCTCCATAGTCTTACCCAACTCTACAACCTGCTGCCGGGTAATTCCTTCTCCCAACTGACTCAAATCCCCCCTTAAGTTACCAAGCACGGGAGGTGGTCGCCCGTACATGATTTCAAAAGGAGAGAGGCCCATCCTTCTGGTAGGTGTACTACGGATTCGCAATAGAGCTATGGGCAAGAGAACGTTCCACTTAAGTTGGGTTTCCTGACACATTTTAGCCAACTGATTCTTAATAGTTCTATTCATTCTCTCTACCTTACCAGAACTCTGGGGTCTATATGCCGTATGAAGCCTCCACTTTATACCAAGCATATGAGTCAATTGTTGTAGGCACTGATGAACAAAAGCTGGACCATTGTCCGATCCTATAGAGCAGGGTAGTCCATATCGGGGTATTATTTCTCGTAGCAGGAATCTCACGACTTCTCCTGCTTTCTCTGTACGAGTAGGACATGCTTCTACCCAGCCTGAATAGGTGCACACCACTACCAGAAGGTAGCGATGTCCACCCGATTTAGGCATCACTGTATAGTCAATTTGTAAATCGGACATGGGAAGTCCCCCCATAAACTGGACTCCTGGTGGCTTTACTGGTCCTTGTCTTGCATTATTTTTAGCACACGTTACACATCTACGTACAATGGCCTGAGTCAAGTTGGACAATCTTGGTATGTAGAAATGTTTTCTGAGAGATTCTTCTGTACTGTCTCTCCCAGAATGTGTCCCGTTATGATAGTTTTGGACAATTTCTACCGCTAGTGATGCTGGAATAACTATTCTTCCATCTTCTAACTGATACCATTTGTTCTCCAAATACTTTCCAGGTTCAGTCCTTAACCACTCCTCTTCTTGAGCTGTATAAATTGGAGTCCATTGAGACAGTGGAGCTGGTATAAGAGCAGCTATATGCCCCACATATTCCTGTCTTCCTGATTCAGCAGCACGCTTAGCTGCACTATCTGCCATCCGATTCCCTTTGGTTACATCACCATCTCCTCTCAGATGCGCCCGACAATGTATAATACCGACTTCTTTCGGCTCCCACACTGCTTCCAATAGTTGTAGGATCTCAGCTGCGTATTTGATTTCTTTGCCTTCTGAATTCAATAGTCCTCTTTCTTTATACAAAGCTCCGTGGGCATGAGTGGTTAAAAACGCATACTTGGAGTCCGTGTAGATGTTCACTCTTAAACCTTCAGCCAATTGTAACGCTCGTGTCAGTGCTATCAATTCTGCCTTTTGTGCTGATGTTCCTTTTGCCAGTGGCCGAGCTTCTATCACCTTGTCTATCGTTGTTACTGCATATCCTGCATAGCGGATCCCTTCTTTTACATAACTACTGCCGTCGGTGTAATATTGAACATCAGGGTTCTGGATGGGAAAATCACGAAGATCTGGTCTACTTGAAAATACTTCATCCATTACTTCCAAACAATCATGTTGACTTTCAGTAGGTTGTGGCAAAAGGGTAGCTGGATTTAAGGTATTTACAATCTCTAAATGCACTCTTGGGTTTTCACACAACATTGCTTGATACTTGGTCATACGGCTGTTACTAAACCAATGATTTCCTTTGTAATCCAACAACGTCTGTACTGCATGTGGAACGCGTACATAAAGTTCTTGACCCAGAGTGAGTTTATCGGCTTCAGCTACTAGCAGGGCGGCTGCAGCTACAGCTCTTAGACAAGGTGGAAGTCCGCTGGCCACTGCATCCAGTTGCTTAGACATGTAGGCAACAGGTCTTTGCCATGATCCCAAGTACTGTGTCAATACTCCCACAGCCATTCTTCTTTGCTCATGTACATACAGGTAGAATGGCCGTGTGTGGTCAGGTAGACCTAATGCTGGGGCACTCATCAAAGCCCTCTTCACATCTTCGAATGCCGTTTGCTGTTCTTGAGTCCATAAGAAGGGGTCATGCTCTGTACCTTTGATAGCTGCATACAGAGGTTTTGCCAGTATCGCGTAGCTGGGAATCCATATCCTACAGAAGCCTGCTGCCCCCAAGAATTCTCGCACTTGTCTTCTATTCCTGGGTATCGGTATTTGGCACACAGCTTCTTTTCTCTCTGGCCCCATAATTCTTTGACCTTCAGAGATATGGAATCCCAGATATTTGACAGTTGGCAAACACAACTGAGCCTTCCTTCTTGACACCTTGTATCCTGCCTTCCAGAGGATGTGTAGTAGATCATGCGTTGCTTGCTGACATACTTCCTTTGTAACTGCTGCTATCAACAAGTCATCTACATATTGTAATAATACACACTCTCCTGGGATAGACTCAAAATCTAGTAGATCTTGGCTTAGAGCTGAACCAAATAGGGTAGGTGAATTTTTAAACCCCTGGGGCAATCTTGTCCAGGTCATTTGGCGTTTCGAGCCCGTTACAGCATTTTCCCATTGGAAAGCAAAGATACATTGGCTCTCTACGGCAATTCGGAGGCAAAAGAAGGCATCTTTGAGATCTAAGACTGTAAAGTAAGTAGCCCCGCCCGGAATTAAAGCAAGCAGGTTATATGGATTGGGCACGACTGGATGTATACTAACAACCGCATCATTGACTGCTCTCAAGTCCTGCACAGGTCGATACTCATCTGTACCGGGCTTTTGAACAGGCAGCAATGGGGTGTTCCAGGGGGAAGTACAGAATTTTAGGATACCATACCGTATGAACTTATCCAGATAAGATTGGATGTTCTTCTTAGCCTTCTGCGGAATATGATATTGTCTCAGGCTTACTGGATAAACCCCAAGTTTTAGTTCGATTTTAATAGGTGGAATATTGCGGGCCAGTCCTGGTGGGTTGTTCTCTGCCCAAACTCCTGGTATGTTAAATAAGGATTCATCACTCCTCGGGTTTTGGCTAGTCAACACTGTATAAAGTCGCCACTCTTCTTCCTTTGGTACGGACAATGTCATAATACCTGAGGGTCCATTAAACTTTAAGGATGTTGTTCCATTTGGTAGGAGCGTAATCTGCGCTTGTAATTTGGATAGCATATCACGTCCCAGCAATTGGACTGGACACTCAGGCATATAAAGGAATTGATGTTTTACTACGTGGCCTCCCAATGTACAGAGTCGACTTTTAAGAACCGGTTTTTCAGCACTTCTTCCAGTTGCTCCTATTACAGTAATAGTTCTTCCAGATGGAGGAGCAACTAGATTAGTCACCACCGAATGTTCAGCACCAGTGTCGATCATGAACGCACTCCTTTTTCCCCCTATTGATACATCGACCATAGGCTCCGCTCGACCAAGGGGGATGGAGCCCGGTCGGTATCAATAGTCCTCCATGACCGTGTCAGCCAATCCCACAAAGTCCCTACCTTCTCTATCGCGGGACCTTTGCGCTGCTGGATAGTACCTATCTTCCCTTACACTTCCTCTGTTCCCATTACTCCCTCTATTACCATTACTCCCTCTATTACCATTACTCCCTCCGGGGCCTCCTCTACCTCTCGCTCTGCCTCTAAAGTTTCCATAACCTGCCCTGGGTAAGTCTCTCTCATACTGCTCTCTTTGCGGACACTCATTCCTCCAATGCCCTTCTTCCTTGCAGTACGCGCACTGATTCCTACTCAAAGGCTCCCTATTCCATCTACCATCGCCTCTATCTGAGCCCCGTCTATCTACGCCTGCGATCGCTACCGCTAACATATCTGCCTTTCTACGCATCTTGCGCTCTTCCTCTTTCTTACTTTCTGTTTCCCTATTCATATATACTTTGTTCGCTACCTCCATTAGTTGGGTGATAGACATACCTGCAAACCCTTCTAATTTCTGTAGCTTGCGCTTAATATCTCCGTAAGCTTGGCTGACAAAGGCGGAGTTTACCATTCGGAAATTATCAGCGTCTTCCGGATTAAAGGGGGTATACAAGCGGTATGCCTCCAATAATCGGTCATAAAAGACACTGGGCGCTTCATCACTTTTCTGAATCACCTCAACTGTCTTCGACATGTTAATAGCTTTCTTCCCTCCGGCTTTCATGCCAGCAATTATAGCGTCTCTATAGGCTTTAAGTTGAGCCATATCTGCGCCATTTACATTCCAGTCAGGATCGGTGTTAGGGTAATGTGTTGCGGCCCATGCTGCCGGATTGGCTTGATTTAAAGCACGGGCTCTCTCCTCTAGCGCCTTAATGGCCGCTTGGTTAATCCTTGTCCTTTCCTCATTATTGAACAATGTCATTAATAACTGCTGGCAATCAGCCCATGTCGGGTTATGTGTCTGAACTATCGAGGTGAACAGATCGGTCATAGCTTGTGGTTTCTCAGTGTACGAGGAATTGTGGGTCTTCCAATTCAAGAGATCGGTAGTCGTGAACGGGACATATACGAAGACTGGGTCAGCATGTGCCATTTGACCTGCGGCATCGATATAGGCTGACCCAGGATTCAGACGAAGAGGCATCTGATAATGTTTTAATTGTTGGGTACCGGTCAGTTGTCGGGTTAGTATGGGGCTACGTGGAGGGGCGTCAGTTAAAGGTTCCGGTCGAGAGGTAATAGGGCATGAGGATGTGGGAACTTGATTTTGTGAAAAATTAGTGAATAGTATACTCTGAGCCGAGCTAGAAGAAGCTTGACCGGAAGTTTGAAGTGGCGCCAAATCAGGATATTCAGATCTAATGGGGGTTGGTCCTGGTTCAGGAAGGGGAGTTTTAATACGAGGGGGGGTGGATTCTGTACTGGAGGAGGAAGCGGAAGTGGATGGGGGCAATAGGGGAAGGGGTGCAGAACTTCCTGCATTCGCGTCACTTCCTCTTAAAGGGAAGTAAGGGGGCGGCAAAGGGATCTCGGACTCAGGGGGCGTGTCCAAAATGGGCCTAACACCGGTCCTAGTGGACAAATAAGTCCTGGCCACCATGAGGCGACATTGCTCCTCGTGGCATATCCGGATCCATTTTGGCGAGTCGTTTACGGCCTGCCTCCAACAATCAATGTATGGAAACTGTCCGTAAAGTTCAGGCCTACCTGACACAGCCACGTGTACACGCTGTACCAGGGTTGGATCCAAACTGCCACGCGGCGGCCATGCCGCAACCAAAGTAGGCCACTCCCTAGTGCACAAAGTGACCAAACGAACAGGAGACATTTTAACCCCAAAATCACATATTTTGAATCCCTTTTTAAAATTCTTTACCATACAACCTAAGGGATCCGAAATCGTTGACTCTGACGCGCCCATACTTATCAATGGAACGTCGTTGACAACGAATACTATGCACGCGTTCTTATTCAACAGTCACACCCGTTTCCTCTGGCAACAGCACCACGTGGTACAGTTACCAAGTGAAACGTACACAATAACACAATAATCACTCAGGGAATTCCCGTACACACACAGCTGTTACACCAGTCACTAAATAATCAATATTATGCCCTTTGGCGAAACTATACAGTCACCCACGCTATAATTCTCTATATATGAATTACCCGTCTATAACACACCCCAGTAACATCGTCTTTTACTAGTATCGGTTACAGTACGGTTAGCATAGGTCAAAGCACAATTTAAGGTCACAATACAATTACTAGTGGTTATGGTGTTAAACATGCAATAGACGACAATGATTAGTACTTATATACAGTGTCAGTAAATATACAGGGTTATGGTACCGTGCACTATGATACAGCAACACACTATTAACACTCTCGCTAGACGGCTGAGCTCGCGCTATCTAACAAGATATACACTTTACTAACAATCTTTAACACATTTACAATCCCAACTAAACTATTGGCCAGTACCTTGAATGGACTACCTAAAACTATATACACCCGTTTTGGTTAGCCACACTGCCCAAGCACCACATATAGCGAACTAGAGGGCGGAATTTACAAAATTGCCCTTCTAGTCTATTTACTCTATCAAAAGTCTAGTGGGTTCCAAATTTACACGCCTTCCCACTTAGCCAAGATAGGTTGAGAGCTAGCGAACCGAATTTACACAGGCGCCGCTTAGTCTCCCGGTCCCTCCGACCTAGCGAACGTAATATACACCCTAGAACGCTAGTCTAGACAAGACACCGGTGTCCGGCTAGGGCTATTTACACAGGACCCCGCCTGACTAACCAGATCAAACGGTCTTACTAAAGAGCGTTCGATCGAGCGGTGCGCCTTCGCTCCTTCCCTCCGACAGAGGGGGCAGATTCCATACACAGATTTAAACCCCTTTTGGGCCTACCGCACAATCGGTATACCCCTAGTGGGTCTGCCGTCTAAAACAGCAGTTGTCTTACCTCCTCGTTCCTGAACCTGAGTTCACACTCATCGACGGGGACACCCCAGCACTTCTTACGTAGAGGCCGATGATCTCCTGGACAACAGACCAGTGGCGCCGAGACGAAGGGAGGTCCACGCAGAAGTTCAGGGGTGCAGCCGTAGAGAACGTGGGCAAAGATAGACCGTCTCACGCCTCTGCCTCTCAGCTACCGTTGAACGATGAGCTTCCCGGCCAATGCACCAAATGATACCGGAGAAACTGACGGAAGCAAAGCACAGAGGGATGGACACAGGTTTCTTCAGGAAGGAAGAGATTCTTTATTGGATCACCGATCGGGACTCAGAGGGACTAATGTCACCAAAAATACAGCAAGTTCTGAGCCCTGAACAATAGTGCAGGCTCCCTATATAGGCACATAACTCCTCCCATATTAAGCTCCACCCGCACATTCTCTTGACCAATCATTACAAATAAGAATTAACTTCCTGCTTGACCACATGGCTTGTCCAGCACAATGGAGGAGGGGAATACTACATCCTGTATTCTTGCACATGCTCCGTACACTACTGATCGTATCTTGCCTCGTGCAACCAACTGATCGATACGTCAGCATATGCACGTACACATGCCATGTGGTAATCTCGGCCTACTAAATTTATTTTTACCGAGATTCCACCACAACACTTTCTATGTTTTATTGTCCATCAACCCCTTGCTCCCCACTAGAAGGCTGCCTTGCTCTTAGAATCTGCCTGCTGGTCCTGGAAAAGGAGGGTTATTATCATTAGAATTGTGCACAAATGTGCTTCAGCTGCACAAATGTGCTACAGCTAAAACAATCCATTGCCACCACATTTAAATCCCGGATGGATCAGTTTGGGCAGAGATTAAAATGAATTTGATTAGTTCGAACCAGCTGACGTGCATTTTTTTCACAAGCTTTGTTAGCTTACCATTTCTCCACCATATTTCCTTCGGGGACTTGTGCCTTAGACCAGGACATCAAAATTTTCGGGCAGAAAAATAGCTGCGTAAATTTTTCAAGCTAGGTTTGTTTGCGTCTAAAAAAAATAAAAATAAAAGGAAAATATACCATAATCGAGCTCTCTTGACATGTTTTTGAAGACCACTGACATGAGACTAGCCATTAAAGGCAGATATTAAATTGAAACAATTTACTCTTATATGAACTTGGTGGCTGTTTTAATTAACAATAGAGCACAGGTTAATTATTACTGAACTGGAAAACAACCTTGAAGTTCAGTTAATTGCCTCCATCGTCTTTTATACCTGATACTGAGTAATAAAAAAAATAAAATATTAAATATCTGACTTACAGAATGGCATATTATGGTATAAAAAACATCCTCAAACAATTCCGCTACTTTATAGATTCTATACTCACCTAGACGGAACCTTCTTGGCAATTAATTGTTTCGAAAGGTTAATGGCTCAGTCCTTTCAATAGAACCAAAAGAACTGGTCGTAATAACGGAAATCAGACGATGCATTCAGATCAGCACTTTTTCGCACATTTTGCCTGCGAGTAATTGGATATTTATGATTCAGTGTGTTAATTTAAAAGCGGTTGCATTGCAGTAGCTGTTAATAAGGTGAGAGGCTTCTGACACAGGTACGTTAGTTAACCCACGCTCTTAGTGTTACCTATACAAATGTTCAGTATTTCTTTGGAGGTACAACGTTGGAATGTGATCTCCTGGATAAAGTCCAGCAGCCGTCTCGATGCAGGGAAATACAATGAGTAATATAATGAGAAAAGGGAGAGTCCTAGCTCCATAATGATCTATACTCTTGGTGTAAGTTACATGCAATGTTTTCCAGGAGCCTGTTCAACGCACTCTGTTAATTTAAAAAATAACAGCAGCAATAATCTAACAGTTACATAATGACGCACACATTTTACAATGTACTACTCTTTTTAGGCTCACTCATAGATTTCTATATGAGAGCTTGTGCTGTGAATACTCACATATGTAGCTATATTGATTAATTGATTATTGAAGGAAAACTGTTTGCATGATTTGTGTGTTTTCATGACTTTGTTTACCATGAGCCCTGAACTATATATATTATATATGGGTTATATGTATGCACCATGCTTGAACAAATTTAGTCAACGAAGAATGGACTGCTACATTTAACAGGTGAAGAATGTATATATCCTCAACAGGTCGGTATCGTGTACTCAGCAGTAGAGATGTCGCGAACCGTTCGCGCACTTCCCACGAACGGCTCGCCGCGGTTCGCCACGAGACAGCTTCAACATGGATGCTGTCCAGGAGGTGGGAGGGTCTGGGAGGGAGGGTCTGCTGGAGATTGGCCGGGATGTGTCAGCTGACTGGAGCTCGCCGCCGCGGCGAGCCGTTCGCGGGAAGTTCGCGAACGGTTCGCGACATCACTACTCAGCAGCACATTAAAACCAGTAATTGCAATGCCATATGGTGAGTCTGTCACAGAAAATACACCTCGGCATTAGTTAGATCAGACTGTATCAGGAATGTGAGCAGAGAGAGCAGGTGGAAGAAGGATGAAGCCCTTACAGAGATTGAAAATTAGAATCTCCATATTGTGCAATCCAGCTATGAGAGGACTTACGCTGGAAGCTAACCATGGGTTAAGTTAGATTTTGACTCTTCATTCAGTAAGGAGGAGAATTTGGTTCTTTATTTTACCTGTACCTGCGGGCTTTCTGTCAGTATAGCAATATCTGTTTCCAGTTTGGCTGCAAAGCTAAGATAAAAGTAATTACAATTCTGTTGGCTGACTCATTCTGCCCCAGGATTGCTTAAACTGTGAAAAGGAGTACATGACCACCGAGTTCCACATGTTAGCAATAGGCTCACATGGTTTTCCCACTCTCTCACCCTTACATATAAGTGGGGTGGAGAACAGATATATGTATGAAGAAGAGAGGGGGATATTGCAAAATGTGACGGTTCTAATAATTCTCATTATAATACAGAGAGAGTACACTACAGGCTTCCTTTCTTTGTAAAATCTGTTTCAATCACACCATGACCTGGTTGAAATTACTGTTGTGCATCACCTGCATTTATCAAGTTGGACTTTGGAAATCCTTTGTTAGGCGCAGAAACTCAAGAATTTCCGTAACTATCCCAGAGTTCCCAGATTGACATGCAAATAAGCCCAGACTGGCAGCGCTGTATCCTGTTCAAGGCAAGTAAGTCATTTGCCTTAAGCAGCATTATCTGGAAACTATCTGCCCAGCCACGTGAGCCACCTCCCCCCACCGAGGCAGCCTGGTGTGTGCACAGTGGAGGTGGTGAGGATTCTGTAATCTTCTTGCTCTGTTCCCTTGCACGCCCTTCTGTGATGCCAGGAGCAAGAATATAATTTCATTCTCGCCCTGGCATTACTGAACGGTGCTCAATTGAGCAGAGCAAGAAGATTACAGCTCCCTCGCCACCTCCATTGTGCACACACCAGGCCGCCCACCCTGCATTCACAGCAGCCACACTGTATCTCAGGGACAAGATCCACTCCAGCTCTCCAAAAGGTGGAGAGGCCATGTGGATGTGGTGGAACTTACCACCAATTTCATGTTTTTCCCTCATTTTGCATGTTTTACCCTGGGAGCAGGGATAGTCTCTATCTAGAAGTGAGAACTCCCCCTTCTCTACTTTATCAAAAGGATATCTGTCTTAGGTTTCCATCCTGGAATGCAAGTGTGAATCAACGCCTTATTGCAGTCTAGTCTAGAGTGATTATATTGCTCTTAATAAGAACGCAGGAAAAAACACCAACATCTCAGAGATAGGTCAGCATTATTGGAATAGGGTGACAGTTCAAGAGAACCCAACGGGAAACGTCACTGGCACACCCAAAATCATTGTAGGCAGAAAGGAATTAGGCACCACACACATCTTGGGTTGGTAATGAAAAAGGGTTACACACACACATATATATATCAATATTCTTGTGTTCAGTATGAAATATAATTACAAATACATATACTGATATACTGATGTGCTCCACGCAGCTACCTCCTACATTTACACAATGTTCAATGTTCTAGTAGATCTTCACGCAATGCTGAACATTCAGAAAACACTGAACAATGATGTCTTGGTTCGAACAAGGCTTTCCTTGCTCTTATCATTTTAAACTTCACTGAAATGACACTGAAATTATAATGCCAGTTATAAGGGAATGCAAGAGTACCATAATCCATCAATGATTTGCATTTAATTGAAATAACTTGCTCCTTGAGCACCCAATCGAGTGAAAAGCTCTTTTGCATTAGATAATTAGTTTTGACGCCTTGCATTACCTTCCGCCATTTGCCTTTTGTTCCTGCCTAATGCCCGGCGATTGTCCTTTTGTAGAGGAACTCTATTGTATTCATGAATAGGGAGCAATTGATTCAGGTATTAATTATCACAGTGGTATATGGTCAACTTCCACTACTCTTTGTAAAAATACATTCAGACTTTTTATGTCATTTACCTTTTTACACAGTAAGGATACTTTTTAAACATTCAGCCTGCTGCCATGCATGGCATTATTTTGCTTTTTTATGTTAATTCTAACATTAAAATTTATGTCATACTACCGTTAAAGATCAGATATCTGTATCTGTTTGTTTCTTCTTAAAGGAACAAGCCGGTTAACATAAAAACTTAATAGAAATTAAGTTGTTGTGGCGTCATGAGGTCCCCAGCACTTTCTTACTGACAGGGGTTAAACCATTCTCAAATAATTTAACCCCAAAGGTCACCTCCAGTGCCAGATCTGCAGTTTCCCCCAGCAGTATTCAACTTCAGGAAATGCACAGTGGCAGCTACTGATCTAAGCCGATCAGTAGCTCCCGATTCATAAAATAGGTACATACTTATTGATTTAAAGTGTCAGCTGACCACACTAGCCAATTTGGGTTGGGAATAGGGAGTTTTTACCCAGTCCTGGTTGTCCCATTTTTTTTTTAATGAGTGCTATGATGACATGCCCCTCTCATGACCGGGGGCGTCACAAGTGTCATGTCCCCATGCTGTCCTAACCCCAGCCTCCTGGTTTTGCATTATTACTTTCCAGCGTTGCTAAATAGGTCAAGGATCATTGCAAGGTTTTGATCACACACTCACGCACACAAGAAATTTACAAGAAAGTCCTAACCTGGTCCTTTTGATGGACTCAATTACTAAGTATAAATACAACAAAGCTATAACAGAATCAACATACACATAGTAGATAAATAGAGTAGAATAAATAAAAGTGGATCTCAAGGTCTTTATTGGATGACAGGCTAAATTTAAGATAGTTTTTAGTCTAGCTTCCATGAAGCTCAATGTTTAATAATAATTCGTGTTTTTTTTTAAGGAAAACACATAATTATTCCTTGTTTTTTCTTCTTTGAAGTTTTTCACAATTATTAAAAAAAAAAAATTAAACTCAAAGTATACAAAGTATGCAACTGTGCACATAATAAATGTGTGGTTTGATGGTCAAGAGACATATGAAGTTCTACTATAAAAAAAAAATTGTATGCATGATGGTATGATATATTGATGATATACGTGGCTGGCTAGAATTTTAGACTGGTGGTCAGGGTTGCTCTGTCCATGTATTGGTGAATTTAATGAGAATCAAGACCTATCAGCCTGACTAAGGAGTCATTTTTACATGTTTCTGAAACCCGTCTGGAGAGCAGTCTGTGAAGAACAAAACTCATTCTGGTCTCAAAATTGTAGTTATAGTTTAACATAAACCCATAATTTGTAATAGTAGATATTATACTGTATTTTCTTAAGAGCTCTGAGTGCATTTCTAAAACCAGAGGGCTGAACTGGCCATTCTTAACGGCACTTATGGTGACGATTATCCTACCATATTGTCCGCCCTGATTAATGTTTCATTGCAGGTTTGTTGCAGTGTTCTTTGTCTGGCAATAATAAACTACAGTAAGCTACAGTTTTCACACTTCAATTAGTTATTCATTTTATATAAACCCACGCTCCTACCATGAATTTTAAAAAACGCATATAAAAAAAATAATAGTCACACATCACAAATCAAACATGTCAACTTCTTGGAAGACAAGAATGCCAGAATTATGACAATTTGTTATTTCCTGTTTAGTTTTTTGTGTTTTTTTTATTTTATTTTCTGTTTTCTTGCAGCCAATTTAAACGGTATTACTAATGCTTCAACAATCACAAAGCTTTATAATTGATGATTGTTGAAAAAACATCAGTGTGTATTTGACAAGTCAATTGTTTGGATTTCATAAAAAGTTACGAATTGATTGTTTGGATGTGGAAGTGTTAGTTTTCTCTGGTGATACTAGGTATCCTGTGATGGTAAATATGTACATGGCAGGAGAATAACGCGAACACCTACAAGGCTAATTAGGCTTTGTGATCGCAAGGCTTAATTGTCACTTTGCCAGGTTTTTCAAACATTATATTGAATTACCCGTTTATTATGAAGGGAATATTTTAAGTCCATTGTTTGCAAAAGGGAAGCTGGCCTGGCGATATCATTGATACAGCTAATACTCCCATGTATATGCTGCAGATAGAATACACAATGGCAAGCCATATATTATCAGAAAATACCATTAACTGGTTCTCCAGAAAACCGAGATAGCTTTACTTTTCTTTAAATACATGCTTCACTGTTTAGAGCTAGTTTATTAAAGTAATGTAGGGGTTAGTGGTTACTGTTAGGATACCATAGATCTTAGTGTTCAGTGTTAGTGTAGTGCAGGGACATTGACAAAGACCTGCACATGCACAGATACACACATAGACAGGCACAAACACACACACAGACACAGACAGGCATACGCAGGCACAGACAGGAGAATATGATTTACTGGCTCAAACTAGTTACAAGAAGTGTCCTTGAAGGACATTGCAGCTAGAAAATTATTTTTAATCATCCAATCCCTCCTTTTATTCGGAAAGAATAACTAAACAGGCATACTAAACATAAATAAGTAGCTCAAGATGCGACTGGGGATGAACTCATTAGCAGGTTCTGTGGGTAGCTTCTTCCAATCTGTAAGACATGGTGCAAGATGTCCTCCTGCTTTCTTAAACTCAATCTCTCTAAAAACTGAGCTCCTTGTCTTTCCTCCTCCTAATACTGATCCTCCTCTTTCGCTCTCACTTCAAGTTAGTGGTATCAACATCAGTCCATACTTGCAAGCGCGCTGTCTTGGCGTCATACTTGATTCCAGCCTCACCTTTGAGCCCCACATCCAGCATGTTACCAAATCATGTAGATTCCATCTTAAAAACATAGCCCGCATCCGCCTCTTTCTTACGCAAGATGCTACTAAGGAGCTTGTCCGTGCTCTAGTAATTTCCAGCATGGATTATTGTAACACCCTCCTAATTGGTCTTACCAAAAACCATATTGCCCCGCTACAGTCTGCAATGAATGCTGCTGCCAAACTGTTTTTCCTCTCTAGTTGGTCCTCTTACACCTCACCCTTCTGTCAGTCCTTACATTGGCTTCCTGTATCCTATAAGAGTCAATTCAAAGTACTAACCCATATCTATAAAGCATTGAACAATTCTAGCCCCTCTTATATCTCTTTACAGATCCATAGGTCTGCCCTCTCCGCTCTGCCAGTGACCTTCTCCTGTTCGCTGCTCGCACCCGTACAGCCAACTCACGCTTGCAGGACTTCTCATGGGCGTCTCCCTTCCTATGGAATAGCGTGCCTACCGCCATCAAACTCACCCCTAGTCTTCAATCGTTTAAAAAGTGCCTTAAAACCCATCTCTATAAGAAAGCTTATGGCCTCCCAGAGTAACCTCTACCCTACATACCTGTCTCTTGCTCTCTCCTAAAGGGCAGCACTCTACTCTCTCCTCCAGCTCTGCTTCACTCCCACCTTATTTGATTGATATTTCCTGTCCTAATGTGTTTTATACTCCACCTGCTATAGACTGTAAGCTTGTCCTATAGACTGTAAGCTCGTTTGAGCAGGGTCCTTTTCAACCTATCGTTCCTGTAACTTTTCTTGTAATTGTCCTATTTTTAGTTAAATCCCTTATCTTATAATATTGTAAAGTGCTACGGAATCTGTTGGCGCTATATAAACGGCAATAATAACAATAATAATAATACAGATGCCATTTCAAGTTATGTTTTTGGAGACTGGATAATTCACAGGATATCTCGGCTTTCCATCGCAGGCAAGTGGTTAGGGATTATTATGTTCATCAAAACACCCAAGTGCCGTTCCTTCTGGACAGGTAACTTGAGTGAGTCTTTATGTCTTCCTGACAGTCCTTCAACTATGTTCTTTCAATTGGTTGTAGGTAAATAAGCTTGTTTGGCCAACCAATTTGCAATGATACATGTGTGGATACATAAAGTTTGTTCTTTAACATTTTATAGCTCTTTTTTAAAAAATATTTTAGATAGGGTTGCAGTGCTGTTGATGTACTGGACTTTATGAAGTGCACTTAATTAGTACCATACATATTATCTCTTGCTTCACCTACAATAATATAGTTTATGTTAGGAAATAAATAGAATTAAATAGTTCAGAAATTTGTATTCTGTAATAAAGTTAGAAATATCAGTCGCAAGCTGATATAAAAGTAGATACCGTATTTGATTCTTATTGCATTGTCAACTCACACACACAATACACTTTTTGTAAATCTTGTTACATTTGGGGGAAGTGAGCCGGTATTTTTAGTGGATTGTTTAAGGTGATCAGGACAGGATAAGAGACATTTTTAGCCAGAATATACTGGAATATTTAACCATTGCATTGCAGCAAAGCAAACACATATTAACCTCTTTTATGTAATAATCATGCCTCTTCATTTCCCTCCTTTGATACCTATTCTTTGTAACATATCCTCCTATAAAATAAAATAATACTATAAAGCACTTGGATGGATGGGTAAAGCTAAAGTCATAAGGATAATATTTGGATATGAATTCGGTAGGCGATTAATGCATCTTATTATGGCAGAGTAACACACCATGACAATATCATTTAGAGTGCACTCATTCCAGTCCCCACTGCCACACAACACAGGGACACTATTGTCACCTGAACAACTTTAGCTTAATGAAGCAGTTTTTGTGTATAGAACATGCCCCTGCAGCCTCACTGCTCAATCCTCTGCCATTTAGGAGTTAAATCCCTTTGTTTATGAACCCTAGTCACACCTCCCTGCATGTGACTTGCACAGCCTTCCATAAACACTTCCTGTAAAGAGAGCCCTATTTAGGCTTTCTTTATTGCAAGTTCTGTTTAATTAAGATTTTCTTATCCCCTGCTATGTTAATAGCTTGCTAGACCCTGCAAGAGCCTCCTGTATGTGATTAAAGTTCAATTTAGAGATTGAGATACAATTATTTAAGGTAAATTACATCTGTTTGAAAGTGAAATCAGTTTTTTTTTTCATGCAGGCTCTGTCAATCATAGCCAGGGGAGGTGTGGCTATGGCTGCATAAACAGAAACAAAGTAATTTAACTCCTAAATGACAGTGAATTGAGCAGTGAGATTGCAGGGGAATGATCTATACACTAAAACTGCTTTATTTAGCTAAAGTAATTTAGGAGACTATAGTGTTCCTTTAAATCACAAAAATACACAACACACCTGTTTAATTGGTTTGGGTTGAAACTGTATCAATTGTAAAAACAGCATAATAGAGTATTCCATTCTCATATGACTCATAATGTTATGCTACTGCACACTAAAGGAGTAGTAGTTACATGAAATGGGTAACCAGTAGATGTAATAAAAACTAAGATCAATATACAAGTGAACAAACCACAATTCCTTAACAAGTAATTTCAGCTGTAGTATATTAAATGCTAAAATTCTTCATTAAAGCTCTTAGTTAATCCAGGATAGTACTGAAGCTATTTCAGCATTTTGATTAACTAATAAAGTCCTTATTTTATAAGGGGTTTGATTCCACGTGGGAATGGCTATGGTTTCACTAGCAACTGAATTACGTACATCCTTCTTGTTTCTTTTAAACATTTTGTGACATTCCACTCACACTGGGTCAAAAAGAGGGTTTGACGTGTGCTTCGCTAGTCCCGGTAATCTGTACATTGTTATCCAATGTATAAGGAAGGACAAGTAGCAACGTCTAGAGACCAAGCTTGGGGAAACCCGACTGGTAAACTGGTCACCAAATAAACTGTCCATAATGTTACCCCACCAGCTGCAATGTTTTCATGTTTCAATGTGGTATATTCTCATACCATCATGTAGCACGGTTCCTACCCTGCCACCTGTATTCTTGCTATGCCAATTGGCATGCTATCAATTTAACCTCTGATGTTTTTACTCCACCATCTGACACATTTTAACGTGTCTAACAGATCTTATAACCTTTGTTTTATTTACCAGTGCCTGTGTTTAAGTCTTGTGCCCTTTAAAACACTGTTTAGTTGACAAAATCCTTTTTAATACAAGTTGCCTTGTAATTTTCATTTCTATATTTATTTGGTACATTATTTCTAATAAAATGCGCTATAAGAACGTCATTCCGTAGTAGACATTTTCTGTTACTGTTGATGCTATCAGATATTTATTATATTCTTGTCTTCTTTCTGCTATCTTCTATTGATTCTGTATATATTTTGATTAAGTCTCTTGTTTTACAAGAGTCGTTACGTTTTTCTAAATACCAGCTTGGTTGCTGGACTTATTTTCTCCCCTGCCTGCGGTTTAATTGAATTTGATTTGTTTCCTATCGTAAATGTTCTCCGTCACCTCAACAGCATTTGAAATGTGTGTAAAATATAAAAGATTTTATTTATCCTTCAACAAATATAAAATTTTATCTCAAGACCGGCACAGGTACAGATTAAATGAAATAGTAAAGTACAACAAATTCTAATTATATTAGACAGATAATTAAAAAAAAAAACAAAAAAAAACATTTTTTTCTTTGTTAAAGAGTTACAGTATCATTAGGAAAGAATTATGGAAACTTCACTGAAATGTTATTGGAATTCCAAGAGAGATATTGAGATATATGTGAGATAAACCAGGGTCTGCATTGTCTCATGTACAAGACAACATTAGTTCACATGGCTTTTGCCACAATATTTTGACATTTCATCACATGCAACATCTATTGCAATAGGCATCTTATGGCATTCAGATGTACATGTACAACAGAATATTTGAAGCATTCTGTGGTATTGCACAGTCTTCCAACTCAGTTTTTGACTCTTGGGCACCTGGTAGAGTAGGAAAATTATGTGGCTCCTGGCAGACCATAGAGCACCCAAGAGCTAAAGAGGAGTAAGGTGGTGATGTGTTAGAGAACATCATATAAGTATATCTCTCTTACTCCACTCCTACCAGCATCCACAAGTACCAAAGCACCATTTTCTTAAAGATGACTGCATTGTGCTATTTTAGTATCTTTCTATTTTCAAAATCCTCAACTGTCCTACAACTCCCATGATATAACTTGGTCATTCTTGCAGGGTTGTATTTGTGAGCAACGTCTGTTTGTTTGAATGCAAGCATGTTTTTTTATTGAATATATATGTGTGAACGAAGCGTTGTATTTGTCTTTAGTGTTGACGTTTGAATGCAGTTGTGTGTTTGCCATTTAAATGCAGCAGGGTATTTGTGTGTAGTGTTGGCGTTTGAATGCTGGGGTTGTGTTTGTATGAAGTAATTGTGTTTGGATGCAGGGGTGTGTCTGCGTGTGTCTGTTTGTGTTTAAATGCAGGGTTGTATTTGTGTGCAGTGTTGGCGATTGCATGCTGAGGTATATTCACTGCCACTCAAGCAGATACACAGATACCTCACTGACACATATGCACATGCATTCAGATCCACACAGATCCACATACACTAAGATACACAGAGACGCACATACAGACTGACACACACATGCATACATATATAAGTATCAATTTACATATTTTTAGCCGCCTGTTTACGTTCTTATTGGGTGATAAAGAGTGGTTTCCATGGGTTCCAGTGGAAACTGGCTGGCAAAGGCTGATGTGATTTTGAGGTACCAGACTTCCTCGTCCGTCTCCTCCTCCATTTCATGTTTCTTCATCCTCCTAGCCCATGTGGCTCTCTGCACGTGTCTTGAACTCCAGCAGGCCTGGGCCAGTACTCTATTAAAGAATCAGAGATGCCAATCAGGTGTCCCTAAGTGTGAGGGGCACCTGATGGGCCCCAGCCACTGCTCATCGCTCAGAACACCCAGGAACCGGTCAGTTGTCCCTCTCCTGTTCAGCATACCACATACAGCGCAAAATGCGTTGGTAAAACCTCACTTACTATTTCTTTTACACTACCCTAATCTCCTACTGTGAGGGCATTTACATTTATTCTATGCAGTGTGTGCATTAAATATTCAAATAAAATAAAAATTTTTATCTATGGCTGCACTTGTCCAACCTCAGTATAACACCCAACCATAGAACTTAGAGTACACGGCGCAGATTGATAACGCAGTGACCAAATATTTATTTAATGTGTGCAAAAGATTAGAAAATCACATATGAGGTGGTGTTTCCTTTAAATCTTGTCTTTTCTATACCCATTTGAACTTAAAAACATGTTATTTCATGACACATCATTAAACCTCAGGTCTTCGCAATGTCATTTCAGCAAATATGACTGATTTTCCCGCAGCGTTTTTCTTTGATTGTATGAATCAGCCAAATTACTGAACATCAAAATGACATATTGCCCTGGTCTGCACGCACAGTTACCTATTTCCAAAACACCTGTAATTATTAGGATGGCTCAGGGCCGTACAAAGGGATTGCCCGCACCTCTTGGAAATAGCATTTGTGGTGACCCTGGTTTTTCATTGGCCATCCATCATTCTAACATAGTTTAGATTATGTGAAACAGAGCCTGTTCTTCAAAACCTGCCTATTTGAACATTAACCTTTCCTTGCCCAGAAGGTAATTTTGATGGCATAGTTTTAATAAAATAAAATGAAAAATATAAATATATATCTCCTTCCATCTACGCAGTAATTCGCGTTTAGATAAAATTTGCTAAACCTTGCAGTGCACTAAGCACTAAGTATTCAAATCAGCGACTGCTGTATTGAAGTGGAAGCTTATCACGACCTGGTCTCGCGGGCAAAATGATGCCTCATGTGTCATGAAGTCTTGTAATTAATCTGGACAATGAGGTATAATAGGGACTTTAATTTTCCTGCGTCTTTGTCAAACTACGGTATGTGCCATTCCATGAAATCCAATTGAGCCGTTTTATAGATTTCCTTATATGTCAAAACTTCCTCCAGAAAATTGCGGTTTGCTAGGAAATGATGAAGCCACTTATCCTTTGGTGCCAAAACATTTTTGTTGCCCCCCTCCCCTCCTCCCCTGTACCCCTTTAAAACAATGTGTACAATACATTTATCAATTTTTATTTTTCAATAAAAATTGTAGTAGTTTAATAATTTTACGTTTTTTAAAAAATAATAAAAATATTACATTATTATTATTATTATTATTATTTTATTATTTATATAGCGCCAGCAAATTCCTTAGCCATGTATAATGGGATGAATACATTGTCAGTTTTTTTGTTACTATTAATTTAGTCATAAACCAATAATTTAATAATACGATCTCGAAACAATACGAAATGTATTAATTCTAGTTAATCTATTGTTATTAAATCCTTTTTTTTGTAACACACGGCATTTCTGATTCTCGTATGTTGTTTTTTTATAGAGATTTTTTTTGTGAGTTTAGTTATTTTTCAGGAAACTATTCAGCCTTCCAATTATACATCATTTTGTATTCTATATTGTGATAGCACACATCTATTAAATGCCATCCTATTATGATCACGGCTTCGACTCGCACATGAAAGAAACACCATTGTACAAGTCAAACCTGCTCTTACAGAAAGAATGGACTATTTGCTTAATTACGCCATTGATTCTTCTATAGTAAGTGCCATAGACCATAAACGGCACAGCTCTGATCAGCAAATGGTCCTTTCTCAACCTCACTGGAGCAGAACGCGTTGTAAATGATTGTGAATGCAATGTCTGGCATTAGAAAGCTCTCTTCATTTGTTCTCGCATACTTTCAAACCACTGTAATTAGAGCATTGATCTTTTTTTATTTCATGGATCATTAAATAGGTCATGTAACCATCTCAAAATGAGTTTCGGTCCAGCACAGAAGGTTACTTTTTAGTGACCCCTTTGACAGACAAATGTTTAAGTTTTGATGCAAATATGTTTTGTTTATTACTCATGTTCAGTCCTCCTGTAATTGTGTTCTTGGCTCAATGCTCTACCAATCTTGCAAGGAGACTATTATGTGATTTTATTTTTTTTGTTAAACCCACCCCCAACAAAAAAAAACTATTTTTTATACAGTAGATGGTTCACTGTGAAACACTAATGTTTGTGCACTGTTATTAACCACTTAGTGACCAGGGCTGTTTTTACATTTCTGCGGTGTTTGTCTTTATCTGTAATTTTCCTCTTACCCGTTTTTCTAGCCAATAAATGGTCTTTCTAAAGATACCATTATTTTCATCACATCATATAACTTACTATAAAAAAATTATAAAATGATAAAATGATTTAAAAAAACACACTTTTTCTAACTTTGACCCCAAAAATCTGTTACGCATCTACAACCGCCGAAAAACAACCTTGCTAAATAGTTTCTAAATTTTGTCCTGAGTTTAGAAACACCCAATGTTAACATGTTCTTAGCTTCTTTTTTTTGTTGCAAGTTATAGGGCTATAAGTACAAGTAGGACATTGCTGTTTCAAAATATACATTTTAAAAATGTATCAGTAGTGACATTGTAACACTGTTACCTGTCATAAATCTCTGAATCACAACTCACATGTACATATTTTTTTTTATTAGCCACTTAGTCACAAACACTAGCCAAAAGTTAGCATTTATATTTGTTTGTGTGTTAAAAATGCAAACAAATTATGAACGCTAACTTTGGAATACTTCACTGAACACAAATATTAGTGTTTCAAAAAAGTTAAATGTATCACAACAATGATATCATCAGTAAAAGTGCCGTTTGTGTGTGAAAAATTAAAAAAACCCTCACTTTCACTAACAATATAATTGCTGTGATATGTTTTACTGATTTAAAAACACTAATATTTCTGTTCAGCGAAGTCTCCTGAGTAAAACAGTACCCCCCATGTACAGGGTTTAGGGTGTCTTGGAAAGTTATAGGGTTAAATATAGTACTAGCAAATTGAAATCAATAAAATTACTTAATTATGTAAAAATATTACATAAATATGCATGTAGAATTTAAATATATATACATAGTTATATATTTGAAGTCTACGTATATATTTATGAAATTATTTATGTAATTATGTATATGGACATATTTATATTTCGTATTATTTTTATTTAGATTTACATAGATATATATATATTTTCATTCTAAGTGGATTTTGATATAAATATACATATTTATATCAAAATACAGTTAGAATAAAATTACATATATATATATATATATATAAATAGATATATATAATTTTTTTTAAATAATACTTTTTAATTTTTTTTATTTATTTTTAATTATTATTTATTTTTTATAATAATATATATATACAATATATATAGTTATAATATATACATTTATATATATTTGTGTAATGTTACTCTAAGTGTATTTTTATATTAATATAGGTATATAATAATAAAAAATACACTTAATATGATGGTATATATAAGATATACATACATATATAATTATATTTTTATTGATTAACATATATTTTTTTATTTTACAAATGCAGGGAGACTGCCAGTCAGTTCAGGGCTCCTATTGCAGCCATGTGACTGCTCTTTCAGATCGGTCACAGGGCCCGCGGGGGTCTAATTTGCCAAGCGGGGGACTGTCTGGGCTGTCAGACAGTCCCCCAGAACGAGAGGAACACCGATCACCGGCGGCGATCGGGTAAATAAGTAGGACTCTGAGGACGTACTAGGTACATCCGCAATCGTTAAGGTGGAGTTTGCTGTCTATAACTATTCTCAAGTCCTTCTTATTTATAATTTTCCCTAACTTAGTAATATTTCAGGTATAGGTTAATTATACTTTACTTATGCCTTTACCAACATTGAATCTCATCTGCCTCTTGGCTGCCCAGTCCCCTAATTCATCCAAATCCCTCTCCAGCAAAATATTATCCTGCTCACCCAATATTACTTTACCTCGTTTTACATCATCTGCAAAAACTGGTAAACAACTTTTAATATTTATTGCATAGTGCATATTGTATAGGGGCAGGAGTGTCTGAATGCGCCTTACCATTTTCCAACAGTTTAACCCCAACGTTAGTTCCCTGGCACCTAACCAGATTTCCATATTAATATTCGGAGTTATTTGAGACAACGCTGCCTCCTCACTGCTGGAAAAAGGCTCAGCCCTGAAGACAAGATGATTTGTGAGCTACTGTATCAAATGTCTTAGATATAAATACATTGCATCCTCTGCAACACCTTAATATTTTACTTATTTCTTTGTGGGATGCAATTCTTGGTTGGACATGATCTGTCTTTCATAAAACCATGCTGATTAGTTCTAAGGCCAGGGGTCACTATACAGCAATTTTCTCAACAAATTAGTATGACTGTCAACCTTATGAAGCAGGGACTGGAGGTGGGAGCAGGGGTTGTGGCCAGCTCTGTGGCTCATGTAAGAGGCATGGATTACGTCACTGACATGCCTCCTCTTGGCCACTCCCCTACAACGCCACACCAGCCAATGGTAACAATTTAAAGGACCACTCTAGGCACCCAGACCACTTCAGCTTAATGAAGTGGTCTAGGTGCCAGGTCCCTCTAGGATTAACCCTTTTTTTTTTATAAACATAGCAGTTTCAGAGAAACTGCTATGTTTAAAATAGGGTTACTCCAGCCTCTAAAGCCTCTAGTGGCTGTCTCATTGACAGCCGCTAGAGGCTTTTGCGTGCTTCTCGCTGCGCATGCGCATTCAGCCGAAGAGGAGGAGAGGAGGAGGAGAGCTCCCCGCCCGGCGCTGGAAATAAGGTAAGATTTAACCCTTTCCTCGCCATCCAGCCCGGCAGGAGGGGGACCCTGAGAGTGGGGGCACCCTCAGGGCACTATAGTGTCAGGAAAACGAGTATGTTTTCCTGGCACTATAGTGGTCATTTAATGCTGAAATCAGCCCGGAAGTTCATTTTGTATTAGTTTTATTTAGTAACAATCGCAAACTGTAACCGCCGATCAGATTTCCTAAAGGTCACATCTCCCAGGGAGTATTTTTGACATGAAAGAAGTCCAAAAAATTGGATTATTCTGGTAAAAAATGGATTGTTGAATCTTTTATGCCCTTTTTAAAACAACCGCAGAAGATAATTAAAAGTGAAAACAAATATTATACAGTTTTAAAGTATTGTATGATAGCAGAGTGTATTCTGATGACAGCGATACTTTAATATTAAAAAACAATATATTTATTGTACAAATTAAATCTTCCTATTCGCTATGTATTGTTTGTTTTTTGCTTTATTTATATTTATGATGGTTTTTTGACGTTATGGTCAAATTTAATTCATATGGTAAGATATAGAAACTAAAAAAAAGAATTCTGAATATGTCTGTGGGATAATTATCACCTGTGATTTCAGATTTACGCTGTAATTTCAGCACTGTGCTCATTTGGCATTGATTGTTGTTCTTTGCATTGGATCTGGCGACTATATAACATTTATAGGTATGGCATCTATAGCTATCATATTATTATTCCGCAGCGCTGATTTACAGATTGACAATGTGTTATTATAATATACTATATATAAAAAAAAAGACTGATGAATTTTTACTTCAAAGTGTTTATGCAAAGAGATCCATAAAAAATGTCAATCATAAACATAAAATATAAAACACTGTTACATTGAATACACTTGGAAATCACATTCCATTCCATCTTAGTAGACATACATGTATTTAAAGTGCTACGAGCAATGTATGATTGATTATTGACCAATGAACAAAAGTATTACATCTTGAGGCTAATTTAAAAAAAAATCTCTAATCTCTAGAACAGTGATCTCTATTATGAAGGTCAGAGGGTCACACAATGCAATTATTATTGCAAAATGTTTCAACACTTAAGGCATCCTATTCTGTAAAGATTAGTCAGGCCAGCAAGGCTGCTTAAAGGGTTACACCAAACACTGTGACGAGAGCAATCTCGCCACATTGCATTGGAGAAGCCTGGTTGCTCACCTGCTGCCTTTGGACTATGGCCCCATGTTAAAAGACATCTTTTGTACCTGCAGAAAATATTTATTCGTTCTTTTCTGCCTGGTGTTCGGTAGATTCAATCTACCGAACAACCGCACGAATGACTGGACCACCTGGGAGCTGGAGTGTGCCGGCAATTAGCCTCCCTGAAGCTGCGGTTAACCACAGCTTAATTGACGAATGCTGGGTGGCCGCCATTCGTATCACGAACACAAGGTCGCGGCCATTTTAAACATGCGAATGCACAGCGGTGTTCGACGCTTAATTCAATGAACTAAAATCGGACACAGTTTTGCGCGAACACCGCTGAAGCCGCCGACCTCCCTTCTTGGTCGGTGAAAGTGCACGAACGGCCCGGCGTTCGGTAGTTTTACTGGAATATGTTATACCCCAGATAGGAATCCCATGGAGCCCATTCGCATGAAACTGACTGTGTAAAGACTTTAGCTCCATGGCGATTAACCTGTATTCGTGTGGTCTGAGCACCATTCGCTTAATAATGTGCGCTCAGACCTGAGCTATCTGGGGATATGTTAAATGTATGCTGTTATGTGTCTCACATGGTGTATTTTAATAGTAATCCATGTGTTAGTATCCCCATGTGCATAATGGCGATTTGCCTTTGTCTTGGGAGATAATTGAATTACTTCTCAATTATCTCCAAGGCAGAGGGGAAGAAGCCAGGATGCATTGTGGGAATACAATGTGACTGTGTGTCCTATTTGTCTACTTGTCTGTCCCTTGTCACAGTCTCTCATTTGGTCCCCTAGGGGAGTGTCCACCAGGTGGGAGACCTGCATAAATACTGGGCAGGTAGCCCTCATTAAACAGACCACTGCTTGACCCCCAACACGGAGCCTTGTCTCGTATTTGAGGGGATTTACTGAACACTGATAGAGACTGATTGCTAGGAGTGTAAGCCGCTTGGATGCTTTTCCTATTCGTCTGCTAGCAGTGATTCGTATGGTTCCAGTTCGTGTGTTTGGAGTGCTATATTGGATGCTGTTCGGTAGTTTGGAGCATTCCCTTATTGGCGGTTCGTGAGTTTGGTGTTCTACAATAGCTGTGCCTGCATCTCTGGAAAGGGGGACGATCGCCTAAATGGTTTTTACCCCTTGTGTGCAAAACGGTCCGTTACAATAACTACATCCCACGTAGTGGTTATGATTCCATGAGTAGCCTGGCCTCGTTGCTCAGTAATAGGGCAAACCGTTTAGCGATGGTTTGCCCCCTTTACCTGGGTCTCCAATGCTGGCTGCTGGTTCGGTGACACTCTTTTGCTGAGTTGCAGGAGCCGGAAGCAGTGGCCATTGACATTCATTGGTTAGTAACCGATGACTGACATTTTGTGCAATGAAAGATACACAGAATTGACATTAGCCGGCATGGAACTCTAATTCCGGGATGGCTGATGACACCCCTATGACCAGAGATGGAGTTACACCTGTGGCAGCTAAATTGTTAATCTCTGTATGTGTAGCACTTCCAAGCGAAATGCTGCACATAAAGACTCCAGGCACCATCACAACTTCAAAACACTAAAGTGGTCATGGTGCTTGGAGTAACCCTTTAATATTGTTTACTTTTGTCATCATTAATTTATTTTATTTGCACTGTTAAAAACAAACAAAAAAAAACGAAACCTTAAAGTCCTTGGTTTGGGGCAATTCACCTTGGGAAGGGACAGGAACCTAGACTTCTAACCAGCTCACTTTCTGCTCACCTTGAACCCTACATGTTCTGAGCTACACTGGCAGACATACACATGTATGGAAATTAAACATAAGTGGTGGGGACGGGAAGAGCGGTACATGGCGAGAGATGGGTGGAAGATTCAAGAATGAGTGAGTGACAAATAGACTAGGAGACATACAGTATGTATACGAGACAGGCGTTTTCGGAGGTTTGTTTTGGGATATGCCAGTGATGCAGGATAGTGAATTTCAAAATGTATTGTTATATACATATAATAACTTTGGGTACATTTTGTATTGTTAATTTTGATTTTATTTCAGCTTTTTCTATTTTTTTCCTCCTGTTTGTCTAAAAGAAGCTGCACAACATGCAGTCTAGCAACATACGCACATGCCACATAGCAAAACTGACCACAGTTTAACGCACTGGTAGATCTATGCACGCTATCTAAGACATAAAATCTGGAATTCTAAAGCGTCATTTTTATTGCAAATCGTTTTATCCTAAACAGACGTCGTTATTTCCTTTCATAAAAATTAAAAACACTACTTAAAGACGTCAGACTATCTATTCTAAATAATTCACATCCAAGATGGAAAATGAATGGTTTTGTTTTATTACGCTTTTTTTTTATATTATCTTTGACAATATATATATTTTTGAAGATTTTATTCTTGGTGGGAATACAGAAAAAAAGAAAAGTTGAGTTTAGATTGTGCAGGAAAGCACAAGCGGTGAAGAGACACAATACTGTATTCAAGTAAAATCACTATGCACTATTTGAAGAGGTAATCAGCAGTTAAGGAATAGACCTTTCAATGAGAATTACACATTAATAACTAAACCACAAAGCAGGTGACACTACATCAACTAAAATTACTGGGTAGTTTTGAAGGCCGTAAGAATTTCTTCTTAGCAGTGAGACGTGCACCCACTGGATGTTGAAGTTTAGCTTGTGATTTATGGAATGTACAGATGAGGTAGAATCTTTTATTCCCATTTCCAGATAAGGCATACTTAAATGGAAGAAAAAGATAGCCAAGATTATTTATTTTATGTGGTAGTACTGGGATGACAGAAGAGCTAGGTTTTGAGAAGACCAATATCAAACCGAGGGGTAGTGATGGAAATCGCAGCTATCTGTGACTACATGGGTTGTAGCCATATACAAGACCACCACAAATGTGTGATGCTTCTCGCAGTCGTTAATTCATTGCATTATGTCCCATCTTATTGTGAAAATGAGAATCATCTGGGAGCCATATATCAGTGTATCGACACTTTTTGATTAATTGAATGAAAGCACGTAGGACAATGTGCCTTTCAAAGAAGCCAGTTGTAAAGGGTTTGACATATGGCGGTCACGTTATTGGGCGCAATGTGCAAAGTGCGTAATGATTCAAAAATATCAATGGGGTTTAAGAAATTGCAAGGAAAAATAAGTACTTGTTCTAACAAGATGACGCAGCAATTCTTAAAGGGAACCTGTCATGGGTAACTACTTTAGCTTGTTTAAAAGAGCTTTAAATTGTATCTCTACATTGTGCTGACAGTTTTCCTGGCAAATGTATAGATTGGGAGAAAACCCCATTTAAAAATAGTTTTATTTCCGCATCTGTTTCTTAATTCTCAGACACTGAATGTCGAGGAACTGAGAGACAGTAAGAGTGGAAGAAGCCTCCTACAGGAGGTCGCTCTGCTCTCCACAAATAGCAACCACAGCACATGCATTGTGGTTGCTATGGAAACCATCTAGCCGGTACTGCTGGCTATAGAGTATAGAAACGGAGTAACGTTGAAACATTGCAAGCATGTCGGTGTCATGAAGGAGTTTTGCCCTGCTTGGAGACATGTCCTCATGCAGGGCAAATCAATGTAGAGATCAAGACGAGTGGACTGCAGGTAGGGGTTACAGAAGTGCAATACCCACCTCAGTAAGGAGATCGTAGCGGGGGAGCAGAGGGCCAGGTAAGTTTTGACAGTTTCCCTCTAAGGGTTATTATGAGATATATGTGCTTAAAAAGATTTGTTCAAAAATATTGATACATCGATCAGTGGAATTTAATCTTGGGACCGCAGTTTGCAAATTATATTTTTCTATGCATTACTAGTTGAGAGTATTTTAATTGAGGTTAGATTCATGTGGCAGTAGACCCTCTTTCAATGTTGTGTTGTTGTGGTCATTCTTTGCAATCTTGGATATTCCTCAAAAATGTTTGAATTCCACTCTACATAACCTTTGATTAATCCTGATAGACATTTTTATGGATTATGTCTCTCAGTTCCTCGGCATTCAGTGTCTGAGAATTAAACAGATGGGGGAAAAAAAACTATTTTTAAATGGGGTTTTCTCCCAATCTATACATTTGCCAGGAAAACTGTCAGCACAATGTAGAGATACAATTTAAAGCTCTTTTAAACAAGCTAAAGTAGTTACCCATGACTATGCACGTTCATTCAATAATATTTATTTTATTTTGTAATTTAATGCACTGTACACTTTTGCACTAATAGACTGTATTTTGAATATAATAGTATTTTATTGTTATTGTATACGCCACTTGCTGTGTTAATTGATGATACACCTATTTTTTGCACTGATGACCTTTTTGGATTGAGAAAGACCGCTGTGTGGGTCGGGCAAAACATTGCCTTTTTTATTTACATTTACACTGTTTTACCATCTTGTACCTGTTTATTTGTTTGCAATGAAATCATGGCATACCTAATTTATTTACGGCATGTAGCTACAAAATGTGTCCTTGTTGACTTTTTTCAGATCTTTTTTTCAATAAATGCAATTCTTCATTCATATCTTTGCAGGTTTGCATTGTGGAATGTGAAGGGAAGATTTATTCGAGTACAATGTGGGCGGCCTGTAAAACAGTCTTAATTAAGTCTTCGATACAACTCAGCCTCAACAGCTTTGAGGAAGATTTTAAACCTTTCAACATGGACGACAGCCAGTTTGCAACTAATTTTAAAAGGCTAGGTGATCTCACTAAAGTGGTTGACCTCAGTAACATCAATGATGAGAAGAGGATGTCCAAGATAAGCAACCTTATTCGTGAACAAGGAGAGGAAGACACCACGATTGATGGAGGAGAGACAACACTTGGAATGACCAATGAGCCAGATGAATTTGGAGACTTTCAGAACCCTTCGAGTGCTATGTCCAAAAGATTTGGAGGCTTTGTAAAAGGGAAATACAGTTACCGGAAATTTATGGGTCCTTCGAAGGATCTCCAAAAACGCTATGGGGGTTTCATTGGTGTTAGGAAATCGGCCAGGAAATGGAACAATCAGAAGAGGTTTAGTGAATTTCTAAGGCAGTACCTGGGGATGTCTACACGCTCTGCTGAATATGACAGCTACACCAATGACATGAACGAACTGAATGAGCAGAACGAAATTTAAGACTCTGGTTCATCAAGGCACATAGTTATTTGATTTATAACTAACAAGGTAGAAAGTCAACCTACACCTCAGAGTATGATTTAGGATTTTTTACCCCAGAATCTCCAGGGAAAATATATGTCATGGCTAGGGGATGTTCTTCTAACTTCCTAAATCATGAATTGTGAAACACATGTAGGTAATGCTCTGGGGACTCTTTTTGCAGATAGAAAAAGAAAGAGCAGAGACACACAAAAAAGAGAAACAGAATAATCATAGCTTCTTAAAGTTACTTGTGGAACAAGATAAAGCATTTATTTTATTTTATTTACTTGTGTCTTAATTATGTAAATATATTGCATGCAGTATGGTTGGTTTACAAACGTCACATAGTTGGCGCACAATATGCAGTTTTAATTGGGCTTCTTAATTAAAAATTATCTTTTAACATCATAAACTTCACAGCAAATTCTCTTTGTGGATGGTTATTAACCCGAGTGAAATAAGAATTGTAATTGTCAGCTCTTCTGAGCATCTTGCTATTTCAAAGATCCCCAAGGAAGTTATAAACAAGAAAGCCGGTGAGATTGCACTATTGGTTATTGATCCAATAGAACTTGTTTAAAGTTCTGCTCTCAACCACATAAACACTAGCTTTATTCTTTCCAAGGTTAATAAAATAAATATCACATAATTTGGATATTCTTTGCCCCATGTCAGAATTTAAAACACGTGAATGTCTCAATATAAACTGCCTGGCAAAACACTTTTTCCTTAAAAAATAAATTGTATTAGTCTGTTTGGCAGTGATATTTTGTAGCCACGGTTGAGTCCATTCCCCCATACTGAAGAAGTAATGGAAGTGGTTTATTTCAACTGTAAAGTTTTGGAATGGATTCTGTTTCCAAAGATAAATCTCATTCTGGCAACTAAATCCCAATCTGTGTAAGAAAGCTTCATCTCTGAATGTAGTATCTAGCTCGAGGAGATATTTGTGCCCTGAACCCACGTGACATTGAAGGGCTCTTTGATGAATACAATGATCGCTTTGCTCCGTATTAAATCTCATATTAACATATATTTACCAGAGCTTCATATACTTACTATGAATTATCAGGGTCCTGATAATTAAACCAATAGTTGTAACACCCAGTCCACCACCTGGACTGTCAGTTCTAAAGGTAAGTTGGAGAAACGGACACGGGACATGGTCAGCAGTCCAGCTCCAGAAAACCAAGTGTAACATTCCACTAAAACCCTCTAGTACAGTGGTTACCAAACCAGCCCTCATGGCCCACCAACAGTCCATGTTTGTCAGTATCTCCATTGGCATAAACATGGGAAATACATAAATCCTGTATTGTTAATAGGTCCTCAGGACTGGTTTGGGGAGGACTGCTCACTAGAATGTACTAACATTCAGAGACTAATGATTGGTCGAGGGATTCTTAGAATCTCCATGACCCTTAGAAAACATGAAAGCAGAAAAGATCTCTACAAATGCTGAAACATTTAAATGGATATTTTTTTTATTCACCTCTAACCTTGAAGTGTTCACTTTAAGAAAAACTATTTTTAAAAAAATCTAAATATAATTAGATGAGTTTCTTTGTTTTCTTATTGTAGAATAATATGTCTCCCTTAAAAACTAATAGCAAAAAGACATTAAACACCTTTATTCCAGTTCCAGGAAAGACTTCTGTTCTACGTCCAATTCGCTTTACGTGAAGTCATTAATCCTGAGCATTTTCCAAGCATTGAGGACACGCAGTGCAAGCGTAGCAATTGCCACAATCGACCAATCCAGTGCTTCTCTGTAAGATGCATTGAATTCCAGTGCTTCATATAGAGAAGCATTGAATGCTCAGGGACTTACATTACGTGCTGATGCCAGAGTCAAATAGAATCAATGGCTGAATCTAACTGTGTCCAAAGTCCTTAGTAGTTGTCTGTCTGAAAGCGGCATCTCTCAGAAACAAGTGTGAGTGTTCAACTCTATGGAATCCTGCTCATAGGAATTGTATCATTTTATTACAACCAGGGCACCATATAATGCATTTATACTCCAGAGTCCAGATAACTAGATGAGACTGATCTGGTTCATTAAAATAGTTATCATTATGTAAATTGACTTTTTAGAGGCGCTCTACAACCAGATCAGAAAATTCTAATATTAAACAGGATGTATTTGCGTTTATATACCTGTACATTTTTCACAAGTTATTCCTTAAATTGAGTAAACCATGCATTTTCCAGCACATATAAGCTCCTATTCCTTTAATATATTATGGACATTTAAAAGGAGAGGCTAGAAGAAGCACTGTGTTCCAATGGAGCACTAAGATACGTTTTGTTTGTTTTTGTTTTGGTTATTAATAATAATAAAAAAAGACCAAATGAGTTATAGATTTCAAATTGCATATTTAAGGAACTAGACCTTACCCTTTAAATGTATATTAATAGGAAATGTATCACAAAAATTTGCATCAGGAACTGTTCAATTATCAGAAAAAGTTCAGAAATTCCCAAACTACTAATAATACTATCTACCTGAATTTTCTTCCTCAAATTTCATGAATCTAAAATCGGTATGAAGAAAATAACAATCTCCTTCAAAATGTTTTCTTTTCTTAATCTGTATTAAACAGCAATGCATAATACCTAGACCAACATGGCCGAGGTTCTATCCACTACCATCCCCGCTCCCCCTAATTATGTGGGGGATTTCTCTTCCCCATTCCCACCTTTCTGTTTCCATCACAGATGAAGTTTCTTTCTTGGGTAGGTGAGCCCTCCCGTTTACTTAGATATATAGCATGAGATAAAAAAAAAAAGTGGAAGTGGATTTTTGGGTTACATGTTACGGTCAACACAATATTTATTTGTTAAACAAAAAAAAAACTAAAATATATTGTTTTTTTTATCGTGTCCTGTATTTTTCAATGAACCCTTTACGGCAATAGTCAGGTATACCTGATCAATATATTAATTCACCCCGCACACGTGTAAGTGTCAATGAATAATATACACAGTCTGGACTCTCACGGCCAGCACGTACATAATATGACAAAATGATTTCCTTTCATTGGAAACCACCGTCCATAAACTCTACATTTTCAGCTGAAACTGAATCTCCTGCAAAATAAGAGGTGATGAGACCCATGCAGGGACATAGAAACTGAGAAGGTTTCTCGATGAAAAGGACACTATGAGCACCAGGACAACTGCTTATTACAGAGGCTATGGCGTTAGAAGGTTCCTGTACCTGTGTGTGCACACTTATGTTTAATAATATTATTGGTATTTATGTAAACGCGCCAACGTATTCCGCAGCGGTTACATTGTGTGATTAATAAAATTCCTGCAAAGTGCTTGTCTGCATATCCCTTAACGGACAGCTGTCACTTCAAAACGATGTTTTAGTATAATGATCATTTCATCAAGTATTGAAAGGACATAGACTTTTCTTTAAATGATGTATATGCAAAAATAAAAAACTCATCCCTACCTTTAGTACATGATAGGATCCTTCAGCCATTAACATGATAGGATCCTTCAGCCATAAACACGCACCTTGGATAATACAGTGTTTGAAAACCGACAGTTTGTCTCTTGTTGTGGGTGTCTCTGTTTCTGTACAGGGAGTATTTAGAATGCACATCCTCGATTTGCTACAGTCTCTGTTAATCACAATAGGGCTTTATCATAGAAAATGAATTCTGATGGAATATTACATAAACTGACCAATCTGTTCCACTTTCAAAACTTTCTTCTACAACCGTGCTTTACAAAGTACCCACACACAATGTCCTGGTCATTTTTATAATCTTACACTTTATATTCCAGGTTTGATTGACTTTCTGCTGATTTGGAACGCAGTGTTGACTAATGTTTTGCTAGGTTAAACTTGGCATGTTGTGTCCTAGCCGTTATAATTTGCATCGGATGGTTACTTAGGCTGACTAATGACAGCAATCTGTCTGCTTCAGCCATCCTGCTTCCGTAGATGTATAGCATGACTTAAAAACAAGGAGGAACTGAATTTTGGGGTTACTTGTCCTGTCAAAACCGTATTTATTTGTTTATAAAAAAAAAAAAATGGAAAAATATTTTTAATTGTTTCCTGTAAAATTTCTTCATTAAACTTGTACATAGCAAATGATTAATAAACTAGTTTACTATTCCTCTTGTAATTGTTGTTAGCAAAAGGGCCTGCTCTACGTTATTTGCTTAATGTCATATGTGCACATGTTTGGTTTAAACACATTTTCTAAACAGGTGATATACATGAAATTCTGAGCACAGACGTGTATACGCAACTGACTAAAAACTAATATATTTGTTAATAGTTGACCAAAACATCATCTATAGGGAAAATCAACAACGTACGTGAATTGTCAGGAATTCTAAGTGAATCATTTTAAATTCAGTGAATACAAATTTTTTGCTCAACTTTTTAGTAAAACAATTCTTCAAAGTCAACTGTGATTGTAAATTGGATGATTTTACCAACAATTTGAAATTTGCTTTGAATTCCAACTCCCATTTAGAGTTACAATTCAGGGTTTAGTTAAAAACAGCGGGAGACAAGACAGTATCAAACTGAAATCCGAACAGCAAAATTAAGGTGAATACAGCCATGCTGAGACTGGGGCTGAGCTGGATAATTTCTCTAAATTAACTATGTTTCCAATATTTTGCAATTTCAGATTTTGATTCAATATAGTTCAAAGCGAATAACCCCATGTAAAGTGCCACCATGCCATTTATGTACATTAGGTACACTTTAGATATATGTTTTCTTGTAAACTCTACTTGAATATGGTATAAAAATGTTTGTGCCCAAGAATACCAGCACAGATAAAATCAATCAAACCTGGTAAATTGAACGCTGTGTACTTTACGCTGTGACACTGAGCAGAGCTACAAGATTTACATTAAATCAATCAGATCCTCACATCAATGGGAACCCACCAAGTCTGAGTCTTATTCTTTATTAAACATGTCTGTAGGATGTTTTTTGTGTCATATATAATCACGTGGAGAGCACTTTACCTTATGTAATTCTCTTCTAAAGGCTCGGTATTAAAATATTAATTAATTCGCTACTACTTTATTTCCACTTAGGGGTGCACTCACTTTTGTTGCCAACAGTTTAGACATTAATGGCTGTGTGTGGAGTTATTTTGAGGGGACAGCAAATGTACACTGTTATACGTAGCAGAGTGTCATTTCTTCAGTGATGTCACATGAAAAGATATAACACAATATTTAGAAAAATGTGAGGGGTGTACTCACTTTTGTGAGATACTGTGTATATATATATATATATTTTATACAACAATAACGAGAAATAAGGGCATTGTTAATGGGAACAAAACCCATCCCATTATGCAGAAGAACATTATAATGTTGGGAAATCAAAGAAAAACACAAAATGATAAAGCTCAGCACTGAAAATAGTACAGGTGGATGCAAGAAGGCACCTCAAACAACCCAGGTCAGAGTCTCTCATAGCCGGAAGAAGTATGAGATGGTGGTAGAAAAGGAGTTGTCAGTATCGCCTTGGTGTGACCTCAGGTGGGTAATATAGGCCAGTACTTAATATACAACTGGAGTTGCACTTACAGAAAATGGACCTGAATAACTTCTATGGGATTTGCTTGAGTGGAACAATCCCTGCTCGAGGTCTCATGAGATGGTCCAGTGAACGTAAAACAGAACACGAAGATGAACACTATATAGTGTAGTTGTTTGAGATATCTAGATTTGTAAAATAGGTGGATAGGAATTGCACTCACAGAATATGGCTCTTTTAAACAGCTAAGGATATGTTGCTGTTGCAGTGCCATCTCCGTAGTATATGTAAAAGATTAAAACAACTTTATAGTGCACACTGTGTGTGAAGTAGGTGAGGTAGATAAAATACACTTACTAGCTTTGGAGCAAAGTATCTCACTCCGTAAGGCTCTGGTGGTACACTCCCCACCATGAAGGGTGATGTCCAGGAGATTTGTGGAGCTCCAAAATAAGACAGGATGGTCCAGGTAGGTGAGGGTAAAATATATGTCTTTATACAATAAGATATATACAATAAAGATACAATAAAACAATAGAGTAGTGACAACAAAGCAATTTAGAAGTATTAATTACTTGGGAATCTGAAGACCTGTTCGAACGGGAGAGAGAAGTAAGGAAGATGACCTCAGGAAAAGTTTGGGATTAATAATCATAGTAATCCATGTGGGGAGCATGGCATAGCAGAGGGAGCATGGCATAGCAGAGCTCTTATAATACCTATCTAATAATTGCAGTTTCTCTAATCCTATAACTCTGCTCAGAAAATACATAACAAGCAATATAGGGAGTTTCTGATGGTTAATTAAATTGGTCAAAAACCTCACAGTTGACAGATCTCTGAATCTGTAATTATTCATGAAACCACTTGCAGGTAATGGTATTTAAAATGAAGAAGAAGACAGCTCCAAGCAACAATGAGGGCAAAGTCATTCAGGAAAAAGCGTCTTTATGTCGTGGAGATGAGTGACAAAACAAACAAAATTGTTGTTGTTCATGCCAAAATCTAAAACCACAGGTTAGAAAAAGTGCAAAATGATTTCACCACAGGGCCCTCTCCATTTTACATAAATTATTCCGCGCTGTGCTAATACTTGTAATGATGGAAGTTCATCTCTGGAGACAGGAAGGATGTTTCATCAAAATGTAAAGAAATGTCATTTAAAATGGAAAATATAGCACACAGTTTGTCATGTTAAAAGCTTAGTCCTCTTTTAGAAGCAAATAACGAGGGATGCTACCCATGTTAACAGCGTCCTTGGACATAGATTACATGTGTGCATTGATTTTATTGTTCAATAAGATATTACTCAGATTGACAATCACTGTGAAGTAATAACACAGTTCAGTGGACATGAGGAGTCATTTTGTATATCAATAGGGAGAGGATTGCTCCTTAGTCATCTTCTGAAGATAACACGTGTATAGTTTTCTTTCTGGTAACTTTTGTTGGTGTGCCAGCACTTCATCTTAGAATAAATCTTAAAATTAGTGGAAGGTTTGCATTATGTGCTGGTTACAAACACACCTCAATGCAGGGTAAAGCCCTTGACAAACATTCCACTCGTAGAAATGTATGGGACAGAATCGATCGTGGAGCAAAACAAAAAGAAGAAAAACATGAATAATTGTTTTACCTCAGCTGTTATTGTTAACCTGTGAATTGCATAAGTCCTAAATACTCAGTAAATAGACACAGCCTGTCTAACCAAAACTTTACTAACTCTTTTAGCAGCTCGATACCTGCCTGACTGCAAGGTGCTGCCTGTAAAATTGTAAGAGAAGTGGTGGTCTTCGTTTGTTTTTCATTGTTTAGGCTAAGCCGCTCATTTCTAGTGAAGAGACATCGCAGTAACAGCGTCCATTAATGTTCCATATTATTGTGAGTGTCCAGCTTTGTGGAAGAAGTTTGGAGACGGACATTTTCTGTTTCAGCAGGATAATGCATAAGGTCTGTGCACAAATGTTTTATTGACCCATCGGAACAAAAACATGGTCTCAGCACAGCTGTGAGATGAACTGTAAGCCAGGTCCAACACCAGTGTTTGAATCCATTAACATTCTAATTGCTAAATAGAAACAAGTCCCACAAATCATTTTCCATTTTCTATGGGAATTTCTCATGAGAAGGACGGAGTCTTGGAATCTTGGAATCTCCCCTCGCTGGATTGACGGACTTCTGTGTAGTTGCAGACTCACACGGTCCAATCAAAAGGGAATGCAGTGAGACATGTAGGGCTTAGAGAAAGAAGGCTTCGCTTGCTCTGCCTGCAAGACAGGAGCTCATAAAATCCAGTGGAATTAAAGCTGGCGGAGATAGTGATCAGGGAGGTGATAACACAGTTGGGAAGAAAAGGATTCTGGGAAGGGATCAGTTAACGTGGGAAAGGAGTCATCCCAAGAACTGTATCAGTTTTGTGTACAAATCACGTTCAGCTACATTTAATGAATCAAATGATTGTTATTTAGTGCACAAATGAATTGATTAAATAGCCCATCAATTAAAATGCATTTGACTTGTTCAGCACAGCTGAACGGGTTTGTGCACAAGTCTAGACTGTGTTAAGGAGTATCTCGGAATGCTTTTGTGAATTCAGTGAAGAGTTGGTTCCTTGGGGGTTTATTAAAGAATTAAAGTGAGGTTGCTGATTGGATGTGGGGGTATGAACTAATTTCAGTAGTTGAGGACTGGGACTGATTCGAGACAGAGCAAAATGGTATAGGATTGTGGTAACAAATGTGGAGGAGAGGGAATGCATGGGATGGGTAAAGATATGAGAGAGAAGAGATAATGAGGTACGAGGATGTGGAGGGATTTCTATACGAGGTGATATTTTTTATTTATTTTTGAAAATAGAATGTTGTGAAAAGTGAAGCATGATTTTGGGAAAATATTTTCTGAGAGTAATTGTCTATATACTTTTGTTTGCGTATGAGCTCTTCCTATTATACAATGTTGTGCAGGCTAAGGGTGTAAAACAATTTTCTACGTAATATGGGAGAAAAGTTAGTACATTGCCCTAGTGAATATGATGATAAAACTGTGTTTTCATGGGGTCTCTTGTAGTTTTAGGACTTTGACCTAGAAGAGATCACTACACATGGTTTGAGCAGGGCTTTTCTCAATATTTGTCAATATTTGTAATTACTTACTGTCAAAGATCCCCTTCTAGAATTGTAAAGCGCTGCAGAGTATGTTGGCACTTGGCGATAAATGCATGGTAACAATAATAATTTAAAAACAATGCAATAGCCCCATCAATAATGAGCTCACATTTAGCAGAGCTTTAAAAAAACCTCTTATTATAACAGTACCTTCTTAATGAAAACCTTTGTTTATTGTATATGCCATGCTCCTATCAGACAGTCAACAAGTATAATTATTCACTTTTTTTCACATTAAGTACTTTAAATACAAACAAAAAAAAAGAATAGAAAAAAACCTTGCTTTACCTAGTTGGTCAAGCAGTAAGGGTAAGTTAATTTTCAGAATCACTAAGTTTGGGTTGAAAATAGTGAATTGGGGGCACACCCGGAACATGCATTTGTCAGCAATAGGGCTGCAGTAGATGCCAAAATGTATACAAAATACAGATTAAGGAACAGTGCACACATAGCAATAGAGTTGTATTGTACATTTTACAAGGCTACTTGAAATCACCTATCTCAGAAAACAAATATGGAGATTCAGTTCCACCATGTGGCCAAATCGTGTTAAGTCCACCACTACGTCACAATATCCCAATATCGGTGGGTCCTACACTCATTTAAAAACATTTCACTTTAATTATAATTTTCAGAGAACAGATGTATGATATGCATTGTGAGTATACACATCAAAGCACTTTAATTGTTTTGTTTTTACACTGTTTTTTGAATTGAAGTTTACACTAGCTTTAGTGTGCTAATAATCTAATAATCAAATAATTTTACAACATGACGGGAGGCTTCATATTTTGCAATTTTAATGCTGAGAAAGGTATAGAAAACCAAGGAAGAATCCAAATAGTGCAAAGAGAGACATGGACTGTAACCCCGTCGGGGAAAAAAGGAAAAAACAACCACGTTGAACAGCCGAACAACCGATACATGACGGAAAGATACCAGAACAAGCATAACATAAACTTGGTCGATAACAGACAGACAGAAAGACCATCATTAGATGCTCAATCCTGTAGAAAACAGAGAACGATCTCCACATCTCATAACCTCTTTAAACCTCTTTAGTTTCGAAAAATGTCGCGGGGATATGATAACATTATACAAATATATTCGGGGTCAATACAAACCATTGTGTGAAAATCTATTCACAAACCGGACTTTACATAGGACACGAGGTCATGCGTTTAGACTGAAAGAAAGAAGATTTCGTCTAAGGCAAAGTAAAGGGTTTTTTTTACTGTAAGAACAATTAGGATGTGGAATTCTCTGCCTGAAGAAGTGGTTTTATCAGAGTCCATACAGATGTTTAAACTGCAACTAGATGCATACTTGCAAAAACAGAATATTCAAGGATATAATTTTTCAATGTAGGATAATAACTGCTTGATCCAAGGATAAATCTGACTGCCATTCTGGGGTCAAGAAGGAATTTTTTTTCCTAGTTTGTTGCAAAATTGGAAGTGCTTCAAACTGTTTTTTTTTTTTTTGCCTTCTTTTGGATCAGCAAACAAATGTGAGGAAGGCTGAACTTGATGGACGCAAGTCTCTTTTCAGCTATGTAACTATGTAACTAGGTAAGTATGTAACCTGGAGGTGGATGTCACTGAGTAATTGGCACACAAGAGGATCCTTGCCCACCGGGAGTCGCCAGACCAGGACATAGCCCGTTAAACTGGCCAAACTAAACACATAAATGAATCGAGGTTCCGTTTCAAACACCAACCAGACCAAGAATGCCCAGATGGAGAGGTTTCTCCCCCCCCTTTAGTGGTTTCTCCTCCCTCCGCCACCCACTTTAGCGGTCTCTTCCTCCCTTTTAGTGTTTCTCTCTCCCCCTCCCCTTGGTGTTTACCCCCCTCCCTGTTGTGCCTCCTACCTCCCTGTGTAGCGTTGCCAGGCGGCGCGGACCATGGTACAGGAGCTTCTGTTCCCTGTAACCGACCGGACTGAAAGGAAGTGGTCTTTCAGTGAGCACTTCCTTTCAGTCCGGCTGGGTACAGGAAACTGAACCGTGGTCCGCGCCGCCTGACCACGCTACTCAGAATGACTGGCAGGAGGGAGCACTGTCCGCTTCCCTCCTACCGGGTCACTCGGATCTGGATCCCCCCATTGACCTATGGCTGTGTGCCCACAGAGAGGGCTCGGTGTGCCAGCTGTAGCACGCATGCCATAAGTTCGCCATCGCTGTTATGGGACATGTTTGTTAAGTCATGGCGTAGATCCACAAATATACTAATCATCACATACAATAATATAGAGTGCTGGGCAGACTGCATGTTCATTTAACATTTGGACAGTTTTAGGTGTTTTTTATTTTTCTACTCATTCCTTTGCAGAGAGAAATTGGGGTCAAGACGTCACCAAATAGTAGATTTCCAAGTTTATCGTTTTCATCTGATAATTGTCACATTGCCGCAGAGCGCACAGAGAAAGGCTGTCATCTGCGTGGGAGCTTTTCTTGATAGAAACCTCCAGATACGTCCAAGGATAAAGAATGATTTCTCAGAGAGTAAAAAGTATGATAGCAACAGGGAATGGCTTGAGGCTGGAGTCGGATAAACTTACTGGCTGTGTAAATATTTTACTTGCAGGGGCGTTGTAAAAAACTGACCTGATCCCACATTTTGAGCCTGGTATATAACCTGACACACTGGGACATTAACCTCTCAAGGACACAACTTCTGGAATAAAAGGGAATCATGACGGAATATTTCCGTTATGTGTCCTTAAGGGGTTAAATACCTGTCCAGAACGGGGTGACACACACAGGGGCACGGCACAGATAGAACCTCACACCTTGTTACCTCCTTCGAGACCATAAAAAAGATAGTAAGAAAGTCCAGACAAGGATTTGGCTCAAATATTGCTTCTAATCATATAATTTATTAAATGAATAGCTAGATAACACAATAACCATGTGTGCTCACTAGGTATTCTCTGTGTTTTATAGCCATTAGTAAATATTGCTTTTGAAAGATGATATTGAATTTCTGATTCTTGAGGAAGCTCACGACATTTCACAAAACGCACTGACTTTGGCTTTTGCTGACTTTTCCATCGCAAATTTTATTTATAAGGAGAGCGTCAATTTCCTCATTTATCGTGTATTGTCCTTTTTGTATACTTGAAAGTTTGGAAGCTGAAATTGTAGAAAAAATGCATTACAATCACAATACTTTGATTAGCATGTGTCCTCTGCTTTCATTGTTCTGTAGCCATTAGAATGCAATGTATTCTGTCATTACACCACTTACCTGTCAATATATAAGGCCCTATAAGGGTACATTCCTTTAAGATTGATTGATATTGTTTCACTCTAGTAATTGTGTATTTATTGTTCTTATTATTATGAAGGTGCAAAGTGTTACATGATTCTGAGATTATAACATAAGTATCATTAAGTTTGGTAATATGATTTAGGTCCCCTGGATGTAGTTGAAAATTTGTTAAAACTAAGTATATATTTCCTGGTTAAATGCTTAGATGTTATTATATTATTATAAAGTCTAAAGTTCCGACAAAGTCAGTAGCGGTGTGTGAAAGCGTAAAATAAAATAAAATGACACTTTAATGCCTTGGTAGGGTTTTGTCAATATATACAATATTAAGAGAATAATGTCTATTTATTGAAAGGTTCATTTTAAATTCAGCTTTTCATCATTACCGGGGTGCACCTGTGTTCTGTGGATGAGCAATTAATTACACCAGATCCCAATCAATTAGTCTGCGGTTTTCGGAATAAATATGCTGTTACCATATGTAGTAAATGAGTATGATTAAGCTTTCTTGGCAAAAGGCATAAAATGTCTATTATTTGCTCATATATGTATAACAGCTGCGATTGCAGGAAAACGAGTTGCACCTATTTCTCCTGCGTTTTGGAATAGGCTGGTACACCTATGTGTTTCAAATCGCAGATGTTTGGTTTTTGTTTGTTATACTTATTATACTGTATTGCTTAAAAACAATTCTGGGACAAAGTTCTAAAAAGTGGAGCAATCAGCAGGAACATTCTCATTGTAGAACTTTACTGTAGAATTGCGCTCTCTCTGTCGCTAAACTCCACCATTTTCAATCCTTGTTTGTTTTTTTGTTTTATATACTATAAGCTAATAGATTTAGTTTTATTCTATAATTAACACATCATTGATGATTTCCCACCCCAGATTTCTCAATGAAATATGGGTAGCAATGGCCTTAAAAATAAAGTAGTGATATGTGTCATGTCCATCCACGGGGATCTGGAATGATGCCAATAAAAGGGGTGACAGACAGCAGCAAGCGGCTACATTTGTGCATGACCATTGATTTTAAATCATAGACATTTTCCCATGAACCAGCAGTAAGTAAGCTCAGTTTGTGCTGTACATTTGTTAATAATGACTTCAGTCAGCTTAAAATTGGTTGAAAAATGTAACTGTTATGCAATTGCTCAGGTAGTTTCAAGATCACTCTGGTGGCTCTCTTACTAGGTTTCGGTAAAGAGTTAATTTTATTCTCATTGGACCTCTGGCAAGCAAGGATCTATAGACTCCTATGATGGGCGCATGGCCTGTAGCTTTTGGTCAAACTGCTACAAAATGTGAACGCTATGAAAGAACAGGCTGAGGGGCACCAATAGTGGTCATAACATCTATAAAATGCAATAGACTTTTACATTCAGCAAAGAATTGCAATTTGTCCACATTTTGTATAATCAGTGGGTTGTCCGAGCTCTGTAACCCCGAAGCACCATATGAATGTATCATGAAACAAACGACACAGACAATGGATGACGTTATTTCCGAAACAACTGCATTGATGAAATTCGTCAAAGCCGAAATGCGACATGGACAAATTTTGGTCCATCCCAACAATTTTTCTTTTTCCCCAGGAGATTTGATTCAGTCAAACTGAGCTTTTTCGCAATGTTTAAATTTAAAATACAGTGCGTGTGGTTGCACAGTTCTCCTAGCTCTGATTATCCATAGTGTGCCATGGTAGGTGCCCCTTTTCCCTGGCACTATAAGCCTCTTCAAAGAAAATGATAGACAGCCACATGCCCATGTCTCTGAATACCTGCAGAGGGCGCTCTAATCACATAAGGCTAGTATTAGTCATCAAAATCAATTGCCAGCAATTCAAAGGAAGTATATTAAATAAAATCTATAATCTGTAAAAGTAATTAGATAGCATGCGTATTCACATTTTAATTTCCTGTCTCAATGAAGGAGAGCCTCTAAAATCCATTTAAATTGCAAATGGGAAGAACAAAATCTATATGAGATTATAATTAATAATAGAGGTATATATTGATATGTATGTAATGCTGGTCAGCTCTTTTTAATCTTTTTTTCCCATTGACACCTTGCATGCCTGTCTATATAAGAGTTGCTAACATGAATTAATACATTTTTATTTCAATATTCATAGCACACACTCTGGATAGAACAACATATGTGTTAGTAGATGGCTGTTCACAGAAACATACAATTTTAATTGTTTATTTATTTATCCGTTACAGAAATATTAGGTGGATAGTTATCTCTTATGGGTGTGATAAACATCGAAAAATAAAAATAGTCTAATACCCTGCGTGTGGTTATTTGTAATGAACCTGGTTTTAGTAATGTACCATCATAACAAAAATAATGTCTTTATGCTAACATTATGCCGACATAATTCCCAAAGACTGAGATCCTTATCTATTTAAAACTTCAATCATTTGTTATCTTAGAATGTCAATAGAGATATACCAACATTGTAACGAAAAAACAAGATGGAACCTTCTTAGTAAAATAGAAACATAGAATGTGATGGCAGATAAGAACCATTCGGCCCATCTAGTCTGCCCAATTTTCTAAATACTTTCATTAGTCCCTGGCCTTATCTTATAGTTAGGATAGCCTTATGCCTATCCCACGCATGCTTAAACTCCTTTACTGTGTTAACCTCTACCACTTCAGCTGGAAGGCTATTCCATGCATCCACTACCCTCTCAGTAAAGTAATACTTCCTGATATTATTTTTAAACCTTTGTCCCTCTAATTTAAGACTATGTCCTCTTGTTGTGGTAGTTTTTCTTCTTTTAAATATAGTCTCCTCCTTTACTGTGTTGATTCCCTTTATATATTTAAATGTTTCTATCATATCCCCCCTGTCTCGTCTTTCCTCCAAGCTATACATGTTAAGATCCTTTACATTTCACCTGTGTGTAACCCCTGTTTATGGAAAAGTAGCGATGATAATTATTATTATATTTATATAGCGCCAACATATTACAAAGCGCTTTACAGTGGGTGGACTAACAGACACGTAATTGTAACCAGACAAGTTTGACCCACAGAAGCAGGGGGGTTGAGGGCCCTGGTCAATGTGCTTACATGCTAGAGGGAGTGGGGTAAAATGACACAAAAGGTAAGGGAAGTATTAGGGAAGTAGATTTGTAGAATAGTATTCAATGAAGACTTAGTGTGGGTTTTTTGAAGCCATTAACAGTTTAATTGATACGCTTTTGTGAAAAGTGAGTTTTTAATGATTTTTTTGAAGGAGTGGAGACTGGGTGAGCGTCTAGCGGAAAAGGGAAGTGAGTTCCACAGGAACGGTGCAGTCCTAGAGAAGTCTTGAAGGTGAGCATCAGAGGTGGGAGTACGAACAGAGGATAGATGTAGGTCTTGGGCAGAGCATAGGGGCCTAGATGGGACATACTTGTGTATTATAGAGGATAGATAGGTGGGAGCAGCATTATGTAGAGATTTGAAAGCAAGTACCAGAATTTTATATTGAGCTCTATATCTTACAGGAAGCCAATGTAGGGACTGACAGAGGGGTGAGGCGTGGGCGGTGCTGGCGGACAGGAAGATGAGCCTCACCGCTGCATTCATAATGGACTGCAATGGGGCAAGTTGGGAGCACGTAAGACCACGGAGAAGCGGATTGCAGTAGTCAAGACGAGAGAGGACAGTGGCATGGACCAGCACCTTAGCCGCATCTGGCGTTAAGCAGTTGCGGATGCGCACAATGTTTTTGAGATGGAAGCGGCAGGATTTGGCGATAGACTGGACATAGGGAGTAATTATATGTTTAAAACTAAGGGTAGCATTCAACTGCCCAAATAAAAAGGAATAAATAAAATTACTACTAAAAAAGTACCTCTTATCTGCAGCCTTTGCAAGCTCTCCCCTTCTAATCCCGCCCAAACTTTCTGTGACTGTCCAACACCAGGCAGCAACAGGACCAGTTGTCTGATTGACAGCTAGGGGGGTGTAACAAGGATAATTGTTATTATGGATTTCTATTTAAATCTGAACCTTTTTTAAATGAAAAAAGGACACACTCTTCATACATAAAGCCTTTTGGCAAGCTAAAGTGTTTTAGGTGTCTGTAGTGTCCCTTTAACCAAATATTTTAAGCATGCAGTATTTATCATAACATTTTCAGTTTCACTATGTTACACCGATCAGCCACAACATTAACCCCTTAAGGACGGAGCCAAATGTACACATTGTGAACGAAACAAAATGTAAACAAAACCTGGCATTTGCGCTACATGTCTGTCCAACTGTAATTCACCTCTTTCATATTAAATTCACCCACCCTTATTATATATCATTTTATTCAGGGGAAACAGGGCTTTCATTTAATATCAAATATTTAACTATGAAACATAATTTAATATGAAAAAAATGGGAGAAAATAAGATTTTTTTAGATTTTTTTAGTTCTACATGACATTTTAACGGTCAATGTCGTAATACTGTTTGCTTTTACTGCAATAAAATACACATATTTGTATTAAGCAAAGTCTAACGTGTAAAACAGTACCCCCTATGTACAGGTTTTATGGCGTTTTGGGAAGTTACAGGGTCAAATATAGCACGTTACATTTGAAATTGAAATTCGCCAGATTGGTTACGTTGCCTTTGGGACTTTATAGTAGCCCAGGAATGAAATTTACACCCATAATGACATACCATTTGCAATAGTAGACAACCCAAGGTATTACAAATGGGGTATGTCCAGTCTTTTTTAGTAGCCATTTGGTCACAAACACTGGCCAAAGTTAGTGTTAGTATTTGTTTGTGTGTGAAAAATGCAAAAAACACCAATTTTGGCCAGTGTTTGTGACTAAGTGGCTACTAAAAAAGACTGCAATACCTTGGGTTGTCTACTATTGCAAATGGTATGCCATCATATGGGTAATTTATATTCTTGGGCTACCATAAGGTCTCAAAGGCAACGTAACCAATCTGGCGAATTTTAATGTGAAAAAAATGAAACACAAGCCTTATATTTGACGCTGTAACTTTTGAAAACACCATAAAACCTGTACATGAGGGGTACTGTTGTACTCGGGAGACTTCGTTGAACACAAATATTTGTGTTTGAAAAAAGTAAAAAGTATCGCAGCAATAATATCGTCCGTGTAAGTGCTGTTTGTGCGTGAAAAATGCAAAAAACTTCACTTTTACTAGCGATATCATCATTGTAATACATTTTACTGTTTTGAAACATTAATATTTGTGTTCAGCGAAGTCTCCCGAGTAGAACAGTACCCCCCATGTACAGGTTTTATGGTGTCTTGGAAAGTTATAGGGTTAAATATAGTGCTAGCAAATTAAATTCCCTTTACTTTCGGCATGGGTTGTCAGACAGGTCCCGCTAATTGTAATTAATCAAGATACCTAATTATGTAAAAATATTATATAAATATATATGTATAATTAAATAATATTTTTATTTATATATAGGTATATATATAGTGATATATACGTATATATTTATGTATATAGATATATATATTATTTCGTTCTACATGTATTTTGATATAAATATATATATATTAATATCACAATACAGTTAGAACGAAATAACACACATCTATATATTTTTTAATTATTTTTTTTAATTTATTTTTTAACGTATTTACATATTAAATTTTTTTATATTATATATAAATATATATATAACAATAATTATATATATATTTAATCAGTATCAGTCTACGTTTAATTTGATATTAATATATATATATAATTATAAATTAATAGTAAAATACACCTAGACAGTGTATGTGTGTGTATGTATATGTGTATATATATATTTAGATCATATATATATATATATATATATAACATATATACATGATCTAAGTATATATATTTTTTTTTTACACTTATTTAACTTTTTTTAATTTTATTTCCAGCCAGAAGGGGGACCACCTGTCATTACAGGCAGCCCCCCTGCCGGCAATGCAGGAGGCAGCTATCCCGGCCATGTGATTGTGAGGTCGTCGCAGGGACCTCAATCTCACATGGCCAGGGGGAGGCTGCCAGGGGGTCGGGTAAGTATAAAAAGACCGGAGGGCGTACTATTACGCCCGGCGGCGTTTAGAGCCGCCTAAAATAGGGCGTAATAGTACGCCCTCCGGTCTTAAGGGGTTAAAACCACTGACAGGTGAAGTGAATAACATTGATTATATTGTTACAATGGAACCTGTCAAGGGGTGGGATATATCAGGCAGCAAGTAAACAGTCAGTTCCTGAATTTTATTTTTTGGAAGCAGGAAAAATGGTCAAGCAACAAGATCTGAGTGACTTTGACAAGGACCAAATAGTTATGGCTAGACAACTGGGTCAGAGCATCTTCAAAACGGGAAGTCTTACGGGGTGTTTCCAGTATGCATTGTTTAGTACCTACAAAAGTGTTGCAACATAGGACAACTGGTGAACTGGTGTCGGGGTCATGGGTGCCCAAGGCTCATTGGTGCGCAAGGAGCGAAGGTTAGCTCATCTGGTCTAAACATACAGAAGAGCTACTATAGCTCATATTGCTGAAAAACGTAATGCAGGCCTTGATAGAAAGGTGTCAGAACACGTGCATCACAGTTTGCTCTGTATTGGGCTGCGTAGCCACAGACCAGTAAGAGTTTCCATGATGACCCCTGTCTAACACCGAAAGTGCCTTCAATGGGGAAGTGAGTATCAGAACTGGACTATTGAGCAATAAAGGAAGGTTTCCTGGTCTGATTAATGATGTTTTCTTTCAGATCAGATGGCTGGCTGGGTGTGTGTATCTCATTCACCTGGGGAAGAGATGGTAGCAGGATACACTATGGAAAGAAGGCAGGTTGATGGAGGCAGTGTTATGCTCTAGGCAATGTTCTGTTGTGAAACCTTGGGTCCTGGCATTCATGAGAATGTTTCTTGAACACATACCAACTACCTAGAGATTGTGGCAGACCACGTACACCCCTTCATGGTGTTTTCTGATTTTAGTGGCCTCTTTCAGCAGGATACTGCACTCTGTCACACTGCAAAAATTAATCAGGTATGGTTTGAGGAACATGACAATGAATTCATGGTGTTGTCTTGGCCTCCAAATTCCCCACATCTCAAAACAATTGAGAATCTGTGGGATATCCTGGAACATCCGATTCATGGAGGCCCCACCTCGCAATTTGCAGGATCTGCTTCTAATGTCTTGGTGCCAGATACCACAGGACACATTCAGAGTCCATGCTTTGACGCATCAAAGTTGTTTTGGCCACACGAGGGGGACCTATATTTTTTTTTTTTTTTTTTATTCTTTATTTTTGTTGTGCATAGGCTTTTAACAGTCGGTTGTGAGGTACCCCAATGGCATTCCTCCAACGCTTTGTAGACAGTTTAACAGAGGGGTACATGCAATATCTGGCACAAATTTTATGTTTAAAGGTAGTTGAGTAATAACATGGTAGGAAACAAGCTTAGTTAACATTATACTGTGTATCGCTATTGTATTCAGTCATCTGAGTGCATATCTACTAAGTGTATGAATAAAGTTAAGCTAAATGCTATGCTGGGATGCACTCTGCGTCAACATGCTAGTTCTAAGCAATCTTCTATAAGAGTGATTCGAGTAAAAAACAATAAAGGGTCTCATGGCAGAGTTTTGCTCGTAACAGTGAGTAGATTCGTTGTGCTATCTAGCCAAAAGAGTATTATGCTGCATAATAGCTAACTAGGCATTAGGGTAGGGCCCACTAACTTGCATTCATATGTTGATGGTAATAGGGAAGCTTAATCTGCGTGGTGTGTGCCGTGGCTGTTATTGTATCGTCAGGTAGCTATTATGCTGGTCAGGAGTGTTCCGGGCTAAGTTATAAAATAAAAAGGGGGTCAGTTGTTATCCCATCAGGCCTGCGCCTCCCTGGCAGCATTAGAAACCTATGTAGGCCGCTATGAGGCATCACATAACTAATAATTTATGTGAAAATAATGGTGAATGCAATCATATAGATTAACAATTAGTAAGACAGCTTATGCGAGACCAAAAGAAAGGGGGGGAAACTTAGGCATCAACCATGGGACATATAATATGTAATCCACAATTTTTAAATAAACTGGTAGCTATGGCATTCTCTGCTTGTAAAAGGGTACCTAGGCAACATAAAAAGTTTCAAGACCACCAGAGTGTCTGCGCCTCGGCCCCTGTCTTGAGCGGTCATCTCCCAGTCTTGTAATTTGCAGGTTAGCCGGGAGCTGTATTGGTCAGTGTCCCGATCACAGTCAGCCGACTCCCACATCTGGGAAACGGAAACCCCGGTAGTGAGGGTATATGGAGGCTTGCCAGGTGCACCGATGGTGAGGGTAGGACTGGTGTCCCATCAAAGCTCCGTCTGCGGTGATCCTTGTCGGGGTTCTCTGCCTGTTACGCTTTCTGGTAGCCCGCATTGCTGTATGTTGGTCATCCTCACGGCAGGCATCCTGAGTTCTCCTGTGTTGGGTTGCGCTCTGCTGGTCGGAGGTTGTCGGGGCCATTGTGTGCGGAGCAGGTTGTGCATGTTGGTGGGTCCCGCTCTGGTTTGCTGGAGCGCGGGTGCTGGCGCCCGAGGTTTCCCGCCCTTGCGTTTGCCGTTGCTTGCTTGGTCGGATGGCTGCCCCGAAGGCCCGCAGTGGGAGTCCATAATGGCGGCGGCGGGTCACCGGGCGGATCCACGAGGCCACAATTTGAGCTGCTAGAGGGTAGGACACTCCCCTGTCACATAAGATCATGTGAAAGCTCGAGCAGAGATGGTCTAGAGCTTCCAAGGGGTGAGCATATGTATGGTTGCCAGTGTTCCCTCTCTTTGGTCCCTGCTGGGCGGCCATCTTGGGTGTGCCCCTGCAGGCTGGTGCCCCTGCTGGCTGTGTAGCCACGGTCACTCGCTTTCTGTGTTTGTTCGCTTGGTTAGTGGGGACTGGGATAACCCCCGCCAGTCCGGGGGGGGGGGGAGATCAGGAACGCTGCTGGGGGGATCCGGTGCCGAAGAGAACGGCCACTCCCCGGCTCCCACTCCTGTAGGCCGCAGGTTGCGTTTCGGGTTCTGGGCTCCGACAGGCTCCAAAAAGGTATCTGTCGATTCTGTGGTGCACCCCCAGTGTGGGTAGCGCACCCCAGTGTGTCTTTGGGCTGAGTAGCCGTCGATATTGCAGTTTATTCTGCCCGCCCGGCAGGAGCTCTTTTCCCGCACGTCTGTTCAGCCTAGCGGTCAGACTCCGCCCCCGGGGGACCTATATTTTAATGTTGTGGTTGATCAGTGTATATTGTAATAGTGATCATTTCTACTCTATTTGCTTCAATTGATCTAATAGGAATCGTTACAATAGACTGCTCAGCTTCCTTCCAATCCTCATTCACCTTCCAGTTCAAATATTCTTTTGGGTGTTATATTGAATAGGGAAAAGTGTTTCTATTAATGTTGTCGATAAATCTACTCCGGAATTGATAACAGGACTGGCACTCACCAACAAAAAAATATTTTAAAACTATGTTGCCACACAGACAAGGGTGACTACAAAACCCCAATAACGAATATCTAAACAACATAAAATATCAGGGTACACGTAGGTCGAATTGCAAACTGTAATGGAAGTGAAACGGCCACCTTCAAGCTTGAGAAAGGCTTCAGGTTTTTCTTTTTTCTGCATGTTTTTTATTTTTTATTTTAACAGTTGCGACAGGACAATTATGGATTTTTATTTGGCCTTTATTGGGGCTGAAGAAAGCAAAGGAAAGAAGACATCTAATGGTAAGTATGACATTTTATTTTACAGGGTGTTAGTTTTTTGTTCCCCCCTCACTATTTTTAGGGTGAGGGGGTAGGTAGGATTTAATTTTATTGGGGAGGGGGGTGATTAGGGGTGTGGGGACCCATAGTCACTTGTGCTGGAGAAGGGTATTTTTTTATATTTAGCCCCCACCCACCGATCAATGGGTGGGGCCCGGGAGGGGAGACAATTCGTTCCCCCCCCATTTTGTTACTTAAGGCCCACACCCGCCGCTCATGGGTGGCGGCCAGGGGAGACAATAGTTCCCCATCCGCCGCTCAAGGGTGGGGGTCGGGAGGGGCATTAGGTCCCCCTGTTTATATTAATAGCCCCCACCCACTTTTTTGTGCATGCGCAGTGGTATTTTCATTCTAATGGACAAAAACTAATTATTTTTTGACCGAATTTGGTCTGAAAACGAATGGTTTACAGAGGAAATTCGGAATGGACAAATTAAATTTTTATTTAGTACGAATTCATTTGAAACGAAAATTTAATTGGTGCACATGCCTAGTTGCCTGTTCAAGTCCTTAAAATTCTGCAATTGGATCTATGTGTGCCCTGACATTTTTTGTTATTTTAAATCTTTTCCGGACTGATTAAAATTGATTGCTTAATGTACTGTTCGTTTTTCGGCCAAACTGATCATGCCAAAAGTGCTGTGAAAGACTATTGAAAACGTGTGACTGAGATTGGCTCTTCATAACGTCATTATAACCATATCATGATCTATTGCGGCAGATTCATCAAAGTGTTCTGTTCTGGAAGTGGTTTAATGTACTAAACATAGGGCAATCGCCATAGAAAACAGTGATACCAGCAGGCAGATTCCATTGGTGACTCTGCTCCTGATAAAAAAAATGTCACCACTTTTTAAAACAGAATACTTTGATAAATAAGTCCAATTCTTCCTGCAGTGCTTCTTCATCTAGAAGTATTTTTATTTATTCCCGTAACTTCTAGACCATTTTCCCCTTTAGCTAGGTGGTAATGAATCTGGGCTTATCAATTACATCAAACTCTATCAGAGCTCTAATCTAGGATAATAAATGTATTTATTACAAGGTACTTGCATTTATTACTACACATTATTCGGTTAAATACTAGATGCTTGCCTTTCCCCAAAAATATGATTTTTTTTACATTTTAGTCACATTCTTCAGTGCGCTACCTGATGTTTTGAGGAGAAATTAAACAAAGTTTCTCCACCTCATACCCAAACATTCATAAAAAATAAATAAATACATTTAAAAAAAATCTATTTCTGATTGGTGAGCAGCCACACCATCAGAATACCCACTCGCTGGGTATATAAACAGTTGTTTTGTCATTTTATTATCTGTTGATAATATCACAACACAGATGCATTCAATGAAATCTCATTAAATAAGTCCAGTAGACATTACAGACACTTCTCTCTTACCGACCGGGTTCCGTTCCTACGTTCCTGGTTAAGGGATTCCCTGCTCTGGTGTGCTTGTCTATGATCGGGGAAATTTTCCCTAACATAGACGAACGCACCAGAGCAGAGAATCCCTCTAATCTATGTTTGGTGAAATTTCCCCGAACATAGACATGCGCACAAAGCAGGGAATCCCTCAAATCTATGTTCGGGAAAATTTCCCCGAACATAGATTAGAGGGATTCCCTGCTCATAGACAAACGCGCCAGAGCAAGTAGTCTCCACAATGACTCGCATTTACCCCTGGTCGTAAGTGCGAGCCATCGTAAAACAGGTAGGTCGCAAAACGAGGACCACCTGTATTCCAGAATGTTGAACCTTTGCAGTAAGTCTGTATAACAATGAACTAAAACTGATACATACTATCACTACAGTAACTTGAATTACAGTAAAAATGAATTTCAAAAAAGGAAACACTGACACCTTCTGGTAAATAGTATTACATGTAGGGTACATGCACAGCTATAGTTTTTCTCCTGGACATATCAGTTTTAATTGTATCCTGTAGAGGAGTTCCCTCTAGTGGTGGTCTAAAACATTACATCAACCAATTTTCATAAACCTGTGACACTATAGTCACCAAAAGCACTTTAGCTTAATGAAGCAGTTTTGATGTATAGATCATGTCCCTGAACCTTAACTGCTCCATTCACTGCCATTTAGGCGTTAAATCAATTTTGAAGAAATGTAAAACACTCTGAGGTGTGGGTATCCAGGAGCTACATGATATTACAGAATATATGAGGAATTAGGTAAGTAATAACCTTAAGTGCACAACCGTGTAATGTAAAAAAGGAAAACAATGGTAAAAGATTACAATACAATTAGAGACTCAAATATATGGTATAATAAAATGCATGACACACTAAAACCATAAAGACTTAATACCAAAACTTGATGATTATAAGGCTATTGTGTGAATCCTAGATAATAGTCCAAATAATTTGTAGGTTTGTATGCAGTCTATTTTTTTGCTAATGGTTAGTTGGTTGATTAGCGGTACCCTTATGGCTTCTCCAGCTCTTTAAAAAATGGATCGCTCTCAAGAGGTAGAAGGTAAGCCACATTTATTTCTCAGACTTTATACAAGATTCAAAGAATGCATTTATGATAGACTCAAATCTTCCTGGTTTATGTTTCAGCTCTCTGCAAGGTTCCCAGTGATATTCATGGAAAGAAGAGGGAATTCTATCCATTGCAAAGCTTGCAATGATCTTATTTTGGAGGGCATGGAGTTGGGCCTATCATGCACAAGGATGGTGGTTGTGTCATTGGCAAAAGATCCTACAGTATCCACCTCCTCAGATGTTATCTCCTTAATTCAACAAAGGGAGGCAGAAGGAATACACAAGGCATGTCAGACCCAGCTGTGCTCCAGACATTCTGGTTGGGAGAGATCAGAGAGGTTGGTAGGATCAGATAGAATGAGCTTTGAGCATGGTTAAAAAGCTTCAGATTTTGATGATGTCACAGGAATATACACTAACACGAAGAATCTAGGATAACAATAGCTTACTAGATAGAATAACAGAATGCCAAATAAATTAGACAGGTAAGGGTTATAGAAATAGTCAAGAACTAGTCGATACCAGCTAGAACTGACAGGAAGAAGGAACGCACTAAACGGGTACTAGGAATAGAAACCTTGATAGGGCACAGTAAATGGGGCCAAAGTACTTTATATTGTGTTAAGTGTGATTTGAAAGCCTAACTGATGTACACCACATAGAACTGGAATTGACGTATACTTTTACAAACATGCTCTGAATGGAAGCAGCATTTGCATTGCTGGAATTCAGTTAAAATGCCTTACCTGTTCAGGGCACGCAGCCTGCATTGGGAACATCAGATTGCCATGCTGACCAGTTAAGTAACTTCACAGATGACAAAAAAACTGAAGCTTTGATTGAAGCAGTAAGGAAAACACTCATTATGAAAGAAAAAGTTGCAGGTGAGCCAGCATGCTATCTAAAGAAAGAAAGAACTTTCTGTTCTTCTCCACGAGTCTACTAAAAGATTTTATCCAAGAGGAATGGAAGGTGGTGGAGAAAAGGATGTCTAGCAAGATTGTCTGGCAAGATTAGCAGACTCTAAAGTTTTTGTCTCAGCTCCTAATGGATAATCCTGTGACTTTGAATCTCACTAAATGAACCACCATTCCAGTTGACGATGCCAGGCCCCTCAAAGAGCCCATTGAAAGAAGGAATGACAATAACCACTTGAAGTCCTATGTGACTGTGGGTGCAGGTCTCCATTCAGCAGCAGCTATCACCTCAACCTCCAGAGCCTTGTTGCATTGGGCAGGGGACATGAAGTAGGACATTTCTGATGGAGTGTGATGTCCATGGAAAACATCAAGCTGGTATATGAATACTTTGCTGAGGCATCAGTGAATTTGGTGCTTACCCTCTCCAGGCATTCAGTGTTGCAGGATGCAGAGCCCTATGGTTGAATGCATTGAAGCAAACACCTTTTTGAACAAAGTTCTGTTCCGTTCCTTAAAATTTCAGGGAGACTTTTTATTTGAGAAGTCCCATTATGATTGTAATAAGAAAGCAGCTGTAGGCAGGAAGGGTCTTCTTCCAAGTGAAAAGAATAGGAGGAGGAACTCTGATAAGAGATCATATGAAGACTTCAGACAATATTGGCCTGGGTAGCAATTTGTCTACAATCAGTCCTGGAAGCCCAGAGTAGGAAGAGGAAAAGGCAACTCTTCCAGACAAGGTAAAAGATTATGATGGGCTGCAAGCCCAGTCTCCAAAGGTAGGGCATGTCTGCTTTTATTCAAAGAGACTTGATGCCATTCCATAAGAGACAAATGAGTAAAAAGTAAAATCAAAATAAGGTTACTTCTTTGAGTATGTGAAAAAAAATGCCTCCTCTAAACAATTTCTTCAGATTAGGATTTCGAGAGGATCCAAATACAAGACTAACACTTTTGGAATTCATGGAGTCGCTGCAAGAACAAGACATCATTGTGCCATTGCCCATTTAAGCATGCATTAGATGTTTTTATTCCCAACTATTTCTAGCTCTGAAAGGCCCACACAATTTGAAACCTATGCTGGACATTTGCTGGCTGAGTACCTTTCTGCAAGCCAGAAAATGCAGGATGGAATCCTTGGTACCCATCATCATAGTGGCTTCTCCAGTTGACTGGCTGATTTCAATATATTAAAAAGCAGCATACTAATGTATAACAAGAGCAACCAGCATCTACAATTTCAAGCACTTTCTTCTGGCCTGCGTGCAGCTCTAAATGTATTCACAAATATCTTGGTCACTCTTATTGTGAAGATAAGGCTGGAAACAACCCAGATATTTAATTACCTTGATGACATCCTAACCTTGGCAAAATACAAACAAGTATGTATACATTATCGAGGTCTTTCTATCCTGGAGCATCACAAATGGGCAACAATTTGAGGAAAAGTCAGCTGATGGTCTACGTGGGTGATCTTTTCAATACAAATCTGTCTATATGGACACTCTCAAACAACAGAGGCTCTCAGCTAAAGGGGAAATCCAGCATATGCTTTGTTGTAGGAAGATGACAGCTCATTCTTTTAGGAGTATCCTAGACTCCCTGTCTTTGACCAGGGTGTTTACTAGATGGGCACATTGGTTATCTGGGAATTCCTTTTTATTATAATTCAAACATTAAGACTTGCTGCAGAGCATAATTATTTTAAACAAAAAAAAGGTAAGATGCAACTCTATTCCAATGCTTTGCTGGGTTAGGGTTCAATTCGATGACAGTAACTACAGACATTTGCCTATCCAGTAAGGGAGCCCACACAAATGCATTCCATACTCCGAGATCTTCAAACGTACTACAATTAATGGCAGTCTTCAGGGCCCATCTTCACTGAATGCAGAGGTTCGAAACTGATGGGTGAAAGAGAATGTGGACAACACTTAAACTACCAAGCAAGGAATCACAGAGAAGGATAATGAGAATCTTCAGCCCCTTGAGGAGGTGGGTTCAAACCAAACTGGAAAGATTGCCTGCAGATTTCTTCAGCAGGAATCAGATTCAATCCTACTCCCTCGTATCTCATTCACACTTTGTCTCCTTCTCTTGCTCTCCCTCTCCACTGGTATATTTCCTTCACCCTTCAATTGTGGATGACACGCAAATCTATCTGTCCTCGCCCCTCTTGACTCGTGTCTCTGACTGCTTCTCTTTGATTTCTAACTGGATGGCTGCTCACTTACTGAAACTTAACCTGTCCAAAACAGAACTTCTGGTCTTTTCTCCCTCAAGTGTTGCTACTCCCGTGTCTGTCTTCCTCAAAGTCAATGGCACCACCATCACCTCTACCTTGCAGGCTTGCTGCCTAGGTGTTCTCTTTGATTCCGACCTAACTTTCACCCCTCACGTCCAGTCGATTTCCAGGATGCTTCCATCTCAAAATCATAGTGCATCCGCCGCTATTTAACGCTCACGTGGCTAAGATGCTAGTCAATGTCGCTATCCTCTCTTCCCTGGACTACTGCAAGCCACTTCCCAGTAATCCTACATGTTCCCATCTTGACCCGTACCAGTTTATAATGAATGAGGCAACGAGGCTCAGCTTCCTGTCCGCCTCTTACCACCCCCCTCTGTCAATCCCTACATTGGTTTCCCATAAGATATAGGGCTCAATGTAAGATTCTGTTAGTTGCTTAGAAAATCTCTACATAATGCTGTTCCTACATACTTATCCTCCGTAATGCACAAGTATGTCCCACCTAGGCCCCTACGCTCTGCAGAAACCTGTATCTATCCTCTGTTTGTACTCACAACTATAAGACTTCTCTAGACTGCACCGTTCCGGTGGAACTCCCTTCCCTACTTAATTAGAATCTCAGCCTGTCTCTATTTCTAACCCCTTAGTGGCCAAACCGCTTTTCAATTTTATTACCGTTAAGGACCAGGGCTGTTTTTACATTTCTGCTGTGTTTGTGTTTAGCTGTATTTTTTCTCTTATTTATTTATTGTACGCACACATATTATATACCGTTTTTCTCGCCATTAATTGGTCTTTTTAAAGATACCATTATTTTCATCATATCATATTATTTACTATAAAAACGTTTTGTAAAATATGATGAAAAAATGTAAAACACACTTTTTCTAACTTTGACCCCAGAATCTGTTACGCATCTACAACCGCCAAAGACACCTATGATAAATAGTTTCTAAATTTTGTCCCGAGTTTACAAATACCCAATGTTAACATGTTCTTAGCTTTTTTTTTTGCATGTTATAGGGCAATAAGTACAAGTAGCACTTTGCTATTTCTAAACCATTTTTTTATTTTTCAAAATTAAAAAATTTGTCAGGAATCCCTGAATAACACTTCACATGTATATATTGTTTAAAAGAAGACAACCTAAGGTATTATACTTGAGGTATTTTGACTCTTTTCATGCAACTATTTTACCACCAATCTATGCCAAATTAAAAAAAAACAAAATAATTGGTAATTTTTGCAATCTTACAGGGGTCAAATGTAGGGCTTTCCCCTTTTCCATGTTTGCACATTGAAATTTGGCAGATTGGTTTGCTGGGCCTATGTTGCCTTTGAGACCGAATGGCAGCCCAAAAATGAAAATTAACCCTATCATGGTATACCATTTGTAAAAGTAGACAACCCACAGTATTCAAAATGGGGTATGACCAGTCTTTTTTTTAGCAGCCACTTAGTCACAAACCTTGGCCAAAATTATCATTTATTTTTGTTTTTTTGCATTTTTCACACATAGAATGCCGTTTCAACAATGATATCAGTATAATACATTTTACTGCTATAAAACACTCATATTTGTGTAGCGTAATGTCTCACGAGTACAACGGTACTCCTCAAGTACAGGGTTTATGGTGATTTGGAAAGTTACAGGGTCAAACATAAGATTTGTCAATTTCTGTTTTTGTAAATTGCTTTTTGCCAGATTGGCTATGTTGCCTTTGAGACAGTATGGCAGCCCAGAAATGAAAATTAACCATACCATGACACATACCATTTGAAAAAGTAGACAACCCACGGTATTCAAAATGGGGTATGTCCAGTCTTTTTTAGTAGCCACAAATGTTTACCAAAGTTAGCGTTCATATTTGCTGGTGATTTCATCGTCGCAATATGTTTTACTGTTTAAACATGCATATTTGTGTTCAGCGCAGTTTCCAGAGTCTATCAATACCCAGACCCCCCCACCCCATGTAAAGGTTTTATGGTGTTTTGGAAAGTTACAGGGTTAAACATAAGGCTTAACAATTAAATTCTCTGGACTATTTGTGTTGTCAGGCAGGTCCCTCAAATTATAGCTATTAAAATCAAATAACTATGTAGGTAATAGTTAAACATATATGTAGTATGACAGCTCAAACAGTCCCTCTGCTGGTAGCTCCATAGACTCCTATTGCAGCCATGTGATCATAGTGATCACATGGCCCTGGAGGGCCAGAGCCGCGCAGAGGGACTGCTGGGGTCTCCAGCAGTCCCTCCTGACCGTGATCTCTGGTCCAGGTAAGTCCAGGGCTTCTATTTGCCGCTGACATACTAGGTACGTCCACGGTCCTTAACGGACGTTTTTTGACGGATATAACTAGTACGTCTGCGGTCATTTAGGGGATATGTATTTATAACGTCAACCTAAATGTATTATTTAAATATATATGTATATTAATATCAAAATACAGTTAGAACAAATGTAAACCGGTATATAATTTTAAAATTAAATTTTATTATATTTTTTCATTTTATTTTTTCAATTTATTTATAAATTTTTAATATATATAACGTTATTCTAAGTGTATTTTAATATATATATATATATATAATTCTATAGATTAATATTAAAATACACTTTTAATAATGATTTATGTATGTGTACAGGAAAGTACTTAGATTATATGTCTGGTATTATAAATTGCCACTTACCCCAAACAGCCCCAGAAAATACAAAAACCGGGTAACTGCAAAATTTAAGTTTATTAGAAAATAAGGAGGGGAAAGGGAGCACTGAAGAAAAATAAATTTACGGTAAGTAAAATGTATGCTTTTCCCTTCAGATTAGAATCAGTGCTTTACAATTGGGATAATCAAAGCAATCCCCTTTAAGTGCGGGACTCACTTCACCACAGCTTGTAACACCTTGCGCCCAAAAGATGCGTCTTCCGAGGCCAGTATGTCTAACTTGTAATGTTTGAAGAGATGACCATGTAGCTGCAGAACAAATTTGAGAAGGCGTAGCCAAAGCCCGCAGGGCCCAAGATGTGGATATAGCTCTGGTAGAATGAGCTTTAACTGAGAAATGTACAGCAACATTGCAAGTGGAATAAGCCAAACGAATGCATTCTTTTAGCCATCTGGCCAGAGATCCTTTTGAAGCCATCAAACCTTTTCTAGGACCATGAAATAAAACAAAAAGTCTGTTAGATTTCCTAAAGGCCTTTGTACTTTCCAGATATTGCAGCAGAGATCTCTTAACGTCCAAGCAGTGGAATTTTATTTCAAATGCATTAGACGGATTTTGGCAAAAAGGAGGCAAAACTAATTCTTGATTGATGGCAGAGGAAGAAAAAACCTTTGGAATAAAAGAAGGATCCAGCTTTAACACTACTTTGTCTTGATGGAAAATCAAAAAAGGAAAATTTGCATTAAGAGCTTGAAGTTCACCCAATCTTTTAGCTAAGGTAATGGCCACCAAAAACAAAGTTTTGAAAGATAAAAACTTCATAGAAGACTTTTCTAGAGGTTCGTAAGGAGGTTCGCAGAGAGCTGATAAAACTAAATTAAGATTCCAAGGAGTACATGTTTCCCTCATGGTAGGAACCAAACGAGACAGTGCCTTGAAAAATCTGGAGATCAGAATATTTGAAGCCAAACATCTGAAAGGAAGGAAACTGATGGCTGAAACGTGAACCTTGAGCGTGGCTGGTTTTAAACCTTTTACAAAGCCCATTTGAAGGAAACTAAGGATTTTTTGGATTGAAGCGGTAACTGGATTATCTTTAACCCTAATACACCAAGCACAAAACTTCTTCCAAATTCTGGAATAAATTTTGGACATAGATTCTTGATTAGCCGCCATCAAAATTTTTATAACCTCAGGAGACAAACCCTTACTCTTTAAAATCTGGTATTCAGAAACCAAGCCGTCAATTTGAATCTCTGTAGAGTCGGTACCATGGAGTGTTCCAATATGTCTACTGACAGGGGAAGTTTCCAAAACGTTTAACCGGGTATTATTTAGGAGAGCTGAGAACCAACTTCTTCTCTGCCACCAAGGGAGAATTATGATTATTCTCATTCTTTCCATCCTGATCTTTTGTAGAATAATGGGAATAAGAGCAAAAGGAGGAAACACATAGGGCTAGGCTGAACTTCCGGGGAATCGAAAGGGAGTCTATGACCTCTGGTCTGTCTGTGGGGTTCAGAGAAGCAAACCGTCTTGTTTTCCTGTTTGATCTTGAAGCCATAAGGTTCTGGAAAACCGAATATCTTTGTTATTTGACTGAAGATTGGGGAGAAATGGACCAATCTGCTTGCTTTAATTGTTGATGACTTAGAGCGACTGCAAACACGTTTAAATTTCCCTTTATGTGAACAGCTGAAATCGACAGAAGGTGGAACTCTGACCACAGCATGATTCTGGAACACAGATCTTCTAAACATGTTGATCTTGTTCCTCCTGGTTTGTTTACATATGCTACTGTTGTAGAATTGTCTGACCTGATCTGGACATGTTGATTCTGGATCTGGTTCTGAAAAGCAATGAGAGCCAGCCAGACAGCTTTCAGTTCTTTGTAGTTTGAAGAACTCTTTTACTTGCCAAGCTGTATGTATGCTTGTTCCAGACGTTTAAAGCGTTTCTTTGAAGGGGTCTCATTCTGGCCTTTGCCCAATTGACTGCTGGGATAGATGCTGTGAAAAGACCCAGCAAACTCATTGCTTCTCTGATGGAGCACAAATTCTTTCCTCTGAGCTTCTGAATAGCTAGAGTTATCTTCGTTTTTTCTTCTGGAAGGAAAATCTTCATTGAGATGGAGTCTATAATCAGACCCAGGAATTGAATCCTTTGGACTGGGACTAACTCCGACTTTTCGAAATTTAGCAACCAACCATGATTTTTTAGAGAGTCCAACGCCGACATAAGGTCTAAATAAAGTTGTTCTTTTGAGTGTGCAATCAAAAGCCAGTCATCTAAATAAGGGATGACATTGATGCCTTTTCCCCTTAAATTTGCTGAAACGACTACCAGAATTTTTGTGAACACTCTTGGGGCTGAAGAAAGACCAAAGGGAAGAGCTCTGAATTGGTAATGCAGAGTTTGATTCTGGAAGTTGATAGCGAACCTTAGGAATCTTTTGCTTGATTCTGCGATGGGAACGTGTAAATAGGCGTCTTTTAGAGCCAGAGAAATAAACCAATTTCCTGGTTAAATAAGGTGAGTTGCGGACTTTATTGTTTCCATATATTAAACTTGTTGATGGACTTGAGATCTAGAATGGGTCTGAAAGAACCGTCTGGCTTTGGAACCAAGAAGAGTCTTGAATAAGTGCCCAGAAATCTTTCTTTTAGATGCACTCTTTCTATGACATTCTTTTGAAGAAGCTTTTATACTTCTCCCGTTAAGGCTCTTTCTTTCGTAGTCAAGTGGACTGTAGACCAATTAAATTTTCTTTTTGGGATCTCTGAAAGATCCAGATGGTAACCATTCTTCATCACAGCAAGAATCCAGCGATCCGAGGTAGTTATCTGCCAGTAATCTAGAAAATGTGTGAGTCTTCCTCCAACTGGAAAGGCGTCAAAACATTCTATTCCTTTCGTCAGAGAACTTCTCTTTTCTCCTGTAATCAAATACTTTCCTTTGTCAACCCCTGTAAGAGTTCTTCCGAAAGGATCCTCTGTAAGCGGATTGGACTCTAAAAAATTTTTTTATTCCAAATCTGTTTCCTGTTATCTTCAGGTAAGGCCTTCCTACCATCCTTCATTTGTTTTAAAAGATCATCCAGTTTAGAACCAAAAAAAGTCTGCCTGGTTCAAATGGAAGGTCACATAACAAATTTTTGGATGCTGAATCAGCCGACCAGTTTCTTAGCCATAGTGCTCTTCTTGCCACTGTAGATAATCCCAGTGCCTCAGCTGAGATCTTTAGACTTTCTGATGAGGAATCAACTAAAAAATCCGATGCTATCTTGATATTTTGTAATAACTTTACTGGATTTTCTTTAGTTTCACCCGCATAAATCTTCTAATTCTTCCAGGCAATGTTTTTGTGCCTTTGCCACCGAAGTACCTGCAATGAGTGCTTTAGACTGGGAAGCTGAGGAAACAAACAGTTTCTTTAAAGAAGAATCAATACGTTTCTCCATGGTATCTTTTAAGCCACTCGAATCCCCTATAGGTAAAATGGTTTTCTTTCCCAGCTGAGCTATAGGGACGTCTACTGATGGTAAAGGATCCATGAGGCACTCGGAATCCTCATCAATGGTAAAGAAAGCTTTAAAGTGTTTTGACATAAACGGCTTTCTGCCTGGGAATTTCCATTCCCTTAAAATCAACTCTTAACTGTGGATGAAATGGAAACGCTTTGGATTTCTTTCCTTTGTTCCTGAACTGTTCCTTATCATCCATCAGGCACTGGACTTCCAATTTTCCAATAGATTCCTCTGGAAAAGCAAATTCCTCCTCAGAAGAATCACTAGAATTCTCATCTCTTGATTCTGACATAGAAGAAGCAGAGCGTACGTCAGACAATTCCCAGGATCTAGGCCTTTTCTTAGCCGTTTTTATTACTGGCAAATCCTGGGAAACAGAGGCCTGAGCAGACTGAACGGCAGCAGTCTGCATTTCAACAAATGTTTGTTGCAGACTTTGCTGGAACCAGTTTAAGAATGTGGACATTTCGGATTTCTTTGCTTCCTCTGAAGCCTCTTTGGAACAATTGGAACAGATTTTCCTCTTACATCCATCTGGCATGGGTTGTAAACATGCGGCGAAACTGAAATGTCTGGATTTTGAAGAACATTTTCTCCTTTCTGAAATTCTTTCTGTAGTCTCAAGATTAGACATACTGAGGAAAAAGAGAGAGAGCGAGAGAAAAAAAACTGAACAAAAACAAATCCAAATTCAGGCTAGACTCCTTTGATATAAAAGCAAATAAAAAGTCTTACTTAAAATGGTCTCAAAGTGTGTTGGAGGGCAGGTGAGAACACACTTGCAACAGATTCTGAGTGCACCTGGCAAACAGTTAGTTGCTGCTGGTTAAGTGGCCTCTCAAAGTCCTGGATACCAAAATTTAGAAAGAGAAAAAAAAATAATGAAATTTTGGCGCCTGAATTTTGGAATCGCCAAACGCAATGCGCACCGCGATTCCCCGGTGGAGTGCATCGCAACCTGTACATGCGTTCCTCCGCCAGGACTTCCCAGATAGCGCACGCATGCGCCCGGCACCTGGCGCAGTATAGGTGGCATCGACATGACACAGAGGGGATTCAGCTGTCCGGTGTGCTTACCCCGGTCAGCAACCGAAAGGAAGCAGCGCCTCCCGAGCCTCAGCCCTCTCACCATGCTTCCTGGGGAACAACCTGTCACCCTCCTCTGCCGAAGGCAGGCAAAGAACTGGGGCTGTTTGGGGTAAGTGGCAATTTATAATACCAGATTTAATTGGGGGGAGGTTCTTAAAAAGTTTTGGGGGATTGCCTGCCTGTTTTCTTCCCCTCCAGATTAGAAATCCCAATTGTAAAGCACTGCCTCTAATCTGAAGGGAAAATGTATGATCTAAGTATTTTTTTTTAGTTTTACAAACTTTTCTACAGGCCTGTCCCATGCAGGCACTGCACAAGCTGGCTATACGAGGACTGGATCGGGCTGTGCCCCAGGATCGCGATCGCCGGTGCGGATCGCCAGTGATCTGGTAAGTGGCGACTTACTACGACCAATTTTTGTCGGACGTACCTGGTACATCAGAGGTCGGGCAGGGGTTTAAAAAATAAAAATAAATCGCTTTTTCAGAAAAGCATGTTGATTAAACTGTTAATAGCTTTCCCTCCTGCACCTTGCTTCCTCTCCTGCAACGGTCTTCCAAAGAAAAAAACAAAAAAACAAGGCCTGAGTGAAAACTATTCTAGCACCTTACTTTTGTCCCCTTCCCTTACGTCACTGTACCCCACTCCCATTAGCATATGTCCAACTCGTCTCGTAACAAATCCTTGTTTGTTCGTCCACCCATTGCACAGCGCTGCGAAACTTGTTAGCACTTTACACATAATAATGAGATTGACAGTTTGCCGCCACCTAGGGGAATATCCTGTTAGCAACTAAAGAGGAATTTAGATTGAGATGTAAATGTGTTTTTACTGACATCTTGTGGCCTTTCCTATTAACAGAATAAACCGATTAGCTGGAGAATGTATGAAACCTAAATATTATGTGGTAGCCAGCCTTCCTGTGTAAGAATCTGAATGGCATTTTGGCCAATGCAGCCTCCTAACATTGTCACCAAAATAGAATAATGACCCATTATTACTGTATTTCTTTTACAGAGTCACTTGCCGGCAATTTGGTTTTGCAAACCTGTGTGTTGGTTGGTATTTTGGCTCTGGACTGCATTTGTGTGTAGGATCGCTCTGTCATGGCATAGGAGAGCTCAAATGTGCCTATAATCTAATTGTGGAGGGACTACATACAGTTTGCATCAATTTCCTTGCTCACAGTGTCAGTTATGCAAAGAACACAATCTTCCGACAGTTTGTGTCGATAAGGAAGGACATAGTCAGCACGAGGTTTATATAGAAAGCAGAATGATGCTGTTTTTGACAGTCTGCATTTTTTCTCTCTTTTCAGAGTAGGTGCTATTTTTTTTTTTTTTTGCACTTTTGACACAAACATTTCTTGCATCATTTCAACAGTAAACATCACTAATTTCCACACTATACAGACGGATATAACATTTCGCAAGTACTGAACAGTAGTCATAGAAAGGGCAGGTGGAGGACTACACTACAGGACTTACTTACAGGCTGCAATCACAGCCGAGGAACTGTACTTTAAGTGTGCATGAATCTCATGGACATTTTTAGTTGCTAAATCTGCGATCCTAGATGCAAGTAAAGTTGTGTGTTAGATGGCAAAAATACTTCTTCACGGCTACATATGTGTATAGTAGGAAAGTTACTGCCTAATTACAATATCTCAATGATCTCATTGCGATGTCCATCTCTCTTACATACTCATTCTAATCTGTAGCAGTAGAAGTTTAGAATTATTTTCCAATAGAAACATAGAATGTGAGAACCATTCGGCCCATCTAGTCTGGCCAATTTTCTAAATACTTTCATTAGTCCCTGGCCTTATCTTATAGTTAGGATAGCCTTATGCCTATCCCACGCATGCTTAAACTCCTTTACTGTGTTAACCTCTACCACTTTAGATGGAAGGCTATTCCATGTATCCACTACCCTCTCAGTAAAGTAATACTTCCTGATATTATTTTTAAACCTTTGCCCCTCTAATTTGAGACTATGTCCTCTTGTTGTGGTAGTTTTTCTTCTTTTAAATAAAGTCTCCTCCTTTACTGTGTTGATTCCCTTTATGTATTTAAATGGAAGCAGAGCTTCCTCCAAGCTATACATGTTAAAATCCTTTAACCTTTTTCTGGTAAAAAAGAACAAGTTTAACCCTGGATATAACCAGAATTCTACTTAAGTAGTCTGTAGTGTCTGCTAGTCAGTTCGACTAAACTCAAGTTGAATGGAAAAGACAAACAAACAGAAATGAAGATGGAGGGCTTCCCATATAAATAGCTATATATGGATCTTGCTGGCTTATTTCAAATTACCGTATGCCACAGAAACGCAATCACAAAGTATCAGTCGTCTCACTGTAGCACACACGAATACACTTTGAACGTCACAACGCCATTCCACTAGCTTTCTGTTAGCTCATCAGGGAATTTCCTCCAAATTTTTAAATTTCACCAGCTGTTACTGCTCTGATCAGCAAAGTGTATACATTGTTTTGTCCCAGGATTATGTGCTACCTTTGCCTCCCTTAGGTTTAAAAATGTTTAATTATCTTTCTTGAAATAGTTCTAGTGTAAAAGGTTAATCATAGAATCGACTCAAGTGCACATTGTTCAATTTTCATTACAAAAAAAAGAAAAATAAATTCTGGAAAATCTATTTATTAGCCTCTTACAGTAACCAGTTACATTGAATTATCTGTGTAATAAGTTATTAATTCTGTGCAGGTATTGGGTAAACATGAGGAAGACATTAAATTGTTCCGTTTAAAAAAAATAAAATAAAAATCTTTAATATGCAGTTTTCGAGATATAACTCAAATCTCCAGTTTAGTTGGTACCCCCTTCACGTCCAGCTAAACAAATTCATATAACAGACTAAAATCTGTGACAAATGTGAAAGTAGGAGTTTGTGTAATGTATCAGGTTTTTCTGATTAATATAGCGGGACGCAGTCATTAAAAACCTCAAATAGTTTACACTTTGCAAAAAAATAAATAAAAAATAAACACAGAAGACCACTTTTTTTTATAAAATATATTTCATATCGCTGCTGTATAAACATACAAGTTCACATTTGTTTCTTGTATTACAATAGAAATAATACTTGGAAGACAGGTGGGAAAAAAATTAAAAACACAATTTAAAAAATGAAAAGCTTTGGCAAGATGCCAAGGGAAATTTTTTTTTCGTTTTTTTTCTTTTCCTTCTTGATGTTACAGACATGCGCATATACAACATTCATTTTACAAAATAAACTTGAAACCAAAAAAACAATACAAAAAAAAAAAAAAAATACAACAAATCATTTTATATTCCTTTTAACCCAGCCACTTGGGGAAATAAAATGAATAATCTGTGCTGAGCTTAGTGTTTAAAAGGAAGTAAAAAGTTGGTATCGCACAGGTTCCTCTGCTCTCATCATATAAACAACTTTTACAATTTACAAAAAACATAAAACATTAGCACATATGTAGATCGATCGAGAACAGCAATCGAAACAAACCTCATCTTGATAATGGAAGCCAGATGAAATCATTGCGTGATTATATAGCCCTTCAGTTACCAAGCACCCAAACATTAAATTTACCAAGCACCCTACTGAGAAAATTCCAATATTCCCCTGTCCTGGTTTAAAGAGCATGTCATACTCTGCACCTAGCCGTGAACGAACATGGCAGAACCCTTCCACACAGTCTCTGGGTAAACAGTAAAAAGTGGCTCTGTCACCGGAACATTTATTTTCATATTAAACTTTAAAAACCAAACATTAATCTCATCTAGAGACCTACTTTGACTGTGCCTTGGGCATGTTCGTCATATTACATCAGCAGTTGAAACACAAATAGATTTACTAATGCATTTAAAAGTGAATTTTTTTATTTTATTTTTTTAAGATTCTGTAAAAACAGACTACTGCTGTTTTTTTTTTGTTTTGTTTTTTACTTGTTTGAACGAGGTTTGAAATTCCATTATGTAAAAAATATTCCCAGGTGTCAGAGCACTTTGACAATCAATCAACTTTGTGTGACTATTTTCCAGTTGGTTTGAAATTGTGATAATAAAAAATAAAATACAAAGTAAAATCGCTGGCCCTCTGGATGTTAAACAGTCTACAAGCAAGTAAAGTGCAAAGCAATAAAACAAAAATACAAATCTATACATGTAAAATGGAAAATCCACTAAAAGCCTACTGTTTAACATTCATTCCAAGAGAGGCCTGGACCAGATGATCCATTAGGCAATGGAGAAAAGGCTGTCAAAATTACACATGGGGAAAAAAAAAAATAAAAATTTAAAAAGGGAAAATAAAATGATCGATTTTGCAAAGATTACACATTAAAAATGTCCCAAACTCACCCAATACAAACGATGAAGATGAAGGTTAGGAAATGTCTATACAATGTATACAAACATTCCAATGTGTGAACAATTGTAGACAAAGTAGGTAAAATAGAAAAATTAACACTCTTTTTAAAAAAGTGTGAAAATGAAGGGGACACTAGTGTCACCAAACAACGTTCGTTTAATAAAGCAGTTTGTGTACAGATCACTGCTCAGTTCTCTGCCATTTAGTATTGGTGTTTTGGGGACTATAGTGTCCCTTTAAGTGCGATTCATTTTTTCCCCCCCACATTATGCACAAAATGGAGGAGTCATGCAGATTTCCCCAAGAGAGAAAAATTTTAGAGCACATTTACAATGCCAGTAACTGGTGTCAAATCGGTATCCGGAGGGTCACGGTATGACCGAAGACTAGGTGGAAGCATTAACAGACTATTCTTCCAGTCAACAAGAGTTTACAATGAACCGGCTGGGCTTCAAATAAAAGGACACCCACAAAATATAGTATGCACCAAATTACTGAAAATATCACACCAGCAGCACAAGTAATGAAAAAGCTTTTTTTTTTTTTTTTTTTAAATCAAATTATACATCTAAAATTACTAGACCATTTCATAACTTTTTGTGCAAATTAAAAAAAAGTTTTTATATGCAACATTAGATATTCTCTTCCTCATTGGTTTAGGCTGATGCAGAGAGGGATGCAACATTTCACACACAAAAAAAAATATATATATACTTTGCTGAGTTAATATGACCATAAAAAAAATATTCCATATACATATCATTTATATATAAATTTTAGAATTGGAGCTTATTTTTTACGATTTAGAAAATAAAATGCATGCAAAATCTGCCCCATTGTAATAGAAGAGGTGAAGTATTTAATATGCAGGATAAGTTCAGAAGCACTGAATGTCATGGCTTAATAGAACAATTTAAAAAAAAATATTGACTAGGGTTTCACTAAATCCAACAACTTTAAGTGCTATATTTTTAATACAAGTAATAAAAATATTCATAATAAAACAAAGTTGACAAAATAGCAAAACAAAATCACTAGCTGTGAAGTTAACACTAATCATCTTCATACATTTAAATCCTCTTTATAAAACCAGTGAATTTGAGGTTTTTTTTGTTGGTTAACTGTATGTTTTCTGCCAAAATCATCCCTTGTACCAATTTGTATTGGGATTGTTTGGCATTGCAGAAACAGGTAAATTCGTTTCCCCAGAAGGTTTGACCACAGCCGGTCTTTATTTAATTTTATTTGAATTTACGCTGGCTAAGAATTCTGGGAAATGTATTCCACAAACATCTGCAGTGCCAAGATTAGCGACCACTACACTGTGCTTTGCAGCTGAACAGATCGTTTTAATTCTTATTCAAGAATACTCCAGGCTTACCCTGTCACAGACCCCAAACCAGGCTAAAATAACTCCATATATATCACGAATAGTGCAAGAACATGCACTGCGGAACACCTGATTTAGTTTAGGAGGAGCCAATGTATGTATCAAAACATGTTATCACTTCGATAGACTGTAGCCAGCACAACAAATTTTTAGAATATATATCTTTTTTTTTTTTCTTTTTTTTTTAAGAAAGTTACATTTGTACCCATAGGCAAAGACAGAAATGTCTTAATCTATCCTTAGCTGCCTCACAGTCACAAAGGACTAACAATAAGTTTGACAGTCAAGAACTCCCCAAATTGTCCCACATACCACCACTGCAAAAGGTTTCTTTATAGTTAATCCTCTTTACAGATACATCCTTTTAAGCAACATTAAATCCTAATGAGAAAAAAAAAAAAAATATATATATATATATATATCAGGAATCCTGCATTTCAAGGGCTCAATTAATATTTCATGCATCCTATGTGTATTAATCTAGGGCCCCTAAAATTACAATTGGAAAAAAAAAAAATGAAGTAAGTGTCAATGTGTTTCCTTAGTACATTGAATCAACCACACATGTCAGCACAGTCGGTCTATTACACAACAATAGAAAGTCGTTTTGGCCACGGATTATATCGGCCAACATGAATTGTTTGTACACTTTTTTCTTTGACAGAAAGAAAAAAGGCTAGGTGTCACTGGGTTAATGTAAAATACACACAGATCTGTACAGCTGAACACGCTGTAGGACACATTGAAACCAGTCTGTACTGGTGGTCAGGAAGGAGGCGCAAAGAGCAACAATTAGCCCAGATAAAACCCTACGGATAATGGTAAGGGAAACTGGCTAGGAGCAAGTACCAGCTGTCTGAGAGTCGCAGAGCTTTCATGCTTTAAGTGGCATTGACTGGGGTATAAAGAGAACATTTCTCCATTACCAAGTGCAAGGTTTTTCAAACCTTAGAAAGTTAATTTTTTTTCCATTTGTTTCTTTAACAAAAAGTATGAAGCCATTCCTGTAGCTTATTTGTAAAATGGGCTCTGTGTCATTTACAGCTAACCGCGTTAGTGATATTAGCTCTAAAGAGGCCGGGTAGATGAAATGGTTCATTATTTATAAGATGCCAACTTCTAGTGGCATAGATGTTCCTCCAAAACTGCCCTGTAGGGATCATCCAAAAACACACAATCTGGTCACAGTGGAGGCAAATTGGAAACTTACTTACAATCGGCAAGTTTGAAAGGCTACCGGTTTTGAACTTGTCACGTCAATGCATTTACCTGGTCTTCAATAGGACGCCAAGCGATTCCACAGTGGAGCTCAGCCAGCTTCTAGATATAAGAATGCCTGTCTACACTAAGTGCGGTTAGGAATGATGTCCTCTTGGGCTAAATTCAATTTCCTGCCCACTCTCTGTGGGGTTTAAACTCCACGTTTCTTAACTACAATTCCTTTGATGCTCAGCAGACCTTTAGCTACAGTTAGATAATTTCAGTGTATTTTTATAATTTACATTAACAAAAATAACAATTTTAATAAAATTCAATGCACAGCATTCCTTGGAAATGTATGTTATTCTTGTTCTTTTAACCAACAAGTACCAAACTAAAGGGATAGGACTGAAGAGTTTTTACACAAGAGTGGCTATACGAAGAGCATTTAAAATGACATAGTTCTAGCGGATATTCCAATATAAAAAGTGCTGAACACAAGGCTCCTTACAGTGCTCCAAGGTTGTGTGACACATTGCCTACCACCTACGACAACTGATTCAGTCACAAATAAAATATGTTAATCTACCTCTCAAAAATGAGAATGCTCCCGTTGGACGTACAGGGAGGTAGGTGTTTTTTGGTTTGCTGACAAGTTTATTTAAAAGCCCGTGAGAACAAGATGGTGCTAAAAGCTTCCTTCATACTTTAATCTAATAAGTGCTACAGCTTTTTAAAATTAATTAATATCACACGTAAAAAAAAACAAAAAACAACAAAGTGGGATTTTTGTATAAAAACAACGTGGTGGCACAATATAGAATTTGTTGCGAGAGTGTAGGCACCATGCAATGTTACTGCTTCTGCAGAGATCCAAATGGTGCCGGTAACGGAACCCAGATTTTTTTTAAACATTTATAATAGGATCACCAACCCTAAACTGACGGGTAGAAAATTGGACATTTCCACCAGTTATGTAACTCTCCCCCACCCACATAATTCAAAAGTATATCAGCAAATTGAGTTACATACATTCCTATAGTGGGCCAAAGGCGTGTAGATTCGCACATCCCATATTAAGCTTTAGCACAAAAAACAGTCACTATGTCTGCTTTATAAGCAAGGTCATCCTTTTCTAAAAGGACTCAACATTTTTGTGTCTGTTGTTGCAGCATCCCCTGCTTCCAAAAATAGTACCCTTTATTTCCCTCCCCCCAAACATGGATATATCTATATCTATCTATGGACTGGAGAATCTGAATGGTTTCCAGACAGAACATCACCTTCATCATCATGTCTTGCAAAGGGTTTGTATTTGTGCCTCGAAGAAAATCTGCTATTGCACCAAGTGCCATGCCAACAAACACTAACCCCTCTTAAACCAGGTCAAGAAAGTGTTGGAAAAATCAATGTAATAAAGCTCCTAGCATGGGGTCAAAACGAAACATTACTGTATTTACAAGATCATTCGTTAAAAGTCATGTTTACGAAAAGGGAAAAAAAAAGTAGCAGTTTAAAGACATTAAGCAGACAGATAAAGGACATTTACAAGTGAATCAAAAGGGAAGGAGTCTATATTACATTAGGACAGGTATCAGTTTTCAAAAGTTCTTAAAACTGGATGAAACTGTAGCAACTTGGGATTTGAAAACAACTTCAAAACACTTTGGTCCCTGCAATTCCATAAAGCAAAGATTAAAATAATAATAAAAAAAAGAAAATCTGGCAAACATACAAAGTTGTACAGGTCTTGGAATTTACATTGGTAAAAGTCTTTGTCACCAGTCTTCGCAGCAAAGTTTCAGGTACACTACAATAAGCCGCCAGGTACTGAAGCTTTATTTGTCCACCGATCAGCGGACAGTGCATATTTGGCGTGCTAGTGCTCAGTCTAGGAAACGCTGGCACGCTTTTTTCCACCGACATGCGGTACACCACTGGTCCCGATGTTCAATGCCATAAACTTTACGGCATTTCTTGGCTTCACCGCGAACTTTCCTGAAAATCAAAGAACAAAATCCTATAAGTCAGTTTTGGTAGTACGGAGGGTCACCTAATATATCAAGCTATTTAATTTTCTATAACATGGGAGACTGGAAGCCACGAGAGAATATGGATAAGCATGTACTTTTACATTAACCAAAAATGATTATCTTGGGAAACAGATGACAGCTGGCTATGTACATCAAGAAAAGTTAAGCCCTTTATATCTCGAAGATGGATACGATTGCTTTTTTTGGCATATGCTTGGCACAATTGATTAAATCTGTCAAGTCTCGATAGGTTGCGCCTTCTGAGCCTTGGCAGTCATATCTGAATGTATGTCATTTTCGCTGCAATTATATCATTAATCTTTCCGTCACTTTTACTGCCAGAAAAGAGTTCCGTTTTAACTTTTCATTCTACTCGATAAGTTTGGTGATCTTTTCTGAAATGGAGAGAAAAATTATGGATTTTTTTCCCTTATTTTAATTTCTAGTATTCAGATCTGAGACACTGAAATAACTCCAAGCACAGGAATCAGTACAGTGTAGTAGTTAAGTTGCACAGTCTTTTTGTGCGGTCACTTTCATTTTTCCAAACCATTTGGAAGGCAAAAAGATTGATTATTGGCATAAGTCAATCCCAATACTTATAATGGTTATCCCAACTTAAATGGATCCTATAGTGTCAGGAAAATAAAGCAGTTTTCCTGGAACTACAGGGCTAACAGGTACCCCCCACCCTCGGGGCTGAGGAGGTAAAACCCCTTTAGCCACTTACCAGCGCCAATGTCCCTCCGATGCTTTCCTATGGGGAAAATCTGACGCTGGAGGTCTATGAGGACATCCAGCGTCAGATAACAGACCGAGAGTCTGTTTGGATTTCTGAAGCCCTCTAGTGGCTGTCTGTTAGACAGCCACTGAGGGCAGATTTAGAGCTGCAATGTAAACATTGCAGTTTTCAAGAACTGCAATTTTTACATTGCAGCACTAGGTGCAAAAGAGACAGCAGCTATACCACTTCAATGAGCTGACTTGTGTGCCTACAGTGTCCCTTTAAGATGAAAAATGAGGATTTGAAATCCCTCATTATCTCAGAGTCGGCTTTAGGAGACAGTGACATTTTTAACTGCACATTAAGATCTCTTAATACCATAACCACTGCAGCCTATTCTAGTGATGTATGGTTTTAGAGTGCCCCATTAAAGGAACACTCCAAGTACCATAACAATCGCAGCTTTGATTTAGTATCTTGCACTGTCCTCCTGTTAGCAGTCAAACCACTTTAGCACATTTTTAGTACATTTCGACAACTTACCTGGGTTCCACTGTGTGCAGGCAACCACTACTTCTGGTCTTTTCCTGCATGAGAATCTGGTTAGATCTGCAGAGCTTTTGCCAGCCTCCCTGGCAGGAAACGTCCAGCCGTAGCATGGGCACCCAGGTAAGAGTTCAAACCGCACTAAAAATTGTTTATTTACTATGGGATGGTGCCAGGATACACCTGGCAGCATAAACACTACAATGGGCTGTAGTGGTTGTGGTACTAGGACTATTCCTTTAAGTATCTATCAGGACCCATGTTGCTTGAATACACTGTAGCGATTAAAAGAAATCTGTTTTAGCAAATTTACATTTAAACCATATATGCTGCAAAGGAACTGCACTTTGATAAGCAAAGGGTTAAAAGAGAAAGACTTGCCTGTTGCCGTTTGAAGCTCTCGGAGGGGACGCCACAATCAAATGAGACTTTATCGATTGCGTCTGCGGCTGCTGTTCGCTGAAACTGAGTGACCGACTTCGAATCTGAGAAGAAAATAAATTGAGTCAGTTTCAGAGAAATGTATATTTTAGATTTCTTTCTTAAAGAAGAGTTTACACAACACCTATATTAAAATAAAAATCAATCATCTATAGATCCGTGTAAACAAGGGGGGATATTTACATACACAAAAGAACCATGAATATCATAAATACACATTAAACTTGTTCTCTTAGTGATACCAATAATAAAGAAATAGGCTTAAAACTAAACACTAGTTCTGTCACTGTGAAGACATATGATTTAAGATATATAAGAAATAAAACAATATAAAAACCCTTGGTTGCATGAAAACCTAATGAAGTGAGGTCTAACTAAACGCTTAGCATCTTAGCTGACACCAGATGCTTATCCAGGACACCGTAAAACCATTTGGAAAACTAGTTGTCAACTGAAGAGACCCAATGCAGTACTGGACTCCTGCAGGTACTGTGCGTCTATCTGACCCTAATCTAAGCTGTTCCAAGGTAACCGCGTCAGGCACTGCACCAAATGTAGCCACCAGAGAGAGACAGCTACCTGCATGAACTCAATACTATGGTCTCTTTAGAGTGCAAGGAACATTCTAACATTATAACAACCTGATTTCTCGGTCTCCAGTTCTGGCTACAATCTGCCTTACCACAAGAAAAGTTTCCCCACTTCCAGAAATAAAAACCAGGTCAGCAAGACGTACTGGTCCATTTCTAACCCATGATAGACCTTCCATGACTGGCGTTTCTTCAGTCCACTTCACTTACAACTCCTGCCATCAACCACTGAAAAGCAGCAGGGGGAACATGAAAGCCAGTCTTATGCTGACCCTGTAAAAAGATAACCTGTAATAAAGAGTGGTTTAACAATTTTCTGAGATGGGACAGTCTTCATTTCTTGTCCTTTAGGAACTGGGAGACCAGAATTACACTGCATTTTTTGGGCACATACAATAAAGCTTGGTAAACTTACTATACCTATTAAATGAACGCCATAACAACTCTTGCATGTTTTAGTGCTAAAGGTGCTAGTAGTGTCCTGGCACCTTTGTAAGTAGTTAAGACTTTTTATAACCGCTTGATGCTTTAACTGGGGTCCACCGGGCATCACTCTCCACATCCACTACAGCCAACAGAGAGCCTGAGCTAAACCCTGCAGTGTACGATAGCTCCCAACCTGTGAGCTAACCCTGCACCATAGAGTTTTAGGAGGTCTGTAGAATGCAGTGGAAGTTGGGAAAGCTGCACAGTAGTGTTTATGGTGTTCGGTACGATTCTGGTATCTGGGTCGGTTCTTTTAGCACTCACTTATAATGTCCCTAATTTCATGGAAACGTTTTATACAGAAGGTAGCTTGACAAGCAAATGTGTAAACAAAAACACACATTCCAAAACACTAACATTTCTGTCTTAAAAACTCAAAATTCTTTGGAGAAGACAGGACAAAATAACAGTTAAGGAGAAAACATTTTTGGTGTTAAACAGACAATACTCACCGGAGAGAGTGCTGGGATGCTGGAAGGAGCTGCCGCCCAGCTTATGCTGGTAAAGATATGAGGTGAAACCGGAATCTGGATGGAAGGCATGGCCTGAGGGTTTAGAAGACAGATATATAAACAATTGGACCTTGTACGTAGCAAAGCAATAGACATTGAGGAATAATGTACACAAACTGTGAATACAGGCTACGGGTTATGAAGAGAGCCGAAAAGAGTTAGAAGGAATAAAACAAGCTTAAACCCCCACATTATGCTTCAAAATAAAGAAAAATGCCCTATGTAGCATTTTATACAAAAAAAAAAAAAAATGTATTTTTAATTGCAACAAAGTAAGACTTGTTTCTATAGCAACTACATGGACTGACTCTTTCCATCACACCCCTGCGTGGGACGTCCGTTCCAGTTTTATGTAACTGAACCTCTAATTGAACTCTGCCAGTGACATTGGTCAGCTTCAGAAAGGTTCTAGAATGAGCCAAAAAATTGCCGTTTTAAAAAAGGATTAAAATTCAAATCAATAGCAGCATCCCAGATTTTAAAACGTGTATGACTATCTAAAGCGATGTTATTAGGTTTTCCAACACACCATGAGATCATTTAGATCATAGTTTCAGGTTGACAGACACTTAATGAAGGGTGCTACTACAGTGCCCACGTATCCACAAACATTCGTACAACAAATCCCACTCCAAGTCCATCTTAGGAGGAACTCTACAACCAACGCTGAGAATTCTGATGAAAACCATTAGAATATCATCGCAAGTCACGGGAGGATAAAAACAACAAGAAGATACCTGATAAGCATGATCAGCCTGGATGTGCCAAAATGACCCGGGAGCAGATTGGCTAAGGGCGCTGGGCAACGGAGACTCCACAGAGGGCACCTCCAAAGCAGGAGTCTCTGGCTTGGGCAGCACTGGCTGGATAAGAATTGGGGCAGTGGCAGTGTTTGGGCTTCTTGGGGTGGACTCTGCTTCAACCTCCTCCTTCATTTGGACTTCTGTGTAATAGAAGTCCTCCTCTCTTTTACGCTGATCAGAATCGGCTCCATCCCTGTCAAATGCACAATCATACATTAATATGTTAAACGGCAAAAAAATTATAAAATTTTTTTAAAACAGGGTGGCTATACATCACTGTCCTACAGATTTGAAAGTTTTGAGAGGAACCTGACACCAAAATCTTAGCAATTAGTGGAGCAAGATTTAGGAATGAAAGGGAGTTTATATTTAAATAAAGATCATGTCAGAAGCACTTCTTAAAACCAGAGGAAGAGAGGGAATTTTAGTGAGTAACATAAAAACCTACCAAATGATCACCACCTACATCTACAATCATGTAACTTGTCAAAAGATATAAAACCGAAAAGTTATTCTTACCCAAGATGTTGAGTCTTCACATGGCGTTTAATACCCACAATGGAGCGCAGGAGTTTACCACAATTCGGCCACAGACATTTGTACATGACTTTAACGGAATTCTGAAACATAAACCACAAGGCATTAGATTCACAGGGAAAAAACACAATGTCCCAACTGCTAAAAAGTACAGTCATCACCAGTAGCTGGTGATCCTTTGTAACACTTTAGTCTGTATCCAAAAAAACACAAGGTCAATAGTGCAGAGGTATGTCAACTGCCAATTTTAGTAATAAACAAATGCATCACAGTTCTAGTATTTTTGGGAAACACAAATCTATCATTTTATCAATCACCCAGAGAAAAGGTGCAAATATCAAATTGTCCGATCTACTTAAAATATTGCTACTCGAGATGTCAGGGAAGCTCCCGATTGTTCCTTGTGGGAGTGTTTTACCTCTTCTAGTAGTTCCACATGCCCGTGTTTAAAAAACAGTGCCAAAATATGAACTACAGGTATACGGCTCACGGAAAAGTGAATTAAAAATGGATGGTTTAAACAAGTTTCATGTCCGATCTAGACATAGTGAGGAAAGGCAAGCTAGGAGATTTCCCCCCTCCTCCCACTCATTTTGACAAACAAGTTTGTTTTAATCATTGAACATGGCACAGGGAGTTGACCAGTTTAGATCTACTAATGGACACATTTCTATATAATACACAATGTATGATTCCATAAAAAGGCTTGTCCTGTACCTTTCTCTTCCGTGGTGCCGGTTCATCCAAAATGAAGGGATCAGGGTCCGTCTCAAACCCCTCATCCATATGGGATGTACTGAAAACCTCACTTGTATACTTGGGGCTTGCTTCAGTGTGAGGAGGAGATGGAGTGGAAACTCCACTGCCTGCACTCCAGTGACCACTGGTTGTGCTGCTGCCACTGTCCGAAACATCACCACTTTCTTTCCACAAGTCACATGTCACCCGAGGTGCTGAAGAGAAAAAAGATGTAAAAAAAATAAAAAATTATGAACGACAATGCAATGACATTTAGGTTTGGGTTGTTTTGATTTAAATGCATACCTTTTGACAATAAAATAAAAATTATTAATTGCAAGGATCGGTGCTGTCACCATTTTCCAAAGAGAACCTTTGGGGTAATGTTCAAAACGTGGAGCAAGTAGCAGAACAATTGCACCAATTTCTATTGTTCCTGCGTTGCAATGGCTCTTTATAAATGAAAAGCTGCCACCATCAGCAGGAAAACTAGAAATATTTTTTATATTAGGAAACTGTGCCAGGTACAGAGACAGACATGTCTGACATGGCTGGAATTTAATTAGGTTTTTAAAAGGACACTAAGCACCAAAACCACTATACGGCAAGGTTGTCATTTTGGTGCATAGACCGTGCCACTTGTCAGAAATGTTGACAGTTCTCAATGCAAGTGGAACGCAAAAAGCGAATTAGATGAATTATGGATATAAAACCTATTTACATACAGAAATAACGGACTGCTACCAAAAGAACAAGGATATGAAAACCACTGAGAATTGTACAACACAGTTAGACAATATAGACATTTAAATAAAGTACAATAATGTTCCAAGGCGCTTTAATAGTATGTGCAGCTCTAAACTATAGTGTGATCACATAACCACTCTGCAAAATAACAAAAACAGAACGCGCAAAGTGCAAATATATAATCACCAGAAAGTATTGGAGAGCAGAAATTTAATACTTCCCCGATACGGGGGTAACAAATCTATAAATTACATTGTAAACCAAGAAGTCTGCTAGTGCCTGAAGATTTCGTTTGTGGTGATCTTAGCAACCTTAGCCCCTGATTTTTATTTAAAAATAAATAAAAAAGCACAAAAATTGCAGATTACATAGATCTATGTAGCCTCATAATTTTAGGGATATTGTGTATCTTGTCTATTCAGTGAGCTCCAGTCTGCACAATGTAGAAAGGGTTTCATACCTGGGATAGTGTCACTGCACGGAGGACTCTGGACGATGGGACTGCAGGACAGGCTCGTCAGGACCATAGCTGCCATCATTTCATCCATCTCAACAGCGTCGGACCTCCTAAACAAGAAGCAGGATAAAGGTGTCTGCATGGGAGACAACAGACGGCTGCCATAAACAGTTCTACTTCATTCTTACATTGGTAGAAATTGATAAATTATATAGCATTATACAGATTTCATTCTAAGTACACTTTACCTCCTAGTGCTTTATACATGCGTCCACTACGGATACTAAAAGCTTTGCGGCTGGATCCAACAAAGCCAGCCCAAATACTCAGGAGTTGTACTGCAAATCCGAATCTATAATTTCTGTACATGTTTTTTCAACCGCTTTAAACACATTAGCCATCATTTATCCCATCTCACAGTTCTCCTTACTGCCATAACATCCTACCACCCTGCCACCCCCAGTCAACGGATTACACACACCACTTTAAAATACCAAATAACACCGATCTAATATAGACTATAAAGCGGAAAGCAGAGGGGGTTGAAGCGTAACCATAGGAGGATTTCCTTTAACTTAGAATGTGTAGAGACACTAATTTTGGAGAGGGCCACTAGACACAATTCATTGCCAAAAAAGATTTACTAAACTTACTAGGTTTACATAATTAAAAAAAAAATAAAAGAAGTGTTAAATATAATTCAAGTAAACTAGTGCAGCTCTCAGCCACGTACGATCCAAACTAGTCTAATCAGAGACTGTAAACCTACCTCTTTGGGACATCGATGCTGCGAGATACAGATCGCGGGGTTGTGCTGGATGTTGCGCCAAGGTTCGCAGGGATTGTGTGCTCCACGGGGTAAGGGACTGATTTCTGAATATCAGCAAGACGAACATCTTCCATTTTTCTGCACAGGTGGAGGCCGAGCTCCAACACAAACAGCTTCACTTCATCATCGACATGATTGTGCTGCTCCACCAAACCCACACACTCCTTTCCATTGTGGGTGATGCAGACCTGTTGATTACACAGGATGGAGAAAAATAAAATGGGTTAAAACACTGACATTTAAACTGAATTTGGGATAAATTATATTTATGTCGGTCTGTATTTAAAAAAAAAAAAAAAAAAAAATAGGAGATATATCTCTCTCTCTCTCTCTCTCTATATATCAGCACTGTAGGGACACTGTAGGCACCCAGACCACTGCAGTCCATTGAAGTGGTCTGGGTGCAAACTCCCATCACCCTTAACCCTGAGCATGTTATTATAACAGTTTTTAAAACTGCAATAATTACATGACAGCCACTAGAGGGACTTCCGGTCCGTTATCCGACGCTGGACGACCTTGCGCTCTGCATAGACTATGCCCTAGACTACCTGTTTATTAAAGAGAACAAGTGTATACATTACATCACTATCTGTGCAGTATGGGATTCTAAAACGTGATTTTCCCCATAGGAATAATATTTTCCTATGGGGAAATCCAATTAGAGCGCGGTGATTGCCACACATGTGCATTAGGTCTCCCCCGCCGGCTGACAGACGGGGGAGGAGCTAAGCTAACGACGAGGGACATCGGCGCTGGACCCAGGTAAGTGACTGAATGGGGTTATTAACGCCTTCAGCTACGGGAAGGGGCCTTGACAGAGGTGAAAGCTATGGGGCCAGGAAAAACTAGTGTTTTCCTGGCACTATATTCTCCCTTTAAACCTCTGTTCAGATCTAGAGATTGAAACAAGGGAACCTGTATAGTGGGATTTACAATTCTGATCTAATCATTATTTCTCAAACTAAATTGTATATTTCCTCAAATCCAAAACATGAGAGCAAGACTGACAATTGTTACAACAGAGTGATACATGTAAATCACATTTAAACGTGTCATTGTTCGAACAGAATAGCATACAGGTTACTCATAGTAAAACTACTACCCAAAAATCCTCAGAGATGCTGACATGTGCAGCGTGGCATTTTGCCGCGCATGCTCAACAGCCTCCCAATGCTTTCCTGTGGAAAAGCCTTGGATTGCCTGAGACCATCAATTCTGATGATCTCAGCCAGGGAGTCTGGGCTGAGCCAACGCAGATGTAAGATTTAACCCTAATTAAGGGTGGCAAGGGGGGAGGGAGCAGCCGCCTAATAGTGTTTTTACAGTTTGTATTCCTGACCCTGAAGTGTAGAATCTACTACCAATTTAGTGCCCCACATATCCTAAACAAAGGTTTTCTGCAGGGCATTTAAATGTGACAATAAATAAAAAGAAAAATAAAGGCTCGTGGTCAGGCCAATAATTTGTAGCATATACACCAAAATTTGTTCATTTTTTTTATAGTAGATTCTAACAGAAAACTTTGAAAATATTTTTGTTTTCATGCTGATTGGTCAGTTTAATAAAAAAAAATAAAAAAAAAATATAAAAAATAAAAATAAAAAAAGGGTTTCCAGAAAGCACTGGTTTTGGTTGAAATAACACACAAACATGCTTAAACTGACTGGGGAAGATGTGGTTGCAAGTAGAACTTGACCTCAGCGCAGGATAGCAGGTATGTTTTTTTGTTTTTTAAAGACACGATCCAGCAAAGGTACTACTTTATTAAAAACATTTGGTTGCAGTAACCCTTTAATATTTGTATCTAATTATTGGAAGTAAAAATTCAGCTACATGACACCTGCTGTGTGCTAATTTTTATTTTTATTTTTTTTAATAGTTTCTTTTAACTGCTAAAGCATCGAAGCAGACAGATGTCTGTACTCGGCAATGTGGTCCGCCAGTTACTAGAAACATGACTGCATGGCTGACAGATCAGGTAGTTTAGTACATACTTTGCCAAATAACAGCAAAGAGGTACCTGAAATAGATTATTGCCTGCAACATTAAAAAAATAAAAACACTCTAGAACATTTAACTCCTCAAATTCCCCCTACGGCAGGTAGGTGTAATAAATGAAATGAGCCATAACAAACTTACCCTCTGACCCGGGTACAGCTTGAAGCGGTTTGAAGGTAGATTTGTCATGGAAGTGCCAGCCTCCTCTGGACACTCCTTGTAGCACCCGCCTTCATAGGGGCAAAGATTGGCTCCACCAGAGAGGTCCGCTTGCACGGCCAAAGGCCCCTCCACCAACATTCCATCAGGAGACAGGCTCGGGGTACATACACGCGCCCCAAGAAGGGACCTCTTCCCAAGACGTTTGGACAACATGCTTGCCATTGCAACTAGTAGAAACAAAAATACACAAATACAAGAACATTCAGTAATATTAAAACAATCATCTGCAGCTAAATGGTTTCCTGGAATGGGGCCAAGTGTATCACTAGCATATTCTGTAACATTAAACACAAAACCAAAAACAAATTTCACTATAAAATAATGAATCAACAATACTAAAAGCATAAAACAAAAACAAAAACAAAAAAACTTAATTTTTTTATTTTATACCCCCTTTAACCAGTTAAAATTACTGTTGTATCTAGAACTCAGTCTACTTATAGGGAAGCTTTAAAAAAAAAAAAAATTGCACTAGCAAGGAGTGCCATAAAACTCACTCGGTGCAGTTGTTACAACATATAAAAAATGGGTATATTCCCAAAAATAGGGAGCCATTGGTAAAATGCCGAAGCTGAATAGGCACGTGTCCCAGAATCCTACAACTACTGAGAGGGACTGGAAAGGATTCTGGACAATTGCCCTGTATATTTTAAATCCAGTTTAAGAATCCCATGCTGAACAGATGATACAGGGAGTGCAGAATTATTAGGCAAGTTGTATTTTTGAGGATTAATTTTATTATTGAACAACAACCATGTTCTCAATGAACCCAAAAAACTCATTAATATCAAAGCTGAATATTTTTGGAAGTAGTTTTTAGTTTGTTTTTAGTTATAGCTATGTTAGGGGAATATCTGTGTGTGCAGGTGACTATTACTGTGCATAATTATTAGGCAACTTAACAAAAAACAAATATATACCCATTTCAATTATTTATTATTACCAGTGAAACCAATATAACATCTCAACATTCACAAATATACATTTCTGACATTCAAAACAAAAACAAATCAGTGACCAATATAGCCACCTTTCTTTGCAAGGACACTCAAAAGCCTGCCATCCATGGATTCGGTCAGTGTTTTGATCTGTTCACCATCAACATTGCGTGCAGCAGCAACCACAGCCTCCCAGATACTGTTCAGAGAGGTGTACTGTTTTCCCTCCTTGTAAATCTCACATTTGATGATGGACCACAGGTTCTCAATGGGGTTCAGATCAGGTGAACAAGGAGGCCATGTCATTAGATTTTCTTCTTTTATACCCTTTCTTGCCAGCCACGCTGTGGAGTACTTGGACGCGTGTGATGGAGCATTGTCCTGCATGAAAATCATGTTTTTCTTGAAGGATGCAGACTTCTTCCTGTACCACTGCTTGAAGAAGGTGTCTTCCAGGAACTGGCAGTAGGACTGGGAGTTGAGCTTGACTCCATCCTCAACCCTAAAAGGCCCCACAAGCTCATCTTTGATGATACCAGCCCAAACCAGTACTCCACCTCCACCTTGCTGGCGTCTGAGTCGGACTGGAGCTCTCTGCCCTTTACCAATCCAGCCACGGGCCCATCCATCTGGCCCATCAAGACTCACTCTCATTTCATCAGTCCATAAAACCTTAGAAAAATCAGTCTTGATATTTCTTGGCCCAGTCTTGACGTTTCAGCTTGTGTGTCTTGTTCAGTGGTGGTCGTCTTTCAGCCTTTCTTACCTTGGCCATGTCTCTGAGTATTGCACACCTTGTGCTTTTGGGCACTCCAGTGATGTTGCAGCTCTGAAATATGGCCAAACTGGTGGCAAGTGGCATCGTGGCAGCTGCACGCTTGACTTTTCTCAGTTCATGGGCAGTTATTTTGCGCCTTGGTTTTTCCACACGCTTCTTGCGACCCTGTTGACTATTTTGAATGAAACGCTTGATTGTTCGATGATCACGCTTCAGAAGCTTTGCAATTTTAAGAGTGCTGCATCCCTCTGCAAGATATCTCACTATTTTTGACTTTTCTGAGCCTGTCAAGTCCTTCTTTTGACCCATTTTGCCAAAGGAAAGGAAGTTGCCTAATAATTATGCACACCTGATATAGGGTGTTGATGTCATTAGACCACACCCCTTCTCAATACAGAGATGCACATCACCTAATATGCTTAATTGGTAGTAGGCTTTCGAGCCTATACAGCTTGGAGTAAGACAACATGCATAAAGAGGATGATGTGGTCAAAATACTCATTTGCCTAATAATTCTGCACTCCCTGTATAATGCATACACTTGTTCTCTTTAACAAACAGGTAGCAATGCACACATCACGTCTGGCCAGTCTGGGGACCCCTACCTTGGGCGTAATAAAGAACGGTGTTCCCCATGTTATATTCATGGGTGGCAGTTTAATGACAATGGCAGAAATAGCCCCTGCCCCAGACCAACTAGGCAGCACTGGGACATTGAGCGAAGTCCTCTCCTTAACCCCTACATTACATTAACACTGCAGATAAAACCCTACAGTAAACCAACACTAACCATTAACTCCAACACTAACTAAAAAGATCATGAAATATAAAGGATACAATGATGAACTGTGTAAAACTGGAAAACAATGCAATCCTTGGGTTCTGGAGACAATGATAAACTACGAGATGGACCACACACACAAAACACTAAAAAAGGATGATTATTGGCCAATATTCTAAGTGTGGAGCAATCAGCACGTACATAGCACTGGTTTCAACGGTGATAGCTCATATTTTAGAATTTGTTACGAGGTTTTAAACCACATGTTTAGCGGACCACGGCTTTGATCTTCTGTGAAGGAACATGGGGAAGCCTACTTACTCGCATTAGAGCAGGTTTAGCACAGAACGATACAGAGCTCCCACCATTTCCTGAATACCTGATTCTGGGTAAGCACAGTCAGCTGTGCGACTGTAAGATACATGACAACAGAGCACATACGGTGACGTGCTACGGAGCTACTGTACAAGGGAAAGTCCCTGCATGACTGTGGGGGGAGGGGAAATCCGCTGTAAAATTACCGCAGGAAAAAAAAAAAAATACAAGGGAAGCAAAAATAGAAGTTTAGAAGTTAACTTGAGTGGATCTGCAAACAGAATGAAATTCAGTAAACAAAAATAAAGGAAGTTGGGAAAGAGGGTGCTGATCGTTCATTGGCTTAAAACCAGAGAATTTTAAAAAAACTTTAATAAAAAGCACACCAGCAGCTGTAAGTTCACACTGGCCTTGTAACAAAGTATCTGCATTCTTAGATGGGCCATGCCAAATGCACCCCCTCACCAGCCATCTCAATCTTCAATAGAAGTACAGCATTTCATCTGCAGCTGCAAGTTAAACTGTTACAATCCACATTAACAAACTGGGACCTTTTTGGCATTTTTTTTTTTTTTTTTAAACACACACACTATTAAAGGTTTACTCCAATCACCACAGATCCTGCCACTCATTCACTGGCACACAGCATCAGCTGAATGCTTTTAGCCAATGAATTAGATTGTCTGCACCAAAAATGGCACAGAATTGGCATTAACCAGCCCAGAACTACTGACAACACTGGCGATCATGGAGTTACACCTCTGGCAGAAGAGGGCTAGACACTGTATGCAGCCTTTCAAAGGAAATGATGGCCATACAGACTCCAGGCACTATGACCACCTTTAAAAGCCCCTGTGATTTTTATTTATTTTTTTAAAATATATATATATGACATCAAGCACAAGTAAACACGAAGGCACCGTAACCGTGCATGAACACACTGCCAAATATAAAGAGGTACTACATAATATTACCCTAAAACCAGAGACGGAAATAAAATTATGTATTAATGCATTCCAGAAAACGTGTTTAATCTAAGTTCTAAGACCTGGTGTAAGTTGGAAACAACACGAAGATCAACTATTAGGAGTCACTTCACCCGGTCACCTTTTGACGCCCGCAATTTGAAAAATATTAATT
>OW240913.1:14584984-14874454 GCA_933207985.1 Pelobates cultripes | reverse complement strand
TGTAATAGGCAGTATATCAGAGAGAGAGAGAGTAGCAGAGTAATAGGTGGTATATCATTAGAGAGAGAGAGTAGCAGAGTAATAGGTGGTATAATATTAGAGAGTAGCAGAGTAATAGGCGGTATATTATGAGAGAGAGAGATTAGCAGAGTAATAGGCGGTATATCATTTGAGAGAGTAGCAGAGTAAGAGGCTGTGTATTATTAGAGAGAGAGAGAGTAGCAGAGTAATAGGCTGTGTATTATTAGAGAGAGAGAGTAGCAGAGTAATAGGCTGTGTATTATTAGCGAGAGAGAGTAGCAGGGTAATAGGCGGAATATCATTAGAGAGAGTAGCAGAGAAATAGGCGGTATATTATTAGAGAGAGAGAGTAGCAGAGTACTAGGCTGTGTATTATTAGAGAGAGTAGCAGAGTAATAGGCGGTATATCATTAGAGAGAGAGAGTAACAGTGTAATAGGCGATATATCAGAGAGAGAGAGCAGCCGAGGAATAGGTGGTATAATATTAGAGAGAGAGTAGCAGAGTAATGGGCGGTATATTATTAGAGAGAGAGAGAGAGTAGCAGAGTAATAGGCTGTGTATTATTAGAGAGAGAGAGTAGCAGAGTAATAGGCGGTATATCATTTGAGAGAGTAGCAGAGTAAGAGGCTGTGTATTATTAGAGAGAGAGAGTAGCAGAGTAATCGGCTGGGTATTATTAGCGAGAGAGTAGCAGAGTAATAGGCGGTATATTATTAGAGAGAGTAGCAGAGTAATAGGCTGTGTATTATTAGAGAGAGAGAGTAGCAGAGTAATAGGCGGCATATCATTAGAGAGAGTAGCAGAGTAATAGGCGGAATATCATTAGAGAGAGTAGCAGAGAAATAGGCAGTATTTTATTAGAGAGAGTAGCAGACTAACAGGCGGTATATCATTAGAGAGAGAGAGTAATAGTGTAATAGGCAGTATAATATTAGAGAGAGTAGCAGATTAATAGGTGGTATATTATTAGAGAGAGAGTAGCAAAGTAATAGGCTGTGTATTTTTAGAGCGAGTAGCAGAGTAATAGGCTGTGTATTATTAGAGAGAGAGTAGCAGAGTAATAGGCGGAATATCATTAGAGAGAGAAGCAGAGAAATAGGCAGTATATTATTAGAGAGAGTAGCAGAGTACTACGCGGAATATCATTAGAGAGAGTAACAGTGTAATATGCGGTATATCAGAGAAAGAGTAGCAGAGTAATAGGCTGTGTATCATTAGAGAGAGTAGCAGAGAAATAGGCTGTGTATTATTAGAGAGAGAGAGAGTAGCAGAGTAATAGGCAGAATATCATTAGAGTAGAAGAGTAATAGGCGGAATATCATTAGAGAGAGAGTAGCAGAGTAATAGGTGGTATAATATTAGAGAGAGTAGCAGAGTTATAGGCTGTGTATTATTAGAGAGAGAGTAGCAGAGTAATAGGCGGTATATTATTAGAGAGAGTAGCAGAGTAATAGGCGGTATATTATTAGAGAGAGTAGCAGAGTAATAGGCGGTATATCATTATAGAGAGAGAGAGAGTAACAGAATAATAGGCGGTATATCATTAGAGAGAGAGAGAGTACCAGTCTAATTGACTCCTGTAGGCTTTTTTTGCCATTTATTTTCTTATGTGGCCGCTGAATAGGAAGTACTGTAAAGCCACCACATGATTTACACTCAGTGCCGAGGATTTTTAACTATTTGCTTTCTGGGAGCTATAGTTCATTTGACGCATTCTAGCCTGCGTTTAAAGCACTCGGTTCCGGAATTAAGCCGTCCGGCGGTGTTTGGACCCACTGAAATCTGAAACCTAACTCTGGCTCATTTGGTGCCTGCATTGCAAAATCCAGATATTGTTAAATAGCATAAAGTCTGGATTTCCAGTCCGAATGGCCTTATATGCTAGTGGATGGTTTTGCCCTGTTCGGTTTGGGGCCATCCTCACTAAACCTGACTGCATGTATTCCTAAGGACATCAGCTAAGAAACAGTGAGCCCTTTACTTGTGCCGTAAAGGGCTTTTCCTGGCCACAATAAGGGTTGCCTAACGACCTAGTGAACCCAGTGTTTCCTGGGCACATTTTCTCTTTATATTTTCCTGGTTATTTTGTATGTAATGTGAGATCTATTAAGGAGATAGTTCTTTATTTCTATGTACATTTTCACTAGTGATTGTAGTAATAACATTTAAATAAACAGTTTAAGTCAAAATTTCTAAGATTGGCCATATGTTTTATTCCATTTTGTAATGTGGCTTAAATTGTGCTAATGAATCTTCAAATTATCACAATTAATCGTTTAGTAAACAACTCTCCTGTACCTTTTTCTTCCCATCAAACTCTAGTTTTACCATCTCTGTAATGAACAATTATATCGCCCTCTGCTGGAATATAACATGCAAAACATTTGTATGGTTCTTTTTTTTTTTAACAAGTGACCGATCTAACATGCTACGGTTATAATTCTAAGAGTGTCCAATTAAAAAGAGTTTACAGCTTTGTTTAGCATGTTCTGTGTTATAGGTTACGGACATAATAATTACACTGAATGCGCTTCACCTGGTATCAGTCAGGGCATATAGAAGAGATGATAGGATTTGTTGAAAGGCTCAGTCTAGCTGATTTTCAATCTGAACATATCTTGAATGGACAATGTATTAATTAAGTGAGAATTGTCAATTGTAGGCCAGGACAAAAGAAAGAAATAAGTCTTGACTTTGATCATTTGAAAGCTCCATTACCTTCTAGCGGCAAATGATTCAAGTGTCCTGTCTCTATGAGAATTTAAATAATTCCAAATTTTGGATGAATGTCATTACACTGCTGATGTTCACCAAGGATTGAGTGTGTGGGACATCAGATAAACAGCAAAAGGATGTTTGAACACTTGAATTCTGGACATTTTGTTGGTAGCCTATGGTTTGACCTAGTCTTGCCCTTCTTAATTTTATGTATTTGCTCAAAATGTGTCCATTTGAAAAAATGTTATATAGAAAATCTGTATCCATTTCAGTCCTGCTAGTAATTCATGCTCGTATATTTTTCATTTTAAAATTACAAGTTATTTATTCTATTGGCAATGTGATACAGACCCATCAGGTTGTAATTTACTGGGTATTGCATCTGTTCCTTAAAAACAGGGATAAATCTAAACTCCAGGTTATTTAAGAAGGTAGATTCGCAGACCCTCCATCACTTACCATAAGCATCTTTCTTGTGAATTAAATATTCAGAACAGACTTTTCCAATTGGGAACATATTTCCTAAAACTATTCTGACACCATCAGATCATTCCTGAGAAAGCCCAGAGAAAAATATACAGCCGATCCCATCGTGGACAATTCAGTCTTTGTCTTGGCAGAGGGGAGAAATTCTCTTCTCTTGTATAAATATTCTACAAATCTTGTATAAACAAGCCATGTTAGTCCATGTCAGCCGTTGCAATATAGAGAAATGAATCAGGATTGAATCCTACATACATTATAATTCTAGGTACTGGAAATGAGCGAAATGGCGAAATGTGACCTGTTCCAGCGCCGTTTTCTAAATCACTCAAAATTATTTTCCACAGGCTTTTAAAAGGGTTAGTATAATGAGTTTGTGAAAGCGATATTTTCCTATTTATTTTTATGATTCGGATTTATATACATGTAGGCAATTAGGGGAGTTTTATGAGCTGCTGCAAATCATCGTCTTGTACATTTATTAGTGTTCACATTACTCCAGACGCGGTACATCGCGCATCAAAGCATCTGGGAAGTACAATACAAAACTGAACTGTTTTTCCCCCTCTCACTGTCTATAGCAAATTGTTATTATTATTGGCATTTATATAGCAATAACTTATTCTGCAGTGCTTTACTATATTATAAAAGGCGGAAATTTAACAAACGGGACATGTTGTTCTCCTCATTCCTATGGCAACTTTTTTATTTCTCCATCGTAATCCCTACACACAAGTGGAGTGACACTGGAGCAAAACAGCTCCCACTTTTGTGTCACTATACTCCCTCAAGCATGTAAACTCACTGAGCAGGCCCTCAATCCCTCTGTTACTGTCACTATACCCCACTCCCTCTAACATGTAAACTCACTGAGCAGAGCCTCAATCCCTCTGTTACTGTGTCACTATACCCCACTCCCTCTAGCATGTAAACTTACTGAGCAGGGCCTCAATCCCTCTGTTACTGTGTCATTATACCCCACTCCCTCTAACATGTAAACTCACTGAGCAGGCCCTCAATCCCTCTGTTACTGTGTCACTATACCCCACTCCCTCTAACATGTAAACTCACTGAGCAGGGCCCTCAATCCCTCTGTTACTGTGCCACTATACCCCACTCCCTCTAACATGTAAACTCACTGAGCAGGCCCTCAATCCCACTCCCTCTAACATGTAAACTCACTGAGCAGGCCCTCAATCCCTCTGTTACTGTGTCACTATACCCCACTCCCTCTAACATGTAAGCTTACTGAGCAGGGCCCTCAACCCCTCTGTTACTGTGTCACTCCCTCTAACATGTAAGCTTACTGAGCAGGCCCTCAATCCCTCTGTTACTGTGTAACTATAAATACTCCCTCTAACATGTAAACTCACTGAGCAGGGCCTCAGTCCCTCTGTTACTGTGTCACTATACCCCACTCCCTCTAACATGTAAACTCAATGAGCAGGGCCTCAATCCCTCTGTTACTGTGTCACTATACCCCACTCCCTCTAACATGTAAACTCACTGAGCAGGCCCTCAATCCCTCTGTTACTGTCACTATACTCCACTCCCTCTAACATGTAAACTCAATGAGCAAGGCCTCAATCCCTCTGTTATTGTGTCACTATACCCCACTACCTCTAACATGTAAACTCACCGAGCAGGGCCCTCAATCCCTCTGTTACTGTGTCACTATACCCCACTCCCTCTAGCATGTAAACTCACCGAGCAGGCCCTCAATCCCTCTGTTACTGTCACTATACCCCACTCCCTCTAACATGTAAACTCACCGAGCAGGCCCTCAATCCCTCTGTTACTGTGTCACTATACCCCACTCCCTCTAACATGTAACCCCACTGAGCAGGGCCTCAATCCCTCTGTTACTGTGTCACTATACCCCACTCCCTCTAACATGTAAACTCACTGAGCAGGGCCCTCAATCCCTCTGTTACTGTCACTATACCCCGCTCCCAACATGTAAACTCACTGAGCAGGCCCCCTCAATCCCTCTGTTACTGTGTCACTATATCCCACTCCCTCTAACATGTAAACTCACTGAGCAAGCCCTCAATCCCTCTGTTACTGTCACTATACTCCGCTCCCTCTAACATGTAAACTCACTGAACAGGCCCTCAATTCCTCTGTTACTGTCATTATACCCCACTCCCTCTAACATGTAAACTCACTGAGCAGGACCCTCAATCCCTCTGTTACTGTGTCACTATACCCCACTCCCTCTAACATGTAAACTCACTGAGCAGGCCCCTCAATCCCTCTGTTACTGTGTCACTATACCCCACTCCCTCTAACATCTAAACTCACGGAGCAGGGCCCCCAATCCTCTGTTACTGTGTCACTATACCCCACTCCCTCTAACATGTAAACTCACTGAGCAGGCCCTCAATCTCTCTGTTACTGTGTCACTATATCCCACTCCCTCTAACATGTAAACTTACTGAGCAGGGCCCTCAATCCCTCTGTTACTGTGTCACTATACCCCACTCCCTCTAACATGTAAACTCACTGAGCAGGGCCCTCAATCCCTCTGTTACTGTGTTACTATACCCCCCTCCCTCTAACATGTAAACTCACTGAGCAGGCCCTCAATCCCTCTGTTACTGTGTCACTATACCCCACTCCCTCTAACATGTAACTCACTGAGCAGGCCCTCAATCCCTCTGTTACTGTCACTATACCCCACTCCCTCTAACATGTAAGCTCACTGAGCAGGGCCCTCAATCCCTCTGTTACTGTCACTACTATACCCCACTCCCTCTAACATGTAAAACTCACTGAGCAGGCCTCAATCCTCTCTGTTACCAAAGTCACTATACTCCCACTCCCAATATGTGTAAACTCACTGAGCAGGCTCCTCATCCTCTGTTACTGTGTCACTATACCCTACTCCTCTAACATAAACCACCTGAGCAGGCCCTCAATCCTCTGTTACTGTGCTGGCTATACCCCACTCCCTCTAGCATGTAAGCTCACTGAGCAGGCCCTCAATCCTCTGTTACTGTGTCACTATACCCCACTCCCTCTAACATGTAAACTCACTGAGCAGGCCCTCAATCCCACTCCCTCTAACATGTAAACTCACTGAGCAGGCCCTCAATCCCTCTGTTACTGTGTCACTATACCCCACTCCCTCTAACATGTAAGCTTACTGAGCAGGGCCCTCAACCCCTCTGTTACTGTGTCACTCATACCCCACTCCCAACATGTGCTTTTACTGAGCAGGCCCCTCACTCCTCTGTTACTGTGCTCACAAGTACACTACTCCATCTAACATGTAAACTCACTGAGGCCTCAATCCTCTGTTACTGTGTCACTATACCCCCCTCCCTCTAACATGTAAACTCACTGAGCAGGGCACTCAATCCCTCTGTTACTGTGTCACTATACCCCACTCCCTCTAACATGTAAACTCACTGAGCAGGGCCCTCAATCCCTTTGTTACTGTGTCACTATACCCCACTCCCTCTAACATGTAAACTCACTGAGCAGGCCCTCAATCCCTCTGTTACTGTGTCACTATACCCCACTCCCTCTAACATGTAAACTCACCGAGCAGGCCCCTCAATCCCTCTGTTACTGTGTCACTATACCCCACTCCCTCTAGCATGTAAACTCACTGAGCAGGGCCCTCAATCCCTCTGTTACTGACACTATACCCCACTCCTTCTAACATGTAAACTCACTGAGCAGGCCCTCAATCCCTCTGTTACTGTGTCACTATACCCCACTCCCTCTAACATGTAAACTCACTGAGCAGGGCCCTCAATCCCTCTGCTACTGTGTCACTATACCCCACTCCCTCTAACATGTAAACTCACTGAGCAGGGCCTTAATCCCTCTGTTACTGTCAGTATACCCCACTCCCTCTAACATGTAAACTCACTGAGCAGGACCCTCAATCCCTCTGTTACTGTATCACTATACCCCACTCCCTCTAACATGTAAACTCACTGACAGGGCCCTCAATCCCTCTGTTCACGGTGTCACTGCCCACTCCCTCTAACATGTAAACTCACTGAGCAGGGCCTCAATCCCACCTGTTACTGTGTCACTGCCCCCTCCCTCTAGCATGCTTAAACTCACTGAGCAGGGCCCTCAATCCCTCTGTTACTGTGTCACTATACCTCCCTCTCACATGTAAGCTCACTGAGCAGGGCCCTCAATCCCTCTATTTACTGTGTCACTATACCCCACTCCCTCTAACATGTAAACTCACTGAGCAGGGCCCTCAATCCCTCTGTTACTGTGTCACTATACCCCCTCCCTCTAACATGTAAACTCACTGAGCAGGACCCTCAATCCCTCTCTTACTGTGTCACTATACCCCACTCCCTCTAACATGTAAACTCACTGAGCAGGCCCTCAATCCCTCTGTTACTGTGTCACTATACCCCACTCCCTCTAACATGTAAACTCACTGAGCAGGCCCTCGATCCCTCTGTTACTGTGTCACTATACCCCACTCCCTCTAACATGTAAACTCACTGGGCAGGCCCTCAATCCCTCTGTTACTGTGTCACTATACCCCACTCCCTCTAACATGTAAACTCACTGAGCAGGGCCCTCAATCCCTCTGTTACTGTGTCACTATACCCCACTCCCTCTAACATGTAAGCTCACTGAGCAGGCCCTCAATCCCTCTGTTACTGTGTCACTATACCCCACTCCCTCTAACATGTAAGCTCACTGAGCAGGCCCTCAATCCCTCTGTTACTGTGTCACTATACCCCACTCCCTCTAACATGTAAACTCACTGAGCAGGGCCCTCAATCCCTCTGTTACTGTGTCACTATACCCCACTCCCTCTAACATGTAAACTCACTGAGCAGGCCCTCAATCCCTCTGTTACTGTGTCACTATACCCCACTCCCTCTAGCATGTAAACTCACTGAGCAGGGCCCTCAATCCCTCTGTTACTGTACGTCCACTTGTCGGGTTACAAATACGTATCTGTTAGTCCACCCATTGTACAGCGCTACGGAATTTGCTAGCGCTATAAAAAATAAAATAAAACAAAACAACACAACTTGGTTTTCGTGATGAACCTCCCTTGACATTTTCATCTAATTGAACTTAGTAAAAGGATCTCCAAAATAGTTTATTATTCCTAAATTGTGCAGGACCAGGATAAATGCTGTTAAAAGATACCTCAATAGATTATTCTGCAACTATAGAATGCCCTAAGAGAATCCAGAATTAATACCATTGCTCTTTGATACCTAGAAGGAACAGTTTTGCATTTTAGAAGCTGAATTTATACAATTAAAGGAACACTATAGTCACCAAAATTACTTTTGCTTAATAAAGCAGTTTTAGTGTATAGATCATTCCCCTGCAATTTCACTGCTCAATTCACTGCCATTTAGGAGTTAAATCACTTTGTTTCTGTTTATGCAGCCCTAGCCACACCTCCCCTGACTATGATTGACAGAGCCTGCATGAAAAAAACAAACAAAAAAAAAAAAAACTGGTTTCACTTTCAAACAGATGTAATTTACCTTAATCTCTAAATTTAACTTTAATCACATACAGGAGGCTCTTGCCGGGTCTAGCAAGCTAATAACATAGCAGGGGATAAGAAAATCTTAATTAAACAGAACTTGCAATAAAGAAAGCCTAAATAGGGCTCTCTTTACAGGAAGTGTTTATGGAAGGCTGTGCAAGTCACATGCAGGGAGGTGTGACTAGGGTACATAAACAAAGGGATTTAACTCCTAAATGGCAGAGGATTGAGCAGTGAGACTGCAGGGGCATGCTCTATACACAAAAACTGCTTCATTAAGCTAAAGTTGTTCAGGTGACTATAGTGTCCCTTTAATGTTCTAACCCAAAACCTTTGAGCTCCTCGTTACCTAGCGCATACACCTGGAGATTTATCAAAGCAAAAAAAAAAAAAAAAAAAAGTGCTGTTCAAGCACTAAAGAAGGAGCAATCGCCATAGAAACCAATGTCTCAGCAATTTGCACTTTGATCCCAGAATAACACTTCTTCTACCTTGATAAATCTCACTGGTGTCATTTTATAGGACAAGCAAACATGTCTACATTAACCATCATTCTCAAAAAATAATTAAACATTCAACACACAAAATGAAAAACGAGTCAAAGTGAAAGCAGAACACGCGAGCAACAGGATTCTAAAACTGCAAAAATAAATATATATACAAAAAAAAAAAAAAAAACCCGGAATGATGTCAGAACACCTATGCTGTAGCTTAAACCCAATACACCACGATCATGGCGAAATAAAGCTCAGACGCTGCGATCCAGAAACAGTGTGGACGTGCAGAACAGAAGCAGATGTTTTTATTTTTGTGCTGGGCTGTTGTTTGACAAACGCGTCGTCTCCGGAGGGGCAGGGGGTACGGTTAAGTAAACGCTGTACTCTCAGTTCAGAGAGAGTGTTGAAGCCACAGATCTGACAGCTTACTGTGCTGCAACACCGGGCGCTTTACTGTGATTACATATTAACACATAACGCTGATAAGGACGTTGGTGCACCTAAGAAGGGCTCCAGTGGGGCAGTAGGAATGTTTGGGTTGCAGAATGGGCACACCCCTCCCTGCTGACCGAGAAAGCATTTGTTAGTAAGTGCAACGGGCTGGCAGGACAGGCATGTGACAGCTGCGGGAAGTATTTTCCGAATCTCCAGGAAGGAAGGACTTCCAACACAAAAAATACAAAATTAACTCCTCTGGTGCTTCAGTGAAACATACAATATCGACTAACACCCATACAGTGGTTTAAAAGGTAACCTGAAGGAATAAAGCATGGTTTAACCCAGGAAGAAACTTCATCAATGGGGGTTCGTCTCTCTGAGTAGTTGCTGAGCTGCATGGCTGGCATTCGAGGGGTTAATCAGTCCTCTCTCTGAGTAGTTGCTGAGCTGCATGGCTGGCATTCGAGGGGTTAATCAGTCCTCTCTCTGAGTAGTTGCTGAGCTGCATGGCTGGCATTCGAGGGGTTAATCAGTCCTCTCTCTGAGTAGTTGCTGAGCTGCATGGCTGGCATTCGAGGGGTTAATCAGTCCTCTCTCTGAGTAGTTGCTGAGCTGCATGGCTGGCATTCGAGGGGTTAATCAGTCCTCTCTCTGAGTAGTTGCTGAGCTGCATGGCTGGCATTCGAGGGGTTAATCAGTCCTCTCTCTGAGTAGTTGCTGAGCTGCATGGCTGGCATTCGAGGGGTTAATCAGTCCTCTCTCTGAGTAGTTGCTGAGCTGCATGGCTGGCATTCGAGGGGTTAATCAGTCCTCTCTCTGAGTAGTTGCTGAGCTGCATGGCTGGCATTCGAGGGGTTAATCAGTCCTCTCTCTGAGTAGTTGCTGAGCTGCATGGCTGGCATTCGAGGGGTTAATCAGTCCTCTCTCTGAGTAGTTGCTGAGCTGCATGGCTGTCAGGCCTCTCTATAAGTAGTTGCTGAGTTGCATGGCTGGCAATGTCCTGATGCTGAACTGCAGATGCAATAAGTGGAAGAAGTACTTTCCTATGTTTAAAGAGAGATCCATTTTTATCCCTCAGGCCATTGATGTGCAAAAAGCAAGGTAGCTCCCAGCTGTTTAAGATCTACAGGGTTGCAGTGCATGTATGGAGCCGTAGTCCAGTGAAAGCTGGAAATCCACCCGTTGGCTACACTCTGGTAATATTAGAGTAAAGAGCTGCAGAAATATAGTAACAGACTTTAAAATACAAAGACTCGTATAAACCTGACACAAACTCAATGGTTGTAGCAGCCTTGTTTTGGTTCCACAGAGTTTCGTTTCTCCCTCTTGGTTTTATAGACAAAAAAGGCAGCCAACAAACCTACAGCAAAGTAGGATTCCCAATTCTTTTACTTATGGGGAAAACAAAAAACACTCAGAATAAGCATGTCATGGCACTTTACTTTAACAAACGCACCATATAAATAGATTGTAAGAGCTGCATGCCCGAAACATCCCAAAATGGCATAACCCAAGATAGCAGCACAGAGCAGTCTCAGTTTAAAGAAACCATCTAAATACAGGACAGGGATTGATGCGTTATGTGTAAAGAGCGCGTTCTCTTATTTCCTAAAAAGTGCAGCATGCAATAGAAATTAGCACTTTTGTAAATTAAACTTGCTACACACCCCCCTGTCTGTCAACCCCCGTTACTTCCTGGTTTGGTTAGCTCACTGGAGCTAATTCAAGAGGCAGCAATTTCCCTGAGCTCCTGCCTTGCAAAGACTTCTCATTGAGCTGCATTGGGAAGCCAGTGATTGGACAGCCACAGAAAGCATGGGCGGAGTTAGAAGGGGAGGGCTTGCAAAGGCTGCAGATAATAGATCTACAGCTATTGCAAGCCAAGATTTTATATAACCACAAAGTAGACATGCACAATATATAACATTTTTCTGTGGTGTACATCTACTATATTCTTTATTATCCCTTCCATGTGGAACTCTGTGCTGCCATATTTACTGCGGGCCTCCATCTTGACTCCCTGTTAATCACGGTTATGAGCTCCTTTGCACCTGTCAGTCAGCATTGAGAGGAGTAGGAGAAACCAAACAATGTTTTTTTTTTCCCCTCCTCCAAAGCAATGTGTGCCCTGGTTGTGCCAGGACTGAACTAGATTAGGATGGCTAAATCTTCACAGACTACAGAGCACACGGCAAAGTATTCCCACACAACAGAGTAATGCACCATTTACGAACATGCAGTGATATTGCTTTTAACAGGAGGCCCTGAGCAAACCACAATTTTTAATTGTTTTTCAGCTTTAAACATATGCAAATTAACAGAACGGAAGCAGTTTTCAGCAAGCGTAAAAATAGTAATTCAGTAAAACAAATAAGAATTAACATCTGCCGAGTTTGCTAAAGCAACTTTTGTTCTGTTTAGAAAAAATATTTATTATAAAATGGCTGTCAGCCACAGTTCACGGTTTCAGGTTCTCATTTATATATTACCGGTAATAAATGATTAATTTCTGTGGGTATAATTAGGATGTACAGGTGCTGACCAACACACAGAAAAAAAAATAATTCTATTATCTGAAAGTTTTCTTTCCCCAAATCAGCTTTTCTGGTCTAAAAACACTGTATATGTTGTTTTTGAAGAATAAACTTCCTTTTAAAAAACATGCAGGTATTTCTGCAATGAGAGCAATTTAACACAAAAAAATCCTAATTTCAAGAATACTGCAATTTGCACCAAAATAATTTCACAGTATAGCTTACAGCCTTTTTCACTAAACCGCCAGAAGTTGCGAATGTTTCAATATTAATGAAATTAAGTCCTGCATTAACAGAAGCGAGGTTCATGGTTCTAACAAAATATGCTTAATTGCATCAACTGACCCAAAAATATAGGCCAGAGACACAGGAGGCAGATTTGTTTACTGACAATAACGTATTGTACTGTGGTGGAATCTCGGTAAAAATAAATTTAGTAGGCCGAGATTACCACATGGCATGTGTACGTGCATATGCTGACGTATCGATCAGTTGGTTGCACGAGGCAAGATACGATCAGTAGTGTACGGAGCATGTGCAAGAATACAGGATGTAGTATTCCCCTCCTCCATTGTGCTGGACAAGCCATGTGGTCAAGCAGGAAGTTAATTCTTATTTGTAATGATTGGTCAAGAGAATGTGCGGGTGGAGCTTAATATGGGAGGAGTTATGTGCCTATATAGGAAGCCTGCACTATTGTTCAGGGCTCAGAACTTGCTGTATTTTTGGTGACATTAGTCCCTCTGAGTCCCGATCGGTGATCCAATAAAGAATCTCTTCCTTCCTGAAGAAACCTGTGTCCATCCCTCTGTGCTTTGCTTCCGTCAGTTTCTCCGGTATCATTTGGTGCATTGGCCGGGAAGCTCATCGTTCAACGGTAGCTGAGAGGCAGAGGCGTGAGACGGTCTATCTTTGCCCACGTTCTCTACGGCTGCACCCCTGAACTTCTGCGTGGACCTCCCTTCGTCTCGGCGCCACTGGTCTGTTGTCCAGGAGATCATCGGCCTCTACGTAAGAAGTGCTGGGGTGTCCCCGTCGATGAGTGTGAACTCAGGTTCAGGAACGAGGAGGTAAGACAACTGCTGTTTTAGACGGCAGACCCACTAGGGGTATACCGATTGTGCGGTAGGCCCAAAAGGGGTTTAAATCTGTGTATGGAATCTGCCCCCTCTGTCGGAGGGAAGGAGCGAAGGCGCACCGCTCGATCGAACGCTCTTTAGTAAGACCGTTTGATCTGGTTAGTCAGGCGGGGTCCTGTGTAAATAGCCCTAGCCGGACACCGGTGTCTTGTCTAGACTAGCGTTCTAGGGTGTATATTACGTTCGCTAGGTCGGAGGGACCGGGAGACTAAGCGGCGCCTGTGTAAATTCGGTTCGCTAGCTCTCAACCTATCTTGGCTAAGTGGGAAGGCGTGTAAATTTGGAACCCACTAGACTTTTGATAGAGTAAATAGACTAGAAGGGCAATTTTGTAAATTCTGCCCTCTAGTTCGCTATATGTGGTGCTTGGGCAGTGTGGCTAACCAAAACGGGTGTATATAGTTTTAGGTAGTCCATTCAAGGTACTGGCCAATAGTTTAGTTGGGATTGTAAATGTGTTAAAGATTGTTAGTAAAGTGTATATCTTGTTAGATAGCGCGAGCTCAGCCGTCTAGCGAGAGTGTTAATAGTGTGTTGCTGTATCATAGTGCACGGTACCATAACCCTGTATATTTACTGACACTGTATATAAGTACTAATCATTGTCGTCTATTGCATGTTTAACACCATAACCACTAGTAATTGTATTGTGACCTTAAATTGTGCTTTGACCTATGCTAACCGTACTGTAACCGATACTAGTAAAAGACGATGTTACTGGGGTGTGTTATAGACGGGTAATTCATATATAGAGAATTATAGCGTGGGTGACTGTATAGTTTCGCCAAAGGGCATAATATTGATTATTTAGCGACTGGTGTAACAGCTGTGTGTGTACGGGAATTCCCTGAGTGATTATTGTGTTATTGTGTACGTTTCACTTGGTAACTGTACCACGTGGTGCTGTTGCCAGAGGAAACGGGTGTGACTGTTGAATAAGAACGCGTGCATAGTATTCGTTGTCAACGACGTTCCATTGATAAGTATGGGCGCGTCAGAGTCAGCGATTTCGGATCCCTTAGGTTGTATGGTAAAGAATTTTAAAAAGGGATTCAAAATATGTGATTTTGGGGTTAAAATGTCTCCTGTTCGTTTGGTCACTTTGTGCACTAGGGAGTGGCCTACTTTGGTTGCGGCATGGCCGCCGCGTGGCAGTTTGGATCCAACCCTGGTACAGCGTGTACACGTGGCTGTGTCAGGTAGGCCTGAACTTTACGGACAGTTTCCATACATTGATTGTTGGAGGCAGGCCGTAAACGACTCGCCAAAATGGATCCGGATATGCCACGAGGAGCAATGTCGCCTCATGGTGGCCAGGACTTATTTGTCCACTAGGACCGGTGTTAGGCCCATTTTGGACACGCCCCCTGAGTCCGAGATCCCTTTGCCGCCCCCTTACTTTCCTTTAAGAGGAAGTGACGCGAATGCAGGAAGTTCTGCACCCCTTCCCCTATTGCCCCCATCCACTTCCGCTTCCTCCTCCAGTACAGAATCCACCCCCCCTCGTATTAAAACTCCCCTTCCTGAACCAGGACCAACCCCCATTAGATCTGAATATCCTGATTTGGCGCCACTTCAAACTTCCGGTCAAGCTTCTTCTAGCTCGGCTCAGAGTATACTATTCACTAATTTTTCACAAAATCAAGTTCCCACATCCTCATGCCCTATTACCTCTCGACCGGAACCTTTAACTGACGCCCCTCCACGTAGCCCCATACTAACCCGACAACTGACCGGTACCCAACAATTAAAACATTATCAGATGCCTCTTCGTCTGAATCCTGGGTCAGCCTATATCGATGCCGCAGGTCAAATGGCACATGCTGACCCAGTCTTCGTATATGTCCCGTTCACGACTACCGATCTCTTGAATTGGAAGACCCACAATTCCTCGTACACTGAGAAACCACAAGCTATGACCGATCTGTTCACCTCGATAGTTCAGACACATAACCCGACATGGGCTGATTGCCAGCAGTTATTAATGACATTGTTCAATAATGAGGAAAGGACAAGGATTAACCAAGCGGCCATTAAGGCGCTAGAGGAGAGAGCCCGTGCTTTAAATCAAGCCAATCCGGCAGCATGGGCCGCAACACATTACCCTAACACCGATCCTGACTGGAATGTAAATGGCGCAGATATGGCTCAACTTAAAGCCTATAGAGACGCTATAATTGCTGGCATGAAAGCCGGAGGGAAGAAAGCTATTAACATGTCAAAGACAGTTGAGGTGATTCAGAAAAGTGATGAAGCGCCCAGTGTCTTTTATGACCGATTATTGGAGGCATACCGCTTGTATACCCCCTTTAATCCGGAAGACGCTGATAATTCCCGAATGGTAAACTCCGCCTTTGTCAGCCAAGCTTACGGAGATATTAAGCGCAAGCTACAGAAATTAGAAGGGTTTGCAGGTATGTCTATCACCCAACTAATGGAGGTAGCGAACAAAGTATATATGAATAGGGAAACAGAAAGTAAGAAAGAGGAAGAGCGCAAGATGCGTAGAAAGGCAGATATGTTAGCGGTAGCGATCGCAGGCGTAGATAGACGGGGCTCAGATAGAGGCGATGGTAGATGGAATAGGGAGCCTTTGAGTAGGAATCAGTGTGCGTACTGCAAGGAAGAAGGGCATTGGAGGAATGAGTGTCCGCAAAGAGAGCAGTATGAGAGAGACTTACCCAGGGCAGGTTATGGAAACTTTAGAGGCAGAGCGAGAGGTAGAGGAGGCCCCGGAGGGAGTAATGGTAATAGAGGGAGTAATGGGAACAGAGGAAGTGTAAGGGAAGATAGGTACTATCCAGCAGCGCAAAGGTCCCGCGATAGAGAAGGTAGGGACTTTGTGGGATTGGCTGACACGGTCATGGAGGACTATTGATACCGACCGGGCTCCATCCCCCTTGGTCGAGCGGAGCCTATGGTCGATGTATCAATAGGGGGAAAAAGGAGTGCGTTCATGATCGACACTGGTGCTGAACATTCGGTGGTGACTAATCTAGTTGCTCCTCCATCTGGAAGAACTATTACTGTAATAGGAGCAACTGGAAGAAGTGCTGAAAAACCGGTTCTTAAAAGTCGACTCTGTACATTGGGAGGCCACGTAGTAAAACATCAATTCCTTTATATGCCTGAGTGTCCAGTCCAATTGCTGGGACGTGATATGCTATCCAAATTACAAGCGCAGATTACGTTCCTACCAAATGGAACAACATCCTTAAAGTTTAATGGACCCTCAGGTATTATGACATTGTCCGTACCAAAGGAAGAAGAGTGGCGACTTTATACAGTGTTGACTAGCCAAAACCCGAGGAGTGATGAATCCTTATTTAACATACCAGGAGTTTGGGCAGAGAACAACCCACCAGGACTGGCCCGCAATATTCCACCTATTAAAATCGAACTAAAACTTGGGGTTTATCCAGTAAGCCTGAGACAATATCATATTCCGCAGAAGGCTAAGAAGAACATCCAATCTTATCTGGATAAGTTCATACGGTATGGTATCCTAAAGTTCTGTACTTCCCCCTGGAACACCCCATTGCTGCCTGTTCAAAAGCCCGGTACAGATGAGTATCGACCTGTGCAGGACTTGAGAGCAGTCAATGATGCGGTTGTTAGTATACATCCAGTCGTGCCCAATCCATATAACCTGCTTGCTTTAATTCCGGGCGGGGCTACTTACTTTACAGTCTTAGATCTCAAAGATGCCTTCTTTTGCCTCCGAATTGCCGTAGAAAGCCAATGTATCTTTGCTTTCCAATGGGAAAATGCTGTAACGGGCTCGAAACGCCAAATGACCTGGACAAGATTGCCCCAGGGGTTTAAAAATTCACCTACCCTATTTGGTTCAGCTCTAAGCCAAGATCTACTAGATTTTGAGTCTATCCCAGGAGAGTGTGTATTATTACAATATGTAGATGACTTGTTGATAGCAGCAGTTACAAAGGAAGTATGTCAGCAAGCAACGCATGATCTACTACACATCCTCTGGAAGGCAGGATACAAGGTGTCAAGAAGGAAGGCTCAGTTGTGTTTGCCAACTGTCAAATATCTGGGATTCCATATCTCTGAAGGTCAAAGAATTATGGGGCCAGAGAGAAAAGAAGCTGTGTGCCAAATACCGATACCCAGGAATAGAAGACAAGTGCGAGAATTCTTGGGGGCAGCAGGCTTCTGTAGGATATGGATTCCCAGCTACGCGATACTGGCAAAACCTCTGTATGCAGCTATCAAAGGTACAGAGCACGACCCCTTCTTATGGACTCAAGAACAGCAAACGGCATTCGAAGATGTGAAGAGGGCTTTGATGAGTGCCCCAGCATTAGGTCTACCTGACCACACACGGCCATTCTACCTGTATGTACATGAGCAAAGAAGAATGGCTGTGGGAGTATTGACACAGTACTTGGGATCATGGCAAAGACCTGTTGCCTACATGTCTAAGCAACTGGATGCAGTGGCCAGCGGACTTCCACCTTGTCTAAGAGCTGTAGCTGCAGCCGCCCTGCTAGTAGCTGAAGCCGATAAACTCACTCTGGGTCAAGAACTTTATGTACGAGTTCCACATGCAGTACAGACGTTGTTGGATTACAAAGGAAATCATTGGTTTAGTAACAGCCGTATGACCAAGTATCAAGCAATGTTGTGTGAAAACCCAAGAGTGCATTTAGAGATTGTAAATACCTTAAATCCAGCTACCCTTTTGCCACAACCTACTGAAAGTCAACATGATTGTTTGGAAGTAATGGATGAAGTATTTTCAAGTAGACCAGATCTTCGTGATTTTCCCATCCAGAACCCTGATGTTCAATATTACACCGACGGCAGTAGTTATGTAAAAGAAGGGATCCGCTATGCAGGATATGCAGTAACAACGATAGACAAGGTGATAGAAGCTCGGCCACTGGCAAAAGGAACATCAGCACAAAAGGCAGAATTGATAGCACTGACACGAGCGTTACAATTGGCTGAAGGTTTAAGAGTGAACATCTACACGGACTCCAAGTATGCGTTTTTAACCACTCATGCCCACGGAGCTTTGTATAAAGAAAGAGGACTATTGAATTCAGAAGGCAAAGAAATCAAATACGCAGCTGAGATCCTACAACTATTGGAAGCAGTGTGGGAGCCGAAAGAAGTCGGTATTATACATTGTCGGGCGCATCTGAGAGGAGATGGTGATGTAACCAAAGGGAATCGGATGGCAGATAGTGCAGCTAAGCGTGCTGCTGAATCAGGAAGACAGGAATATGTGGGGCATATAGCTGCTCTTATACCAACTCCACTGTCTCAATGGACTCCAATTTATACAGCTCAAGAAGAGGAGTGGTTAAGGACTGAACCTGGAAAGTATTTGGAGAACAAATGGTATCAGTTAGAAGATGGAAGAATAGTTATTCCAGCATCACTAGCGGTAGAAATTGTCCAAAACTATCATAACGGGACACATTCTGGGAGAGACAGTACAGAAGAATCTCTCAGAAAACATTTCTACATACCAAGATTGTCCAACTTGACTCAGGCCATTGTACGTAGATGTGTAACGTGTGCTAAAAATAATGCAAGACAAGGACCAGTAAAGCCACCAGGAGTCCAGTTTATGGGGGGACTTCCCATGTCCGATTTACAAATTGACTATACAGTGATGCCTAAATCGGGTGGACATCGCTACCTGCTGGTAGTGGTGTGCACCTATTCAGGCTGGGTAGAAGCATGTCCTACTCGTACAGAGAAAGCAGGAGAAGTCGTGAGATTCCTGCTACGAGAAATAATACCCCGATATGGACTACCCTGCTCTATAGGATCGGACAATGGTCCAGCTTTTGTTCATCAGTGCCTACAACAATTGACTCATATGCTTGGTATAAAGTGGAGGCTTCATACGGCATATAGACCCCAGAGTTCTGGTAAGGTAGAGAGAATGAATAGAACTATTAAGAATCAGTTGGCTAAAATGTGTCAGGAAACCCAACTTAAGTGGAACGTTCTCTTGCCCATAGCTCTATTGCGAATCCGTAGTACACCTACCAGAAGGATGGGCCTCTCTCCTTTTGAAATCATGTACGGGCGACCACCTCCCGTGCTTGGTAACTTAAGGGGGGATTTGAGTCAGTTGGGAGAAGGAATTACCCGGCAGCAGGTTGTGGAGTTGGGTAAGACTATGGAGGAGGTACAGAAATGGGTACAAGATAGATTACCTGTGAATATTTATCCCCCAATTCATAGTTACCACCCAGGCGACCAAGTGTGGATTAAAGAGTGGAATAATGTGCCGTTAGGGCCCAAGTGGAGAGGTCCTTATGTTGTTCTTCTGTCTACCCCTACAGCGATAAAAGTAGCCGAAGTGGCTCCGTGGATACATCACTCCAGGGTTAAACCAGCAGCAGCCGATTCCTGGCAAGTTACAGCAAATCCAGAGAATCCCTGCAAAATCCGGTTAAAACGCACGACTCAGTCGGAGTGACGAGGAACCTTGTGGATCACAAATTTTATTGTTTCAGAGACTTGGTAAGTGAGTGAGAAGGCCATAATAAAGCCTGTCCACTCACCAACGAGTGTATAAGTCAGGGAAAGTCTTGAGGGGACCCCTGTGAAGACGAGCAGAACTCCATTCCCTGCAGCCCTTACATCCTGGAAGCTGAGGTGCCTTCGCACGGACGAAGACTGAGGATGACGACGAAAGATGTATTTTTAATAATGTTTATTTATGTGTATTTTTATATTCAGGAAGGTAGAGGTACCGACACTCCTAGCTGTGAGGTATGCATTAAGACTACAAGAACAGGTAACCATATATCCCAGACCCTAATTTGGCATTCGCAATATGAGTGTAAAGGAGATGTATCAAGATGTAGATACTTAAATATAGAATATAGTGTGTGTCATTTAGGAGTAGGAGAACCTAAGTGCTTCAGTCCTGAGTATCAACCCCGTACAATTTGGTTGACTCTCAGAAATGGAGATCCTCAGGGGACCCTAATTAATAAGACGGTATTAGAATCCGTATATTCTTCAGGTGCTCTGCTATTTGATGCGTGTAAAGCAATATCAAGTGGTAGAAAGCCGTGGAATGTATGTGGGGATCTTAGATGGGAGAGGACGTATGGGTCTAACGATAAATATATTTGTCCCAGTAGTAAAAATAGATATGTAAGTCCAAGATGTCCAAATAGAGATTATAACTTCTGCCCATATTGGTCTTGTGTGGGGTGGGCGACTTGGGGACAGACAGTAGACAAGGACATGATTGTGACTAAGTTGCCTATTGATCCATATTGTAAGTCTATGGAATGCAATCCAATCCATATACTTATAAGTAACCCTGACAAGTTCTTAGATAAATATGGTAATTTATTTGGGTTTCAAATATATGGGACGGGTTTAGACCCTGGGACAATATTGTTTATAGGGATAGAGACTGATACGGTAACCTCCCAAACTCATCAAGTATACCATTCCTTTTATGAAGAGATGAGCATAGATAATAAGATCCCCCATAATGCTAAAAACTTGTTCATTGATTTAGCCGAGAGTATTGCCGGTAGTCTTAATGTTACCAACTGCTATGTGTGTGGAGGTACTAACATGGGAGACCAATGGCCTTGGGAAGCAAAGGAGGTAATGTCCGGTTCTGAGGCAGTTGACCAATTAATATCTACACAAGCCGACTATCATATGAGTGTTAGAGGTAAATCTGAGTGGAGATTGAAGACCTCCATCATAGGTTATGTTTGCATAGCGAGGAAAGGAATGATGTATAATACTTCTGTAGGAGAATTAACTTGTCTAGGGCAAAAAGCTTATGATGATGATACAAAGAATACAACTTGGTGGTCGGCTTCAAATGTCTCAGAACCATCTAACCCGTTTGCAAGATATGCCAATTTAAAGGACGTATGGTTTGATCTATCCATCACATCTAACTGGAGAGCCCCAGCGAATTTGTACTGGATCTGTGGTAAGAAGGCCTATTCGGAGTTACCACAGGACTGGGAAGGGGCATGTGTGTTGGGTATGTTAAAACCATCCTTCTTCTTGTTGCCTATTGAAACAGGTGAGACTTTAGGTGTTAAAGTGTATGATGTGAATCATAGGAAGAAAAGGGGACCCATAGAGATAGGTGCCTGGGAAGATAATGAATGGCCTCCCCAGCGTATTATAGATTATTATGGGCCAGCCACGTGGGCAGAGGATGGTACCTTTGGTTATAGAACCCCTATTTATATGCTCAACCGCATTATAAGGTTACAGGCGGTGGTTGAGATCATTACTAACGAGACATCACAAGCGCTCAATCTTCTAGCGAAGCATAATACCAGGATGAGGACAGCAGTCTACCAAAATAGATTAGCCTTGGATTATCTTTTGGCAGTAGAGGGAGGTGTATGTGGGAAGTTTAACCTGAGCAATTGCTGTCTTCAAATAGATGACGAAGGGCAAGCAATAGCTGAGCTTACTAGCCATATGGTTAAACTAGCGCATGTGCCTACTCAGGTATGGAAAGGGTACAATCCAAGTAGTTGGTTTGGTAGCTGGTATGAGTGGTTTGGAGGGCTTAAGGCAGTGGTAGGTGGAGTCCTACTGATTTTAATGTTGTGTCTACTCCTGCCGTGTCTTATACCCTTAGTAGTTAGGTCTGTGCAAAGCCTGATAGAAAATATAGCAGAGAGGAAGGCTGCTGCACAGATAATGGCAATTTATAAATATAAGGCTCTAGATCAGGGAGAACTAATGCAGGAAGATGAGTGTTGAAGATTCACATCATAGGATAAGTCTGGTCTGGTTCAAAGGTAACTTGTGGTGTATGTAAACCAAGGTTAAGTGATGCCTCAAGTAATTGTAAAATATCAAGAGGCATCAAAGGGGGGAATGTGGTGGAATCTCGGTAAAAATAAATTTAGTAGGCCGAGATTACCACATGGCATGTGTACGTGCATATGCTGACGTATCGATCAGTTGGTTGCACGAGGCAAGATACGATCAGTAGTGTACGGAGCATGTGCAAGAATACAGGATGTAGTATTCCCCTCCTCCATTGTGCTGGACAAGCCATGTGGTCAAGCAGGAAGTTAATTCTTATTTGTAATGATTGGTCAAGAGAATGTGCGGGTGGAGCTTAATATGGGAGGAGTTATGTGCCTATATAGGAAGCCTGCACTATTGTTCAGGGCTCAGAACTTGCTGTATTTTTGGTGACATTAGTCCCTCTGAGTCCCGATCGGTGATCCAATAAAGAATCTCTTCCTTCCTGAAGAAACCTGTGTCCATCCCTCTGTGCTTTGCTTCCGTCAGTTTCTCCGGTATCAGTACAGACATCCCTGTAAATAAGGAACGTAGATCTCCACAGCGCAATATCCTAAAACCAATGTTAGCTGCAAGCTTCCAGCAGCCGTCACACCCCCTCTCCAACTTTGTAAACATGTGTCTAAGCATCTCAACAGCGACTCACACAGGGAATATTCTGAGCAAGATTAAAAACTGGGTCATACGTACAGGGAAGAGATCCCACCCCTTCAACAGAACGTAAAAACACCACACACAAACACACAGGCACGAAAAGGGTAAATGCCTAATTATATGTGGATTATACATCAATTGTACATGAAAAGCACTTCACGATCTTCATTTTAGAATTTTTCACCAAATAGATTTAATAAAAAAAAAAAAAAAAAAATTTTTATTTTAATTGGAATTTGAAATTAAACAATATCAACAAAGCACAGTCTATACTGCAGGCAACGCACTTACATTTTTATAAGCTGCTGTAATATTTCCAAACAGCTATATCTTTACTATATGATAAATAAGCAGCTTTATTTGACAATTCTGAATGTCATTGGATCAATGTACAAGTCAGTGTGGACCCCTCCTGGTGTCCACAAGAAGTTAATGACCATTTCAAATAACAATCTTAGGAAAAAAACAAACAAGACCCAAAAGAGAACTGTTAAACATGACGCAACTAAAATTTGAGATCTGGTACAGATCGCACAAGTTTAGACCAACAATAGGTGTTATGAATACAACTCAATTCTGAGGCAAAATAGAAATTAAAACAAAAAATTTAAATTAAAACACGACTGGCTAAGAATTTAAAAAAAAATAAAAAAATTGCGTCATTGGACACTGCTCGAAAACACTAAAAAAATAACTGATACACAGAGCCGCTATGTTTATATTTCAATGCTTTATACATTATGGTACTTACTGCCTAAACAGTGCATGTTAGTGAAAAGATTCAGACTAAAATGGAGTTGGAAAAATTCACCAAATGTGCTCTAGTCACAGCTCGGCTACTTTGGTTTGAATTTTGTAAGTTCACAATGGAATGAACAAACCTGAGGAAACGCATACAGAGCTCGTCGCCCCTTACTTTAGATTTGGGTAAAAACAAAGAAATGCACAGTTTTGTGTCAGCAGAACTCACAATTACACAAGTAGAGCATTGCATTTAGGGTTTGCAAATCAATGTTTTCCCAGCTAAATACTTTTTAATACCAACAGGGACAGTCCATGAATTGCTGCACTCTTATCAATGTGGCTCCCTTGGAATCATTCTTGTTTAACGATAATACATGAAATCCTGTAACATATCAAAGTTACATACTACATGGGAGCCCATCAGTGTGCTAAAATAATGTGTGCAGGAATCATGAATCAGACAGACAGCAAGCAATATAAACATTAAATCATCTTAGATCACTCTATTTAATATAAGAACAAAGCACATATTGCACAGAATCAAAGAGCAGATCTTAGAGGAAAATAGTGAAATGCTGGAGTGAGCAGGGGAGAGTCACGTATTTACTTTCTACTGCAAAATTATTGGGGAGGGAGGGAATCCCTGTACAGTCTGCATGTTCCAGCCTCACATAACAGTGCAAGGGTGGCCACCCCTCCCAGCTCGGAGTGGGAGTGACCCAGCCAGTTCTGGCAGAGCCCGCCTGACATTCAAGCAGCCCAGGAGGGGGGTGTGTACAGGATAGGGGAGGAGGGGGTTGCAGAACCCTTGCAATAACAAATAAACATGCACATTGCAACAATGTAACAACCCCGCTCCCGCAACGTTCCATCAGCGCTCCACGTGCAGCGCTGCCCTGGGCTGGCACACACAAGGCACAGGGATGGCAATGGGTGCCAAGCGCCCACGCCCCCCTGGTCTGCTCGGCAGATAAACAAGGGGCTACGCCCCCCTCCCCGCCATGCAGGGTGCCAGCCAGCCAGTATAGCATGCACAGCCATGCATGGGGGAGCCCTGGCACTGAGCCCCAATAATAATAATATTATACAGTATAAATATACAGGCAGGGGGCACACATGGCTGCTCGCAGAGCGAGGGGGAGGGGGCTCCACGTACTGCAAGCGCCATTTAACCAGCACAATCTGCATGTTAAGGCACCCAGAGCCTGGCTGCACCCCAAAATACCCAGCACCCCCAAAATGCAGACTGCATGGGCAGAGCAAGTAACACCCCCCTCCTGGCACCTGGGCATGCATGCTTTCCATGGGCATCACACCCCCTCTGCTTACAGCATACCCCTTTATTGCACCCCATGCTTACAGCAGCCTGCACCCCCTGTTTATTGCACCCCATGCTTGCAGCACATTGCACCCCGTTTATTGCACCACATGCTTGCAGCACATTGCACCCCCTGTTTATTGCACCACATGCTTGCAGCACATTGCACCCCCTGTTTATTGCACCCCATGCTTGCAACACATTGCACCCCGTTTATTGCACCCCATGCTTAGAGCAGCCTGCACCCCCTGTTTATTGCACCCCATGCTTGCAGCACATTGCACCCCGTTTATTGCACCCCATGCTTAGAGCAGCCTGCACCCCCTGTTTATTGCACCCCATGCTTAGAGCAGCCTGCACCCCCTGTTTATTGCACCCCATGCTTGCAGCACATTGCACCCCGTTTATTGCACCCCCCCCGTTTATTACCTGGATCCCGTGTGTGAGGGCGTTCGATGCTGCCGTCCCTGGTGGCCGGGTTCCCGGTGGCGGCTACGTGCCGGGCTGAGTGCTGGCTTGTCACTGGGTGTCTCCTCCTCCTGCCGGCCGGGTTACAGCTCCGGCTCTCCGAACGTTTAGTTGTAAACAAGCTGCCCACATGCTCAGCCCTCCGCCGCTCATTGGCTGCCCGGCCGCCCCGAGCCACACGCCCACCGTGCGCATGCTCAGAGCGGGCACTGCGTGATAGCGCCGGCTGGAGCCCCCTCACTCACAGCAACTACATACACTGCCAGCAACTACACACACAGCCAATACATACACTGCCAGCAACTACACACACAGCCAGCAACTACACACACAGCCAATACATACACTGCCAGCAACTACACACACAGCAACTACACACACAGCAACTACACACACTGCCAGCAACTACATACACAGCAACTACACACACTGCCAGCAACTACATACACAGCAACTACACACACTGCAACTACATACACACACAGCAACTACACACACAGCCAATACATACACTGCCAGCAACTACACACACAGCAACTACACACACTGCCAGCAACTACACACACAGCAACTACACACACTGCCAGCAACTACATACACAGCAACTACACACACTGCAACTACATACACACACAGCAACTACACACACAGCCAATACATACACTGCCAGCAACACACAGCAACTACACACACAGCAACTACACACACTGCCAGCAACTACATACACAGCAACTACACACACTGCAACTACATACACACACAGCCAATACATACACCGCCAGCAACTACACACACAGCAACTACACACACAGCAACTACACACACTGCCAGCAACTACATACACAGCAACTACACACACTGCAACTACATACACACACAGCCAATACATACACTGCCAGCAACTACACACACAGCAACTACACACACAGCAACTACACACACTGCCAGCAACTACATACACAGCAACTACACACACTGCCAGCAACTACATACACAGCAACTACACACACTGCAACTACATACACACACAGCAACTACACACACAGCCAATACATACACTGCCAGCAACTACACACACAGCAACTACACACACTGCCAGCAACTACATACACAGCAACTACACACACAGCAAATACACAGTGCCAGCAACTACATACACTGCCAGCAACTACACACACAGCAAATACACAGTGCCAGCAACTACACACACAGCAACTACATACAGCAACTAAACACACTGCCAGCAACTACATACACAGCAACTACACACACTGCCAGCAACTACACACACAGCAAATACACAGTGCCAGCAACTACATACAGCAACTAAACACACTGCCAGCAACTACATACACAGCAACTACACAGTGCCAGCAACTACACACACTGCCAGCAACTACACACACAGCAAATACACAGTGCCAGCAACTACACACACAGCAACTACACACACTGCCAGAAACTACACACACTGCCAGCAACTACACACTGCCAGCAAATACACAGCCAGCAAATACACAGTGCCAGCAACTACACACAGCAACTACACACAGCAACTAAACACACTGCCAGCAACTACATACACAGCAACTACACACACAGCAAATACACAGTGCCAGCAACTACACACACAGCAACTATACACACTGCCAGCAACTACACAGCCAGCAAATACACAGTGCCAGCAACTACACACACAGCAACTACACACAGCAACTAAACACACTGCCAGCAACTACATACGTAGCAACTACATACACTATCAGCAACTACACACACAGCAACTACATACACTGTCAGCAACTACACAGTGCCAGCAACTACATACACTGTCAGCCACTACACTGCCAGCAACTACACACACAGCAACTGCATACACAACAACTACATACACTGCCAGCAACTACACACTTCCAGCAACTACACACATAGCAACTACATACACTGCCAGCAACTACACACACAGCAACTACATACACTGCCAGCAACTGCACACAGCAACTACACAGTGCCAGCAACTACATACACAGCAACAACACACTGCCAGCAACTACACACACAGCAACTACATACACTGCCAGCAACTACACACACAGCAACTGCATACACAGCAACTGCATACACTGCCAGCAACTACACACATAGCAACTACATACACTGCCAGCAACTACACACAGTGCCAGCAACTACATACACTGCCAGCAACTACACACAGCAACTACACTGCCAGCAACTGCATACACAGCAACTACACACACTGCCAGCAACTACATACACAGCAACTACACACTGCCAGCAACTACATATACTGCAACTACACACACTGCCAGCAACTACACACACTGCCAGTCAGGGGCAGCAACTACACACACTGCCAGCCAGGGGCAGCAACTACACACACTGCCAGCAACTACACATAGCCAGCACACACTGCCAGCCAGGGACCTCAACTACACATAGCCAGCACACAGTGCCAGCCAGGGACAGCAACTACACATAGCCAGCACACACTGCCAGCCAGGGACAGCAACTACACATAGCCAGCACACACTGCCAGCCTGGGGCAGATACTACACACACTGCCAGCCAGGGACAGCAACTACACACTGCTAGCAACTACACATAGCCAGCACACACTTATTGCCAGCCCGCGGCAGCAACTACACACACAGCCTGCCTCGGGCAGCAACTGCACACACTGCCGGCAACTACACATAGCCAGCATACACTCGTTGCCATCCCAGGGCAGCAACTACACGTAGCCAGCACACATTTTTTATATACACCCCTATATACTTATTAACCCGTTAAAGGGAACACATGGGATGGGCGGCAGCATTGTAACAAGGCTGTGTGATACAAAGTAAATACAAGTACAAAAAGAGAAGCCCTGCGCTCACTCCCATCACTACTGGGCCGGCAGCAATGACTACAGTACACATCAGCCCCAATATATAGTAAAAACCAAAGAAAAGAAAAAAGTTACCTGCGCTCTCTCCTTAATCCCTATGTATATTTAGACAAATGGACGTTTCCTTGACGTTGGCATACGGGCATTCCCTCCAATGGCCATTGGAGCAACTAAATGACCTCCATTTGTCTAATATATACACACACATACACACACACACACACACACACACACACACACACACACACACACACACACTGTCTAGGTGTATTTTACTATTAATATATCAAATTACACGTAGATACTGATGAAATATATATATAATTATTGTTATATATATATATTTATATATAATATAAAAAAAATGTAAATACATTAAAAAATAAAATTACAAAAATTAAAAATAAATAATTACAAAATATATAGATGTGTGTTATTTCGTTCTAACTGTATTGTGATATTAATATATACATATTTATATCAAAATACACGTAGAACGAAATATATATATATATATATATCTATTTACATAAATATATACGTATATATCACTACATATATACCTATATATAAATAAAAATATTTTTAAAAAATTATATATATATATATATACGTATATATATATATATATATATATATATATATATACACACACATATATTAATTCTACCTATATATTTATGTAATATTTTTACCTAATTAGGTATCTTAATTAATTACAATTAGCGGGACCTGCCTGACAACCCATGCCGAAAGTAAAGGGAATTTAGAGCAAAAAACGGGAAGCAAGAGTATTCTGAGAACGGACAGCAGCTGAAATAGCCTGCCCTTCGGTGGGTCCCCGCTCAGAACTCAAGCTGGTTTTAGCTCATCTTGTGCCATTACAGAGAGAACATATCTGAAGCATATCAGTAAACAGTAAAATGTATTACAACGATGATATCGCCAGTAAAAGTGAAGTTTTTTGCATTTTTCACGCACAAACAGCACTTACACGGACGATATTATTGCTGCGGTACTTTTTACTGTTTTGAAACACAATTATTTGTGTTCAGTGAAGTCTCCCGAGTACAACAGTACCTCTCATGTACAGGTTTTATGGTGTTTTCAAAAGTTACAGCATCAAATATAAGGCTTGTGTTTCATTTTTTTCACAATTCGCCAGATTGGTTACTTTACCTTTGAGACCCTATGGTAGCCCAAGAATGAAAATTACCCCTATGATGGCATACCATTTGCAATAGTAGACAACCCAAGGTATTGCAAACGGGGTATGTCCAGTCTTTTTTAGTAGCCACTTAGTCACAAACACTGGCCAAAATTGGCGTTTTTTGCATTTTTCACACACAAACAAATATTAATGCTAACTTTGGCCAGTGTTTGTGACCAAATGGCTACTCAAAAAGACTGGACATACCCCATTTGCAATACCTTGGGTTGTCTACTATTGCAAATGGTATGCCATTATGGGTGTAAATTTCATTCCTGGGCTACTATACAGTCTCAAAGGCAACGTAACCAATCTGGCGAATTTCAATTTCAAATTTAACGTGTTATATTTGACCCTGTAACTTCCCAAAATGCCATAAAACCTGGAGATTTTCGTGAATACATCTGCACAAGTGACAAACAGTCTACACGTCTTACTATATGATTTAGCCTTTTATGATATTTCTTCTAAAACAAATATTATCTTCTGTCTCAATCCTGTGAGCATACGCTCTCAAATACCTATCTCACCACACCTATTTCGGCCCGGTTCACATGGGCTTCTTTATACTTGATTGATTTTATATAAACTTCTCCATGGTTATCTTGTGGGTGCGTTGCTTGTTGAACTATGCTTAAAGGGACACTGTAGACACCAAAACAAGCTTAGCTTAATGAAGTGGTTGTGGTGTACAGATCATGCCCCTACAGTCTCCCTGCTCAATTCTCCATGCATACTTCCCTGCATGTGACGTGCACAGCCTTCCTGAACACTTCCTGTCATGAGAGATCTAATGTCTATTGCATAGCCTGTTTTAGAATCTCTCATCTCCTCTTCTGTTAATAGCCTGCTAGAGTCTGCAGGAGCCTCCTCGGTGTGAAGTTAAATTTATAGAGCAGGAGATAAAATCTTCTAAAGGAAGTTAACTTCTGATTGGAAATTAAAAGTTTTTCATACAGGGCTGTGTGAGTCACAGGCAGGGAAGGTATGCCTTGGGCTGCATAAACAGAAACAAAAGTGATTTAACTCCTAAATGGTAGATAATTGAGAAATGACACTGCAGTGGCATGATCTATACACAAAGACTGCTTTATTAAGTTAAAGGTGTTTTGATGCCTATAATGTCCCTTTAAATCTAAGCAGGTGCTGAAATGTGTCACGGTCTGTTGACTATAAGGAATAGTTGGAGTATTACAGGCTGCTCCTGCAGTGTGCATAAATAGACTGCAGTGCTCTTATCTTCTTCCCTTGTTTTTCCTGGATGAAAGAATTCAGAAAAAGGATTTTTGAGAAGTATTGTTCAGTAAAAGTTGGAGGGACTGGAATTCTCAGCCCTTTGCTCCAGTTTTGGAAATTTATTTTTATTAGTGATCGGAATCATACCATAAAATCAACTAAGGAATGGTTTTAAAACTGAAACCAACATACTGGACTGGTTCAATCATAGCCTATCACCTCATTTCTATAGGAATTCTGTGGCCTGACCAAAGAAGACAATGCCTAGGACATCACAAAAGATAACAGAGCTGAACTCTTCAGTGAGAAAGAGCCGAATAAAGCTGTTAAATCCTGGTGCTGTGAATGGGTAGAGACCTAGCCTAGCAGACATCCTGTTGTAATCAAAGCAAACGGCTCTTTTATAAATTATTAAAGGGTGTGCTCATACAGCTAACATTTTCACAGTTGTTACCAAGAAATTTCTTTAACATTTGTTTTCCAATTAAACATTGTTTGTTACAAGATCTTATTGTAAGTGGAAAACCCATCTTACGTGGCTCGTTACATTAACAAATGGTATTACAATGTATTACAATGTGTATCCATGCCATTCAGTGCCCTCCTTTAATATCGGTATCCTTGGTAAATATGATCAAAAAAAGAGTGGGGAAAATTGCCTTTTTTATCAAAAACACGTTGTGATGACTTAAAAACATACTTACAAAAAGTAGCAAAATCAAAAAATCCAACATGGCGGCCATCATTAAATTAATAAACCCATTAGGAGGTAAATTTGTGCATGTTTTATCTAAGCACTTAATCTTTCCAATTGATTTGCAATAAAAATGTTCACTTATCTACAATAAACAGCTACTTGTAATATATCTATTGACAATAAGAAGAAAATCTAATTGTTTATTAAAAGAGGTTCCGTGGTGCCTTACTGAAGACTTATATAACTGAGCAGTAAGATGCTCTCTATAATGTGAGTCTAACAAGAAATGTGTTTGCATACGTGTTGTATGTTTAGTAAATGTTACGTTATGTTTTAATGAGCATTTTTGTAAATCTGTGGGGGGTTTTTAGGAATAACCTTTTAATATTTTGCTCTAAGGTTCCATATTACTTAAACGTATTGCATATTTTTTTTGTATTTTATTTTTTTGACATTCTTTATTTATGTTTTTCATTATTAAATCACAGCATGTATATCCAATACAAATTAACAGGTGGTAACAGCTAAACGGGTCAGTTATGAGTATTACAGCATCAAGATGGTTTCAACAACTGGTTAATAGGTTGTGTTTGAGTATTTGGCTTCAATAAAACAGTGAGCGTTCTTATGTGTTGTGTTCTGTCGTTAGCCCCGTATGGGGTTAGTCCCCTGTGTGGTTGGGTGTGTATGGAGTTTGCGGTTAATCCTCAAGATTCGTGCGTGTTATCGGATGGGTTGTTTCAACCGCTCTGTGTTGTGCTCGTGGGTCAGAGGGGGAGTTGTGTATCCCTGCGTTGTTCTCTGAGCTTCCTCATTTGTAGGTAGGACCATAATGGGGAGGCTGGCTCAGTGCAAGGTTTCCCTTCACTCACATATTGGGTCTAGTGTGTCCCATGGTACTTAAGAGTTGTGGAGGTCTCCGTCTACGTGTGGTGCGGTTCATCTTTGTCCCCAGCATCGTACGTGGTGATTTGTTTGTGTTACTAGTGCCAGGCTGATGGATATAGAGCTATGTCCCAGTCCGTGTTGTGTCTGCCTACGTGTTTCGATCTTTGGGGGGGCACCGTCTGGGGCTTTGAATGGGGGTTCCAATCCGGTTAGTGTTTGATTTGTGTGTTGGTTCAGGTCGTAATGGGCCTGGTGTGGATGTGTTCAGTCTTAAATCATGAGGGAGCCGATTATTTTGCCCCTGTGATCGTGTGGTTACCCCCTATTCTCCCTGAGTCGATCTGTTTTTGGTGTTTCTAGGGTAGTTGACCTTGAGTTGTCCGTAGGCGCAGCTAGTATGTGTGGGGTTGTCCTGCGATGTCTTATTATGTAGGTGTGCGGCGTGTGGGGTCTGTGTCAGTCGTCGTGTCGTGTATTTTATTTTTTTACTACTGTGGAACACAGTTTTTGTTTAATATTGTTGTTCATCTCATGCTTAAAAACACATTATGTATTTTGTTCATATTTATTTTACATTATATTTTATTTAACATAGCTGGGAGGTAATTATTTATTTAATTTAACATAGCTGGGAGGTAATTATTTATTTATAAAATATTTTACCAGGAAAGATACATTGAGATTTCTCTCCTTTTCAAGTATGTCCTGGGTCTACAAAACAATAATCCACTAGACAGTCACATATCTCTGTGTTCTTAATGCAGTTGTTTCATTATTTTAGGTCAATTGCAAAAAATAGGATAAAAATTCAATTGGCTGTGTTTATATCTCTCCCTGTATTGTTGGTAAAAATATTCAGTTACTTTTGAATTGAAAATTATAGATATAGTTCATGCTGAAGCAACAAAATGGTACGGTTTACTGTGGGCCATTATGGTTTCTACATAAACCACACTACACGTAGGAGTCATTTTAGACTTCCAAAATATCTTTCTTAAAAAGACAGTAATTTGTGAACATAGATTGCAGATACATTGTAAATAAAAGCAGTGTAAGAAATCCATTTGTGTTTTTGAAAATTATAATATTTGCCCTTAATTTTATTTTGATGAGAGAGAAGAGAACCCCAAAAATGGCCTATTTAAATATTCTGGCATGTCAGCCAATCAGAATGCAGCTGGAATTGAAGTCATGTTCAGTGACCAAAAAATAAACATTCTAAAATTAACTAATTGCATTTTCTATGAGTTGTAAAATGCAGAATTTCCATAGCCATAAGAATAAAAATATCAATTTATGTAAACACGTTTTGAAATTTTCCTGGTTAAAAGAACACTGACATCAAGAATGATTAACATCAATATCTTATTATAATCTTGATGTTATGAGATATCATCTCATTGCTTTCTGAAATTAAATCACAGAATATGCAGAAAGAGCACATCATTTTGAAAAGCTATGGGTAGTTGAAATAAGTGAGCAGTGGGTCACACAACTGACAATCTGACCAAAGAAACATAAAGATCGCTGCTGGAGAGGCGGGGTGGGAAGGATGTGCAAGGTGGTATATTATACCATAGTATGTTTATACATATATACTGATCAGCCACAACATTAAAACCACTGACACGTGGAGTGAATAATATCAATTATCTTATTACAATGCCACCTGTCAAGGGGTTGGATATATTAGGCACCAAGTGAACAGTCAGTTTGTGAATTCCATGTGTTGGAAGCAGGAAAAATGTGCAAGTGAAAAGATCTGAGTGACTTTGACAAGGGCCCAATTGTAATGTCTAGACGACTGGTCAGAGCATCTCCAAAACGGCAAGTCTTGTGTTCCTAGTATGCAGTGGTTAGTACCTAGCAAAAATGTACAAATAAGGAAAACCGGTGACCTGGTATCAGGGTCACAGACACCCAAGGCTCATTGAGGCACGTGGGGAGTGAAAGCTAGCTCACCTGGTCTGATCACACAGAAGACCTACTGAAGCTGAGATTGCTGAAGAAATTAATGCTGGCCACGATAGGTTTCAGAACACAGAGTGCATTCCCGTTTGCTGTGTATTGGGCTGCATAGCCGTAGGTAGGTCACAGTGCCATTGATGACCCCTGTCCACCTCCTTATATGGGGACGTGAGCTTCAGAACTAGACCATGAGCAATGGAAGTATGTTACCTGGTCTGATTAATCATGTTTTTTAAGATCAGGTGGATGGGTGGGTGCATATGCGTTGATTACCTGGGAAGAGCAGGATGTACTATGAAGGGAAGAAGACAGGCCAGTGGAAGCAGTGTTATGCTCTGGACAATGTTCTGCTGGGAAAACTTGGGTCTTGGCTTTCATGTACCACATATAGAGACCACATATACCCCTTCATGGCAATGGTGTTCCCTGATAGCAGTGGGCTCTTTCAGCAGGATAATGCACTTTGACACACTGCAATGTGTGAATGATTTGAGGAACATGACAAAGAGTTCAAGATGTTGCATTGGCTCCAAAATTCCCCAGATCTCAATCCGATTGAATATCTGTTGGATGTGCTAAACAACAGAGGTCTTTTGGTGATCATGCCTTGACAGAGCACCAGAGCTGTTTTGGCTGCACAAAGGGAGCTACACGATATTAGGCAAGCGGTTTTAATGTTGTAGCTGATCAGTGTATTCAGTATAAGATGTAAGGTATGTTCTTTTAATTATTACTGTCCATTTAAATCTTTCATGGTCATATTTTTCATAGAGTAAGACGTTATCTTTTACCCAGCATGCTCCTTCCAGCTACAAGGCCAATCATACTATTTTATTACCCAGAACTGTAAACATATAGGTTTACTGTGGGCAATAAATAGATGCAAGTCTGGGATCAGGTATAGCATTATATTTATAGTCCTACATACCTGTGTAAGTGTTTATTTTCAAAGAAGATTAGTCGTTTTAATTGCATTTAAAGGACCTCTGTTTACATCACAAGTTATAATTTGCAAAACTTTCTCCTTTATTGCACCTGTCACTCAAACAGAAAATGTCACAAAATAGATAATGTGAACACCAACCCATCTGCAAAATACAGTCAAGACAGCATTCAAACAGCCCATAGGTAAGCATTACTCAATGCTTTCCTATGGACGTCCAGCGTCTTCTTACTGTGATAGACATACACACACTGACTCACATGCAGATACAGTGACACAGATACACACATTGACACACATACAAATAGAAAAGACACACGTACACACACGGAGTTACACAAAATGACAACACAGATACATACTGAAACACACACAAACATACAGATACATACTGACAACATACAAATACACACTGACAACATATAAATACAAAGATACATAATGACAACATATAGATTTACAGATACACAAACACATTGACATACAGATAAACGTAGACACTCACTGACAGATATACCCATACAGACAGAAATACAGATACACACACAGATACTGACAGACATACAGACAACATAAACATACATACAGATATACACAAACATTGACAGATACACACAGACAGCACTAACACACATACAGATACACACACTGACAGACATAAAGATGTAAATGCAGGTCAAAATTGACACTTTTATAGCCACCCTCCAGTTTCCTACCTATTATGGTGCTGGAGAGTGGCTTCCCTGGGGTCCAGTCTGTAGGCTGAGGTAGTTGGGAGTTAGGGGCTGACTCTCTGGTCCTGCATCACTCCTCTCTGCCTTACCCTTCTGCGCTCATGTGCTGCTTGCTCCCCTCTACTCCAGCCCGCATGGTTCCGGTCTCTGTGGGAGGAAGTGACCAGCTGTCACTACCTCCCTGGCTGCCGAAAAGAAGGGGGCACTGTTGCGCTGTTAAAGGGCCACAACATTCGGCCTGGCCCCTGCTAGCAAATGCCCATTGAGTGGCCCTACATGCATGGGTCACCCTTCAGTGAGCTAGCCCTGATGCAGCCGCACCGGCAGTTGTTACGCCACTGTCTTACACCAAGACTCATGAATGTGTGATTACCCCCATTTCAATACCTAGTTAAATAGCACACCCTTCATTTCTTCTGTGATTGGATTTATAATGAGAGAATGCATCGAAGAGGGGAAAAAACAGTACCTTCTGCTTGTTAAACTAACAATTTACATTTTGTTACAAGACGCAACTTGTTTACGCAGCAGAAATAGAACCTGAAAGAGACCTACGGAATTAAACCATGATTTAAATCACGTTCAGATTGTCCTAACAGAATTGTCCTAACAGAAACACTGTTCTTAGTCTCTCCAGAAACTACAGTTTAATTGAGTGGTCCCAGTCAGCCTTGAGAAAAGGCCCACTGCAATTCCACCGGTGCTCTGGTTTAAAATAGCCAGGATTTCTTTGAACTACAGGTTGTGACAGCTGATAGAACCCAATGACTGTGTCACAAGAGGATTTGCAACGAATAGTCCGAGTATATGGGTCATCAAATAACACGTCTTTTTATTGCACAGATCTAACTTATTATAGCCGTGTGCTTCTGCTTGCATTCAAAAGATGTGTGTGGCGTAGAGTTAGGATTAAAAGAAAGGTCACTTTTTTGACTTGGTCTCCCCAGCTTCACTATATACGTCTATCTCTTTAATATTTGCAGATTGCATGATCTGGGCAAATGTTTTCAAAGAGACCTACTCCCAGATCTTTCTCTTGCCATACCACCACTTGCCAGCAGGAAGGCCGTCTGCATGTCTCTCCTGTTATGGTGTTTATAAACATCTTGTGCCCTTCTTGTAGATGGCATACATGTTATGGTGCTCCAGTTGTACCTGGGATAGATGTCACCTTCATTGTTATGATGAGTTATGATCACTGGCAGTGTCGACTTATCTAGGTCAGTGATGCCTACCCTGGGCGTCTACAAAACCCTTGTTCGAAAAGCAGGATTTATGGTTTTTAGAAAGGGATAGTAAAGTGAAACTTTTTTTAATATGTCTGTTTTTGTTTTTCATTTCGTAATTATAATGCAGCAAGAGAACCAAACTGAAAAATCGCACTGCTAGTGAATGTACCAGAAACTAGTGAAGATAACTAAAAAAATAACATCAACAAGTAAAAACAAAGGAAAGCAAAAAAAAAATGTAAAAAAATGAAAGCACCAAGAGGAAAAGTTGGGAAGTTGATGCTGACATGGCAAAGCAGTTGCACACATTATGAAACAGGTGGGAGAACGTGGATAGAACTTTGTCATTAATGATGAGAAAGACCAGATGCTGGTGGAGAGCTTTTGGGGAATCCAATCATTGACTTCAAATCAATCCAGTCCCACATCATAAAAATGGACTTGTCTACCTTGAACTCAACAGAGCATCTAGATGTAACTCAATCGTTCATTAAACCCTTCCATTTTATGGCGGTAGCGGTAGGTACAGTACAGCGTCTCCGTGTAGAGGGAATACATTACAATGTTGTTGTAATGAAACCTACATATATGTAGGTTGTATATGAACAATGTATTCGAACAGCAGAGGAAGGAATGCAATATACAATCAATCCTCAGATTAAAAATGGCTTTAGAGTAAATGTAGAGCTTGGTTGGTCAACTTTTGGCTATCCAGATGGTGTAGAGGCAGGTTTAGTGGTAGGTTTCTCTAGAAGTAACAAATCTTTTGGATTGTGAGAAAGGTCGCAGATATTTTCTAGCTTATGTTTGGTAGACCCATTGCGCTAGCTCTGTGTTGTTGAGTCTGACTTGTCTTTCCATGCTAGTATTGAACTGCTAATGGAACTTTCTATAGTAACCTACCCCACATTTATATCATAAGAAATCTTTGGATGGTATTAAAAAAAAAACTCATTACCCCAAACCCACCTAAGTAGTAGAGTTGAGCTCTGTTCTGAAGATTTGCTTGTAGAATGGAGTTAATTAAAAAAGGAAGAAGAAGGGAGGTGTCATCTTTAAGAAGAGATATAGCAAGATAACTAGATTCCCAGTCCCCATGAACAAATATATAATCCAGAATCTATCTAGATAGTACCAGAAAGTACAGTCTACAGATAATGTAGGCTGTGCCTCATCTAAATCCAAGAGTAACATAGTAATTCACACAGTATTGAGGACTGCAAGAAAGGTTTGGAATCAAAAGGATAACTTAGAATCTATTGCAGTGAAATACCAGAAAAGTGCCATTTGAAGAGTAATTCTAAGTACCATGACAACTTCAGTGATTTGAACTAGTAATGGTGCCTGGAGACTGTATAGGCAGCCAGTGGCATACACACAATTCATGGGCCTCCAGTGCGAACCTGCTCCGTGCCCCCCCCCCGCCTCTCTCCTCTTCCCTCCCCTCTCTTCCCTGATCCGTGGGGCCCCCCCGACACATACATAGACACAAACACATACAAACAGACAGACACATACATACACACACAGAGACATATACATACAGAGACACACACACAGAGAGACACAGACACACAGACACACACACAAAATGTTTCCTACCTTTTGTGACGTTCCCTGGGGTCCAGTGGGGGCTCAGCCTGATGGGAGTCAGAGCTCCCACTCTTAATCCCTCCTCCTTCCTGCTTCCTCCCGTGCGGGCTGAGTCACTTCCTCCCAGCTCTGTGTGATGTCATCACAGAAGGCCCGGTTGCGCTGTTAAAGCGCCCTGTGCTGACCGGGCCCCCTGATAATCCATTTCCATCGGGTGGCCCTGACAGCATGGGCCATCCGATGGACCACTTAACATGCGGCCCTGGTGGTTTGCCGCACTGGCCGGGGCCACAATACGTGGCAGCTGGTACCCGGTCGCGCCGGGCCCCCTGGAGTGACGGGCCTGGTCGCAGCTGCGACCCTTGCGACCACGGTATGTACGCCACTGTAGGCAGTGTTTAGATTTGAAATATTAATTGACTGACAGCGGTCAGCTGATGCTCTTCTGCTGTGCTGCAGCATCCAAAAGTGTGTCTCCTGACTGGATAGGAACCTTGGACCCCCCCAGCAGGGCCCTGGGTTGAGGGAAAACCATTGCTAAATGGTTTGCCCCATTATTGGGGATCCAGGCCTGGGTTCTCCTGTCATTAGAATTAGTTGGAGTGACCCTTTAATGAAAATATAAATAAAATATAAATTGAGGAAGTACTACTATGTTTTATTAGTGGAATAGAGCAAGTGAATTATTGTTGGGGTAAGTCTTGGCCCAGTTACAGTTACCCTCCAGATCTCTGAACGATTGGTAAAAGCCTTTCTAGCTAGAGGTCTCGGTCTTTCGGGAAACAGTAGGTCCTCCACATCTCATGCTAGTTTTATTCCCACTCTAAAATAGGGTTCCAGCAATTACAGTGTTTAGTCAAACTATTAGGTTAGTAGGATCATTTGGCAAAGCAAATCAAGTGGAGACAATGGGCATAAATATATAGTGCCCCTTCCCAGTGTGCAAGAGGAGACCCGATCTGCCTTGCAAATGATCCTTAGAGTTTAGTAATTTCAGAAATGTTGACCCTACATTGAATGCCTTTGTGGTGTCTCATGAAAATCCACTACACAAGGGTGTGGTCAGAAAACGCTCTGGGCAAATACATAACATCAATACATTTTAACAAACCTGATTTGGAATGGAATTCCAAGTCAATGCGGTATAACGACTGGTATATAGTAGAGTGACACGAGAATTCTTTTGTTTGTGATTGTACATTGACTAAGAAAGAATTACCCAAAGAATGTGCAAAAATCGAAGATTTTAAAACACTTTCAATGAGAACTAATTTGATCACTGTCTGAAACCAGGTTCATGAACATTTTTACATCTCCCATGCAAAGGATCTGTGCTACAGGCTACTGAGCACTGAATCTACAACTATCACTATCAAAATCCATCACTTTTATAGCCATAAGGTTCAACATAAACTCGACAGTGCACCCAAGGATGGATGTATTTTCACAAAATTTAGTTCATAGAATACATCATCTTTATTATTATTATTCAAAAAAATGTCAATTTCCCCCATTACCCTATGCTATAGATGCCCCTAAACCAGAAATATCAAATAAAATTCAGCATCTTTCTCTTCAGCCAAATAATATATTAAAGCATTGCTGATGAATGTGTGGGTAGAGTCCCCCTATGGCCACTTATGGTCTTCAGTATCAGTAATTATCTTCTGCCAGTTTTGGCCTTGGCAAAATGGCCCACAGCTGATATGATGAGCCTTGTTTAGAGATCTGGTTGACGATAAGGGTTGGAAAATGCCACCAGGTGCAATAGCTAAGGTATAAATAGCTAAGACAGAAAGACTTAATGGGAGTGTTCAACAGAAATTGTATGCAGCCATGAGTAATTGTTAGTAGTTAGATCAATAGCTGTGAGGTCGCAGAAGTGTCATGCCTTTCGGTCTATTGATATCTTTTCGCAGTCTGACTTACTCGTCACTGCTCGTGCACTCACTTGTCAACATGTCACAATTTCCTTTAAACTCAATGACACTATCGTCTCCTACTGACACACAGTGTCTGTCTGTGCTCATTTGCATGTGAAGCTGAGAACTCTGGGAAAGTTGATAAAACATGATTTCTCAATGATATAGTGCAGGGGTAGACAACCTTTTAGCAGCACTGTGCCGAAATAAGATTGTGATGTCCCGTAGCGTGCCGATCTGTTTTTTTTTTTTTTTTTGGAGGAGTGTATGTTGCCGTATTCTGCTTGTGTTATTTATACTGCAGTTGCTTTGTATCATTGCATTTGTGCTTATATGAGCCATTATACAGTATATGTTCAGGGGTAGTTTATGGTATTGTGTATGATACATATGAATGTGGGCTGTGTATGGGGGCTGCTTGTGGAATTGTGTGTGTGGATGGACATGTCACATTGTGTGTTTGGTAGTGTGTGGGGGCTGTTTGGGGTATTGCATGTGAGAGGCTGCATGTGGTGTTGTGTGCATGTATGTGGATTGTCAGTGGTGTTGAGTTTGTGAGGATTGTGTGTATGTTTGTGTGTGGGCTGTTTGTATTATTTGTATGAGGGGAGGGTTATCCTGCAGCTCTGTGTATATCTAGCAGTGTGGGTGGCTTCCCTGGGTTCCAGTGGGGGACCAGGCTGGCCAGGTACAGGTCAAGGACAAGAGCTGCAGGCTGCTCTACTCCAGTGTGGATTCCCATTCACAAGTGCTGGAATGAAGTGACCTGAGATCACTTCCTCTATGTGCTGCAATGCATAAATTGAGGATTGTCCATCACCACCTTTTTATATTAGCAGATTTCTGAAGATTCCCTGGGACTCCTGATAGGCCGGAGCCTGAGTGCCGTGCAAAGACACCTGGAGTGCCGTGCATGGCACATGTGCCGTAGGTTGCCTACCCCTGATCTAGAGATATACATGATACATGATATAGCGAGAGCATACATACATGTATTACATTTCCATGCAACATATGAAGTCTCCACAAATGCAAACCCACATTATACTTTCATGTGTCTCCCATACTGTTACAGTAACATACAATAACTCCAAACAGTTACAGACAGACAGACAGACATATAGTGTGTGTGGCTGCAGTGTGTGTGTGGATAGTGGCTGCAGTGTGTGTGTGTGTTTGGATTCTGGCTGCAGTGTGTGTGTGTGTGAATAGTGGCTGCCGTGTGTGTGTGTGAATAGTGGCTGCCGTGTGTGTGTGTGTATATGTGTGTGTGTGTGTGTGTGTGGATAGTGGCTGCGGTGTGTGTGTGTGTGGATAGTGGCTGCGGTGTGTGTGTGTGTGTGTGTGTGAGTGGATAGTGGCTGCAGTGTGTGTGAGTGGATAGTGGCTGCAGTATGTGTATGTGTGTGGATTGTGGCTGCAGTGTGTGTGTGTGTGTGAAGATACTAGGGGCTGTTGTGGGTTCAGGGGTGATAGTGGCTGTATAAAATATTTACAAGAAGCATTATACATACCTGCTGAGTGCTGTCTCTGCCAGGCTGCTCCTTATCTGCAGGAGAGAGCAGACAGGAAGTGATGTCACTTCCCATCTCCCGGGCCCCGCCTCTTCCCCTCATACAGAGCTCCGCACAGGGAGAACATGGAGGAGACCTGGCACAGAAAGAGCAGACAGGAAGTTATGTCACTTCCCCTAACTGGGCCACGCCTCTTCCCCTCATACAGAGCTCCCCACAGAGCTCCCCACAGGGATAGCATGGAGGAGACCTGGCACAGCAGAGACAGCTCTCTAAACCTTGGGGCAGACTAATCAGTTGGGTCTTCGGTCAGTGTCCGAGGACCCGATACGAGAAGGGGACCCTGTATGCCGTCAGGTGCAGCCCGTCCTTCAGTCTGCCCGGAGAGAGCCTGCCGACGGCCGCTCCGCCAAGTGCAGAGCTGCAGACCATGTGATGGAAGGCTCGCAAGCTCCCAGAGTGTTGTTGCGGGTTACCACGGCAACGCTCTAATCGGAGCTCGCAAGAACTTGGTGTGCAGCTCATACTCGGCAGGGCTGCAGACCTGTAGAGCCAACCACTGGACAACCAGGCAATAAAGCAATCGAAAAAAAAAAGGAACGTAAGTATGGGGAGGCTGGTCACAGCCTCCCACAGCCTGCCCCCACTTCACAACCTGTCACCCACCCTCACCATGCTCCCCACACTGTCACTCTCACACCCAGCCACCCCAATGTCACCCTCACACCCTGCCCCCCAAATGTCATCCTCACACCCTGCCCTCCCACTGTCACCCTGTCACTGTGTCACTGTCACCCTCACACCCTGCCCTCCCACTGTCACCGTGTCACTGTCACCCTCACACCCTGCCCTCCCACTGTCATCCTCACACCCTGCCCCCCAATGTCACCCTCACACACTGCCCCCCCACTGTCACCCTCACACCCTACCCCACACTGTCACCTCCACTAACTGCCATACACTACTGTCACCCCCACACTGTCAACCTCACATTCTGCCACCCACCACTGTCACTATCATGTCCTGCCCCCCAACTGTCACCCTCACATCCTGCCCCATAATGTCCTCCTCACATCCTGCCCCCATAATGTCATCCGCACATCCTGCTACCCACCACTGTCACCCGCACACTGTCATCATCACCCTCACATACTGACTCCCACCACTGTTACCCTCACATCCTGTCCCCTACACTGTCACTTCCACACCACTGTCACCCCCAAATACTGCCTCCCACCACTGTCACACGCACATCCTGCTACCCACCACTGTCACCCGCACACTGTCATCATCACCCTCACATACTGACTCCCACCACTGTTACCCTCACATCCTGCCCCCTACACTGTCACTTCCACACCACTGTCACCCCCAAATACTGCCTCCCACCACTGTCACACTCACATCCTCCCTCCCACCACTGTCACTCTCACACCCTGCCCCCTACACGGTCACCACCACACCCTGCCCCCACAGCCTTCCTACATACACTTCCTACATACTGCCCCCCTATACTGTCACATTCCTACACACTGTTCCCCCTATACTGTCACCTTTCTACACATCCTGTCCCGCCATTCCAGCCCACAGGTAAGAACCCCAATTATCCAACTCTACACACACACACACACACACACTACATGCACTACACAGACACTACTACATACATAGACACTACATCCATTACACAGACACTGCATCCACCTCACACATCCTACATCCACTACACACACTTACTCCACTATACACAGAGACAATATATTCAATACACACACTGCATACAATATACACTACATCCATGACACAATTACAGACGCAGCATCTACAACACATAGGCACTGCATCCACTAAACAAACACACTGAATATGATATACACACTGCATCCGCTACACAAACTGACATTGCATTCACTACAAACACACACCGCATTACATAATAGGTGTTGGCGTGCTTTTGGTGCAAGGTGGGGGTGAGGGGGTTGGGCAGCATTTCATCCTTGGACCCAGGCAGCACAATGTCTTGGGCCGGCCCTGTTGAGTCAGATTTTACATGTGCAACTAGGTTATTGGAATAATAATATGAAATTATTTCTCAGTTATTAATTTATCAATATCACATAGACGTCATTGGAAGAGTCTCTTACATCTTTCTTTTTCACGTCGTATTGTTTAAATAATCTATGATTGTATATACTGGAAAGTACTTCAGGATATTCTTAGATAAAAGATATTCGGACCCCGTACTCCTTTTTGCTCCAGTAGTACTAACTATATCCCTTTCCTTCATTGACCCAACCTATGGGTAACTGATATATTTTGTAAAGCACGCTGGATAACAATGTTATATAACTGTTAAGTAAATCCATACATTGTGTTAGTCAACATTTTAGCAATTATATAAATGAGATTTTATTTGATAGTCACATTGATCCTGCTAAGTTTTGCTGCTATGCCATTATAGTAAAGACAAAAAAACAAAGCAGCGTGCAATCAGTATTTCGTTTCCAATAAAACTGTGCTAATAGTCACGGACAGACAGTTTGGTAGATAGGAAGAAAGAATTCAGCACAATGGGCAGTGCTTTTATTGTGACACAGGCCAAGACCATGTTTGGATCATCTGTGTGGTCTTTCTCGAGTCATTTGGTAAAAGGTATAAAAATAAGGATCACATCTTAAGGTGACGAGAGCTGATTCATGAGCAGCCGCCCATTTCCAAATAACACCGCTGCTTCCTCAATAATTCCAGAGGGTATTTCCATGGGTCACAGCCTCTAAAATTAACTTACATAAACTTCCAGGAAGAAAGCCATTGTGTAGAATATTGTGCTTCGAAAAGAACTCAATTTAACATCTAACTTTCAGTGACAATTACCTGCAACAGTTTGCCCAGGAGAACAGTCGGGAAATGCAAAAGAGGCAAGGAACAAACACTACATCACATTAAAGAGTTTAATATCTCAACGGAGAAAGAAATATTTATCGGAACGCGCACACTTCAGACTAAGATTAGGGCTGTGTTGTGTTTCTGTTTCTTTTTCACAAATCAAATCCCTCGCAATAGTCAGGCAGATTGAAAGTAAATGGTAAATTATACAGTAGAAATCTTCCCCACACCAGCAATCAATCACGCAAAGGGCAAAATAAGGAGTGACTATTAGCTCAGCAAGCCGGCTAACTATTAAAAAAAATAAAAATAGTTTTTTGGTTTTTTTTCTAAATACATTTTTCAGCCATAAAGATGTGCAAACGGAATATTGGATATTAAATTTCATTGCTTAAATAAAACATTGTACTGAATAAAATGCAAATGTGCAATTTCTAATTTGTTGATGTAATGGAATTGACAGGGATAGTTTCCTCCTAAAATGGGATATATTGAATAAGCATAAAATAGAAAAAAAATAATTATAATTTTCAGCTTGTTTTATGGACAATATGTAGAGGAGGAGCGAGGTGGTGGGAACAAAAGTTTAGCACCCCTCATTCCTAATATAACTTAAAGGTACACTTCTGGCTGAAAGAGACGTTCCAGACCCCTAAACCACTTTAGCTCTGCGAAGAGTTTGTCCTCTAATTTTTATTTTGCAAAGAGTGCAGATGAATGAAATTCACACTTTTATAAATTAACCTGGTTACATCCCACTGGCTGTCAATCAGACAACCGTCCCTGTTCCTTCCTGGTTTGGGGCAGCAATTGCCCAGAGCACCTTCCTTGCAAAGAATTCTCATTCAGCTGGATTGCGCAGTCTGTGATTGGACAGCCACAGTAAGTCCAGATGGGGTCAGAAGGTGGGGTTCTTTAAATGCTGCAGAAAATAGATCTGCAGCTTTTAAAAGCTGGTTTCAGATAAACGCCCAATTTTAAAACTGCATAATTAAAGGTACACTATAAGGTCAGGAACACAAACATATATTCCTGACCCTGTAGTGTTAAAACCACCATCTAGACCCCCTGACCCTCAAAGTCCCCATAAATATGGTAAAATCTGCCCCTGATCTGCCTGCTTGGTTGACATCATCAGAAGTGATTCTTCGAGCCACTCACAATGCTTTTACACAGGATTGGCTGAGACTGTCAAGTAAGGCAGATCAGGGGCAGAGCCAGCACAAACACAGCCCTGGCCAATCAGCATCACCTCATAGAGATGCATTGAATCAATGCATCTCTGTGAGGAACGTTCAGTGTCTCCATGCAGTGTGTGGAGACACTGAATGTCAGTCACACTGTGCAGCACTGCCCCACAAAGCACTTCTAACAGCCATCTGAGGAGTGGCCAATGGAGGTATCCCTAGGCTGTAATGTAAACACTGTGTTTTCTCAGAAAAAACAGTGTTTACAGCAAAAAGCCTGAAGGGAATGATTCTACTCACCAGAACAAATACAATAAGCTGTAGTTGTTCTAGTGACTATAGTGTCCCTTTAAATGCATGCATGATGTCATTTGGGGTATATCTGCTAAAAGTGATTTTTATCTATTTTTTATATAGGCAGTGGAGTGTCCCTTTAAGCTGGCCCCCTTTATAAATGATTATAGATAATGCTAATGCATGAGAAAATTACTAAAATAAATAAATAAACTAAAATATAAGATCCTCAACTTTCAAGTTCCCATGGTCCCCATCGTGGCTGCTACGCAACCTAGCCCTCATTTTGTTATCAATAGGAATGCTAAACCTGTCTTGTTCATTAGTGCATTCACAAGTTTTGTTCATGAAAGGATATGAGTAAATCTATTGTGCAAGCTAGCAGACGTTGCAGCACAGTTTTCATCATCACTCCACATAGCTCCATTCTTGGTTTGTATTAATTGCACAGCCATTGAGCAGGTACAGGCGGGGTTTGCCCTGCTGCAGCAATTTTCTGCAAATCCTGCAGTTTGACACTATGCAGGGAGGCAGATACAAGGACCTCCTTGCACCCAGACATAGGAAAACAGCGCAGGTTATTTATATAAGGACCCCTCTACTCCTGGGTGCTGCGAGAGGCATTGCAGTGGTTGTAGACCCAAATAAAGCATCAACACTATCAGGTCTTCTCCTTTTCCTAATATTATATATCGTAAGATGAGATGTAACCCATTAAAGGTGTTCATTATGTGTCCATTGGCACAGTTGTCATCGACAAAGTTTTGCTGCACTATTAACACTCGATATAAGTATATTTACTGCATGACCGCAAGTCAGCTGCTCTTCTGTTCTTGTGATTCATTTCCTTCCCTGCAGGTCACTGTTATATACAAACACAGCAAACCACCCAGGGCCACAGCTTCCTTTAATTTTATTGAAGATAGCGTCCAATGCCATTCGGCTGCATCTGTCAATGTAATCGTATTCTTTCCAGTCTTTGGTTTTTTTTGTTTTGTTTTTCACATTTCTTTCTTTTGACACTTTAGAATAAATTAGAATTACAGTTTTTTTTTTCACTTTTTCTTCATTCGTTATATTTTCCAAATTCAATATTTAGAGCTGGCCTTGATATGTTTTAATTTGAGATTTATGAAAGGTTTATCATTTTTATTTTTATCTTCTGCCCAGGTGTAAATGGGTTTTTGCTATGACTCTGAGTTGAGATGATAACGGTATCTAATGCATTCCTGCTCAACTAGCAGTCAACATGTTTGTATATAGCTTCCAATGACTGCATTGGTTATGGTGTAAGTAGTATTATAACTATGCATTATAACTGCAGCTATACGGTTATGGTGTAAGGAGGTCCCCTGTCTCCACACACACAGTGTATTATAACTGCAGCTATAAGGTTATGGTGTAAGGAGGTCCCCTGTCTCCACACACACAGTGTATTATAACTGCAGCTATAAGGTTATGGTGTAAGGAGGTCCCCTGTCTCCCTGCACACAGTGTATTATAACTGCAGCTATAAGGTTATGGTGTAAGGAGGTCCCCTGTCTCCCCGCACACAGTGTATTATAACTGCAGCTATAAGGTTATGGTGTAAGGAGGTCCCCTGTCTCCCCACACACAGTGTATTATAACTGCAGCTATAAGGTTATGGTGTAAGGAGGTCCCCTGTCTCCCCGCACACAGTGTATTATAACTGCAGCTATAAGGTTATGGTGTAAGGAGGTCCCCTGTCTCCCCGCACACAGTGTATTATAACTGCAGCTATAAGGTTATGGTGTAAGGAGGTCCCCTGTCTCCCCGCACACAGTGTATTATAACTGCAGCTATAAGGTTATGGTGTAAGGAGATCCCCTGTCTCCCCGCACACAGTGTATTATAACTGCAGCTATAAGGTTATGGTGTAAGGAGATCCCCTGTCTCCCCGCACACAGTGTATTATAACTGCAGCTATAAGGTTATGGTGTAAGGAGATCCCCTGTCTCCCCGCACACAGTGTATTATAACTGCAGCTATAAGGTTATGGTGTAAGGAGGTCCCCTGTCTCCCCGCACACAGTGTATTATAACTGCAGCTATAAGGTTATGGTGTAAGGAGGTCCCCTGTCTCCCCGCACACAGTGTATTATAACTGCAGCTATAAGGTTATGGTGTAAGGAGGTCCCCTGTCTCCCCGCACACAGTGTATTATAACTGCAGCTATAAGGTTATGGTGTAAGGAGGTCCCCTGTCTCCCCGCACACAGTGTATTATAACTGCAGCTATAAGGTTATGGTGTAAGGAGGTCCCCTGTCTCCCCGCACACAGTGTATTATAACTGCAGCTATAAGGTTATGGTGTAAGGGGTCCCCTGTCTCCCCACACACAGTGTATTATAACTGCAGCTATAAGGTTATGGTGTAAGGAGGTCCCCTGTCTCCCCGCACACAGTGTATTATAACTGCAGCTATAAGGTTATGGTGTAAGGAGGTCCCCTGTCTCCACACACACAGTGTAACTGCAGCTATAAGGTTATGGTGTAAGGAGGTCCCCTGTCTCCCACAGTGTATTATAACTGCAGCTATAAGGTTATGGTGTAAGGAGGTCCCCTGTCTCCCCGCACACAGTGTATTATAACTGCAGCTATAAGGTTATGGTGTAAGTAGGTCCCCTGTCTCCCTGCACACAGTGTATTATAACTGCAGCTATAAGGTTATGGTGTAAGGAGGTCCCCGGTCTCCCCGCACACAGTGTATTATAACTGCAGATATAAGGTTATGGTGTAAGGAGGTCCCCTGTCTCCCCGCACACAGTGTATTATAACTGCAGCTATAAGGTTATGGTGTAAGGAGGTCCCCTGTCTCTCTGCACACAGTGTATTATAACTGCAGCTATAAGGTTATGGTGTAAGGAGGTCCCCGGTCTCCCCGCACACAGTGTATTATAACTGCAGATATAAGGTTACGATGTAAGGAGGTCCCCTGTCTCCCTGCACACAGTGTATTATAACTGCAGCTATAAGGTTACGGTGTAAGGAGGTCCCCTGTCTCCCCACACACAGTGTATTATAACTGCAGCTATAAGGTTATGGTGTAAGGAGGTCCCCTGTCTCCCCGCACACAGTGTATTATAACTGCAGCTATAAGGTTATGGTGTAAGGAGGTCCCCTGTCTCCCCGCACACAGTGTATTATAACTGCAGCTATAAGGTTATGGTGTAAGGAGGTTCCCTCTCTCCCCGCACACAGTGTATTATAACTGCAGCTATAAGGTTATGGTGTAAGGAGGTCCCCGGTCTCCCCGCACACAGTGTATTATAACTGCAGATATAAGGTTATGGTGTAAGGAGGTCCCCTGTCTCTCTGCACACAGTGTATTATAACTGCAGCTATAAGGTTATGGTGTAAGGAGGTCCCCTGTCTCCCCGCACATAGTGTATTATAACTGCAGCTATAAGGTGATGGTGTAAGGAGGTCCCCTGTCTCCCTGCACACAGTGTATTATAACTGCAGCTATAAGGTTATGGTGTAAGGAGGTCCCTGTCTCCTCACACACAGTGTATTATAACTGCAGATATAATGTTACCAGTGCCCCAGTTTCCATGCATTTGACTGAATAGCATACGTGGCTCCCATCTCATCCATCTCTATCCAAATATGTATAAGCTGTATATGACATACAATTCCCCTCCTACACAAACAGGACATTTCCCAGCTTACTGGGAAGAGCCTGGCCACAAATCTGACACCTTCACAAAACTGTTAACTGAGCTGTCAGTAGGTGATGATAACTGTGGTGTAGCAGCTGTCAGCTCATGCAGCAGTTCTCTCCATTAAATTTGATGAATGGAATTGTTTCCAAGTATTGATCTACTTACACTAAACTGGCTGTGGGATCTGCTCATCTCCCATTGAAATAATGGATCATGGTGATTGGCTAAGTCACTTCATGGTTTGGTGAAACGTTCATGTGTTTGCTGCAATTTATCAGGATTTACAAAGTATCTTTTTAGATATTTTAAATGAATTATGAATAGTATATACTAGGCCCATGGGTTATTTAAGATGTGGCATACAGTTAAATTAAGAGAATTAGCATAAATAAATATCTGACTTACTTTTCATCCCACAAAAAGAAATTAGAAACCGATATCGTATATACTAGCACCGTGATCACACCTCTTTCCGTTTGTACTCAGTAAATTACATTTTGTAAAGCAATTGGCTACAGACTCTCCATTGGCAAACAACAGAATTTGAAAAATATTCCTTTAAAATAGATTAACATGAAAACCCTGCGACTTTGTAATGGTATACATTAAACATTGTAACTGCTATACATAAACATATTTTACAATAAACCACAATTGCACCAGCGTAGTGAAATCGGTCTAGCGGTTTTACCATAGATATCAGAAGCAATTTCCTTGACTTGTAATGCAATCTCTCCACACTCAGATATTAAAATGATCTCATATTTGAAATGCTATATTTTAGTAACCAACAAATGACGCTATGACAAAAAGATTGACCTGAGTTTATATTATAATCTCCAAATATTTTAAGGGAAAGTGTCACTTCTCTGGAATCTAAATTATTGAAAAGAACATTGAAAATCACCTAAACGTGTATTAACCTTTTTTTTCCCCCCATGAGATGCTGTGTTTTCTTTATGTTAAAAAGTTTTAGTAAATTACATCATAATCCAGTTCAGACAAGGCACATCAAGGGCACACAATGCAAATGAAGAGAAGAAACACAAACATTGTTACATTTCTCCTCTTCTCTGTACGCTATCTCAATACTGATTGTCAGGTGTAAAGGGCGGAGCTTATAACAATGATTGACAGGGAGCTAAGATGGAGGTGGCTCTCTCTATGCTGACTGTCAGGTGTAAAGGGCGGAGCTTATAACAATGATTGACAGGGAGCTAAGATGGAGGTGGCTCTCTCTATGCTGACTGTCAGGTGTAAAGGGCGGAGCTTATAACAATGATTGACAGGGAGCTAAGATGGAGGTGGCTCTCTCTATACTGACTACCAGGTGTAAAGGGTGGAGCTTCTAACAATGATTGACAGGGAGCTAAGATGGAGGCGGCTCTCTCTATACTGACTGCCAGGTGTAAAAGGCGGAGCTTATAACAATGATTGACAGGGAGCTAAGATGGAGGTGGCTCTCTCTATACTGACTGCCAGGTGTAAAGGGCGGAGCTTATAACAATGATTGACAGGGAGCTAAGATGGAGGTGGCTCTCTCTATACTGACTGCCAGGTGTAAAGGGCGGAGCTTATAACAATGATTGACAGGGAGCTAAGATGGCGGCAGGATAAATATTTGTAGAATTTTACATTTTATTTTATTTTCCACATTTAACAAATACATATTTTTTAAATATATGGATATTGGATAAGCAAACATAAGTAACTCTTTAAATATCCATTTTTCATGTACACCTCGTGGTCTATATGTTATTATTATCATAGTATTCATTTTATTGACCTCAGAATCATGACAGACTGTCAGACATCAAATCTGTCACTCTGCAAAACTACATCTGGAACTATATCCACAGAACAGTTTCAAGTCTGATGGCTGTAGTGGCCATTTAATCTGTGTTGGACTTGTAATGGTCAATGTAATCTAAAAAATGGATTTGCTTTTCTAAACAGGATCCAATCTAAATATACATTGACCACTTCTTTTTTTCTGGTTAATTTTTTCCTATTTAATCTGCACCAGTCACTTGATATCTTTAAAGGCTGTTACATAGAGTGTTATTGCTGACATACAAACACTATATCCAGGGTTGCAGAAAGAAATGGGATATTAGATGAACTCTAATGGGTATCCATGAGTGATAAAGGATATATATTATATATAGCAAAAAATGATAAATTATGTTAAAAGTCAATGCAATACTTATAGAAAAGTCACTGTATAACAGTCCGAAATAATTGCAACAATTATAGTTCTTATTTGACACAAATGTCAGAATGTGTAGTTGATATATTTGTTTCAATATTAGCTAGCAGCAGTTATCTTCAGTTACTGAATCAACTGGGGTATATCTGCTAAACAAGCTATTTAAATATAGTACAAAAAAAACTATATTTTCTTCTTTTTCATATGCTGTATTATTGTAAAATTGTACACTGCTTATATCTGTAATGTTCTTAAAGATCATAAGAAAAGGTCTTAAGTGGTAGATAATGCCTCCGTTAATTGATACCAAGTGTTCATGGAAAGGCTGATGTTGTGGGGGCAGTGTATCACGGGTCCTTCAGTCCAGGCCGGTAGATGGAGAAAGAACTGTTTGGAGCCGCGTGCGTGTCACTGTTTACCCCTCTGATCTTGGCTTGTCCCTGAACATTTTATCTGTCTGTCTAACGTAAAACCTGGCCACTTTGAGGTCCGATATATGTTTTTTACTTACATCCTGCATGTTGGGTCTCTTAGGAATCCTGGCAGTATCCCCACTGCAATATCCCTCGAGCTGAAAGAAAGTGCTGTGTAGTGTTATAGTTCTTACTCCCCCACATATCAGATGACACTTGATGTTGGGTCAATGACAATCGTTTTTCGGGACAGTGCGACCTTTTATACACAGACCCCCAGTAGGGGGTCTCCATTGACTGGGAGAAGACTTTGTTATCTAGCGGTTAAACTAATTATCGCCCTGACACAGAGAAGCCCAAAACACAATAACCCTGAATACATTAAGGATGACAATCCAGAACCTCCACATGTAATGCATCACTGGAAAGGTCTTATTTGAGCACCCATTCTAAAAACAAAGCACTCTGATCCATAAAGAATTGGGGAAACTCCACAAGGATAAAGTTCTGACCGGTCGTTCGTTGGATCCTGGCTGAAATTAGTTCCACAAGTTTAGTGCCAACAGCCGGTCATTTATACGGGAACTCCTGTGGGGTGGAAAAAATGGGCTCCCCCTGGCTTTTGGGGAGCGATTGTTCAGCAGGGTCTATTGTACCATTCTTCCAATTAGCGCTCTCCTGGACTGAGGAGAAGTATGGGAAACCAAGGATTGAACTTGGCTAGTAAGTGGTGCTTATTGTGGCTGAGCCGTAGTTCCACAATTACAGCCAAGTCCTGCTGGAGACCTAGTGGCTTACTCCGACTACCTGGATTTGTCAGAAGGCATGGTGGGGGGAGAGCACTCGGATGTTGTACAGTGAGAAAGCCAGTGAGAAAGTTAGCATCATAGTCTTTCGGGAGTACTTTTAGAGTCATGAGGCAGGTACTGCCACACAAATTGACATTGATGTAAAGATGAGGCTATGTTTCTTAAAGGGTGTCTGTCATGGTACCTACAACTTACACTGTTTTGAAAGAGTATTCAATATAACTTATACATTGTGCTAGCAGATTATCTAGAAAATGTACAGTGCCCCGAACAAGGCAGATCATAGCAGAGAAGCATGGACAGACTGGACGTGCGTGTTACCCAAAGAGTAAGACCCTTGACGTTCAGGACAGAGCAACGCTGGAACGGAAATGAGGTGAGTATATCTCAAAACGTTACACTGAATACATGATGTATAACTGTGCTATAATGCATTTGGGGAGAAGGGTTATGTTAAAATGATCCAGTCATGACTGGTTCACTTTATGCAAGATCAAATTTGACATTTTAGGGGTGGTAATTATTTGTCCTTAATTTAGTTTAATTGATTTACGAAGATTTATTACTATAGGCTTTTGGTGACGTTGCTTTTAAATATCTTCGACTCAGGAAAGGCGTTTGGCTCTAATTTTGCTCATGTGCAAAGGCTTCTACATTTTTGAGGTGGTAATTGGTAATTTGTAAGGAAAGTATAATTTATGTGCTTTATCCAGTTCTTTTGGAGGTTAAGTCTGCAAAGTGTTCAATGACTATATTAATTTGTTGAGAAACTTTCTTTAGAGTGATTGCGATCAATTTACCTTGACTGCTTAACGTTTTCACAGAACTGAGAATGGTAAAAGTGATATTGAAAAGTTTCAGAACCGTGAGATTGTTCTTGCTTTGCCATGTTAACGTGCCAATAATGATCAAATAATATATTGTTATGTACCCCTACATCCTGCAAAGTAACTACAAAAAATGCCATTGTGTTGGATTAGATCTAGCACTGGACTCATTTCACCTGTTTCCACCCAATATAACACACATTAGCTCAGCAGTATGCACACTCCAGCTGTCTTATTACAAAACAAAAGAAAGTGACTGTGACAAGAAACTCACACAATAATGACTACTCATTTTGCAGATACAGAAGATCTTCTACCCATGGTCCACTCTACACCAATCACTATGGCACACTACACAGAGGAGGTGAGCAGGCGCGCAAGGGGAGAACAGAGAAAGACACAAAAAAGGACATGTGTGTCCCAGCCCTGGGGGGGCGGAGGATAGACACGGCAAGGGGCTCTGGGGAGATAGCTGGTCTTGTTTACAGTGCAAAATAGTCTAGGACTGGCCTAGCACTGCAATCACTGCACTCTGACACTCAGATGCCCTCAATAAAACAGCAATTCATAGAGATAAAATCTTTATGAAATGCTCAAAGAACTGTGTTGGAATTTCACTTTGTTTTGTGTATTCTTCGTACACTTGTCAAGTTTTATAAAAGGTAGAGCAGAGCTATTGCTGTCAAGCTTTGTCAGGCCTTCCGCTGTAATGATAGTTGAGGTAAAGAAGCTTTGTCTATGGAGGATCCCACCGTCTCACAGGATGCTCTATAGATCCCCGTGCTGTCTTCTTGTGCGTAATATGAGAATACAGGACTGATGTCAGATGAAGCACCAGGAGCTGTATAGGATCCCATGATGGAAGAATATGGCAGTGGCCGCGAGGGACCGAGTTCAGGTAAATAAAACTCACCTTCCTCTGTACCCCGCGGTTACTGCACTGCTAGAGGCAAAATCACTATTACGGGTCTAAATATGCAAAGAACCCCAGACATGTTATAAGCGGTGCCCTATCCCAGACAACATTTTACAGCAGTTGAGTAAAGAGCTAGCATCTATGTAACAACAAAACGATTGCATTAACCCCTTAAGGACGGCGGGCGTTCTATGTCATCCTTCAAGGGGTGGCTCTAAACGCCAGAGGGCGGCACAGAACGTCCCCGCTGTCCTATTTTTTTTACCCGATCCCTGCCATTCCCCCACCGGCGATCGGCATTGCTCTCAGTCTGGGGGGGACTGCCTGACAGCCCCCCCTCGGCAAATTAGGCCCCTGGGGGCCATGTGATCGCTCTGAAAGAAGGATCACATGTCCACAATAGGTGTGTCTTCTGAGAAAGAAAAGAAAATATATTGGTAAATAAAAAAAAATAAAAAAACCCTCTATCAATATATAAAGACCCAGGACATGAAATTGAAAACAAGAGAAATCTCAATGTATCCATCCTGGTAAAATATTTTATAAACAAATATATATATATTGGCTAATACAAAAGACTAGACATACCCCATTTGTTATACCTTGGGTTGTCTACTTTTTCAAATGTTATCCCATCATGGGGGTAATTCTCATTCCTGGGCTACCACACCGTCTCAAAGGTAACATAACCAGTCTGGCAAATGTCAATGTGAAAAAACTGAAAAATGTAACATGCTATATTTGACCCTGTAACTTTCTAAAACACCATAAAACCTGTACATTGTGGGTACTGTTGTACTCGTGAGACATCGCTGAATACAAATAGGTGCATTTTATTAAAGTAACAGCTATCACTATTATGACATTCACAGATAAAATGCCACGCAGAACTAAATTATTATTTTTTATTAAACGTAATTTCTCAATTGTTTTTTTATTTTTTTCATAATGAATTATGTTTCATATATGAATAGTTCATGTGAAATGAAAGCCCTGTTTCTCCTGTACAAAATGATATATAATAAGTGTGGGTGCACTTAATATGAAAGAGGTGAATTACGCTTGAATATACATATAGCGCAAATTCCAGTTTTTGTTTACGTTTTGTTTTGATCACAATGTGGATAACTGGCTCATTCCTTAACCCCTTAACACCGTTACGGCGTTCTATGCCGTCCCACATTAAAAGTGCTTTAAACCGTTGCGGCGGCATTGAACGCCGTAACGGCTTTCTATCACTGGAGGTCCGGTGGACTTACCTCCGCCGCGATCTTCTTCTGGAGGGCTGCCTGACAGCCCAGGCAGCCCTCCCCCGGCAAATGAGGCCCCCGGGGGCCATGTGATCTGTTTGTGGCTACTAAAAAAAGACTAAACATACCCCACTTTCAATACATTGGGTTGTCTACTTTTTCAAATGGTATGCCATTATGGGGGTAATTTTCATTCTTGGGCTACCACACCGTCTCAAAGGTAACATTACTAATCTGGCAAATTTCAAATGGAACGTTCTATATTTCACTCTGTAACTTTCCAAAACAACATAAAACCTGTTAATGGGGGGTACTGTTGTATTCGTGAGACATCGCTGATTACAAATATGTGCATTTTTTTGCAGTAAAACCTAACAGTATTATGACATTCACAGCTAAAATGTCAGACGGAAATACAAATTTAAAAAAATATATTATTTTCTCACATTTTTTTAAATTTTATTCATAATAAATTATGTTCCATATATGAATAGTTAATGATAAATTAAAGCCCTGTTTCTCCTGAACAGAATTATGTATAATAAGTGTGGGTGCATATAATATGAAAGAGGTGAATTACGGTTGAACAGACATATAGCGTAAATTCCAGTTTTTGTTTACGTTTTGTTTTGATCAGAAATTGCACTATTGACTCCGTCCTGAAGGGGTTAAAGGGACACTGTAGGCACCTAGACCAATTCAGCTAATTGAAGTGGTCTGGGTGCAATGTCCCATGTCCCTTAACACTACAGTGGTAATTATTGCAGTTTCTGAGAAACTCCAATAATTACCTCTGAGGGGTAACTCCTCCTCTAGTGACTGTCTACCAGACAGCAACTAGAGGGACTTCTGGAATCCAAACGGGCCTTTGGTCCGTTATCTGATGCTGGACGTCCTCACACTCTGCATGAGGACCTCCAGTGTCAGCTTTTTCCCCATAGGAAAGCATTAAATAATGCTTTCCTATGGGGAAATCCTAATGCGAGTGCGGCCATTGTCGTACATGCGCAATAAGTCTCCCCTGCCGGTTGAAGACGGCGTGGGAGGAACATCGGGGCTGGATTCAAGTAAGTGACTGAAGGGGTTTTATCCTGACACTATAGAATCCCTTTAAGATGTAGCTGTTTTTGTGCTTAGAGAGTGTCCATCTACAGTAAGAGTCTATGGACAAGGCATCAAATTCAAAAATCTGTTTTAACAGCTTCAAATAACTTGAAATCCCTGGAACTAGCCCTGTGGGTTTATTCACTAAACGCTGGTTTGTAGTAAATAGAAATCTTTAACTCGGCCATAGTCACAGCTGCTCGGCTATTATAGACTCCGTTCTTCCATTTGGATTTTAAATTCCCTACAATTTGGTATTTAGGTAAAAAAAAATAAAAAATAAAAATAACAGTGACAGGAGTTTAACTATTTTTTATATTTTTTTAAGAATTCCTTTCACCTGTCACTTTTTACCACTTTTTGTCCTCTATTTTCTTCAAATGTGTTAATTCACTTTAAAATTTTGATTGTTCACGTAATATATTTTCTTCATCACAGATATGTATATTTGTTTTTGGAGGAATCGCAATTCGCCGCAAAAGTTTGGGCAATAGGCGATTCGTCCGAAATCCAAAATTTATTATATGAAGCATCACAAAACAAATGAAACAGGCAATGGATGAGCTATTTAATTTGTCTCATGATTCAGACTTTGCATTGATGGACAAGAAGTCTGCCCAATGAGTGGAGAGCGTGTGTTTGTGTATTTGTGCGTGCGTTGCGCCCATGTTTAATCACTGATCTTTATTATTAGGAATTCTTTAGATAAAGAATTTGCACAAAAAAAAAAAGCAAGACATTCTAATTATAAATAGGTGATCACTATACAATGTAATAACATAACAATCGTAAATGGAAACTTTGAAAAGGCAAAGCTTAGCAATACTACGATTTAAACATTTAACCCTTTATGACAAGTGATCAGGTTTTCATGTCCTGGCAGTTCATCTATCATGAAGGGGTTAATTCAGTTTAGGGGGACCTGTTATACATTGAAGCAAGATTTTGAGAGGCCACATTGTTGCTATAAACATAAATGAGAGGTGTCCTCATGTATTTTCATGGCTTCTCCTGTTTGGATTGAATTATTTTTCCCACGGATTTCAGAATTGATTATTCGTGATGCTTTCCTGTAACCACTCGGATCCTTGCTGTCTATTTCTTTAAGATCAGAATCTGTCAATTATTAATAATTTCACACTGCCGGTCTACGCTGCCTTTTATATTTTCTATATATGAGGCAGCCCGTCAGCGTGCATTAGGCCTGGTTTGAATTAGGCTGAAATTAATTAGCGCTTGTTTACAAAGTCGAGTTGAGGAGCTGAGTGCCACGGTTTGGATCTGGCAAAACTACTGGTCCATGGAAGCAATTTAATGATGTTTTTTTTATTTTATTTTAATCTTAAAGACAAATTGGCAAAAACAAGCTGTAGATTTGAAAAAGTAGACAAGGATAATCAAAATGTACACAACAGGAGAAAAACTGCTGCAAAATATTTTGGCTGTTAGTGCAAACCCTCAATGTGCACAATACGCGCAGCCAGCCGGCATATACATGTGTTTGCCAGTTAAACTGAGTGGACATGTGTTGGAGAAATGTTTGACCGCAGAAAGGCGAGAGTTCATTTTAAGCAAAATACATTCTAAGTAAACAATTATTTTGGACTTTGAAGCTCTTGTTGCGTCTTGTGAGCCTTTTGTAGGCGAAGGTGGGGAAAAGGCTAAACTCTGCCTGAGTGCTTGTACGCTGAGACGCTTTGCACGGTTGCATGTTACGCTGAAAGCCTGGCAGTGTTCGAGAGACATGACAAAACACACAGAGAGAGCAAGCAGGGCTTTAGCAAGCGGCTGCCAAGAGCCGAGGCCTGAACAATCTAGTCTTAACCAGTTTGATATTTAAAGTTAAAAAGGGAGGAGAATGGGGATTGTTTGTCTTGGCTCGGATTTGCACATGTCTTTGGTCAGAAGTCTGTAGGGAAGCTTAGATATGCCCAACCCCCTATTTTTTTTGTTTAATACAGAAACAATCGGGTACACAAACCATTTGCAGAACTTAAAGTACGCACAAGTATTTGCAAAGCAGCTCGCTTGCAGACTGCAGGATTTCATGGGTCTCAGCCAAGCGCAGCCTATTTATGGAACAGCACAGGCACAGAGCAGATATACTTAAACACAGACTTGTATTACATAATGCACTGACGGGTAGGCGGGTCGGTATCACACAAGCTGAGTCCTGACTGCCTGTTTAAAAATACACAGCTACACGATTGTCTAACGAGATATTGAATTCTTCCTGCTTTCGCTCTGTCCACACAGTGTAACCTACTTAACCCTTCCAGTGCCAGAGAGAGAGACGTTTAAAAAAAAAAAAAAAATAATAAACTACAAATATATATATATATAAAAACAGTGACAGGGCTGAGTTTAGATAAAATATGCAAAGTTTGGAAAGTGGATATTTATCAGTAAAAGGCACAATACAGTAAATATAATTAGCAATTAATCAGGAGTTACACGATAGAGCTTGTCTGGCCTTGGGAGAGGCAACAAAAACAGTGACATGCCTTAAATTGCCAAATGGAATAAAATGTAGTAAAAAAAAAAAAATTAGGAAGATACATGGGTGAACCTCATTATAATTAGAGGATTTGTTCCACTTTAGATTGCAAGCTCTTAGGTCATCTCGTATAGCACTTTGTAAATGGTAAATGAGGTGTTATAGGTGATCAAATCCCACATTTTGTTACAGTATTGCTCAGTCTGTAACCCTGACATACGTTATTTGTCACACTTCAGTATTTTTAACGTGCCCTGGATAAAGATGCGTTTTTAAGAACTCTTAAAGGAACACTCTAACTTTAGGAATACCAACATGTATTTCAAGTAGAGTGTTTTCCTGTGCACAGAGATATGGTCCCTCTTAAAGGAAACTTTGTCTCTGGTTAAGACAGCAAGCATACTGACGCCACCCTCGATCTGGTCCAGTCCAATCCTGCTCATAGAGATGCATTGGATTGGAGAGGGCATGCACGGTTAAAAAGCTGCATTCTTCCAATCAAATGCTTCCATCAGGAGGACCGAGTTTTACTTAGTTATGGAGTTAAAGGACCACTATAGTCCAGCTAGGGTTAACCCTTTTTTTTAATAAACATAGCAGTTTCAGAGTTAATCCAGCCTCTAGTGGCTGTCTCATTGACAGCCGCTAGAGGCGCTTGCATGCTTCTCACTGTGTAAATGCTTTCCTTTGAACTGGCTGAATACACTCCTGCCGCGCATGCACATTCAGCCGATGGCGTCGCTAGGAAGGAGGAGAGGGGGAGGAAAGCTCCCTTCCCCTTCCTCTCCCCAGAGCCCGGCGGGAGGGGGTCCCTGAGGGTGGGGCCACCCTCAGGGCACTATAGTGCCAGGAAAACGAGTATGTTTTCCGGGCACTATAGCGGTCCTTTAACTGACACTAGAAGACAGCCACTACAGTCCAGACTAGCTTAACCTACTTATATAAACATTGCTGTTTTTATATTATGGGGGTTAAAAGTACAGGACCTCTGCTCTCAGACCCCTTCATTGAGAAGTGGACTATGTGACTTTAGTGGTCAGTTTAGTGGTCATTTTACTTACCTTTAGTCCCCTGGCATGCCAGTCCTGCCTTGGCTACCGATCCTCTCCTGGCCTAGATGATTACAACTCTTAGCCAGTCTAATGCTACCCCATAGAGAAGCATTGGGGGCTAGGGCGCATGCGTGAGTATGAAAGGACCAAACGTTTATCCAGCAAAGATTGCCGGACCATAAGAAGAAGCGCCTCCTGTAGCTGTCTGAGTGACAGTCACTAGAGGCGGCCTTAGAGACAAATACATTTAAAAAAATCAGGGTGTCTTAGCATTATTGACCTGCTTCTCCAAACTACTCAACTGCGGCAATATATATTCAGATCTAGAATCCAAGCTAGCATGCACAGGTTTGACCAAATTAATGGTGGAAATAAGGGATATTCTCAGCAAGGGAAATATATTTTCCCATGCTTGTTTATGACACTATGTGTCCTCTTTTGCGGAGCACCTTGTGAGTGAATTCTATATTGGGATAGATGACTGAAATGAATGGATTTTCATCTTGCACATGCATGGGAAGGTTTGTCATGGAACCTTTGGTCTCATTTCGTATCAGGATTCACCATCCCAAGGATATCTCACCCTAGGACAGGTCTACATTAGAGACACTATAGGAATCCAAACACCTTTAGCTTAATTAAGTAGTTTTGGTGTATTGATCATGCCCTTGCAGTCTTGCTACTCAAATCTCTGCTATTTAGGAGTTAAATCACTTTGTTTCTGTTTATGCAGCCCTAGCCACACCTCCCCAGGCTGTGACCCATACAACCTGAATGAAAAACGGTTTCATTGTTAATCAGATCTTAACTTGCTGTAGAAGTTTTTTTTTTATCCATTGCTCTCTAAATTGAACTTTAATAACACACAGGAGGTGCCTGCATTGTGTAGAAGCTATGAACAGAGCAGTAGGTAAGAAACAGACTGTGCAATAAAGGGACACTAGAATACCTAGGTTCCTTTACAGGAAATGTTTTGTAAGTCACATGCAGGGAGATGTGACTAGGGTTCTATAAACAAAGTAAAGAAAAAGTTACCTGCGCCCTCTCCTTAATCCCTATGTATATTTAGACAAATGGAGGTCATTTAGTTACTCCAATGGCCATTGGAGGGTATGCCCATATGCCAACGTCAAGGCAGACCCCCCTAAAGTGGGTCCTACACTGACCCTTCAGCCTGCTTCCTTGAACTTCTGGCAAAGATATCTCTAATGAGACAGAGAGGGGTATTTTTTATATACGCCCCTATTTACTTATTAACCCTTAATAGGGAACACATGGGATGGGCGGCAGCATTCTAACAAGGCTGTGTGATACAAAAAGTAAATACAAATACAAAAAGATAAGTCCTGCTCTCACTACCATCACTACTGGGCCGGCAGCAATGACTACAGTACACATCAGCCCCAATATATAGTAAAAACCAAAGAAAAGAAAAGGTTACCTGGGCTCTCTCCTTAATCCCTATGTATATTTAGACAAATGGAGGTCATTTAGTTACTCCAATGGCCATTGAAGGGAATGCCCGCCTGCCAACGTCAAGGCAGACCCCCCTAAAGTGGGTCCTACACTGACCCTTCAGCCTGCTTCCTTGAGCCTCTGGCAAAGATATCTCTAATGAGACAGAGAGGGGTATTTTTTTATATGTGTACTGACTATATGCTGATGTGTACTGTAGTCATTGCTGCCAGGCCAATAGCGATGGGAGTGAGTGCAGGACTTATCTTTTTGTATTTGTATTTTGACACCAACACTGCTTGGATGCTTATAGTGTCGTTAAAGTCCTGGGAAATAATTATCACTCTAAAGATTATTTTTAAAATCTTTGTATTCCCACTATTAAGACCATCTTAGTGTCCTGGCATTTAAAGCTTAGTAACCAATCAGGCCAAGAATAATTCTACTTGTAGTCCAACAACATCTGGAGAGCCGTGTTTTTCCTGGCCCCGCGAACAATAAGTGGGAAGAACATTTAAAGGGCCTAGCAGCCAAATATGATAAACAAACGGCCACAAAATTCCGGATAATCGTCTCATTAAATGGTTCGTTGCCAGAAGACGATGAGAAATGCATCTCAGTGCTGTAGCTTTTGTAGACCCTCCAAGCTGGCACTGAAAGGGTTAACGGTATACACCTGGCTCTTTTTAACCCTTGATTGCAATGTAATACTTTATTGCAAGTTAATACTTTACGGCAAGTTTACCTTTTTCTGACCAATGACTGGAATGGACAGTCCTAGTACAATAGACCATTAGGTCCCTAGAGATCAGTATAAGATTCAGGAGTTATCATAATGGATATTACAAAGGTGTGAGGTTTTATTATTTGCCAGCCTAATGTTTGGTCAATACTCAAAGCACTATAAACACGATAGCTTTCTGTAGTGACTTTATTGCCAGACGTGCACTGGAACTGCCCCACCCCCCATTGTGGAGCGATGCCCAACGGACCCTGGGTAAGAAGTTACACCATATCAGGGAGTAACCGGCATTCATTCCAGAGCAAGGAAAGAAAAAAGGGGTCTGTTAGCTGTTTAATAACAGCCATTGCAGATGCTCACCCCGCAGTGCACTGCTTTAAGAAACAGAAAACCTAAGTCCAAGAAGGATAACGTTACCCGATTAGAGGACTTCTACAAGTGAGGCAAGGATGCTACCCTAGTTCAGTCGGTATCCCAGAGTAAGGAAAGCGGAGGAGTTGTGGAATGGCTTTTTATAGGGTTTTTGGATTCCATTTGTTCAGTCTGACCTATCGTTTTTTCCACTAGAAAAAAAAAAGAAGAAATCCTGGTGGCTAAATTGTGAGGAGGTTGAGTTTGGCTAGGAAACCCAGGTGCATTATACACCCCTGTAGCTGGCTCGGTTGATGGGTCCGGGTGCATTGTTATCCAAGTCTCATATCGAATCTGCTTTTAGTTTGCTTCTGGTTCATCCCGCATGTTTCCATCTGTTCTTTTCAGAATTTGTTTTACTATGACATGTGTTTACCTATGGGCTGTTCCATTTTGTGTGCTTATTTTGTTTTCCGCCTTTTTGGAGTGGATAGTGGCCCAAGTTTCTGGGTTGTCTTTGTTGTTGTACTACCTGTAGGATTTTCAGTTTGTGGGTTCTTCTGCGGTCATTCCTTGCAGTTGCGGTAGACTTTGGTGTACCGTGGTCGAGGACAAGACATTTGGTCTTTGTACAGTTAGCTGTTTTCCGTGGCTTGAGATTGCCTTGGAAGCTATGATTTTCCATTTGTCGTCAGATAAATTGAAACCCTGGTCACATTGGTGGATCGGGTAAAATCGTGCGTAAAGTCCAGCTTCAACTGATGCAACTTCAACTGAGGCAGCCTTTACGTGTCGGGTGATGAAGATGGGGTGCACTTTTTGTTGACGGTTATCTTTGACAACTGTGTGGGTGTCGAAGCCCTTCCACTTTATACGGATCATGAGATTGCGTTCTCATTTGGAAGTGTGGAGCGTCTCTCTTGAATCATTCAATACGCATACATGTTGGCAACTCCAGGAAGTGTGTAATTAGGAATTGGATATTTTTACCAATGTTTCAAGTTCAATTGAGTTTGGTGCATATCTGCAAGGTCAGTGGTGCACGACTTGGTGGCTGGTGGATTGACCCTCGCTTGATATTATCCATAACATGACCTATTTGGAACTGTTTTTGCTGGTTGCTGCTTTGGAGCTGTGGAGTGAGGTGCTGAATAATTGCTGAATGTTATTTCACATTTATAACATAAGTGTGGTTCAGATGGTGAACCGGTCATCATCTGCTTCTCCTCTGGTTTTAAAATGTTTGTATAATTTTTGCACAAGGGTGTGTCATGTTCCTGGAGTTCATGAATTGGCGACTCTCTCTTGATTTCAGTGGGATGGTTCCTTGGAGACTGCCCCGGATGCCACCAGGGAAGGAATTCCATAATCAGAGCACTTGTGAACTGCACTTGTAAACTCTTTCTATGAAAACCTGAGGAGGTTGGTGCAATCTTCATTATCTCTGTGTAAATGGGCTACATATTCCATGGTCTGGATTTGCTGGTGGTCATTGGTTGATGATTTGGTGGATCTTTCATCTGATTTGGATAGGATCATACATTTATGCTGTTGTCACAGCTTCTAGACAAGGGATCCTTGGCTTCTCAGACAGAGCTGACATTATCCATGCTAACGTTTTTGATTCAGTTGATGGGCTGGAGGAATGTCACCTAGGACCTTTTCATTCGATGGGTTCTAAAGGGTTTGTGCCATTCGCAGTGCGTAGACCAATAACTGCTGAAATATTACTGCATATTTTGACATTTTTGAATATGGTTTATTGCTCTTCTTATGAGGTGTTGTTGTTTATGGTTGCTTTGACCCTTTGCTTTTACAGTGCGTTTCATATTGGTGAAGTGTTGGCACCTAATGCATGTATGAGTTCTTCACTCTTGTTGTCAGATGTGTTAGTCTCCAACTGTTGGGTTGATATTCAGGTTCATCTTTCCAAAAGGATCAGGTGGGTTAGGGTTCTCTGGTCTGGATATGTGCCACGGGGAGAGAGGGTTCCTCTGTCCTGTGCAGCTTCTTCGGCCCAGGAGCACTGTTGATACATGCCGACATGTCTTCTTTGATGTGCTCAGTTTACAGTGATTTTGTGGTACTCATTGGTTAGCTTGGGTGTTTCCCCAGATCATTATTCTCTTCATTTCCTTTGGACAGGGGCTGCTACACAAGCAAGCTTATTGGGATTCCTGGCAGACCATACTGAGGCATGGAAGTCTTCCATGTATCAGTTTTATATTTGTCCTCATTTAGCTTAACTTTTGATGTCTTTAGGTTGTCTGCCATGTTATGCATGGATATTGGGACACTCTGTCATCTACTTGGCAGCTCAATGGGCAAGGGAGAGCACATATGGTCGCAGTCTGGGCAAATCATAAGATTTAAGTTTATGAGCTTTAAGGTAGGTTAAGGTAGGTTCAGGTTTACACAGAATGTGTGGCATTGAGCCACTTAGTTTCATGCTCGGTTGTTTTGCTTCCAGTTAAGGATTATGCTGGAAGCAATGTCGCGGTGATGGGGAATCCATGGTCAGCACATTGAAGGAGAAGACTGACTTGTCCAATCGGGACTTGGGGAGCCACAGTCTCCAAGTGAGGCTGATGGCAATTGCAGGCTTCTGCAGACTCAAGGAATTAGGGGTTAACTGTCTGTTGAGTTATTTCCACCCCAACAGCTGAAAGTTGGCATGTTAAATACATTTACACATTTAAATATATTAACATACGTTAGTAACGCTGTGGCTGTTGCCCTTTCCACTATACTTTGTGTCTGTGTGGTTGACTGGCAATAGGTGGACCGATTTTGGGTCTGCAGTCAAGTATACTATACTTTCACTGAGTTTACAATGCTTAAGACTCAAACCTGTATGTTTGGTCATATGTACAAATACTGCACAAAAATTGCTGGTATTTACCTGCCCCGGGAAATGATGTAGCCAAGATGGCGCTGAGTCCCTGTGTTTTCTGTCTTTGCTTGCCCTCTAACCTCGCTGATTTCGCTCACATTTGGACCATCTGAGTCTGAGTACTGCCTAGCCCCTCTTCCAATATCGTACCTTGGACTTTCTTTTCTTCTATTTAAGATCTCAGTGGTTTGTGCTTGTAAGGGAGAGGTCTTACTGAAGGTTCTAGAACGTAACACAACCCCTGCTACAGATTCCATCCTTTGGTTCAATACCAAGAAGGTTATAGCTATTGACTTTATACTGATAATGATCAAAGAGTGATGGATATCTTACATACTTTTTAGTGGCATAAAATTAGGATTTTGTTAGTTGAAAACCCAAGCAAAGCTTTAGCAATAGAATTTTGTAATTCATTATTTCACTATGAAACATGTTTCCTAAGTGATTTCAAGATATTGCACAATTCATTTACACTTTCCTGTCCCCATTCATCGTTTAGAATCGATATATTTAATAGTTTCTCTCAATTACTATTTTTTTGCTTCTTCTTTTTTTCCCCCACTATAACTCTTCACAGTCTAATTTGACTCTTTTTTTTCCAAACACAATATATATAAAAAAAAAATTTTGCCAATCATTTTTAATATAGTGATTTCTCCACTTTCTCATTCAGTTAAAAAAATTTTTTTTTAATAAGTAAATCAAATGATGGAATGGATGTTTATGACCTTCTTGAAAGAGCTTACAATGTAGATAATGTAATTGTGCCGGTATATAATTTAAGGAACTGAACCGTTTAACACAAGTTTTGTAAACAGTAACATTTTTTCATTTTATTTATTTGTATAAAAGTTTAGCAATTGAATTATGTGCCTTAATAGTCCTGAACACTACTTAATGCATGTGTGTAGGTAGTGGTTATTGTGCGGTGCGAACCAATGCAATCAAAATTACGTTTTCCCGTTTTGCCCCCCAATTAAAACCAAGAGACATAAGTGTGGTATAAAACAGGCCACAGCTTTATTTATAATAACAAGCATAAATAAATTAACCAATAATTTTACTCGAAAATTTGTCCTTGCCAACCGAACCATAATAACTCTAGAGTACCCCCTTCCAGGGTACCTGCCCTCCCCCCTCGTCCAAGATAACTGGCCTTTTACCTTGGCCTTCCAATTCCCCATGCCAACCCCTGGCCGCCTTTTACTGGCACGGGGGGCACGCCCAATTACCAAAAACTCTCTGAGGTTAGGGGAGGGACCAGACCCAGCATTCCTTCTTCCAGTGTACTCGTTTTCCAACTGGTTTGGCAAGGACCATACCCGCCAGCTGTGACAAGAAAGAAAGTTAGAGATATACAATATACACAATCAACAATCAAGGGTGGGCGGGAGGGAAGATGTTACCAGCCGTTATTTTAAGATGGCTGAGGTAAGGGACAAAATGACTGCCCTTTTATATGACCCCACCCCACCCCTATCCTAAGTGACACCCCCCCCACATGTGACACCTACACACACCACACCCACACATGCCTCCTATCCGGCTAGCTTTTCAGCCCGCCTCCTCTGGGCCTTGTGTGTAGGTAGTGGTTATTGTGCGGTGCGAACCAATGCAATCAAAATTACGTTTTCCCGTTTTGCCCCCCAATTAAAACCAAGAGACATAAATGTGGTATAAAACAGGCCACAGCTTTATTTATAATAACAAGTATAAATAAATTAACCAATAATTTTACTCGAACATTTGTCCTTGCCAACCGAACCATAATAACGCTAGAGTACCCCCTTCCAGGGTACCTGCCCTCCCCCCTCGTCCAAGATAACTGGCCTTTTACCTTGGCCTTCCAATTCCCCATGCCAACCCCTGGCCGCCTTTTACTGGCACGGGGGGCACGCCCAATTACCAAAAACTCTCCGAGGTTAGGGGAGGGACCAGACCCAGCATTCCTTCTTCCAGTGTACTCGTTTTCCAACTGGTTTGGCAAGGACCATACCCGCCACTAGCGCCTGCTGCATTTAAGCCTATATCAGCCGGCGCGACTCCCCACAAACGCCATGGCCTGCTCTAGCGCATCCTGCAGCGCCAGATTAAATAAATCTAAACCCACATCCGTGAGATGAACCCCGTCTGGGTGAAAATAGATCGCCGCTTCCTTTTCGAATATCCGGTGTCGCACTGTGACACCCCCAACCCCGAGTACGAATTTGGACACCCTCTTGTTGATCTTCACCCTGCAGCGCTCAATCGCCCCCTGATCCCTCGCGCGGCGCCAATAGTTCCTAGATACTATACCTGACCAGACTAAGCAAAGCTGCGGGAAAAGGACTAGCAAGCGCGCCAAATCCCGTCTAATGAGCTCACTAAGCCCCCAAGCAGGCAGCGCCCCAAGATCATTTCCCCACAGATGTATCACCAATACATCAGGGGAACCCAACAATGTAGCCAACTGTAACACCTCCGGCAAGAGCTGGCCCCAGCGCATGCCCCGAAAACCGAACCATCGGACCTCAGCCAGCTCCCGGGGAATTCCAAGTCGCGTCCCACCCGGGCGTACCCCTGCCCGCAGGTGGGCCCAGTAGATATATGAATGCCCAATCAGCCAGATCCGTCGGCCGCACCCTCCGGAGAAAACACAAGGGGGGCACCCATCAGACGCGTGGGCCGGATATAAGAACGAAACCTCCCAGATTCCCACCTCCCAATCCTCTGAATCACTTGATCAGAGAAACCCAACCGAGATGCTTCTGTAGCTGCCCCAATCCGGAAGGAATGACCCCCAAATTCACCACTCGGGATTCCCAGCTTGTCGAGGGCCAACCGAAATACCCTGAGGAATTGAAAACGAGACAGGTAAGTACCATCCTCGTGCATTAACAACGGACCCGCAAGATTCGGGCGTATGGAGCAGTAGGACTGATACGCAGAGGCTGGGCAAACAGACGAATTAGGGATGGTGCGAAGGGTAACCCAGCGACCCTTCCCAACAACGTCAGTTTTTGACCGTCGTATCAAGAAACGCACCGCACCATCCAAGAGGAACACATCGTGAAATAACAAGCCCCCCGGAGTCCCCCTGCTCGGGCTGATTAGTTCCCCAATCCGGAGGGCCCCAAAAAAGGCAAAAATGAAGGCTAACCGAAATAAACTAGCTTCATAAGCGGAATAACATATCTGCGGCAGCACTGAGGCAATTTCTAGCAGCAGCGCCCCCGAAACCGGCCTACGAGAATCCTGCCCACGAGGGCCCCTATGCCAACCACGCATCGCAAGCTTAATCATGAAATCTTTTGTGACATCCGGCACCCGAGTTAGGTTAAACCAGAAACTAAGACCGGAAAGCTTCCCTGAAACAGTAGTCGGGGAACACCCGCAAGCCTCCCAAAACCAAAGCAAACGTAACAAACCTTGAACTCGTTCCGCCGAGGAAGCGTAACCCCCGCAATCCTGTTCAAGAGCAACCCATTCCCCCCAAGCCTTACCATACCGGACCCATGTCGCCTCAGACACCGAGGACCGTATCCATTGCCTTATCCGCTCAGGCCAAGGGACCATAGTTCTCTGGGACAGGGGAGGCCTTCCAAGTCTGCTCCCGGAGCGGCTTTCCAAAACACCTGCCATTGAAAGGGAGAAAGAGAGTCAGCCGTGGTATTCATGACCCCGGGAATATGCACAGCACGGCACGTTATGTTCAGAGACAAGCATTGCAAAACCAGTTGTCGCAATAGCCTAACCACCGGCGGGGAAGAGGCCGTCAGGTTATTGATGGCCTGAACTACGCCCAGGTTATCACAGTGGAAGACGACACGCCTGTCTTTGAGCTCCATGCCCCATAGGTGAACAGCCACCAAGATGGGGAAGAGCTCCAAGAACGCCATGTTCTTGGTAAGGCCTGAATCGACCCAAGATACAGGCCAAGGTTCCGCGCACCAATGAGACCCCAGAATAGCCCCAAAACCCGAGGAACGCACAGCATCTGTAAACAAGTGAAGCGCTGCATTCGAAACTTCTGGCTGCTGCCAATAAGACCTCCCATTGTAAGTTTCAAGGAAAACAGCCCAGACTACCAGATCCTCCCTGAGCGCCTTAGTTAAGCGGATGAAATGGAAGGGCTTCGAGATTCCAGCCGTGTGGCCGCCAGGCGCCTGTTGAATACTCTGCCCATAGGCATGATCCGACAGGCAAAGTTCAGCTTGCCTAAGAGGGATTGAAGGCGTCGGAGAGTGATCTTTCGCAAGGAGCCCGTCTCCCGCACAGACCCCCGTAGATCTACCAATTTGTCCACCGGGAGCCGACATTCCCCGATAACTGAATCAATCTCAATTCCAAGAAAACACAGGCACGTGGAAGGGCCAACTGTTTTTTCGGGCGCCAGTGGCACACCAAACCCAGAGGCCACATCCGCCACCGACTGCAAAATATGTGCGCAGATTGAGGAATGCGCGGGACCAACACACAAAAAGTCGTCTAGGTAGTGAAGGAGGGAGCTGTGACCAGACTCCATTCTCACCACCCATTCAAGAAAGGAGCTAAAACATTCGAAATAGAAGCAGGATATCCCACAGCCCATCGGGAGGCACATGTCCACATAGTAATGCCCCTCAAAGTAACAACCTAAGAGATGATGACACCCCGGGTGAACCGGCAAGAGGCGAAAAGCAGACTCAATGTCTGCTTTTGCCATGAGTGCCCCTGATCCGGCAGCCCTGACCATACAAACCGCAGCATCAAATGAGGTGTAGGAAACACGACATAATTCCGATGCAATGTCATCATTTACAGAACCCCCATGGGGGTGCGATAAATGATGAATGAGCCGAAATTTTCCCTGTTCTCTCTTGGGTACGACGCCTAATGGCGACACCCGGAGATCAGGGAGAGGAGATTCCCGAAAAGGGCCTGCCATACGCCCTAAAGCCACTTCCTTGGCCAACTTGTCCCTGACCACCCCAGGGTGGTCATAGACCGAACGCAAGTTCCGGCATACATTTGACGCCGGTCGAGGTTGGTGGGGAATCCAAAAACCAAACGTAAAACCTTCCAGGAGTAAGGCGGCCGCCTTTTTATTTCTATAACGTTTTAACCACGGTTGCATCGCGCCGACGTCCACTGGCGTCCTCGCCCTTAGAGCCCATGGCGTCACCCTTGTCGCCAGGCCTGCCCCGCTTAAAGCATTTGGAGGCGGGGTGCGATCCGCCACACCCAGAACACTCGTGCTTGAAACGACAACCTGCGCCGAATTTACATTGCCCATCGTTATACTGCCAGCAGCAGCCCGTTCGTCGTTGATTGGCCGACGCAGCGGTCGAGGACCCTGCGCCGGCCCCCCCAAGAAAGGACGAGAGGCCCCCTTGATGCGACGCCGGGCGGGTCATGATGGCCAACCACAAGCCGATGTCCATCTGGTCCCAACTCAACGATGGGCGGACCGCTATGCGTTGGCGGAACTGCTCATCATAGCGCCACCAGCCTAACCCGCCATAGGTCCGGCACGCGTTCCATATCGTATCCTGGTAGCAAAAAAGGGATGAGCATTTATTGGGGGACTTCTCACCTATCACACTCGCCAGGATAGAAAAAGCCCTGATCCAATTACCAAAAGTTTTTGGTATCTTCCGATACCTAAACTTCTCCTTCTCCTTTTCGGAGTCTTTTGCCGCCGGATCAACCCGAGGCAGATCCTCCATAGGGAGCAAGGAAAAAATTTCAACGAATTCCCCTTTTTCTATCTTGGTGCGCGATTCCGGAGTCAAATGGAGACCTAGAGGGCCTGACCAGCACATGTAAGCTGCCCCATGCGCAGCGGGGGCGACCCCTGACCCCGAAGACGCAATGGCGTCATCTGAAGATCCTTTGGATGGCTCAAGTTCCGCCACTGGAGGAACTGGCACCACAGGGCCACTGGGCCCTGCGGGGGCAGCAGAGGGACATGAGACCACTCCTGAAAGGTCAGAACCACCAGCAGCTGCCCTACCCGACCTCAGCTGATCATCGAGGGCTAAAGGGGGCTGAAGCCCAGGGCGATGACCCTTCTCCAAAGACTGTAAAAATTGTCTCATGGTTTGTATTAAAGCATCCCATTCAGGTAGGACCCCTGCACCAAGACCCCTTAAGGCACCCCTGATAAACCAGCGTACTCACCAGCGGCAATGGAATGTGACGGCAGCTGCGGCGACCCCATAACCTGGTCCCCAGGTTGCAGCGGACCCACGGGAGCTGTAACCGCAGAAGGGACTGCACCAGCGCCAGCGTCAGAGAAACGCACCCGACCAGGGACCATCTGTGAAGAAAGCAGAGGTGAAAAGGAACCCAACCCTCCCACACCCGCCGTAAAAGTACCTGGAGAGGCGGATGGCAAACCAACAGGCGTAGGGCCAGGAAGGGTGGAATGGGACCCATCAAGGAGGGTGCCTGGAGCGGGCCCGGGATGATGGGGAGGGGGGGCAGGTAAACCATGATGGGCCCCTACCCTGAGAGGGCCCACTGATGGGGCAGACAGTGGGCCAAGAGCAGGTCCAGGAGTACCAGAAAAGGGGGCCAGAGACAAGGGGGGCAGGTGAGGGGGAGGGGAGGAGTGATGGGGCAGAGACAGTGGAAAGGGGGGAAGTGCCAACCCCAGAGGGACCCACTGTAGGTGGAGGGGCATTAGAATAGGTGCCAGGAGCAGGCCCAGGGGAGGCAGGGAAGGAGGGCAGAGCAGGAGGGGAGCTGCTGTGGGGGTGAGGTGATCCAGCTGTCTTCCCTAGGCCCCCTGAACCCCCCCCCGGAAACGACCCTGCCGACCTGCGGGCTACTCACCCGACCGGAGGAGTGGGTTAGCAACCCACGGGTCACCGGAGCCGCATTCCGCGAAGATCTCGTCGCAGGAGCCCTCCCGAACGCCGGTCTCGCGGCCGCCCTCCGCAGAGCCCGCGAGATCGGCGGGGGAGATGTGTGGGAGGCAGCGTGGGCCGCACCCGACCGCCGCGCGGCCACCTGCCGGCCTCCCCGAGCCCTGCTCGGGGAGGAAGTGCCAGGAGTGGGGGAGACCTCGCCGGCCGCGGCCACCTGGGAACTGGCGCGCGGCCCAGCCACAGGGCTCCGGCTCCTGCCCCTCACCCGACCCTCCCGCGAGGGGCTATATCGGGTGGGGGGGCGTGCACGGCGGCGCTGAACGCTGGGGCTGGAGACAGAGGGAGCAGCTGACCCAGTAGCACCCTGCAGCCGCGCCAGCTGGGACTGCAGGTGACGTCCCCCATCCTGAAGGGCCTCAGCCCTGAGGGCAGGCAAAATGGATTCAATGTCCATGCCCTGGCCGTGAGACAAGCAGTGGTAACAGGCAGCAGGAGGAAGATGTTACCAGCCGTTATTTTAAGATGGCTGAGGTAAGGAACAAAATGACTGCCCTTTTATATGACCCCACCCCACCCCTATCCTAAGTGACACCCCCCCCACATGTGACACCTACACCCACCACACCCACACATGCCTCCTATCCGGCTAGCTTTTCAGCCCGCCTCCTCTGGGCCTGAGTTTGTGCAAAATGGAAATGAGGTGTGTGTGAGATCCCGGGGGGTCTTATTGCGCATGCGTTAGGTGATGTATAGGAGCCTACAGCCCAGGGCAAAAGAAGATGACTGCCCTATCAGCCGTCAGCATATTGTCTACCCCATACGCTATCCTATGATATCTAATCATTGTATTGGAATTTTAATTGGATTCCAGTAATTATTACATTTTATTTAAGATGCTATCTTTTCAAAAATTGCAAATAGTCCTGCGTTAAATATGGTGTAAAACTTACCCATCGTAAAAATATTAGATCGGACAGGTAGACAATAACTAAAATCTACATTTTATGTTAAGTTTTCATGGAAGATTTTTTTACTTCTACAATTAAACCTTATTGTAAGGTATTAATCTTTTAACAAGCATATTTAACCCCCCCCCCCCCATGCTGATTCCTGCACCAGTTATCGAACTGTATGCATAGATTTCAGAAACTACTTAATCAGAAAGACGTGTTTGAGGACACGCTGGATTATTTAAGGACAAGAGACAAGTAGTAAAAGGGCAAACATTTTATTTAAGATATTATAAAGCCCACAATAAAATCTACATAAAGTTAGAACGAGTTAATTGCACTGTGAGATTACAGCTTCTGCAAAACAAATATTGAAATATATATATATATATATATATATATATATAAATAGCAATATGAAATATATTGACGACTATTGATCCATTGATAAAATACTGCAGGCTCATATTTAAAACAATAATGCAGAAGGAGTGGTTTGAAAGAGCCCAGCTGTTAAAGGAAGAGGATCTCAGAATGTTTGGAAGCTCAGGAATTAACTGTCTGATATTGCGAATGTTTATGTGTGGAACGTGCTTTGTGTGACAAGGTGGTCAGCTGTAGCAATCTCATTAGCACTTACGTCATCAGACAGAATGAGCCAACGTTTGACTTTAACTATGTGCAGAGCTGTCATGACTCCACAGGATGCCCTGGGTCTGACTCACAATTTCATTTCATCATCTGTGACTGTGCTGACACAGCTCACACTCTCTGTCTTACACATGTGCACACACACACACTGTCCCGTCCCTGATACACAGAGACACTAACACCGACATTCATACTATCACACACTGCACAGTCTACTCTAACACAATAACACACACAGATGCATAACTAAATTACTTTGCAAATGTATACATACACATTCCTATACACAAACTGATTCACACATGTTCATGTACACACTCATGCACAAACACGTGCATACTAAAACACACATACAGATGACTGCATAAACTGTCACACACATGTACACACAGTCTTATCACTAACCTTCTCAAACATGCATACACACACTCATATATGCATGCTCATTTACACACACACTTACGTACTCCTATACACTAACAAATACTAACATACATATATGTTAGTATTTGTTAGTGTATAGGAGTACATATACACATACAAACATACACACACATACATGCATTTACCCACACATGCTCTCCCAAGCAGACTCACACCAACGTATACACTAATTTATGAAAAGCTCACATACAAACTATCATACCTATATGCACGCATGCTCAGCCACACATATGTATTAATACTTAATAAACTTAATAATACTTGCTAAGGACACATTCACACACAAACAATTGTCAATGATATACACTCATACTCACATACATGCATATACTCACCCAAGCAGACTCACACTAACTTATACACTAATTGACAAAAAGCGCACATACAAACTCCCAAAACTTTATACACGCACATGCTCAGCTACACATATGTATCAATACTTTAAAAAAACTACACACTCATACACGCTATGGTCACATTCACACACACACACACAAACAATTGTCACTGATATACACTCATACTCACATACAACATGCTTAGACACACATGCTCACAAATGTATTCTCACACATAAATACAGGCACACAGATTATTAAACCCTAATGCACACATATATACATGGACAGAGACTGTCACTAACACACATCCACATTATTATTATGTTATTATTTTCATTCTCATATACACACTCATTCATTCTCATATAAACATGTACTTTTAAAGACATGTGCACACACTCAGACTCATACATGTCTAATTGAATTATACTTATTTTTACATGTGTACCTACACTGACAGGTATGCGTACACAGCACTGGGCCTCATTACGAGCATCGTACACTGGCAAAAGGTCGTGTGATGAAGGGTGAAAAGGGATTAGCTGTATGTCTTTTCATGTGTGTTTCTGGATGTCTGTGGGTTAGTGAGAGATGTCACATCTTGTCTTACTGGATCAGGCTGTACGAGGCGCAGCAAAGGCTGAAAGGGACGTGACATATTGACAGCAGGTGCTAAGCTGGTCAAAGCTGTCTCGACAAGGTATAACAGGTGTCAATAACACAGAGCTCGTAGAAAGGGATATCAGAGAGCTATGACGAGTTCTATAACGTCAGGAACAGCTCTGATCATAACATCGGTCCATTACTGAAAGGATGTTACCCAAAATAATAATATTTAATGGGAACATTCCAACTGACCTTTCATTGCACATCGATCGGTTTAATCACTGACCTGAGAATTCAAGACAAAATAGTCAATTAGAAATGTTTGAGTTTTTCCAATTTTGCTATTTTAGCCTAGAATGTGTCAGTTTTCCACAATTCAGAGTTCAGATGTAAAAACCCTCCCGCCATATGCTTACGTTAATAAATAGAACATTAATCTATGAATGGGATTTATACGCGCTGACGAGCTGAGCTTGTCACAAGGTTAACCCTATGACACTGACTTAGAATTTAATGTGGTGGTGGGTGTAGCAGTGTACGGGTGCTGAGTGAGTCACAGGATACACACACTGTGTTTTTACTCATTGCAACACCTCTCTCTAGAGATTTAGACAAGGAAGCAGGTTACGTCATGTAATAAATGTAATTCTTTAAGGACCAAAAATGTAAGAAAACTATACGTCATAAAAAAACAGTCTTTAAAGATCATGTATCAAAATGGAAGGTCCACTCATTATAGACGAATATAAGATAATCCAGACATTCGATACAGATTGTGATCCTCACAGCGTTGTCCATGAGGTCTTTCAGGGGTTTAACAAGCAATTAGCAAACCACAGGTAGTCTGCACTCACAAACAAAGCTTGAGTCATAACTCAGCAGGATTTAACAAGGTTTCCATCTTAGATGTCTGCATGGACTATTTCTTCAGCATTACAGGTACCACACGGGATAGCATGAATAATTACTAAACTAGGAATTACAGAGAATTTATTAAGGCATTTAACATTAGGAGTTAAAATAGCGGGGCAGGAAAAGAGTTGATTTGCAGCAATATGCTGAGGATTGGACGATTTCTGCGCATCCCAGTTTGAGAATCTCTTTGTGAGTGCAATGCATTTTATCATTTTTAACCCGAATGTACAGAATCGCAATTTAATAAATTGTTTAAATAGCATCTGAAGATGAGTATTTTCTTTTTTCTGTTAGTCGTTGCAGATACATTGTAATTGTTCATTTAAAATTAGTATCAGTGCTAGACATCTATAGGGTTGACAGACGATAATTGTGCTATTTACATTTCTGTGCTAATATTCAGAGCTGTGGTTTTCCTCCGAGCTGTAAGACCAACGTCTTACTTTTTTCTCAGCGTCACTAAGCTCCCTGATTGGCTCATTTTTGGCTGCCAAACTTTGGTAATGTTCGGTGAATAGAGTGAGGTAAAACCCGAGGCAGCGGCCCTTAAATAGTTTAATCATGGAGCCCCCAATGTAAGATGAATATCCACAACCGAGTCAGTCAGAAACCTCTACTGCTGTTATTCACCAAACTGAGTATTTGTAGGGAACTGCACGTTAGGCGAAAGTTAACTAAAATGCAAAAATTGTCCAACTCAATTTTCCAGCTTATTTCTTTTAGACTAAATGTGCGATTCACTCATTAATTCTTCCCAATTCCCGGTCTAGTGATATAACTGTTTGATTTTTTGCAGTGTTAGTGATCTATGCTGTATATATGGGAGCGTTTAAGGTACGTTTCATTTCTCACTACAGGTTCACTTTAAATAGTGCTTTCATAGCCCATTCAGCTTGTTTACTCAGCAAAATGTATCTCCCTCTCCTGGCTGAAACGGATACTACAGCAATCCAGTCTGAGGAAATCAGAGCCCTCTATACGGGTTCATATTAATATGGCCCAGGCCAATTGCCAGATAATGAAAGGATCTATTCTCTGATGATTGAGTTGCAGTAAGTTTGTAACCGCATTGTACATAGTATTTAAACATCTGCAACTTGGCCGTTCAGTAAAGTCAACTCTGCAGCATGCTTTCCTGTATCGGCCCTGTTCCAACCCCAACAGAAGCCAACAGTCCTTGGGGCTTAAGTACATATAGTGGGTTCAAACAAACCCAAATTGCAAATAAATTGATTACAATGGCTACCTGCGGCAACGCTCAGACAGTCCCGGCTCGCAAGAACACACTGCAGCCTGCTGGAGTGGTACTCACTATATATGTATGCACACTCTGGGTATAGGGCCCGGGTTTGCAGAGACTCCCAGACGCCATGGGTCGCATGCTGTCTATTTATGGCAGCCCTGAACATTGTTAATTTTGACAGCAAATTTCTCATTACGCCAACCCCATTAATGTACACTATGTATTCTCTCAACTTTTATCTAAAAGATCTGCAGTAACATTGTGACAGAGAAACAGAAATAGGAGTACCCAGTGCCATCTATATTTAACTAGAAATATTAATCTTCTTTAAATACTTGGATCCTTTGTCTCGTGATATACACGAATCCTTTTCGATTGGTTGGCATCCTGACATTAACACAGTGGAAGGTAAGTGACTTTCTGTACGTCGCCAAGCTTCTAACAGAACTTACCTTGAAGAAGACATGGGGTATAGAGTGATTTTGAGTCTTCTGTGCTTTAACTATCTCTGTGTCAGGTCATGTGTGGCGCATAGTCATATTTTAGTCATCTGAATTGTTTTAGTTTTAGTCGACTTTATCTGCAAAATTTATCGACGAAATCAACACTGGCCTTGAAGCACACACTTAAGGAAGGCCATTACTGCATGATGAATGTGGGGACAACCACTCAAGAGAGGCATGGAAGGGTACTAAGAGATAGCAGTCTTCAGTTTGAGGCAGACTAACTCTTCACCAGATTATCCCAGATTATCCCATAGCTTTTATATTAATTTTTTATTTTTTGTTATTATAATATTGTGCAATTTTTCTTTTCTTTGAATTCTCTGTGCAATCTTTTGCCTTAATCCTATCGGTTCTGAAGATGTAACTGGAATACATTGCAGTCTTCCTTCAAACTATTAAGACCAGAACACTTAAAGGGTTACTATAGCTTTAAACCTACCTTTTGTAAAACAAAATCAAATTTATTCAATCACAGTCGTTCCAAAGAAGATCCATGTGATTAACACACAAGTGATGTTAAGTCTGGTTTTAAATTGATAACAGTTTCGAAGTTCAACTTGTAGCCTTTTTTCCATTCTACCAGCAGAAAAGGTTGCGACATTTTCGATTGTGAGTGTGCAGACAAACATTCACACAGTCCAAACTTCAGAAACTGTTATCAGTTGAATATTGGCACTGGATTATAATCCAGGCTATTGTGGCACCTGATTCTGGTTTTGACATTTCAGTGGAAACAGGCCAAAACTAATCTTTACCGTCCTAGTCTAACATTCCCCCTCTCGCTTTCAGTGTCTGATTCCTTCATTCATATAGGTCTAATCGTATCCTCATGTTCCTCCTACAATGCTCAACAGACTAGAATAGTAATTGTCGTTTTTGGGGATTGACATTTTGCTGTATCTGCAATAAGCACTTTCTGACAAGTTATGATATTGTCTTCCCCACGAGTGAACCTCAAGTTACTCAATTGACGTTTGACAGACCTAAAGATTATCTTCTAAGAGGGCGGAGAGGAGACTGATCAGAGGAAGAGAACTGCCCTGAGGCCAATTGCACTGATTTCTGCCACAGTAACAGTAACATTTATACTGCAATAGCAGTTTGCTCTGTTGCTGCTTAGAGATGGGTTGACCATTTCACAGGCTCTAATAACGGTGACAGAATAACAAGACAGGTCTCTCTGAACGGTTAACACTGTCACTTTGTTTCAAAATCTTCTGACACTCAGGGGGTTAATTCAATCCCAGTGCCATAAATTATTTAGCTAATTACAGATCACAGTTTTATTGAAAGAGACACTCCATACCCCGAAAGCACTGTAGCTTGCTGAAAAGCTGTATGTGTGAAGAGCATGTCCTCTTCTGCAAAAAGTGCAGATTTCAATAGAAATTTGAACTTTTATAAATTAACCTTGCTTTCAGACAGACAGCCGGTCATGTTATTACCTGGTTTGGTTAGCTCAGTGGAGGCAGCAATTACCCAGAGCACCTGCCTTGCAAAGACTTCTCATTGAGCTGCATTGGGAAGTCTGTGATTGGACAGCCACAGAAAGTCTGGGCGGAGTTAGAAGGGGGAGGGCTTGCAAAGGCTGCAGACAAGACATCTTGCAAGTTGTTTTTAGATAAACCACGAATGTAAAAATAATACATTAAATGTAAATGTTTTCATGGGGTGTATATTTACTAATCAGTGATTCTTCTTATTATATTTTGTACGTAGGCAGTGGAGTGTCATATCGAATATTTTTTAGTCTAGAATTTTTCACACGTAATCTCCTCCAATCCACTGCTCCTCAAAGGGAAGCAATCAATTGGAACTAGGCATGTGCAGCCAAACACAGCACTCCTCCATTCAGCATTTGATTCCAGGATTGAGTTTTACTCAGTTCTGTGAGGAAGACAGCCACTAGAGGTATATTTAACCTGCAGTGTATACATTGTAGGGTTAAAAACATAAAAACATAGAAACATAGAATGTGACGGCAGATAAGAACCATTCGGCCTATCTAGTCTGCCCATGACAGGGTCAATGCACCCAGACCATTTCATTGAGGTAAAATGGTCTTTGTAACTTTAGTGGTCCTTTAACTCTCTGACTGTAGACATGGTGAATCTTCAAGTCACATAAATGTATTCACTGGTCACCAGATTTTTTTTTTCTGGAATGGTCAAAATCTGGTGAAAATAACCCACATTAGACAACAATGGCGATTCTTATATTTTGCAGTGCTGAATACGGTCTTGCCCGTTCTCAAATTATTGTTCACTTGTTTTTTTGCAAGTAAATTATAACTTTATGTACTCTTTGCCTGCTGCCAGCAATAGCAGCCAGCAGGCCAATAGTTACCAATCCTCAGCAGTGCGAGCATTAATTATGTGACTGCCGACCAGTGCTTGCCAGCCAGTCACCACATTAAAAAAAGTTTTGAAAAAGTGAATACAAATAAAAAAACCTATGGGCATCAATAAAATTCCCATATTACTTTAAGAGAGATTTTGGGGTGTTTCTATGCAAATTTTTGCCTGTTCATCCAGTATAGCATTTGTGAGGTTAAGCATAGATATTGGATGAGAAGGCCTGGCTCGGAATCTCCATTCCAGTTCAGCCCAAAGGTGTTCTCCGGGGTTGAGGTTAGGGCTCTGTGCGACACAGTCTAGTTTTTCCACACCAATCTCATCCAAAAATGTCTTTATGGACCTTGCTTTATGCACTGGGACAGTCATGAAGGAATAGAAAAGGACCTCTCCCAAACTGTTCCCACAAAGTTGGAAGCATAGCACTGTCTAAATTTTCTTGGTATGCTGAACACTCAGATTTAGCCCAACCCCTGAAAGACAGTCTCATACCATTATCCCTCTGTAGCGGAGAGCTGGTCTTTCACAGGTTAACTCCACTAAAGATCCCAGTGAAGCTCAGGAACAAGTAATAAAAATGCCATAGAGTAATAATCACAGCAAGCAAGGTAATCCACGAATATCCCAATACGGATCCCAATGACTGGACGACACACAGCATCAGGAGCAGAACTGACTTTTAATCCACACAACCTCCTTATAAAGCATTCTCCCATGCAAGGGAGGGATTCACCATAATTAGGACAGTAACCAATAATGTCACAGTTGCCTCCCACACATCTCCCCTCAGTGTGACACATATTCCCATTAAACATGCTGTAGTTTTCCCCGAGTTCTGGATGTACCCCAAAACAAGCAGTTAGAATAAAACTTTGGGCACCCCCTGGTAGCCCTGATCTGGGTGACTAACATATCCAAAATTCACCCAGATCGGACCAGGGGTTTGGGAGTTAGGTGGAGGGTGTAATTTGACCGATCGCACACAAGGTGGTATCCGAAAAAGGCTCCATGTGTTTTGGCCTTGCGGTCGGTCTCTGTTTGGGAGTTAAAAGACATAGAAATACCTGCCATCCACAGCTAATCTTCCATTCGCATCAATTCCCTTGTTCGGGATATTGATTTTACCGAACGAAGGGCTGACTAGTCCCTCCGTTCGAGAATTATGGAACTCGACAACCAAACACTGCTGAGATTTTCATGCGTAAGATGGCCGCCGCACGTTGTTCGTATGCCGAACGGCGACCACATAGGCACATACAATGTATCAATTAAGCTGTGGTTTGCAGAGTGTGAACGCTTAACGAGGCGCACACTTCTCACATACACTTTACAGGAAAACAATTATACAAATACATTTTCAATACGAATTCCTAAGAAACGTAGAAACATAGAAACATAGAATGTGACGGCAGATAAGAACCATTCGGCCCATCTAGTCTGCCCAATTTTCTTATGCCTTATGCCTATCCCACGCATGCTTAAACTCCTTTACTGTGTTAACCTCTACCACTTCAGCTGGAAGGCTATTCCATGCATCCACTACCCTCTCAGTAAAGTAATACTTCCTGATATTATTTTTAAACCTTTGTCCCTCTAATTTAAGACTATGTCCTCTTGTTGTGGTAGTTTTTCTTCTTTTAAATATAGTCTCCTCCTTTACTGTGTTGATTCCCTTTATATATTTAAATGTTTCTATCATAGGACAGCCTTAATACAATCCGCTACACCCTCCTCCACCAAACATTGCCTCTTTGACCCTGAGCCTCTCTGTGTGTCTCTTTGCCCCCCCTCATCTCTTTGTGGTTTCCTCCCCCTTTTCATGCTCGCTTACCTCCATGTGACATGGTTGAGCGGTCCACAGTGGAGGATCTTCTGTATCCTCTACCCAGTCTGACAGGGAATGCGCACTGAGAGTAAGGAACAGATTCTTATCAGACCAGGTGTAGGAAACCGAAGATCTTCCACTGTGAACCACTCGGCCATGCTACATGAAGTGACTGGCTTAAGGTGGGGTGCTGTGACCCTCCTGTAGTCACCCAGAGATTGCAACCCACAGGCACTTCTAAAAGCAGTTATAATTGACGCCTTCATTCGTCAATGCTATACAACACAAGACGTGTACTAACGGACTATGCAACCATGGCATTAAATATCATTTGACATTTCCATTTTGCTTACGGGCAACGCATAACAGTAAATGCATCTCATTGAAGACTCTTTTATTGGGCGCATTACGATGTTCCCCTCTGTAGCAAGTAACGGGACTGTAGTTGTGGGTGCAGCTCAAGAAAGCTGTGGGTCAGATCGGGGCACATATAGATGCCCTGTGGCTGCCAGATGGAGCATTATTTTCTTCTTCTAAAATAAAATAACTGCAATCCCTTCAGCTCTGGAAAGTAAATAGGGCCAAGCACAGGTTGTGTCCAGCTGGCCTTCACACGCTACCGTGAATATACAATTCCCAGATTTTGTTGACGATCAGAAAGATCGCCATCAATTTTGCATATTCTTCATATAAACAATTATGATTTATAACTCTCTCAATTTTTCTGCTGTTAAAAAATCCTTTACTTTGGCACATCATACCTAATAAAATATACATCCAGCTGCTTTCACACAATAAACGCTATATATGTTAGTTTATCCAAATATAAGGGATCCTTGGGCTCTGCTGTATCATAACTATTGACCCCCAATTATCTCGGGCTGATCATTAGCTAATCTCTCATATTAATGAGACTGTATGCTGTATATGTCCGAGAACTAGGAGGTGCCCAGTCCCCTTCTAGATGAATATATGCTAAAATTCAGTATATCATCAAACATTAAGGTCTTAATGTATTTTATAACATATAAACAAAATACCACTAAGTGCTATTACTCACAGGTACTCCCTCAAGTACCCAACAAATACTAAATATATCTAAAAGAGAATGCACACTAGAATTTCTAGAAAGAATTATGCAAATACTTTAATCAGACCAGTAAACGTTACATCAAGCACAAGGCAAAAATACAAAGTGACAATATAAAGGCATAAGAAAGCAAACAGTAATAATTACTACAATTCTCACAAGCCTAGTATGGCAGAAACACGAGCCCCCAATACCCCCAACGTTTCGGCTCCTCCGGGCTGTCTTTTTCAAGGGTGTTTGTATCATAACTTACCAATATCCACTTGTATATCCCCCATACAGCTGATGGCCATCAGTGATCAGACAGGTAAGAAACAGGAAGTAACATCATCACTTCCGCTATCGGTCCGAAACAAACCCATAAACATTTGCACAATTATATTCGCCATTCAATAGAAGACTGAAGTAATAGTACTCGTATCGTATAAGCACACTAGAACCTGAGTGAAGCGCATACATTATAACACGTAAATATGTGAGCAAACTCATGCATGCACTACTGGCCGTATATAACACCATTCGAGTCACTGGAAAAAGCCAACAGCAACTACAGAAAAATCTGCGGCGCGTGCGCCGTCACAAACGGTAACAGCTGGAATGCCACGCATGCGCTATGGTAGGCAATCGCTGTTTGTGTATATATCCACATAGTTAGACCTGGGTCTTTCACCATACGATGCACAGCAACGCCGTGTAATCCATAAAGATCAACCCATCCACAAATAATAAAATGGCAGAGAAATAAAGAAAGTAAGTTAAAATAGGCAAAAAAGGGGAAATAGCATGCTCCTAAGAACGCACACTACGTACTATTATATATAAATACTAATAATTAAATAAATTAAATACCATCACCAAACAAAATATATACCAGATAACAAAGAAAAAAAGGGGGCTCGTGTTTCTGCCATACTAGGCTTGTGAGAATTGTAGTAATTATTACTGTTTGCTTTCTTATGCCTTTATATTGTCACTTTGTATTTTTGCTTTGTGCTTGTTGTACCGTTTACTGGTCTGATTCAAGTATTTGCATAATTCTTTCTAGTGATTCTAGTGTGCGTTCTCTTTTTGATATACTTAAAGGACCACTATAGTGCCAGGAAACCATACTCGTTTTCCTGGCACTATAGTGCCCTAAGGGTGCCCCCACCCTCAGGGTCCCACTCCCGTGGCGCTGAAGGAGGAGGAAGGGGTTAATCCATTACCTTTTTTCTAGCTCCTTTCTAGCTCCTCTCTTGCTGAAATATGCCTATTTTTTACTCTTTCTAGCACCTGCTAGATCAGATTTATTTAAATGTGTCTGAATTTGCTCTACCGGGGGCTGTTGTGCATTTTTTGTACAATTGTGCAACGAGGGGCAAGTTGCGCCACATCCGACGTTCACTTCTGGTGCTCTAGGTATCTTTTATGTCACAAATGTATTTGCATCAATATTTGTTAATGTTTACATTCACATTTTATTTATGTTTATTGCCTCTGTTCTGTGTGTTAAAGTTGATATTTTTTTAATTTGTCTGATTATATATATTCCATGGGTTAGCTTTATATCGTCTCAACTATAAAGCTGGGATCTCTACAAATCTGACAGTTTTTATTTTACCCCAACCTTGTATCTTCTAAACTGTTATTCTCCTTTTCAGCTTATCTTATGAACATTCCATATATGAAAATTATGAATTTAGTTTGCGTGATCTTAATATTGCAAAACTCAACTTCTCTTTTTTTTGTTTCAATGCATTTTCTAAACATGTGGTTACCTTCGTGATCTCTAACTTTTTCAAATGTCCAGTGATCGTGTTGAGTTGATGAAATCACAGATATATATATATATATTTTTTTATCACGGCAATCCCCTAATTGGTAGATTCCTAGTAGCATTGCCTTGGCTCATACACTTCTGTTGTGACCAAGTTTGCTGTGTGTCAGCCCCTGCTATTGATGTGGTTCTGGTATAGTTCTATAAATTGATGTATGGAATGTGAACTAACAGTTCCTTTTTTCTTTAGCAAATGCATATCTTTACAACATGTTATTTAGGAAGGAAACATATGATATCCTTCATGCTTCGTTTGTTCCTTGATCTTTAGATAATTCAGTAAAACTCGAAAAAGAGATGTTTGAGGTCTATATGTAAAATATGTCAACATAATTTTATCTTCATGGCGGTAAGCCTGGTCCTCTCCCAGTTCCCCTGTTTCGCATCTACTTAAAGAAATTTTTCCTTTACATTAATATCTGAAACTCATACCTTTGAGTAAGGTGAGTAACATTTGGTAAAGGATCTGTAAACCAAGGTAATTCGGATAGAATACTTAGCAGAGATTTTGTTGTTTATGTTTCTAAGCTGAGTTGACGCAGATTAAATTGATTGCGAGAGACCTGTTGAATTTAGTTATCCTGAGGACGTCTCAAGCAAATTCATTACAGAGTTATAATTGGTATTAAATCTACTCCTTAAAAAAAAATCAACAAAAACATAGTGATTCTAAGCCACAGTTTATCAAATAATGAATTAAATGATAGCAGCCAATCCATGTTTAGCAATTAATGATAGCAACCAATTAATGACACTCCAGAGTCATTGTTAACCTCGTCGCTGGAGACATATTGATTGACTAATTCTCCAGCACGGAGCTGAAACAGCTCAGAATGTTCTATTATAAGAATTTTAGAAGAGTTATATCAAACTGCATTTTTAATTTTATTTTCGTTTGGAAGCTATCTGGATTTGTGATTACAAAGTGGCAGGTCCTACACTAACAGCCTAATGTCTGCTCTTATGAGATTAACCTACTTGGGGAAAAAAAATCCATCTGGGGCTCTCTGCAGTACAAGGCTAAATAGGGCCCTGGGATGAGGCACCTGTGACAGGGAGGGGTGCAAAACCAAGGAGTTGGCTAGACTTCCAAATATATATATATAAAACAAGAGGGGGTTGGCTGCACTCACCTTAACATGCATAAATGGGGGTGCTGCTGGGGGCCAAATAAGAGCCCCAGATGGAATATTTTTCCCCAAGTAGGTTAATCTCATAAGAGCAGACATTAGGCTGTTAGTGTAGGACCTGCCAAAAATGGGGTACATTGACGTTGTGGCAGGCTTATGCAATGTATGATCATATAATGTAACTAAACCCCCATTATTTTTGCCTAGATTAGGTGTTTTTAAAAAAACAAATAAAATCTTTTAACATTGAAGTTGCTGTTTAGTGGATAGGTGAGTGCGCTGGATCTTGTGTATTGTATTATTTGGCCCCCAGCAGCACCCCCATTTATGCATGTTAAGGTGAGTGCAGCCAACCCCCTCTTGTTATATATATATATATATATATATATATATATATATATATATATATATATTTATATTTATATTACCATATCAAAAATGATCAAAAAGTCACCAATGTAATATTTGTCATATATATTCTTTTTTTCTATTGAGCTGGATGTTGAGTTTTAAGTGTTGGCGGTAAGGCGGATTCTGACGAGTAATAATTCACTAACCACACTCATGCAATAACCCATGGGAGCGTTTCTTGTACGATCCATTTATCAAATTGCTCAAACTGCTTTGATAGAATTCGTGTTTGATAAACTACCATAAACATAAAAAACATAAGAGCCAGCATCCTACTCTCTCCTACACGTTTTTGCCTGTGATTTGAATGTTCATTGATAAATAATGTACACTATGTATTCTCTCAACTTTTATGTAAAAGATCTGCAGTAACATTGTGACAGAGAAACAGAAATATGAGTACCCAGTGCCATCTATAGTTAACTAAGAATATTAACCTTTAAATACTTGGGTACTTTGACTTGTGATATACAGGTGATACTCGAAAAATTAGAATATCGTGCAAAAGTTAATTTATTTCAGTAATGCAACGTAAAAGGGGAAACTAATATATGCGATAGATGCATTACATGCAAAGCAAGATAGTTCAAGCCGTGATTTGTCATAAGTGCGATGATTATGGCTTACAGCTCATGAAAACCCCAAATCCACAATCTCAGTAAATTAGAATATTGTGAAAAGGTGCAATATTCTAGGCTCACAGTGTCCCACTCTAATCAGCTAAGTAAGCCATAACACCTGCAAAGGGTTTCTGAGCCTTTAAATGGTCTCTCAGTCTGGTTCAGTAGGAATCACAATCATGGGGAAGACTGCTGACCTGACAGTTGTGCAGAAAACCATAATTGACACCCTGCATAAGGAGGGAAAGCCGCAAAAGGTAATTGTGAAGGAAGTTGAATGTTACCAAAGTGCTGTATCAAAGCAGATTAATAGAAAGTTATGTGAAAGGGAAAAGGTGCACAAGCAGCAGAGATGTCCGCAGCCTGGAGAGGATTGTCAGGAAAAGGCCATTCAAAAGTGTTGGGGACTTTCACAAAGAGTGGACCGAGGCTGGAGTCAGTGCATCAAGAGCCACCACACACGGACGGATGCTGGACATGGGCTTCAGATGTATTCCTCTTGTCAAGCCGCTCCTGAACAACAAACAATGTCAGAAGCATCTTATCTGGGCTATAGAAAAACAGACCTGGTCTGTTGCTCAGTGGTCCAAAGTCCTCTTTTCTGATGAGAGCAACTTTTGCATCTCATTTGGAAACCAAGAACTCAGAGTCTGGAGGAAGAATGGAGAGGCACACATTGCAAGATGCTTGAAGTCCAGTGTGAAGTTTCCACAGTCTGTGTTGATTTGGGGAGCCATGTCATCTGCTGGTGTTGGTCCACTGTGCTTCATGTGGCGATATTTATGGGATGATAATATTATACAGTTAAGAATTGCCCACTATTTAAATTCTCTTAGATCTTAGAGATCGTTATCATGTAAGTGAAATGTATTCCATACAAATAAAATCACAAATTTGTTATAAAAATAGATCTAATTTATTGTGACAAATAAAATAATAATAATAATATTAGGCAGCATGCATGATAATAATCAGTGAGTATTTAGTATAACGCAGTATACAGTGGCAATGGCTAAACACAGTACAAAGCTATAGCATCAACTGTCAAGACTTACAAGATTTATGAGGGTACTTCAGACACAGAAAGCAAAACTTCACACAGCACAGCGAAAAACCAAAATCTTGGCTCACAGTCAGATCAACCAAGTAGCCCTTTCAATGCTGACCTGATCCTCCTAGGCATATAATATCCTATTCTCATGGAATTTTCAATTAAAATAACATTCAAACCAGCTCATTAATCATTTCCTGGAACCATCCAAAAGAGTCAAATCTACAGCTTCTATAAGCCAAATTTTAATTTGCCTAAAAAGATATCTTATTTCAGAGCAAATCAACACACATGGATAAAAACAGCGGTATGCTAACACGTGGTAAGATACCAGTACTATGTAATTATCTGACTCCACCTGTAGAATGGAGTGTTATAACTACATATTCTTTATTTAATTAAGATTCCTCAATTATGGGATCTGATCGTGATTTATCCATGCATGTATATTAATTAATAGATTTTAATTAATTTAGATTAATTAAATAAAACCAGCATAATTACCAGTTATGATGTAGATGTTCTCATCAGATGAGTAGGTAGTCCTAGGAACTTGAATGCGAGTATGATTGGTTCTATGGAGGTGTGTAAGTAATAGAGAAAAGGGATGTTGGTTAGAAAGTAATAGTAAAATTCTAAGTGTCAAGGAGTGTTTCTTGAGTTGTGTCCAAGAGAGTTTGAGAGTTGAGTGTTATTCCCAGAGTGTGTCCTGGATCTCTCTGAATGTCCGAATCTGAAAGCCCAAACTAACCTCTCTTCCCTTTGTCCTAACTGTTAAAGGGCCAGACTCTCTGTACGTCATTAGTTGATAAGGCCAATAGGAAACTGTAGGTGTATCTACGTTATCTAGTATTACCTAGTTTTTGGTCAATAGAGGGCGCAATTGCCTCATTAAACTTTCCTACCCAGGAAAGAGTTTACTTTTCCTGATGACGATTTTGACGTCATTTGGCTTATCTAAAATGACTACCATAATTTAAATTTGCTGTCAGTTCAGAGCGTTTGCCTCAGTCTTTGTGGCAACGACTTGGATCGTAATTTCTAGGCTTGACATGTCTAAACTCAATTTCCCCCCTTACTTACAATGGGACCTTGTAAGATTTAGAAAGTAAATTAATTACTTATCTTCTCTGTCACTAGTGTCTGTGTTTAAAATTATTTCTATTCCATTATCATTTAAAAAGAGCATTCCATCCCTCTGCTTCATTGCTTATCACTTGGCTTGTTTACATAATGCATTCCTTAGCTCAGGCTAGTTGCTAGTTACAGAAAAGAAATACATTTTGTGTCTGCCTTGCCTGAAGATAGCAAAATGGAGTCCGCTTTGTTCTGAGTTACTCTGGCAATATACACTTTTGATTTCTATCTTAGCACAAAATGTCTGCCGATATATATATCCTGACATTCATTAAGTCCAGGGTCAACGCAGCCGTCTACCAGGAGATTTTGGAGCACTTCATGCTTCCTTCCGCAGACGAACTTTATGGGGATGCCGACTTCATATTCCAGCAGGACTTGGCACCTGCCCACACTGCCAAAAGCACCAAAGCCTGGTTCAATGACCGTAGGATTACTGTGCTTGATTAGCCAGCAAACTCACCTGACCTGAGCCCCATAGAGAATCTATGGGGCATTGCCAAGAGAAAGATGAGAGACATGAGACCGAACAATGCAGAAGAGCTAAGGGCCGCTATTGAAGCATCCTGGTCTTCCATAACACCTCAGCAGTACCACAGGCTGATAGCTTCCATGCCACGCCGCATTGAGGCAGTAATTGCTGCAAAAGGGGCCCAAACCAAGTACTGAGTCCATATGCATGCTTATACTTTTCAAAGGTCCGATATTGTTCAATGTACCCTCCTTGTTTTATTGATTGCATGTAATATTCTAATTTACTGAGATTGTAGAGTTTTCATGAGCTGTAAGCCATAATCATCGCACTTATGACAAATCACGGCTTGAACTATCTTGCTTTGCATGTAATGCGTCTATCTCATATTAGTTTCCCCTTTTACGTTGCATTACTGAAATAAATTAACTTTTGCATGATATTCTAATTTTTCGAGTATCACCTGTACAAGTATCCTTTGATTGGTTGGCATCCTGACATTAACACAGTGGAAGGTAAGTGACTTTCCGTAAGTCACCAAGCTTCCAACAGAACTTACCTTTAAGAAGAAATGGGGCATAGAGTGATTTTGAGTCTTCTGTGCTTTAACTATCTCTGTGTCAGGTCATGTGCGGCCGCATGCCGCTCGCTGTGGTTTCATTTGTGCCCATGCCACAAGCAGTGGCTTCCAATGCCCACCTGCTGATCGCAGGACCTCCACACTTCCACTTACTATGAGCAGCAATTGATGGTGCGGCTGTGTCAGCTCCCCCCAGTGGCCTTCTGCAAGCGAGCAGCATGTTTAAACAGTGCCTGACTCGGGTGCGCAATAGCGACATCACAGGGCAAAATGACGTGTTATAATTAGGACCGGACTGGCCCACCGGGATACCGTAGTCATATCCCGGCCCCGGTCTCATTCATTAGCGCGGGGGGAGCAGAGACAGCACAGCTCCTCCAGAACAGCTCCTCCAGCAGCCGCCATCCCTGCTCTCTGCCCTGCATGACCCCCCTGGCCCACAGGTAATATGTGTTATGCTGTCAGTGTGTGTGTGTGTCTGTCTGTCATGATGTGTGTCAGGGTATGTGTGTCTGTCATGGTGTGTGTGTGTGATGGTGTGTGTGTCATGGTATGTGTGTCATGGTGTGTCATGGTGTGTGTGTGTCGGTGTGTCATGGTATGTGTGTCATGATATGTGTGTCTGTGTCATGGTGGGTCGGTGTGTCAGTGTGTCATGTTGTGTGTGTTTGGCATGGTCTGTCTGTGTCATGGTGTGTCTGTGTCATGGACTGTCTGTCGTGGTATGCGTGTGTCTGTTGTGGTATGCATGTGTCGGTTGTGGTATGTGTGTGTCTGTTCTTACTCACCTTTTTTTTTTCCCCACGCCATGCTGGTCTCCCCCCGACTGGCCCTGCCTCTATGGCTGAGATCCTCAAGCTTGCCATAGGATTGGCTGCAAAACGCTACACCAATCGGCATCTCCTCATAGAGATGCATTGAATCAATGAATCTCTATGGGGAACCTTCAGCGTCTCCAGAGCATGGAGGTCCTGAATGTAGGTGCGCAGCACTGACACAGGAAGCACCTCTAGTGACCGTCTGAGTGACTGTCACTAGAGGTGTCACTCTGAAGCAATGTAAACACTGCCTTTTCTCTGAAAAGTCAGTGTTTACATTGAAAAACCTGCAGGGACAGGCTATAGACACCAGAACCACTACATTAAGCTGTGTGTGTGTGTGCGTGCCTGCTAGTGAGCTTGCTTGCTTGCATGTATGTGTGTGTCTGCTAGTGAGTGAGCTTGTGTTTTTATGTCAATGAGCTCATGTATATCAGTGAGATTGTTTGTCTATGAGGCTGTTTATCAACGAACTTGTATGTGTCAGTGAGGTTGTCTGTGTTTGCATGTGAGTATGCTTACTGTATAATTAAACATTTTACTATGAAAGGACAAATATTTTATATTAGAAAAAGATATCTATATCGATAGATAGATAGATAACAATCATCTGGGGTGGCAAGACATAGCCTTACATATTACATGCGACAATATATGGCGCAATGACTTATGGGGCTGGCATATATTTTTTTTCCAGGGCTGCTTTGTATCCCCAGTCTGGCCCTGGTGATAATTCACTCTGATTGGACGTTAGCCAATCAGAGTTGAACTAAGTTTATATAAACTGGTCTTTTATATAAACCATGCCTCCTTGCCCTGTTCTGGTCTTTGATAGCCCAATAGCGCATTATACTGTGTCTGATTATCTGGTTACCGAACTTTGGCTTGTCTCACGTTTACTCTGCCTTCTTTGATCATTGACCTCGGCTTGTCCTTTCGTATTCCATCTCTCTCTCTGTGACACTTTGGTGAACAGTCTTAAGCCTGCATGGTGTGTGTATCAAACAACACAGATTTCTGGGTCTTCAGAGGTACCGTTATAAGCATATTTGCGATAGATGGAGGATTTTAGTTTTCTATGCCTAACGGTACAAGATTCTAGGATATTTGTTAAGAATAGCCGTCTGATAATCATGAACATGTAATAATGACTAAACATAGCTGCTTTTGAAACACTACAATTAAATACCGATTTCCCTAATGTTATTTCCCCCACAGTGACTCATTGAACTCAAATCACGTGTCTCATACCACAATCAACCGACGATAATGTAAGAAACTGCTAGCTACACCGTTATATAAATTTAGCAACAGCCACCAAGCCAAAACAGGAAACAATTTTTATGATACCAGTTTATTCAGAATAAAGTTTACACTGAACAATAGTTCCAGAGGTTATGATGGGTCGAGCCTTTTCCCACTTCTCCATAGACACAATGTCCATGTAGGTTTAATTACATGAGTTTTATGAGTACAAAACATTTCTGCAATAAAATATCTATATCGTTACCCGTTGAGGACACCAAAGTCTGAGTTTTGAAATTTTTGTGATGTCGGCAGAAAAAAACGGGGATTTTTTTACCTGGCTATGGGGGACAGATATTCTTAAGATGAACTAGTGTATATAGACCTCAAAAAAGGATAGTTTTGGGAATTTGCAAAAATAGACACCAAGACATACACTGTTTTGTTTGTCCAATAAATATGTTTGTATTAATATGTTATTCACCTTGAAACATCCATATTCATTCAGTGATGCAGATATAAAATAAATTATGACCTTGATTTAATATTTTTGAAAACGCTTTTCAAATGATATATATTTATTAATTAGAATTTTTATTTTATATAAAAGTTTATCCAAAAATGTTAAATCATTAGAAAAAAACGTATCTAGAAATAATAAATCAGTATCTTGTAATAACTGTTTTTATTGATCTAACAGAATTGTGGAACAAGAAGCGTTCAGGAGACAATTCAGGCTTCTCTGCATAATATATTTGCAATGGTGTCAAAATCTGCTTATGTTTACTCATACAACCACTCACTTAATGGATGCGCATGCTCGTTTCATTCACAATCCACAGTTCTATCTCTGCCATTAAAAAAAAAATGTTGATTTAAATCAAAGTGAGACGTGACCAATAATCGGAAGAAAAAGAGGAGCCGAATTTTTTAAATACGTTTATTTATATGTTTACTAAATAAGTAAATAAAGAGAGATTTTTTTACTGTTCCTCCGCTCTCTCTGTTGGTTAATTTTTATTTCTTGATCTGTAAATCAAATGGGGGGGGGGGAAACGTTCCTATCAGTGTATTGCAAAATATATACATAAAACTTATATAATACTTATATTCAGGGCCGGCCTTAGGCCTTTAGGCGCGCTGTGCGAAAAATCTTCACAGTGCCCCCTCCCCAACCCCGTCATCCATGTATGATGTAATGTTTGTGTTGTCTGTGTATGTGATAGTAGGTGTGATGACTGTGTGTGATATATATGCTATGTGTTTGCTGTGTGTGATATTTGTAATGGGTGTATTAACAGTGTGTGATATGCGTGCATTGGTTGTATGTTATATTTGTGCTGCGTTTATTGGCTGTGTGTGATGGTTATTTAATTCAGTTAAAACATGCATTTAGGCCTGTGTGTGAATGCAAGTGTATATTTTTGCAGAGTTATGTGCACACAGTCCCACAGTCAGATGCACACAGTTATACATATACACGGTCAAATCCACCACATGCACATAGTCGCAGGCAGATAGTCACATACACAGGATCAGGCAGAAACACACACACACACACAGTTCCCGGTAGATAAACACACTCACACACAATTACGGACAGACAGCCACACACACACACACACAGGGCTGCCATCAGAAATTTTGACAAAGCACAAGGTCTGGTCCCCACCCCGGGCCCATCCACAAGTCCGCCCACAGGACTCCTACCTAGTCTGCTGACAATGATGCAGGACTAAATGTGGTGTCTAGTGGAAGTGAATTAGAATGTGTGTAATGGATGTAGTGTTTGTGTGTATTAGATACGGTTTGTGCAGTGAATGCAGAGTGTGTGTTTGTGTAGCAGATGCAATGTGTATAGTGGATGTAGTTTGTGTTTGTGTAGTGGATATAGTGTTTGTGTGTACAAGATGCAAAGTGTTTAGTGGATGCAGTGTCTGTAGTGGATGTAGTGTGTGTATTAGACACAGAGTGTGTGTTAGTGTGTAATGTATGCAGAGTGTGTGAGAGTGTGTAATGAATGCAGTGTGTGTGCGTGTCAGTGTAGTGAATGCAGAGCGTGTCAGTGTAGTGAATGCAGAGCGTGTGTGTTAGTGTGTAGTGAATGCATTGTGTGTGAGTGTAGTGAATGCAGAGTGTGTGTGTAGTGAATGCAGAGTGTGTGTGTAGTGAATGCAGAGTGTGTGTGTTAGTGTTAGTGTGTAGTAAATGCAGAGTGTTAGTGTTAGTGTGTAGAATGCAGAGTGTGTGTGTTAGTGTAATGAATGCAGTGTGTGTGTGTGTGTCACGGTGAGTGGTCCAATGCCCGGGACCCAGACACTGTCCGGGCGGTGGTGCGTGGACCTGGACCCATGTATGCCTGATGAGAAGTGGGAGTCTTCAGCGTGGAAGTGGATTACAGGGCCGGGTAACAGCACGCCCCCTGGTGTTGAGCACCAGCGTTTGCGCAGCCACATACCAGAACCCTGATTCAGCAGGGATATATCCAGTACTGAAGCAATGCAAGACTAGAGATAGGCACCATACATGAAAACAAGACAAAACTAGGAGAACCCAGAACAGGACAGATAGCAGAACCCAGAACATGTACACAAGACATGAGGGAACATTAACTAAACAGGGGCAGGACAGGACAACCAAATAAAACAAGACAAGATATAATAGGCAAAGAGGAGACATAACTAAGCACTATATATGAAAAGTATGGGGGTTTAGTTACATTATATGATCATACATTGCATAAGCCTGCCACAACGCCAATGTACCCCATATTCGGCAGGTCCTACACTGCCTAATGCATGCTAAAAGAACCATACTAAACCACAATAGCACTTACCTGCAAGAAAGGGCAGAGAGATGAAACACTGCTGCAGGTCCAGACTGAAACAAAAGGAAAGTGGAAAACAAACAGGTGTGGCAACATAAAACAAACATTTAAAGGAAACCTGGAGACTGGGAATTACAGGGACGGAATACAGGAATGAACCCAGAAACCCAGCAACAAAGAAAACCAGACATGGAATAGAAAACCAGAAAAACCAAGCAAGGACAGCAAAAAGAGTGCTGGATACCAGAAGCCAAAGCCAGACATCTCCGCAGAACATGGCATGATGTGACAGTGTATGAGTGTAGTGAATGCAGAGTGTGTGTTAGTGTGTAGTGAATGCAGTGTGTGTGTTAGTGTAATGAATGCAGTGCGTGTGTTAGTGTAATGAATGCAGTGTGTGTCGGTGTAATGAATGCAGTGTGTGTCGGTGTAATGAATGCAGTGCGTGTGTTAGTGTAATGAATGCTGTGTGTGTCGGTGTAATGAATGCAGTGTGTGTCGGTGTAATGAATGCAGTGCGTGTGTTAGTGTAATGAATGCAGTGTGTGTGTGTTAGTGTAATGAATGCAGTGCGTGTGTTAGTGTAATGAATGCAGTGTGTGTGTGTTAGTGTAATGAATGCAGTGTGTGTGTGTTAGTGTAATGAATGCAGTGTGTGTCGGTGTAGTGAATGCAGTGTGTGTGTCGGTGTAATGAATGCAGTGTGTGTCGGTGTAGTGAATGCAGTGTGTGTGTGTCGGTGTAGTGAATGCAGTGTGTGTGTGTGTTAGTGTGTAGTGAATGAAGAGTGTGTGTGTTAGTGTAATGAATGCAGTGTGTGTCGGTGTAGTGAATGCAGTGTGTGTATTAGTGTGTAGTGAATGCAGTGCGTGTGTTAGTGTAGTGAATGCAATGTGTGTGTGTGTTAGTGTGTAGTGAATGCAGAGTGTGTGTGTTAGTGTAATGAATGCAGTGTGTGTGTCGGTGTAGTGAATGCAGTGTGTGTATTAGTGTGTAGTGAATGCAGTGTGTGTGTGTGTTAGTGTGTATGTTAAGTGTGTAATTCAAAAAAGTGACTGCACCAACAAAGACCTCTATATTTAAGTGCCTTTTTTTGTTTATCTGTATTACACACTGTGTCATAGTATGTAGAACACTGCACAAACACACGTTGCAGATTGTGATACATGTTATTCACCCCTCCCTGCTTCTTACCTGGTTCAGGGAGGGGGGGGAGATTCCATCCCTGGTGGTCCGGTGGCATGGTGGGTCCCCCCGGCTCCCTGTATTTGCAGAGGGGGCCCAGCAGACTCCAACTGTATGTTACAGCTCTTCGCTCACTCTAACTCCCGCGAGCGTGATGTGCGTGCCGCGCAGAGCGTTGCCATGGTAATCCATGGCAACGCTCCGAAGGCCACTGGTCTCGGGGGAGTTAGAGAGAGCAAAGAGCTGTAACATACCGTTGGAGTCTGCTGGGCTCCCTCTGCAAATACAGGGAGCCGGGGGGCCTCCCGGCTGCACATATATATAGCGATCATCACTTTATATATGTGCAGAGAGGGAATGTGGGGCCCGGGACTGCCAAAGCAGTCCGGACCCCCAAGGACCGCCGGGTTGTCACCCCCTGATGGCGGCCCTGCACACACACACAGGCAGAGAGCCACACATACAGTTTTACACACACACACACATACAGTCTTACACACATACTTATATGCAGACAGTCACACAGACACACACGCAGCCACACACACACACACAGGCAGCCACACACATACACACACAGGCAGACAGCCACACACACACAGAGGAAGACGGCCATACAGACAGAGGCAGGCAGTCACACACACACAGACAGACAGCCACACAAACACACACAGGCAGTCACACACACACAGGCAGACAGTCACACACACACAGGCAGACAGTCATACACACACACACACACAGGCAGACAGTCACACAAACACACAGGCAGACAGTCACACACACACAAACACAGGCAGATAGTCACACACACACACAGGCAGACAGTCATACACACAGACACACACAGGCAGACAGTTATACACAAAGAAACACACACACACACATACAGGCAGACAGTCATACACACAGACACACACAGACAGTCACACACACACACAGGCAAACAGTTATACAAACACACACACACACACAGAGGCAGAGAGTCGCACACACACACACAGGCAGACAGTCATACACAGACACAGGCAGACAGTCATACACACAGACACACAGACACACAGGCACACAGTCATACACACACAGACACACACACACACACACACACAGGCAGACAGTCATACACACACACAGACACACACACACACACACACAGGCAGACAGTCATAAACACAGACACACACACACAGAGACAGAGAGACACACACAGGCAGGCAGTCATACACACAAAGGCAGACAGTCATACACACACACAGGCAGACAGTCATACACACAGACACACACACAGACTGTTACACGCATACATACACACACACTGGCAGACAGTCATATACACAGACACACACACACACAGAGGCATTGACACACACACAGGCAGACACTCATACACACAAAGGCAGACAGTCATATACACAGACACACACACAGGCAGACAGTCATACACACACACACACAGGCAGACAGTCATACACACAGACACACACACACACAGGCAGACAGTCATACACACAGACACAAAGACAGTTACACACATACACACACACAGGCAGACAGTCATACACACACACACACAGGCAGACAGTCATATACACACAAAGGCAGACAGTCATGTACACACACACATACACAGAGACAGACACACACACAAGCAGACAGTCATACACACACAAACACACACACACACACACACACACACGGGATAACAGTCATACACACACAGACACACACACAGGCAGACAGTCATACACAAACACACACACAGGCAGACAGTCATATACACACAAAGGCAGACAGTCATGTAAACACACACACAGGCAGACAGACACACACACAAGCAGACAGTCATACACACAAAAACTCACACACACACACAACGGGATAACAGTCATACACACACAGACACACACACAGGCAGACAGTCATACACAAACACACACACAGGCAGACAGTCATATACACACAATGGCAGACAGTCATGTAAACACACACACACACACAGAGACAGACACACACACAAGCAGACAGTCATACACACAAACACACACACAACGGGATAACAGTCATACACACACAGACACACACACAGGCAGACTGTCATACACACAGAGGCAGACAGCCACACATACACACACACACACACACAGGCAGACAGTCATAAACACACAGACACACACACAGGCAGACCGTCATACACACACAGACAGTCACACTCACACTGACAATCACACATAGTTACCTCTGTTCATTGTGGAGGCAGTGCAGCTGCTGGAGACTGTTTGTTGAGGAAGCAGGGACTCCTTCCTGCTTCCCCTGCAACATTTATCCGGCACTTTTAGCTCTGCCACTGCCGCACAGAAAGCTCCGCCCCGACATGGGGGAAGCTCCGACCCCGCTGCGCGGGAAGCACCCCCGCCACAATTTTTTTTTTAAATCCCGGCTGGCCATGTGCGAGCTGTGTCGCCCTCATGGCGCTCCTTGCGCCATGGCACCCTGTGCAGTTGCACAGCTCACACACCCCTAAGGCCGGCCCTGCTTATATTATGCATAGATTTTGCAGTACACGGAGACTAGTGCATTTTAACCCCATTTTTTGATTAATTGGAATTGTTTTTCCAAATATTTTGCAAGGGCTATTAGATTACCTACATTTTAATTTCAAAAGTGAGTTTCTAACAAATAAATTGTTAAAACTTTTTTTTTTCTCGACTTGAGAACTTAGCGTTAACCCGTGAAGGACCAAACTTCTGGAATAAAAGGGAATCATGACATGTCACACATGTCATGTGTCCTTAAGGGGTTAAAGAACTTTAGGCATTGCATTTGTTTGTTCTGCATTGAAATACGAGAAAGTGATTTGTACTTATATGCATAACTGTGGTTTCATACAACATCCTCACTAATCATGACTTCCTATAAGTAGCAACTTTAGAGATCCAACATAAACGATCTCAGAGCAGAAAATCTAAATCATAATAAAACCGTACTGAATTGTAGCCTAAACACACACCCAGTGGCCTTGTGTTTACCTGTAGAATATAGCGCCAAGACTCCATTGTGTCTGAGAAAGAAACACACAGTGGGGTGTATTTGTTGAAGTAAGTGAGCCAATCACAGAAAATCACTCAAGAAATATTAATGCAACCAAAGGAAAGAGAGGAAAGAGATACAGACTTGCCTATTTTTGGAGGAGAAACCTTGCAACCAGTCATCTCAGTTACCAAATGACAAAAATTATTTCAAAGTCAGGGGAGAACTACATTTGGTGTAGCTGGACTTGGCTCCACAAAGTTTGAGAGGTCCTTCAGATGCCTGGTCAGGGATATGTTGTCTTTATATTCCTGTAACCTCAGAATCATTTATGGGGAGAGAGGGAGCACTAGTGTTAATTGGCACATTGGTGTAGGTGAGTTGGTGCCTCAGTTATTGTTGAAATAAAAATGTAAAAAATGAAATCTATTTGCATGGTACGGACTAATACAATTTGTGTTAGAAACTGGGGAGCCCTTCTTTTTGCAGCTTGCCCCAAACTTTTTATCTCTGTTAGCTGCAAAAAGTTGGTTCTGTTAAAAGCCAAAAGCACTACTATCACCCCACTTGCATTGCCCGCATCTAGTCACATGATGTGCGGTCTCGATTAGTGTCATGTGACTTTTTCAATTCAATATCACTGCTGCTATTACATATATTTTTATTGTTAGAATAATATTTTCTTCATTTATATATATATACCTTCTACCTATGTTTTACTCTCATCCTTGGCACACCAAGAGAAGCACTATGTAGTGGATTGTGGAAACGTATCGCTGGTGGGGTCATACCACCTACGCTGGTGAGCGGTCCATCTGCTCTACAAAAAGTGAGCACTGCACTATATGTTATATCAATTGAAATGACTGAGCATTCTGAGTCCAGGTGGGGTGGGGCCTGACCGCAATGCTGACCAGTCGCATGCGGGAGAGGCTCCTGCAGACTCAGGCCTTTTCGGCTGATAATCTGGGCTTTTAACAATATTCTAAGCCAGAAGGGAACAGTACAGTACACAGACAGTTGTTGGCGCCGCTGCTGGCTCCGAGATCGGGCTACAGAAAGCTTTGGAGCCTGCGGCCTACTCAGGGGAAGAGCAGGACGGACGGCCGCCGCCCTGTTCACTTACCTGGCTGCCACGCAGTGGATCTCTGATACTCCCTCTCCCCTTGGACCGAGTGCACAGCCCCAGATTTACCTGCCTCTATACAGCTGATCCAGAGGAACATTCCAAGGACGCCCATACCCCGGACTTGCCGGCCTCTACCCTGCTGGTCCAAAGAAGATTTCCCAGGGATACTTACACTGAGCAAATGAATTGGAAACTTTGGGTCCTTTTCCTGTGCTTTAAGGAATCTACACTGCATCTACAACTCACCAGGAGGCCACCCAAACTATCCTTTGGTGAGATCAAACCATGACTATATCCCAGAACTCTATTTTTCTTATATAGATTATTTTTTCACTTTTCCCTTTTTTTCTTTTCACATATTTTGCCTTTTTTTTGCGATTTTGATATTTTTGCATGGGATCTACATCTTTATACTCTGGATAAGGATATACCTATATATTTCTAGACGATATTTCAGAGACTTTTCCCCCATATTATTACCTATATACCCTTTTATTGTCTCAGGGTATCTTATGCTTAATAGAGGATATTTGTCAGGCAGTTTAGTATATTTTGCAAATATGTTGTATATATTTTGTTTTGTGTTGCACTTCAGACTGATTGTATAGGTATATCAAGCACTGTACCGTCTATCTTGTACATTAGCTGTGTATAGGTAGAAGTGAAGAAATGCCCCTTTTATACTGTATATGCACTCCTTGTATTTGTTTGTTAATAGCAATGTTTCCCTATGGCATTCGGTAGGTAAAACTAATGAATGCAGACCACCCTGTTACCCCTTTATACAGACTGTACCCCCTTGCTGGCTGGATTACGTTCGGCAGAAGTTTTGCACGAACGGCAGGTTTCGCCACCATTTCGGGACTTCCTCGTGTTCGCGGCCATTTTAGCTCCTGAACAGCGGTGTTTGCCATTGAATGTCTGGAACTGAAAACGGACACTCAAACAGGCGAACACCGCTGAAGCCTCCAGACCTTCGGTAAAACCCCTTCCAAACTACCGAACGACCGGGCGTTCGGTAGAAAGACTTACCAACAGATGGGGAATCAATCGAACCAAGGATGGTAGCTGGATGGCCGGCCGTTCGGGAGGTTTTTCATGCGATCTAAGACCGACTGCAGGGCCAGAATTCATGGAACTGTTTTCGGCTACTTTGCCCGTGCAGTCGGTCAAAACTTCTAAGTCCTATATCTCCCGAACGGCTGAACCGAATGGACTGAGTTTTTAATATGTTGGTCTCCCAGACAATAGCTATCTGACACCAAGTCCTTGGGGTACATCCAAACTTTGGGGAATTTCTGTTACGTTTTAATTGTGTTTAATGGTTATCTGAGGGGAGGAGATGTACAGTATGTATATTGTTAGGATTGGATGTATGGCTAATTATATGGGAGGCTCCCTTGCATGGGCTGAATTCCATAAAAAGAGCATGTCTGTCATGAAACCTTCAGTTCATCTTTGTACCCTTATTCTGACTACGTATGCTGTTTGGGAGTTCGTGTGTTTTACTGAGGGAATTATCCAGGAACACTATTGGATTTACAATTGGGAATTCGTCTACCATAACTACCGGACGGAGGGCTATATTCACTGGGCTCTGGCTGTTTGGGAGGAAACTACCGATTAAGGTTTAAATGTACTTGGTTTCCTTACAGTAGACAGCACTTTTGGGGATCTTACATTCAGTGTTTTATGTTCTTTTTCTACACTCTCATAGTGGTGGGCAAACAATTGAATAGGACTATCTATATACCATTGGTGTCTTTACACAGCATAGATGAGAAATATTTTCAATTTTTTTAAGTTGTGTCAATAAATTTATATTCATATATACTTTCTTTCTTGAGTGCGGTATCATTTGGTGGTTTTGGACCAGAGAGGTTTATCCAGGTTCCCACTGGTCGGGTCCAAGGCTGATGTCAGCGAGATTGGTTGAGACTGCCCAGATGTCCTGGAATTAAGATGGCCACCGCCGTGATTCCCGCTGGATTGGCCCCACCACTCGGCCCACACAGACACACCCTGAGCTATACTTTAGCCCAAGAGGTCTCGATACTGAGCCAACATATCCTGGAGAGTCTGTGAGAGCTCATGGCCACACTGCACACTTGACGTATTGGGAATATTGCACTATTGAATTTATCCTTTTTTTGGTTTTCATATCCATTATCGAAAACGTTTCTACAGATGGAGCTTGTTTGAAGCTCTGTATTATGTGAGTGCATATTTTTTTACCTAATTGTTGTGTGTCCTCACTTTCAGAGAAGTACTATACAATAGGTTATTTTGTTTTGTCTCTCTTTTACATGTACCCACGGAAAAGGAACCTATAATTAAAGGGAGAAATCTTAATTTGGAGAAAATCCCATATGGACTGTGCCTTTTTATATTAACAATTTCTATGGTTTTATTTTATTTTTTGCCACCTGCTTTTTGTCTTAATGCAAAGCATTGCAGTTTTTTTTGAAATGGCAAGGTTTACATTGCGTGCAAAATACACCTCTTGCGTTTCAGCTGCACTGACTGAGTCACATGACACATGACATGGTAGCTCATAGGAAAGCACTGAATACTATGCATGCACAGAACTCACCGTACATGCCCATCAGGTCCCTATTGCTGCTCTATAAGGGGCATTGGATTGGGCAATCACATATAAGGCCATGCTTCCTTGATGATGTCACCGGAGGAGGAAATCACTATCCTTGTATGTACGTAGTGGGGAATCGCGATGCAGCCTAGCACAAATCTAAACCCATTTACCCCCCCCAATAACGACAGACCACTTAGTATGGATGAACAGGCCACAGCATTTATTATCACAAACCAAATTACTGCATAACACATCCATAACTTTGTTTATTAAATCTCTTCTTTCTGTAACCAAAAGGTTAGACATAAATAAGCATAAATTAACATATATACATATATAACTCCACACATAGTGTTATACAGTGACCCAACCATCCTTGCCAATAAACATACAGTGGTTCCTAATCACCACTTCGTCTCACCTCCCCCCTCGTCATAAAAATCATATATTTCCAATGCCTGCCATCAGCCGACCTTATCCACGCTCGATGGGCACGACACCTCAGGCAACCTAATGTTTAACATTTTAAGCAGGGGAGGTTGAGACCTAAAAACTTGTTCATCTCATTCCATATACTTAAACTTAATCACTAAAACTCAATTGGCAAGGACATACCCCCGGCTAGCTGTGACGAAATATACCAATAGGGTGGGCGGGAGGGAAACTGTTTGCTGGCCCGAATCCCAAGTGGCACTGAGGTAAGACCTCCCCCACACTAACTTACACAGAACATAATCCCACCCACACACTCTTTCCCAACCAATCTCCTGTATCTATCCCCACACTCCTACATGTGCCCTTGTCCGCTTAGCTGCGCTATCTCCCCAGGGCCTTATTCTCAATCCTAACTTCAAAATATCCCTCTGACCTTTCCTGCAAAACCACAGCCCATGTTATCTCAGCAGAGCTCTTCTTTGTGATGTATTTTATTCTGTGCAACCCTCATCTGAGGTTTAGTCAACTCTGTGTGTTGTAGTGAACTGAAAACTGAATGCAAAATTCAGACTCGACCAATCAAATTGTTACTATTGCAGTTTTGGAGATTGTTTTCTAAATTTAGCAATTCATTTTTTTTTTTTTTATTATTCATTATAGTTTAGGGTTTTGTGAATAAACATTATATGTCCTGATCTCATGCTATTCTTCAGCATTTTTCTTTTAAATCTTAAAACAAATTAACTTCCAGTGCTCCTGCCAAAAAATCAAGACCCAAAACCTACCTCCTAACTGTCCCAGGACCTTCACAATGTCCTCTCCAGGTAGATCCGTCCATTTGGGGCATCGCCAGTGATGTAAGTGTCAACTTCCTAGTCCTGATTTTTCCTAATGTGGGGAGTTTTGACAGAATGGCTGCCCTAAAAAGGTGTGATTGTAAGAAATACAATGTAATAAATGAACAAATACTCTGCCAAAGGAAATTCAGTGCTACATGGGTTAAATGTGTGAAATCAATATCAGCCTTGATCCTGTGTAAAAAGTTGTTGTTTTTTTATTTTAGTCTGTAATGCAAACAGTATTTGTTATGCAATGTCACTGTTCACCCTGTCTCCTTTGCATCTCACAGAATGCTTTGCTTTTTTAATTCTTTTTTTTTTTTTTGTGGAATTGTACAAAAATTGTGCAAAGCCAAAGAATCCGCAAAGCATTTGTGCTTATTCATGCCTTTCTGCCAGGGCGTTCGGTAGATTTTACCGAAGGTGCGACCACCGGGAAGCTGGCGTGTGCCTTCAATTCACCTCCCTGAAGCTAGCGTGTGCCGTCAATTGACCACCCAGTAGCTGCAGTTAACTGCAGCTTAATTGACTATAACTGGGTGGCTGCGGTTACACTTAGCAGCCGCAAAGTGGCGGTGATAGGGAACTCCTCGGACGGCCAGCGGTGCTCAGCCCGGAATCTGTGCACTAAAAGTGGACACTTTTACGTGCAGGCACCGCTGAGCCTCCAGCCTTCCCTGCTTCTATTTGTGGCTATTTAACCGAACACCTGATCATTCGGGACTTTGTTTTATGTGAATGCTTTAACCCAAATAGCTATGCCATGGAGCCTATTCATGTAATTAAAGACTTTGGCTCCATGGCAATTGAACTATGTGAATAGGATCTGAGCGCTATTCGGTAGTTATGTGCGCTCAGATCTAAGCTATCTGGGGATATGTGACATGTCTGTATTTTATGTATTAAATGTAACACTGTATGTTTTAATGCATTTTACTGTCTTTGTGTCCCCATGTATATAATGGAGTTTTGCCTCTGTCCTGGGAGATAATTGGATTACTTCCCAATTATCTCCAGGATAGAGGGAGGGAAATTAGGATGCATTGTGGGGATGTTTTACTTCTGTGTGTCTGAATGTGATACATGTCTGTCTGTGTTACAGTCTCCCATCTGGTCCCCTAGGGGAGTGTCCACCAGGTGGGAGACCTGCATAAATACTGGGCAGGTAGCCCTCAATAAACCAGACCATTGCTTGACCCTCAACACAGAGCTCTGTCTCGTCTTTGGGGGGATTTACTGTATGCTGTTAGAGACTGATTGCCAGGAGTGTAAGCCGCTTGGGTGCTTTTCCTGTTTGTCTGCTAGCAGCTATTTATGAGGTTCCAGTTCAGGAGTTTGGAGTGCTACTTTGTATGCAGTTTGGGAATTTGGAGCATTCCCTTGTATTCAGTTCGGGAGTTTGGTGTTCTGCAGTAGCTGTGCCTGTGTCTCTGGAAGGGAAGATCTACTAAACAGCGGTTTAACCCTTTTATGCCTTTTATGCCTCTGCAGATGCAAACATTTCTCCTATTGTGCTGTAGCTCCAGGGTGGTCACAGTATGCTGGGACAAATTCTCTAGCTGGGCTCTCTTCATCCAGGGATGCTTTGGCCTCTAGGGCACCATCTTAGGTTGTGTTGACTGCTGCGGCCTATCACATGACAATCTGAAGTCTTCCAGTTTGGAGCCTTCATGGTAATTTAATTTTCGATCCTTATGCCCATTCTATCTGTCAAGTGGTTCAGAGACGCATTGAATATGTTGGTCAAGCTTCTTTGCTGTGCAAAGTAATGGGTTTATCAGTGTGTTCCACACCAGCACGTCCTGTTAGATGCTCAGCTAGTCACCCCACCATCTGATAGAATTTAAACCCAGGAAGATACCTTAGTATCTTGGCATCCCCAGTTTTGGATCCATGCTGGTATGATTTGATTTGCCCTTTCTATAGATGGTTGCTTGAACTGGTCAAGTGATTTTGCTGATTGCTCCCTATTTTCTGATATATTGGTGCTTCCTTGGAGCTTTTTGTTTTATAATAAGGCTGTGCTGCACGTAGAAGGTACAATTATATATATATTTTGTTTTAACTGTTCAAGTGCCAGGGAAACTCATATTGCATGGAAATCGTAGGCATTGCTCAAACCTCCGGCACTGAAAGGTTGAAGCCAGCGGCAGATGATATTTTTAGTGTGGCTCTTGTGGTTTCCTGTACTCTGTGCAGAATGACTAAAGAAATTGCTTGTTTCATGCGCAACAGTCAAGGATGAGCAGACCCCACTACACAGAATGCAGAGAACAATATGTTTCATTGTCACTGAGCTCTGGGTCTGTGCGCTAACTCTGAACAAATCTCATCATGCTATTTTCCATTGATGTAAACATTGGAGAAAGCTTGCCATCTTTCTGTAAAAACACATTTACTCACTGATGAACTTCAAAACATAATTGCTCTGTCTAGCATTGCGGTCTGCCTAAATATTGCATAGAGAAAATAGGAACACAAACACAGAAACAGAGATTGTGATGTCAGGCTAAAAGGAATGTTTTCTGCCCATCAGGAAAACATTATTTATTAGATATAAAGATAGTATTACATGTACGTGTACGTCTCAATCATTCTTAAATTTTTCAATTCGTTTCCTGTGCTAGCCTTATTCACAAGGTGGATGTACCATCCTTGCTCAAAACCAGGCCAGTGTCCTCAATGCAGCCCGGACCCTTCATATATACACGTATATGCAAAAGGTTTGGTGTATGTGATTAGTTTGGGTAATTTGATTGGATGGTGAATGTGACTAGTTTGGGGTATGATTGGATAGTGAATGTGACTAGTTTGGGGTATTTGATTGGATGGTGAATGTGGCTAGTTTGGGGTATTTGATTGGATGGTGAATGTGACTAGTTTGGGGTATTTGATTGGATGGTGAATGTGACTAGCTTGGGGTATTTGATTGGGTGTGTGAATGTGACTAGTTTGGGGTGTTTGATTGGGTGGTGAATGTGACTAGTTTGGGGTATGATTGGAAGGTGAATGTGACAAGTTTGGGGTATTTGATTGGGTGTGGGAATGTGACTAGTTTGAGGTATTTGATTGGATGGTGAATGTGACTAGTTTGGGGTATGATTGAATGGTGAATGTGACTAGTTTGGGTAATTTGATTGAATGGTGAATGTGACTAGTTTGGGGTATGATTGGATGGTTAATGTGACTAGTTTGGGGTATTTGATTGGATGGTGAATGTGACTAGTTTGGGGTATGATTGGATGGTGAATGTGACTAGTTTGGGGTATGATTGAATGGTGAATGTGACTAGTTTGGAGTATTTGATTGGATGGTGAATGTGACCAGTTTGGGGTATTTGATTGGTGGTGAATGTGACTAGTTTGGCGTATGATTGGATGGTGAATGTGACTAGTTTGAGGTATTTGATTTGATGGTGAATGTGACTAGTTTGGGGTATTTGATTGGATGGTGAATGTGACCAGTTTGGGGTATTTGATTGGATGGTGAATGTGACTAGTTTGGGGTATTTGATTGGTGGTGAATGTGACTAGTTTGGCGTATGATTGGATGGTGAATGTGACTAGTTTGAGGTATTTGATTTGATGGTGAATGTGACTAGTTTGGGGTATGATTGGATGGTTAATGTGACTAGTTTGGGGTATTTGATTGGATGGTGAATGTGACTAGTTTGGGGTATGATTGGATGGTTAATGTGACTAGTTTGGGGTATTTGATTGGATGGTGAATGTGACTAGTTTGGGGTATTTGATTGGATGGTGAATGTGACTAGTTTGGGGTATGATTGGATGGTTAATGTGACTAGTTTGGGGTATTTGATTGGATGGTGAATGTGACTAGTTTGGGGTATGATTGGATGGTGAATGTGACTAGTTTGGGTAATTTGATTGAATGGTGAATGTGATTAGTTTGGGGTATGATTTGATGGTGAATGTGACTAGTTTGGGGTATTTGATTGGATGGTGAATGTGACTAGTTTGGGGTATGATTGGATGGTGAATTTGACTAGTTTGGGGTATGATTGGATGGTGAATGTGACTAGTTTGGGGTATTTGATTGGATGGTGAATGTGACTAATTTAGGGTATTTGATTGGTGCTGAATGTGACTAGTTTGGGGTATTTGATTGGATGGTGAATGTGACTAGTTTGGGGAATGATTGGATGGTGAATGTGACTAGTTTGGGGTATTTGATTGGATGGTGAATGTGACTAGTTTGGGGTATTTGATTGGATGGTGAACGTGACTAGTTTGGGGTATTTGATTGAATGGTGAATGTGACTAGTTTGGGGTATTTGATTGGTGGTGAATGTGACTAGTTTGGGGTATTTGATTGAATGGTGAATGTGACTAGTTTGGGGTATTTGATTGGTGGTGAATGTGACTAGTGTGGGGTATTTGATTGGTGGTGAATGTGACTAGTTTGGGGTATTTGATTGGATGGTGAATGTTACTAATTTAGGGTATTTGACTGGATGGTGAATGTGACCAGTTTGGGGTATTTGATTGGATGGGGAATGTAACTAGTTTGGGGTATTTGATTGGATGGTGAATGTGACTAGTTTGGGGTATGATTGGATGGTGAATGTGACTAGTTTGGGGTATTTGATTGGATGGTGAATGTGACTAATTTAGGGTATTTGATTGGTGGTGAATGTGACTAGTTTGGGGTATTTGATTGGTGGTGAATGTGACTAGTTTGGGGTATGATTGGATGGTTAATGTGACTAGTTTGGGGTATTTGATTGGTGGTGAATGTGACTAGTTTGGGGTATGATTGGATGGTTAATGTGACTAGTTTGGGGTATGATTGGATGGTGAATGTAACTAGTTTGGGGTATTTGATTGGATGGTGAATGTGACTAGTTTGGGGTATTTGATTGGATGGTGAATGTGACTAATTTAGGGTATTTGATTGGATGGTGAATGAGACCAGTTTGGGGTATTTGATTGGATGGTGAATGTGACTAGTTTGGGGTATTTGATTGAATGGTGAATGTGACTAGTTTGGGGTATTTGATGGGTTGGTGAATGTGACTAGTTTGGGGTATTTGATTGGATGGTGAATGTGACTAGTTTGGGGTATTTGATTTGATGGTGAATGTGACCAGTTTGGGGTATTTGATTGGATGGTGAATGTGACCAGTTTGGGGTATTTGATTGGATGGTGAATGTGACTAGTTTGGGGTATTTGATTGGATGGTGAATGTGACCAGTTTGGGGTATTTGATTGGATGGTGAATGTGACCAGTTTGGGGTATTTGATTGGTGGTGAATGTGACTAGTGTGGGGTATTTGATTGGTGGTGAATGTGGCTAGTTTGGGGTATTTGATTGGTGGTGAATGTGACTAGTTTGGGGTATTTGATTGGATGGTGAATGTGACTAGTTTGGGGTATTTGATTGGATGGTGAATGTGACCAGTTTGGGGTATTTGATTGGATGGTGAATGTAACTAATTTGTGGTATTTGATTGGATGGTGAATGTGACTAGTTTGGGGTATATGATGGGATGGTGAATGTGACTAGTTTGGGGTATTTGATTGGATGGTGAATGTGACTAGTTTGAGGTATTTGATTGGGTGTGTGAATGTGACTAGTTTGAGGTATTTGATTGGACGGTGAATGTGATTAGTTTGGGGTATTTGATTGCATGGTGAATGTGATTAGTTTGGGGTATTTGATTTGACGTGAATGTGACTAGTTTGGGGTATTTGATTGGATGGTGAATGTGACTAGTTTGTGGTATTTGATTGGGTGTGTGAATGTGACTAGTTTGAGGTATTTGATTAGGTGTGTGAATGTGACTAGTTTGAGGTATTTGATTGGATGGTGAATGTGACCAGTTTGGGGTATTTGATTGGACGGTGAATGTGACTAGTTTGAGGTATTTGATTGGATGGTGAATGTGACTAGTTTGGGGTATTTGATTGGACGTGAATGTGACTAGTTTGGGGTATTTGATTGGATGGTGAATGTGACTAGTTTGGGGTATTTGATTGGGTGTGTGAATGTGACAAATTTGGGGTATTTGATTGGATGGTGGATGTAACTAGTTTGAGGTATTTGATTGGATGGTGAATGTAACTAGTTTGAGGTATTTGATTGGATGGTGAATGTGACTAGTTTGGGGTATTTGATTGGATGGTGAATGTGACCAGTTTGGGGTATGATTGGATGGTGAATGTGGCTGGTTTGGGTTATTTGATTGGACGGTGAATGTGACCACTTTGGGGTATGATTGGATGGTGAATGTGGCTAGTTTGGGGTATTTGATTGGTTGGTGAATGTGACTAGTTTGGGGTATTTGATTGGATGGTGAATGTGACTAGTTTGGAGTATTTGATGGTGAATGTGACTAGTTTGGGGTATTTGATTAGGTGTGTGAATGTGACTAGTTTGGGGTATTTGATTAGGTGTGTGAATGTGACTAGTTTGGGGTATTTGATTGGATGGTGAATGTGACTAATTTAGGGTATTTGATTGGATGGTGAATGTGACCAGTTTGGGGTATGATTGGATGGTGAATGTGACTAGTTTGAGGTAATTCATTGGATGGTGAATGTGACTAGTTTGGGGTGTTTGATTGGATGGTGAATGTGACTAGTTTGAGGTATTTGATTGGACGGTGAATGTGACTAGTTTGAGGTATTTGATTGGATGGTGAATGTGACTAGTTTGTGGTATTTGATTGGGTGTGTGAATGTGACTAGTTTGGGGTATTTGATTGGATGGTGAATGTGACTAGTTTGGGGTATTTGATTGGGTGTGTGAATGTGACTAGTTTGAGGTATTTGATTGGATGGTGAATGTGACTAGTTTGGGGTATTTGATTGGACGGTGAATGTGACTAGTTTGGGGTATTTGATTGGATGGTGAATGTGACTGTTTGGGGTATTTGATTGGATGGTGAATGTGACTAGCTTGGGGTATTTGATTGGGTGTGTGAATGTGACTAGTTTGGGGTGTTTGATTGGGTGGTGAATGTGACTAGTTTGGGGTATGATTGGAAGGTGAATGTGACAAGTTTGGGGTATTTGATTGGGTGTGGGAATGTGACTAGTTTGAGGTATTTAATTGGATGGTGAATGTGACTAGTTTGGGGTATGATTCGACGGTGAATGTGACTAGTTTGGGGTATTTGATTGGATGGTGAATGTGACTAGTTTGGGGTATGATTGGACAGTGAATGTGACTAGTTTGGGGTATTTGATTGGATGGTGAATGTAACTAGTTTGGGGTATTTGATTGGATGGTGAATGTGACTAGTTTGGGGTATTTGATTGGATGGTGAATGTGACTAGTTTGAGGTATTTGATTGGGTGTGTGAGTGTGACTAGTTTGAGGTATTTGATTGGATGGTGAATGTGACTAGTTTGGGGTATTTGATTGGATGGTGAATGTGACCAGTTTGGGGTATGATTGGATGGTGAATGTGGCTAGTTTGGAGTATTTGATTGGGTGTGTGAATGTGACTAGTTTGGGGTATTTGATTGGTGGTGAATGTGACTAGTTTGGGGTATTTGATTAGGTGTGTGAATGTGACTAGTTTGGGGTATTTGATTGGATGGTGAATGTGACCAGTTTGGGGTATGATTGGATGGTGAATGTGACTAGTTTGGGGTATCTGATTGGATGGTGAATGTGACTAGTTTGGGGTATTTGATTGGATGGTGAATGTGACTAGTTTGGGGTATTTGATTGGGTGTGTGAATGTGACTAGTTTGGGGTATTTGGATGGTGAATGTGACTAGTTTGAGGTATTTGATTGGATGGTGAATGTGACTAGTTTGGGGTATTTGATTAGGTGTGTGAATGTGACTAGTTTGGGGTATTTGATTGGATGGTGAATGTGACCAGTTTGGGGTATGATTGGATGGTGAATGTGACTAGTTTGGGGTATCTGATTGGATGGTGAATGTGACTAGTTTGGGGTATTTGATTGGATGGTGAATGTGACTAGTTTGGGGTATTTGATTGGGTGTGTGAATGTGACTAGTTTGGGGTATTTGGATGGTGAATGTGACTAGTTTGAGGTATTTGATTGGATGGTGAATGTAACTAGTTTGGGGTATTTGATTGGGTGTGTGAATGTGACTAGTTTGGGGTATTTGGATGGTGAATGTGACTAGTTTGAGGTATTTGATTGGATGGTGAATGTGACTAGTTTGAGGTATTTGATTGGATGGTGAATGTGGTTAGTTTGGGCTATGATTGGACGGTGAATGTAACCAGTTTGGGGTATTTGATTGGATGGTGAATGTGACCAGTTTGGGGTATGATTGGATGGTGAATGTGACTAGTTTGGGGCATTTGATTGGATGGTGAATGTGACCAGTTTGAGGTATTTGATTTACTGCTGAATGTGACTAGTTTGGGGTATTTGGGTGGTGAATGTGACTAGTTTGAGGTATTTGATGGGATGGTGAATGTGACCAGTTTGGGCTATGATTGGACGGTGAATGTGACCAGTTTGGGGTATTTGGATGGTGAATGTGACTAGTTTGAGGTATTTGATTGGATGGTGAATGTGAGTAGTTTGAGGTATTTGATTGGATGGTGAATGTGACCAGTTTGGGCTATGATTGGACGGTGAATGTGACCAGTTTGGGGTATTTGATTGGATGGTGAATGTGACCAGTTTGGGGTATGATTGGATGGTGAATGTGACTAGTTTGGGGCATTTGATTGGATGGTGAATGTGACCAGTTTGAGGTATTTGATTTACTGCTGAATGTGACTAGTTTGGGGTATTTGGGTGGTGAATGTGACTAGTTTGAGGTATTTGATGGGATGGTGAATGTGACTAGTTTGAGGTATTTGATTGGATGGTGAATGTGACTAGTTTGGGGTATGATTGGATATGACTAAACAGATGGGTCTGCTTGCGGTGTAGTATGTGTGTGTATGTAAACAGGGTCTGTATGTGGATAGGAGCTATAGTGTTTGTGTTCATTTTCAGTTTAGGCAGTTATCTCTTAAAGGACCACTATAGGCACCCAGATCACTTCAGCTTAATGAGGTCGTCTGGGTGCCAGGTCCAGCTAGGGTTAACCCTTTTTTTTTTATAAACATAGCGGTTTCAGAGAAACTGCTATGTTTATAATAGGGCTACTCCAGCCTCTAGTGGCTGCCTCATTGACAACCGCTAGAGGGCTTCCGCGCTTCTCACTGTGATTTTCACAGTGAGAAGACGCCAGCGTCCATAGGAAAGCATTGAGATTGCTTTCCTATGGACTGGCTGAATGCGCGCGCAGCTCTTGCCGCGCATGCGCATTCAGCAGAAGAGGAGGAGGAGAGGAGGCAGAGAGGAGGCAGAGAGGAGGCGGAGAGGAGGCGGAGAGCTCCCCGTCCGGCGCTGGAGAAAGAGGTACGTTTAACCCCTTCCTCACCCTAGAGCCCGGCGGGAGGGGGACCCTGAGGGTGGGGACACCCTCAGGGCACTATAGTGCCAGGAAAACGAGTATGTTTTCCTGGCACTATAGTGGTCCTTTAAAAGGCAACACTATCATCTCAACTTTTTCTTGCAAGCTTGTTACACAAGACCATCTGGATAATTGCAACTTTGTTTCATCCTATCATTCCTAATGGGAGACTTTATTTTATATGAATATAGCCAATACTAATATCACTATTAGTCTAGGTGCCTTTTGGAAGTTTATCATTTATTTAATTGCTTTCAGTGATTTTTAAAGACAATAATAAAAGTTATAATTAACCAATAAGATTGTAATAACTATTTAAGCTTGGCATTAAGCTGTAGTGGATATTAGGTCTCGGACTGTCCCTTTAACACAAAACAGAATTAGAATACAGAGAGAAACCATGAAACTGCTGAGATTTCACATTGTTTTAAAATGCAATTGAAACAATCATTTAATAAAGACATATACCAATTTTCAACAAAGACATAATAATAAAACTCTGTGCCACTGCGATGACCTTTCATTATTGTTTTAGAGAGGAATCAATTCTAAAAATGTAAATTAGACAGAGTACCCGACTAACATGTTTCCAAGACAAGTATTATTTTTCAATTTCTGAAAATGTCAAGCATGTGTGTGCAGTAAAATTACACAAAGTATAAAAAAAAAAATGCAATATAACAGTGAAGAAGGTTAAATCAGCTGATTATATATCACACGTAATGCAGTATACCTGCTAGTCTGCATTATAGAGGCAAAACCCCCAGACCCATTAATACACAATGGAATCTTCATTCTTCATCTTTAAATAAAGACTAAATCAAGAGGAGTCTATTTACTAAGCCAGGAATTAAGGACTGATTGAGGGACCTTTGCCTTGTACTTACTTAATACACTTACCATGGCAGAGTCTATGTTATGCTCTAGTCAATGTTCTGCTGGGAAACCTTGGGTTCTGGCATTCATGTGGACGTTACTTTGACACATACCACCGACCTAGAGATTGTTGCAGATCATGTACACCCCTTCATTGCAATGGTGTTCCCTGATGGCAGTGGCCATCTACAGTGGCTTTCAGCAGGATAATGCACACTGCAAAATTTGTTGAGGTATGGTTTGAGGAACATGATAAAGAGTTCAAGGTATTGCCACCTCCAAATTCCCCAGATCTCAGTCCGCTTGAGAATCTGTGGGATGTCCTGGGACAACGAATCCAATCCATGGACGCCCCACCTTTCAACTAGCTACTGCAAGATAACTTGTTCACGCCAGATACCCCTGGATATGTTCAAAGGTCTTGTCCAATCCATGCCTCAATGCATCAGAACTGTTCTGGCAGCAAAAGGTGGACCTACACGATATTAAGCAGGTAGTTTTAAAGTTGTGGCTATTTATAATGTTAGAAGCTTCTTAGTGCATTTAGAATTTTGGTGACCCCCTTTTAGAAACTTAAAAAATAAATATAAACTCCCCTTTCATCCTGCGGTTTCATGTTCTCAATGTGAGCACCTGGCAACCTTCTTCTGAGATCATTCAAATGGTTTATCGTTGGTCAATCAAATCCTCTCTGAACATTATTGTTTCTCAGTAATTGTCAGCCTGTAGGGATAGTGTCTAGACACATTACGGTGTTGTGGTTTTGGTGCTTGCAGTGTCCATTTAAGGATTTTAATTAATACAATCAGGACTGTTTACTCATGTGGACCCCAATATTGGAATATTGGGAGACTTTGTTTCCAAATGCATATACTGTGCAATTTTGGGCACATGTTCTAAAAAAGATATTATGGCACTAGAAAAAGTGCAGAGATGGGCTTCAAAATTGATAAAAGGATTGGAGCATTTTACTTATGAAGAAAGATAAAAAAATTTAAATCTCTTTGGAAAAAACGGCGACTCAGAGGGTATATGATAACATTATACAAATATATTTGGGGCCAATACAAACCATTGTCTGGAAATATATTCATGTACAGGACTATACATAGGACACAAGATCACGCATTAAGGCTGGATGAAAGGAGATTTTGTCTAAGGCAAAGAAAATATTTTTTTACAGTAAGAACAATAAGGATGTAGAATTATATCTAAAGAGGTGGTTTAATCAGAGTCCATACAGATGTTTAAACAGCAATTGGATAAATACTTGCAAAAACATAACATACAGGGATATAATTTCTAATTAGTGGGGTAATAGCTTCTTGATCGATGGAGATATCAACACAATCCAATAGAACAACCAAACACCATAAACAATCCAGGAATCTCCCACCTTATCCCCAGCAACTGGACGACACTCAGGTCTGGGGTAATAACTGATTTTTATTGTCACATACAGAGCTTTTATGCCATCCCCCATGCAAGGGGTTTCACAGGCAGAACATGCAATGGTTTCAATCCCAAAATCCTTTGTGCCTGAGAGATAATTGCCTGAGTAAACTCCTCCAATTTAATTATCTCTCAAACACAAAAAATCCCAAAAATATCGCATACCCCAAAAGTCCCCCAACCATAAATAGGAACCCCACAAACATATCCAAGAATCACTCAGTTCAGTTTGGTAGATCGGGAACGGCATTGTGTGGAAGATCTGAACGGCCAGACACAGAGTGGTAGCCGAAAATAGTTACCCTGAATAGGTACCCTGGCCGATCTCTGTTCGTGAGGTTCCAGTGCGAAAACCATGCAAGGGAATTTCTTGTTTTCACAATACGAATGCTCACCCTGTTCGGTACATTATATCTCGCTAACGCCGTTCGTGTAGGTGGTTGGGAAACGGAACTGGCAGCTGTCGGCAGTTTACCGGCATTCACCCGAGTGCCAAGCCGAAAAGATTTCCAGGCACTCGACAACCAAGTACTGCTACCCTCGTTTGGGAGACAAGATGGCCGCCATTCTCCCAGTCATGTGTTCAGTTATACGAAATGGCGGTCGCCCAGGAGAGCATTCATTAATTGTTTCCCTTGCGGTTTCGCACTTAAGTGGCTGGTGTTAACATTCTAATGTGGTACAGGGGCGGTCCTTGTTCGGGAGACAAATGGATTCTGTTCGCATGAAGTTTCCCGAACGATCAAAGGGGAACCACACAAGCTTGCAAATGTCCATTCCGCTACAGGGCTCAAGAAGGAATTTTTTCCTAGTTTGTTGCAAAATTAGAAGTGCTTCAGACTGGGTTTTTTGCCTTCTTTTGGATCAACAGCAAAAACATATGTGAGGAAGGCTGAACTTGATGGACGTAAGTCTCTTTTCAGCTATGTAACTATGTAACTGTTTGAGCATCTGATTACTTGTTGTTTTCATTCAACTGAAAATACAATTTATAATGACTTTTCCAGTCTCAAAAATATTCAACCACCTGAATAGAATCCCTCACAACAGCACAAATATGCAAGATGAGTGTTGTCTCAAGCGCGCCTGATGCAACTAATCAAGTTAAATCATTAGTTGAACCATGAGTGCTTGAGCTGGAACATTTTAAAAAACGGAACTGGCTAGGGGTTTGTTGAGTGTCACATTTGACTGTATGTTAGAAATATGTTGAAAGTCGAAAGAATGGTCCACAAAATTAAGAGAAGAGATCAAACAAGGAACAAGGTACAAAAAGATAGCAAAGGCACTGCATGTTCCTAGAGACACTGTTGGAAGCATAGTTTGCAAGTTTAGAGTTGAAGGATCAGTGGTTACACTACCTGGATGGGGCAGAAAAATGAAGTTGCAACCAGTTTTCTTTTTTTTTTTTTTTTTGAGAAGGCAGGTTGTAAAAAACCCTTGAGTGACCACAAAAGACCTACAGTAAGACATGGTGGCAACAGGGACTGAGGTTTCAGTGAGCACAGTAAGGTCTGTACTAAACGCAGAAAGTTTCCAAGACATACACCAGTACTGACCCAAAAGCACACAAGAAAAGTTAGCTCTAATATGTGCAAAATCACATAAATAAGCCACAGAAGGTTTGGAATTCTGTTCTGTGGAGTGATGAAAAAAAAATGGAACCTTTCTGCATGATAGATCAGTGGTATGTCTGGATAAAAAAGAATACACTGAAAAGAACACTACACTGCTTCGGAGCTGCTTTGCATCCTCTGGAAACCTGTAGTGTGTGAAGAGCAAGATGGATTTATTGAAGTTTCAGAAAATCCTAGTAGAAAACATCCTGCTATCTTGGACCTTCCAACAAGACAATTCCCCCAATGCTTGGTTGCAGAAGAAATCCTGGAACATTCTACAGTGGCCATCACAATCACCATCACCTGTGATGGGATTTGAAGCATGTTGCAGCATGCAAACCCAAGAATATTACTGAACTGGAGGCCATTGCTCATGAGCAATGGGCTAAGATTCTTCAGGAAGGCTGACGGAATCTGGTGTCTGGCTATGCATCTCCTTTGCAGCAGGTCATAACTGCAAAAGGTTGCTCTACTAAGTACTAAAGATGCTTTCCGTGAAGGGATTGAATAATTTTGAGACTGGAGAAGTCATTATAAATTGCATTTTCAGTTGAATTTGGGGAAACCACTTGAAGCATTCATTGTGTTGAGCTATTTCCACTGTTTTTGTTTAATTTGTTAATTGCAAATAGCTAAAAGTCTGTAAATTTTGACATTAAACCTGATTTTCAATGTATGTTGAATCATTTTTATTACAACTGTATGTGATCATGTAAACAACTTCATTTAATCTTTATAAATCTAAGCCCTGGACAGTGATAGTAGCAAAACTGCCAACCATTGGTATATGCACATAAAAGGTCAGAGGTTAATCAAATATGTGATTTTAAGTCACATTAAGTCTCCCCAGCTGTTCCCACCTCCGATCTCCGTACCAGCACTTTATGTAGTCTACCTCAAAATAAAATAAAGCAGCCCGATCATCCTTTTCCTACAGAGCACCGCAATTATGGAACGACCACCCGCACACTTTCAATCTTCCCCAAGCCTAAAGTCCTTTAAGATGCACCTGTCATGGTTGATTATATATTTCCTGTGACGAAGTGCCCTTCGCCACTTGTGCCTGGAGAGGACTGCTTGCCCGCCTCTTGCCCTGTGACTATGGCCCCTGGGATGTATTGCCCTTTAAAGACATGATTTGGGCATAATGGATTTGTGTTGTGCTGCTGCTGGCCCTTTAAGAACCATCTGGGGACATACTGTGGAGTTACTGGGTGGCCACCATTTCCTGTATCAGAAGCACATGGTGAGAACAATGGATGGCGGCCATTTTAACTCACAGACACTGTTTGGACTTTTCAACACGGTGCCATCTCGCCAGTATTTGGTGCACAGAGACATCGTGCAGTGGTTTTGGACTATACAGCAGGGGACACATTATACAGTGATTGTTTTTCATTTAGCCTGTATATGTTCTGCAGAATCTGCATGAAACTGTATTTTCCAAAGTACTGAACGGATCTGGGTGAATTTTGGATATGTGGTTCACCCAGATCCCCCGGTTCCAAGGATATACTTTTTATGGGGTTATTGCATGTTTTGGGGTCCCTGTGATTTGTATTTTAGAAGTTATGAATGCTGTAAAAATTGTAATGTTTCTGGCGAGCAGATAATTGAGCTTTGTGTATTGTAGAAACTCAATTATCTAGCCTGGCCCAGAGGAGGAGTTTTGTGTTGCATAAATTGTGAGTTCTGTGTGCCAGTAAATCAGTCTTGTTCCAGCATTAAGCCTTGGCTCATGTTTGGGGGAAAGGATACCTACACTCTGGGGATTGCTATAATCACTTACTCCCCAGAGGAAGCTCTTGCAATAGCTTGATTTGTTCCTGCTCTCTGGGGAAAGAGAGGTTCACCCACTGGAAGCTGGATCCTGGCCTTGGGTCCAGGGTGGGTGGAGACAGCAGAGACCCCGGCGCAGTTGCATCGCTGGAAGTGGGGTCTGCAGTGTTGATGGTGTCGGTTGGAGTGCTTGGAGTCCTCAGCGAGCACTAGGAGCATCGATTGGCGGAGGTACTCAGTCGGAGTGCCAGCGTTCCGTCACATTTGGTGGCAGCGGTGGGATGGCTTCCTAGTGCGAGGACCAGCAGCTCGGAGACACCGGTAACGTGTGGAGTTACGGATTTATAATTGAGGGCAACGCTAGCCTCTGCGCAGCGTCCCTACCTACAGCAACATGGAGCTAGCAAGACCCTGGACAGCAGCCAGTGAATTGCAAATCCGCCTGTCACAGTGCTATGAGGGTGCTGATTTCATGAAGGAAGTAAAGGCGCGGCTGGTCTGGTTTGGCCCAAACCCTTCAGATGAGGTGGTCCATCAAGTGATGCGCATGTTGAGTGCTGAGAACCAAGACGCACGGAACTTTGAGTACCAACTGTGGAGTTTGGGGGTATTGACACCCCGTCTCCAGCGACAGAGTGAGTTACAGGGAGAGGAGAGCAGCGACCTCCCATCCCAGCGGCAGTGCACCGTACAGAGGGAAGAGACAACCGGTCTCTCTCCCCAGCGGCGGCCTGAGTTCCAGGAGGAGGTGATGGTAGATCCCTCCCCCGTACAGCAACCAGCGTCCTGGGGAGGGGAGGCAACCGGCCTCCCTCTCCAACAGCAGCCGGAGGTGGGCGACCTCATAGACTTGTCCTGGGGACACACAGAGATGGCAAGCGGAGATGGGACCGAAGTCTCTCTGCCGGCCCTACAGGGATGCTGGGCAGTCAGCCCAGGTCCCCAGCGGCAGCATAATATACAGGGAGAGGAGACAACTGGTCTCTCTCCCCAGCGGCGGCCTGAGTTCCAGGAGGAGGTGATGGTTGATCCCTCCATCTTACAGCAACCAGCGTCCTGGGGAGTGGGGGCAACCAGCCTCTCCCTCCAACAGCAGCCAGAGATACCGGGAGAGGGGGAAGACAAACCTAACCACACTGGCGCAGATGGGACCGCGGTCTCTGTGCCAGTCCTACAGGGAGGCTGGACGGGCGGTCCAGATCCCCAACCAACCCCGCAGGGATGCCAGGAGGAGGAGGTAAGCGAAACTTCCCCTCCCCAGCTACATCCCAACCGGGTCCTGGGGGCAGTGGATGAGCCTGCGATACCCACTGACCCCCTCCCAGCAGAAGAGCTGGCATCTGGGAAGAGCTTTGTTAGCCTCTGCCCCCCCTTTTCCCCTGTATCAGAGCCTGACTTACCACGGGTTACCCCAGTGGAAGAGCTGGCAGCAGGGCAGAGCGCCGCTGGCCTCTGCCCCCCAAGCAACACCAGCAGTTTGCCTAGCTGCACCAGGGAGACCGAGAGTGCTGCGCTGTCCCACTACAAACTTGAACCTACAGGCCAGTACCATTTATTGTGGGGGGGTTACTCTGCGTATTTTTCTTTGTGGGTGGGCTGCCCGACTAATCTAGGTACTGACCGGCAGAAGGTCAGGTACCTGTTTAGTCTTCCCCCCAAAGGGAAGATGTGTGACGAAGTGCCCTTCGCCACTTGTGCCTGGAGAGGACTGCTTGCCCGCCTCTTGCCCTGTGACTATGGCCCCTGGGATGTATTGCCCTTTAAAGACATGATTTGGGCATAATGGATTTGTGTTGTGCTGCTGCTGGCCCTTTAAGAACCATCTGGGGACATACTGTGGAGTTACTGGGTGGCCACCATTTCCTGTATCAGAAGCACATGGTGAGAACAATGGATGGCGGCCATTTTAACTCACAGACACTGTTTGGACTTTTCAACACGGTGCCATCTTGCCAGTATTTGGTGCACAGAGACATCGTGCAGTGGTTTTGGACTATACAGCAGGGGACACATTATACAGTGATTGTTTTTCATTTAGCCTGTATATGTTCTGCAGAATCTGCATTAAACTGTATTTTCCAAAGTACTGAACGGATCTGGGTGAATTTTGGATATGTGGTTCACCCAGATCCCCCGGTTCCAAGGATATACTTTTTATGGGGTTATTGCATGTTTTGGGGTCCCTGTGATGTATATTTTAGAAGTTATGAATGCTGTAAAAATTGTAATGTTTCTGGCCAGCAGATAATTGAGCTTTGTGTATTGTAGAAACTCAATTATCTAGCCTGGCCCAGAGGAGGAGTTTTGTGTTGCATAAATTGTGAGTTCTGTGTGCCAGTAAATCAGTCTTGTTCCAGCATTAAGCCTTGGCTCATGTTTGGGGGAAGGGATACCTACACTCTGGGGATTGCTATAATCACTTACTCCCCAGAGGAAGCTCTTGCAATAGCTTGATTTGTTCCTGTTCCTGCTCTCTGGGGAAAGAGAGGTTCACCCACTGGAAGCTGGATCCTGGCCTTGGGTCCAGGGTGGGTGGAGACAGCAGAGACCCCGGCGCAGTTGCATCGCTGGAAGTGGGGTCTGCAGTGCTGATGGTGTCGGTTGGAGTGCTTGGAGTCCTCAGCGAGCACTAGGAGCATCGATTGGCGGAGGTACTCAGTCGGAGTGCCAGCGTTCCGTCACATTTCCTATCTGTTCTATGTTACATTTTGTATATATTGTGTATTAATATTGTTTTTGTATTTTATTGTACCCTATTGTATCAATGCAATGTTTTGTGGATCCAGGACATACTTGAAAACAAGAGAAATCTCAATGTATCCTGCCTGGTAAAATATTTTATAAATAAATAAATGAATATTTGTAATCCAGTAGACTGAATTGCTGTTTGAGCTATGTGCATGAAATTTGAAACTGTCTTTGTTCGCAGCCCTCATACTTTAAGGAATGGTCTTTAAAAGGAGGTGGGCAGATGGTATATTTTAATTAGGTAGACAGCTTCTTCTATTGATTCAAAGTTACTCCTTTGTCTACACCAGGGGTAGGCAACCTACGGCACTAGTGCCATGCACGGCACTCGCGGTGCCTTTGCACGGCACTCAAGGCTACAAGAGCCAAACAGGCTCTGGCCTGTCAGGAGTCCCAGTGAAACGTCAGAAATCTGCTAATATGAAAAGGTGGTGAAGGACAATCCTCCATTTATGCATTGCAGCACCTAGAGAAAGTGATCTCAGATCACTTCCTCCCAGCACTTGTGAATGGGAATCCACACTGGAGTAGAGCAGCCCACAGCTTCCTGTTGCAGCTTCTGGTCCCCACGAAAACCCAGGGAAGCCTCAGAGCTACAGAATAACCCTCCCCTCATACAAATAATACAAACACACACACAGTCCACACAAACACAACACCACCAACAATCCACATACATGCACACAACCCCACATGCAGCCTCTCACATGCAATACCCCAAACAGCCCCAAACATACACACATTAACAAATACACAATGTGACATATCCATCCACACACAATACCACAAGCAGCCCCCATACACAGCCCAAATTCATACGTATTATACATGATACCACAAACTATTAATGAACATGATATATTTATTAATGATACAATATAATAGCTCATATAAGCACAAATACAACGATACAAAGCAAATGCAGTAAAAATAACACAAGCAGAATACTGCAGCATACACACCTCAATTTAAAGAAATAGGACCGACACGCTACAGGACATCATAATCATATTTCGGTACAGTGCTGCTAAAAGGTTGCCTACCCCTGGTCTACACCTATATTTTTTTTTATTTTTTCCACGTTAACTTTTTCCAAAACCCAAATTGTTGGGCTTGGACCAACAAATAATAATATCAAATATCATGTAAGGATGAGCAAAAGCCAGACATAACAATACCACGCATTAAATACATAAAAAGCAATGCAGACAAATGGTTCAAGACTGCGGACCAGATATCCGGTTAACCAATCTCAGATTTTGTTTTAATGCATTTGCTGAGGCTCTCCCTAAGTTAAAGGTAATACGGATGTGGATTTTATGCTCACTATGCCAAAAGGGGTATCAGTTACACCGCGATGACGAGGCCTAAAGATGTCTGAAACAATTGTCCGTGGTTGATGTATCTCTCATGCAGGGAGTACATGCCAGCTTTTAAGATTGGACCTACCTTGTGTGGGATCAGTCTCATATGAAAATGGTATAGGTTCTCTCTGTAATGGCACAAGGGAGCAAAACGTTTTTGAGACCTGAGCCGGGACTAACCGAATGGCAAACTATTGCGTTTCTCTGAGCTTTAGTCCATTCTCAAAGTTTTCCTATTCTCAGTTTTTTTGCTATTAGCAATAAATGTATAACATTGGCTAAATATAATAAAAGGTCTAACAAATGTGGGCAAAGTTACCCGAAACATTAAATCTTCCACAAACCTTCCGAAAGGATTCTGTTCCTTGGTCATAAGCCAAACCTATATATAGCTCAGTGTGTGTATGTGTGGCATGTCGCTACAATATTGTATTCAGTGTCGCAGTGTTGCTTCTTGATTAAACACCTTATAAACCAATAAATATTGTCCAGAACATCTGTGGATTTTCCGTTTCTTTTAAAGTTCCATATTGTGTCGCGGTACAAAAGTTTCTTATCTCTTGCCTCCTATTGATCAGAGTCTGGGCAAGGCAATTTGATATATATTTTTTTTATTAATTAAATAAACAGATCATAATCCCTATTAACCTTCAGCTCAGATTAAACTGTATTAAATATTTTTTTATCAGTATAGATTTCATATTTAATTTTTTTTGTCTGTTAAATGCATGTTTTTTTATGTTTTTTTGGCTTTTCCCACCTTGAATAACTTTTTTTTTTTAAATGTATTGACAATTTTTCAGATGCTCAATACACAAGCAGTAAACTGTACAGGATAATAAAGCATCATTGAGAAAACCAAGTACAATGTAGGTTGTTGACATACTTAGATGGCATGCAATAGTATTGCAGTACATTGTTACATCATCTGGCACAACATGGTGGACACATCTTGACATATCAGTACAATTTCATCTGTTGTCCAAGTAAAGCCCAGGTACTAACCTTGGATAACGGAACAGGGTTAACCGGGGAGGATAGGAGGGGGAGTTTATAGGGGGGGGGGGAGTTCTTAAGTAGTATATAGTGAAGTATTATATATTGTAGGGAAATGTAGTATGTGCGTTCCTGCATGGTTTCAGTTGTATATATCCATGTGAATATTTTTTTTTATTTTTAACCAACTTTGTTGTTGCCGGAGTGTTATATGGGTAAAGGGTAAGATGCTGCCTGCCACCAGGCCCCCCGGGGCATGTGGCTGCTAGATCTGCTGGTGTTACAGATTCCGGCACCCCCCTCAATCAGAGATTGTGGCGCCGCACCCTATCTTCCAGGTCAGCCACTTTCATTTCCATGTGTGCCCATTTGTCTTCCAGGCTTTCCGCATGGTCTGCCAGATCATTGTGTGCTGATGTAAATTCGGCCATTTTGGATTCCACATGTGCTGTGTGGCGGCCTTGCGCAGGGAGTCCATAGAGTGTTGCCAGGATGTAATCAGCTTTTGGGAGAGGGCATCAAGAGCCTGTGTGAGGTAGCTCTGGGTCAGACCTCTCCTCCAGGAGAGCGTAACAGGAACAGCTCTTAGAAGAGCTAGTGATTAGAACCCAGGGGAGTATACAGAGTATAGCAATCCCCAGTGTGATTATAGCAGTTCCCTACAACATGAGACAAGGCTGCGAGTTGAGGGTAAGAAGGTCTGAAGGTTTAATGGTACAGGTTGGCTTTTATACAATTCTCCAGGCCAGAGGAACACCCCCTGGACCTGATGGGGCACAGGAACAAAAAGGGCAAACCAATCAGAACAAACATACAGTCTGTGATACGCCCATGTACAGCACACAATCCCTCCCCTCTGCTTGGGAGATAATTGAGTAAAGTTCTGTAAGTAACTCAATTATCTCCAGGCAGAAAAAACAAATTTTTCACAAAGTTCAGAAAGTACCCCAAAGCATAACATACCCCCAAAAATGTGACATCCTCAGATAGCTCTGATCTGGGTGACCAACATATCCAAAAATCACCTAGATCGGTTCAGTGGTTTGTTTTTTTCATGGAAGTCACTTTCTAACATGTCTTTTTGCAGGGCCCATAGTCTTTGGGCAGGAGACTAGCCAGCAGGCCCCTCCAAAAACAGGTGGCAAAATTGCTTTCATCACAGTAGGGTTATTTTATTTTAATGACTGGTGGCTAATGGTATGAGGATCCTTAGCCACCCAGTGGTTGGGGTTGCAAAATGGCACAACTTTGCAGGGTCTACAATGGAATGTCCACCCCTTAAGTATACTTCATTAGAGCTGCCATCCTACCGCCTATGGGTGAGAACTGGGGGAATTATAGTAATTATAGTATTATAGTAATAGCCCCACCCTGTTTGGGGACATTAGGTTCCCGCTCTGGTGTGGGGACATTAGGTTCCCGCTCCATTAGGGGTCCTCATTATTGGACCAGAAGGTCTACTGTATGATACCAAACGCCCCTTGTTTAGTAAGTGATCTGCCCCTCACTTAATGCCTATGGAAGGGGGCCTTTAATGTTTAGTAGATAATGTTTAAATGTTTAGTAGATATGCCCCCACTATGAGGCAAGGTAAAAAAAATATAGACCCCCCCACACACACACACACTCACCCCATAGGCTTTTTTTTAATTTTTTGTTAACTAGCACATTGTTAACCTTTGCACTGCAGACAGTTTTCTAACTTGCACTCCTAACACCAGCTGCTAACACTGCCAGCAGGCATATATTTTGGATATTTAAAATCTGGGCTCGTATTTGAAGCATCCATTTGACCCAGCAAAATTTTGGATCAAATTCAGGATTATACGGAGCATCCAATGCAAAATCCAGATATCATCAAATAGCGAGAACAGTGTCTGGATTTGGCAGTCTCAGTGGTCCCGTAGAGCACCGGAGGATTTTGCCAATTCGGTAAAGGGCTATTTGGAGTAAGTAAATAACTGTGTTAAAGTTATCCTGAATCTGGTGTATGAAACATTGAGTAATAAGGTACACCATCCGTATATTTCATGAACAAACAATAGCAAGATCTGCATATTCATAACTTCGTTATCATTTCACATTGTGTCAATTCACAGCTAATCACTACATATGAGCAGGAGGCTCTTATTAACAGAAAAGAAAATAACACAAACATGGTTGTGAAGCTAAAGACGTAGCTTCTATTAGAAGAGTATATTTAGAAGTGAAACATATGTTTGCTTCCAGAATCCTGAATGTTGAGTCATCGTCACAGATTCTCTTAGCAATAGTCACGTAACTGTCAATATGCGTAATCACTTTATTGATTTTTTATTGAGTTTTTGTCGGCAGGTTTGATATTAACTATGCTTTTTTCTTTTGCTGTGTGTATTTCCTCGGCTCTTGTTAAATTCACAGAGATTTTTATTGCTTTACAGTCATTTCTTTCAAATGCAGTAGTGTCTATGCTTGTGCACGGAAAATGTAATTTCGTTTGTCCAAATCGATGTCTGAAAAAAAATGTTTCTGGCAATTCGGCTTGTGTCCATGTCGCGTTTCCATTTTCATTAAATTTGTCCATTCCATAATTTTGGGAATAACCTACTAGACAAACTTAAAAGGTGAAAAAAATGGAAATACTTTGATTTTTGCATCATTTCGTTCACAGATCAAGTGAAAAGAAGTAACAGATAACAGATAAAGAGACCCAAGCAGGATCAGTAAATCATCTATATTTATATATTACATATTTATGAAATCTATAATAATATGAAAATATATAAATAAAGATTTACAGTTCCTCTGTTTTGTTCACAATATCCATGACTCTGCCCTAGCCGTCAATCATCCCTTCTTTTGGAGTCACAAATGGAACTCTGAATCACGAACCGTTTTGTGTGTTTTTTGTCTGTTTTGCGATTCATCCATGCAGCATTTTCTATCATTTCTGAGTTCTGCTTGAACTGAATACACAAGTATTAGAGTGACCACTTCACTGAGCATTGGGATGTTGGCCAACGCTTTAAAGTAGGGAAAGCTATTTACTTTGGGGCATAATTTGATGAAGGTTCAAACTTTACACTACTCCATCACTAGCCCATTTACTACAAATAAGGCCAATGAGAAACTCATCATGTATGTGCTACCGTGACCTTGTTACACTACCAACTCTTGTACCAACACCTCTAGTGCCACCACCGCTAAGTGCCACCAGAAAGTCACTGTTGTGCTGCCTCACTAGCCTCTGGTGCACCACTGAACACCTACGGTTCTGCCATAGCTTGTATTTTAAGAGAATGCACCAACATGTTCCCCTATATCACCAATATTTTAATTCCCAACAGGGGAATTACTCTGACCGAATACCTTCTCTGAGAATCTCTCCCACATCCAGCAAAGTTTGAGTGATCATAGCCCATTTCCAAACATCAGCCAGGACTTATTGAAGGGTAAACAATATGCAGTTTTATTGAAGAAAACACAGACTTATATAGATAGACCTCCAGCTTTGGGTCTCCAGCAGAAGTATAGACAATCCCGCCCAGGCGCCTCTGTGTCTGGGAGAGAATTGAAATAAATAATTATCTCCCAGACACACAGATACATAACACAAATATACACAGAACACAAAGTTATACATGAGGAATATACATATGGTATCCCCTGATAACTCATCCCTGAGTGCCCAATCTGTGAAAATGGCGATATGATCCAATGTACGTAGTGGAAACGCCATTCAGCTAAAGTGTTGACTGGCCGCGGCTAAGATTTAATCTGAAAATAGTTCCACTTGGTACTAGCGCTAGATATCCCTTTATTTTTACAGTCGGCATGCCAATGAAGTCGAGTGGCTTGCAGTCTGGGTTCTTTCGCTGGGGAACACCGGCCGGTTCGCGGGGAAGCCATATTATGTGATTATAGTTCCTTTTAGCAATAGTTCTTCACACTGAGCAGTCTTTACATGTTTATACACTGCTTGACTCTAACACAGGGAGAAAACCTGTATTTTGCAGTCATTCATTAAATACCATTGTTTCAGTTATTCACCCAGTGTTCCGTACACGCTGATTCCTAATATTGAACAAAAATTATACATTTAGATACAATTATATTTATTTTTTGTTGAGACAGCAGAAAAAAAACTACTTAAGAAGAGCAGAATTTAAAAAAAAAATTTTTTATGGGTATTTCACAATTTATTATTTTTTTAAATTTCTATATGAACAGCTTATACGTAAATATTCTTCGTTTTCAACTTTCTGTTCGTCCGTTGAACATAAACTCCACTATTGGTGTGATACAAACCCAATTCCTCTTAAATGATCCCACATGTTATTCCAGTGAGACCGGAGTCCTTATTTTCACCAACAGCTGTAAGTATGATTAATAAATGATGATTTTTACCTCTGGATGTCGAACAAGAAGGAGTGTTTGTGTTTTCCCCGGAGGGGATCTTTGACAAAAACAGAGACTGTTGTGGTTTTAAGTGATTTGTTGAATGGTTTTCAAAGTCACAGTTAATTTTTTAACAGTATGATATTTTATTTATAATATGTTTTATGTATATTTTATTATATTTTCATTACTTGAAATTTTAGTTAGCGGGTTAGCTTCATGAGATGTTATAGTATAGTAGGTATTTTCTGAAAAAACGGGTTCATCCAAAGTTCAAAGCTTTTGGACTATTAAGAGAACACTCAAGGCACTATAAACACTAGCCCATTTCAGTGGTTTTGGTGGCTGAAGTGCCCTGGTTCTCTCACAGGTTAAGTAGTCAAACCAATCAAGAGCAGTTTGACAAATGACTTGTGGTCTACCAGGTGCCGTGTAGGGCCAGCTTATTGGCAAAGAGCGTTAGCTGAGTTAAGTTACGCACCGCTGAGCTAGGCTCAGTGCTGCATGTTCTGGAGACCCAGGAGATGACTAGCTCTCGCTGGACCTCAGGTAAGCTGTCAAACCATTCTTTAAAAGTTAGTGGGCTGTAGTGGTTATGGTGTACTTTTAAATCTGATAAATAAAATGCAGAAACAATTTTTTTTGTATATATTGCAGCAAACTGATTATACAAATGTAAATATTATCTAAATTTATTTTTATGTGTTTTAATTACGATTCCTGGGAATAGGTGAGTGAAAAGTCTCCAGGTTTTATAAATTATGCAACAGGTTATGTTTCTTTTTATTGTTGTGCAACCTAAAGCGCCTTTATTCCTCTTTGGACAGAGTAAAAATATTTTTTGTAAATATATTTTGCAAAAAGAGAGAAATAGCAATGAATAAATAAATAAAAAATACTTTGCACTTTTTACATACAAATATGGGAGGGCATAGAAACTAGATTTTAAAGGACTCAATGGAGGAATTTTTTTCAAAATATTGCAAACATTATTTTTTTGGCACAATTGATTAATTCTAGTGAATTTTTTGGACTGTTTCATTTTTTTTGCTCTGTTTCATTAATTTTGTATTACGTTTTGGTGGTGCAACAAATGTATTAAACTTTCTAACAAGTGGTCTGTTTTGTCTTTCTTCTTTATACCACATTACTATTGATCCTGCTCCCCACCCTGAGGTCTCCTTGCCTCCACGGAAGACTTGCGCTGCAGCCGTGACTCATGCGGCTACCACTAATCGTGCACTCAAAATGGCAGAGGCCAAATGCAGTTGGACGCTGGAAGGGGGATCTGGTGTGCTGCTTAGATTGGACAATCTCTATGAGCAGTTCTAGCAGAGTCTGCAGCACAGGTGCCTCCTACAATACAAGCTTCCCCAGCAAACTCACCTGCCCAGCCGTCCCGAAGTTCCAGGGACCGACGCTTGGCCACAGGCCCTATGACGGCCTGTGAGTCGCTTAGCTTGTTTTATTTCACTGTTTTTAATTTCTACCTAGACATGTTTGCCTAACATGACAACGATTATTATGCTCTGATTGTAAGCCTGTTTTCACTTGTATTGTTTCGCACCATATGTCATTGCTAATTCGTGCATGTCTCACTGCACTTCCAAAATAAAAAATGTAAAGAAAAAGAAATGTCAGAAAATTGCAAAATAGATTTTAATAGTTCATGTGATTAATGCCGTGTGTTTGCCAGGAAACACTTGTAACAAATTCATTATTAAATTAAAGATATATAACATCCCTTGGCAAAAAAATTAAAAATAAACATGAACTGATAAAAGTACCTTTCGTTTTTCACATAGAAGAAAATGCATGTTTCCTAAACAAACGGTCGAATGTCCCTGTTTTTTTTTTTACTTGTAAGTTTACGTGTCAAGCACCCAAATCCTCCAGCCTAGTTTTTGAGGTCCACCATCAACGCCTCGTAATTGTGTTTACTATGATGTGACACCCAAAGTACCTTCTGTACAAAACTGAATTAAATTATCCACTGGACATTGGATGTGAAATTCCTGTAACAATGTTATTTGGCACAATAAATACAAATCTGTTTGTGAGCATTTTTCCGTTTCCCTGTAAAATAGTTTTCACTGCTTTTAGTATTATCTGATATACATACATTTGATCTTTACATATTAGCAGTGAATATATTTTACATTTAGCAAATAACAATGTATACAATAGATTTTTTAAACTATGCGAAACAATCCATACATAGTTTTTAAATTACAAAATTGAGCAGTTACCAACAGAGAACCTTCAAATTAGCCTGTAGGCTCCAGTACTGAAGGCCTGCAGTGGGGCCCCAATAACGACAGACCACTTGGTATGGATGAAACAGGCCACAGCATTTATTGAGTGTGTGTTGTGTGGCCTGGTGCTACCCTGTCTTCCATTTATTTCATGTACATGTATGTACGTAGTGGGGAATCGCGATGTAGCCTAGAACATAAACTAACCCCATTCAACCCCCCAATAACGACAGACCACTTAGTATGGATGAAACAGGCCACAGCATTTATTATCATAAACTAAATTACTGCATAACACATCCATAACTTGATTTATTAAATCTCTTCTTTTTCTGTAACCAAAACCGTTAGACATAAATAGGCATAAATTAACATATATACATATCTAACTCCACACATAGTGTTATACAGTGACCCAACCGTCCTTGCCAATAAACATACAGTGGTTCCTAATCACCACTTCCTCTCACCTCCCCCCTCGTCATTAAAATCATATCTTTCCAATGCCCGCCATCAGCCGACCTTATCCACGACACCGCAGGCAACCTAATGTTAACTGTATTATTGTTATTTTGTGACGTAAGCAGTTTACTTAAAATAAAAAATGACCAAATCTTTCCTTTAAATCACTATATCTGTAATACTAACAATAGATAGATAGATCCACTTTAAGACGTGTATGTGGTTTATGGTGGAACTGGTAATATTGGCTGAAATAATTCAATAGGCCGTTATAGAGGCATCTCTGACATATTTACAATACATTTCACCAGTGTTTGAAATGATTTGCTGTTGGGTAAAGACATCCCGTCCAGATGGTCCTAGTGAGTGGAGGTCGTCTTTCAGAATGAACAGAAGGACTTAGCAGTTGTTACATTTTAGCAGCATATGCTTCCTCTGAGATACCTTAACATGAGGTTGTTGTGACACAACATGATACCTGATACAGATGATTAGACATTTTGACAATTTAAAGGGCTAATGATGATTTCAGGTAAATATAATCCTGTTTGAATCATTTTTAGATTTTTAGCCTACATTTGAAACAGATTGCCTTGAAGACAATTCTGGTGGCTTTTACTGTGACATCAAGAATATTCTACATTACAGTTTTCAAACTGTCTGGGGCGATATATTAATGTGTCGGCTACATAGTCTGTACCACTGCATGTAGGGTGAAAGAGCAGATGGACCGCGGTAGGGGAGCTTCTTTTTCCCCTACCCAGTCTAACAGGAAATGCTCAGTGGGTAGTGGAAACAGAAGCTTCTCTACCGCGGTCTTCCTGCTCGGCCACACTACATGGAGAGAGGTGAGGCTGAGCAGCAGGGTGAGTGCAAGGATTTTTGGCTACACAGGCAAAGATGCATTTTGCCACCCTCCCCCTTAAAAAAAAAATGCATCTTTACCTGTGTGCCCCCTCGTAACCCCCATTTTGAATTTCTTACCCTTTTAAGTGTATTTAATCCCCCGTTAATTTGTTTTTAATGCGTCTTCACCTGTGTGTCTCTTACAGCCCCCTTGTGTCCCATATCATCCCCACTACAACTTATTTTCACCAGCCTTTGAGTGTCTCTTTCTTCCCTCATTACATTTCTGTGCCTCTTTCTTTCCCCCAGCCCTATTCTGTTGCCTGTTTTGTGTGTCCCTCCCCCCATGGCCCTTTGTATGTCTTTTTCCTCCCATGCTTTACAGATATAGATATATAGCAACACACAACCATACAAACACACAGTCAAACATATATATGATATGCAGGCCCACAATCAAACAAACACAGTCATACAGGCACACAGTTATACAACCTACACATACAGATATCCCCTGGACTTCAAGGAAGGGGAGGCATGACTGCTGCCCTGCAGTAAGGGGTGGGAATATAAAAGATACAATGTTGCCTATATAGTGGGATATAAGAGGGAGAGCAGGGGGGTGGGACTCACCAGTGCAGAAGGAGCAGTCTGGAACAGTTTTCAAAGTTTCAGAGCCCTTTAGCTTCTAGCCTTCTGCTGTAAAAAAAAAAAAAAAAAAAGCATTTAGTTACTTTACTCCAGTGTTAACTGCAAGCTAGGCCTTCCCTGCAAGATGGCTGATTTGTCAAGGGAGGCTTTGCTGGGGGTGCTGCAGGCCTACCTGGCTTCCAATGGATCCGGTTCTCTGGCAGAGCTGATGGCCGACCTTCCCCAGGCCCGGATGGAAGTGGAGCAGCCGGTGGCGGAGACCCCTTCTCTGGCCCGCGGGAGAAGGCCGAGGCGTTCTAGGCCTCCTTCCCGCCTTTCCCCCAGTCCGGTGCGTAGAGGAGGGGGATCGGAGGCCGGGACCAGCGGGCTGCAGCCGGCGCCGGAGCATGGAGGCGGTGATGGCGGATCCCGGGCTTCCAGGAGGCAGCCGCGGGTGGTGAGAGCTGCGGTGAGGCGGGCCCAAGATGGCGGAGCGCGGGAAGAGCGCTCGCGCAGTCCTCCTTCTCTTCCGGTCCGGCAGGAAGTGACGCATCGACGTCTGACGTCCGGGCGGTGCGTGGAGACGCCGGACGTCACAAGGGGCGCGTACGTGACGGACGCACGGCGCACAGTGCGGACGTCACAGGCCCCACCGGAGAACCCGGAAGTGCACGGAAATGCGGCGCCGGAGCCCCCAGGGGAGCCGTGGGGGCGCCCAAGATCGGGAACGGAGGGTTGTACAGCCCAGGAGAAGGCTGGGGGCGGATGCCCTGCAGCAAGGAGAGCCCAGAACTCGGGAGCTGCCGGACAGGAGTCCAACATGGGACAGCACCCAGAGGAGGCTGCAGGAGGACTCGGAATCTGGATCAGAGGAGGAAGAGTTGGACCAGAGGACGGCTCCCAGACCTCGCCAACCTGAGCAGGCTACCGTGGCAGGTCCACTAAGCGGTGAGTTGGCTTGCGCTAGCGCTTGGGGTAGCCTAGCTGGGAGACAGGGTGCGCTAGGGCAGGAGCAGGCTGCGGATAGGGAATTGTTGCGCTTGCTCAGGGCAGTGGTAGATAGGTTGCCAGCTGCGCATAGCCAATCAGGGGACGTGCGCAGGGTGCTGGAGGAGGCTCCAGCCGATAGGGCTCAGGCGGGGGCGGGGGGTTCCGTCCCTCTCTACCAGGTTGTGAACTATCCCCCTTGGGCATGCATGTCCCAGGGGAGACACGGGATAAGATTATTAAAGGGGAATTTGTGGATTTTTTGTCACTGGTTTCCCCAGACAGGGATTCTGTGGATCGACCACGTCGTGGCGAGCCACAGGACCCTGAGAAGGGTAAGCAAATCCCACGAACGTTTGGGAATTGGTTACAGGGTTTAGCGGTTTTCGCAAGTATTCTGACCCGTCGGTTCCCGGATAGGGCGCCGCCGCTGTTCGGATACTTGGATCTGATTTGGGGTGCGTATAAGGTGTATGGCGGGCAGAGCTGGTTCCGTTACGACCAGCAGTTCCAGCAGAAGATGGCGGCATGTCCTGGATTGGACTTCGGCACGCAGGATGGCAGCCTGTGGCTGTTACTCATGACGCCTAGTCGTCCGGCGTCCCGCCATGCAATGCTTCAAGAAGGCGAAGCAGTCCATTCCCAAGGCAGGGTCACGAGAGGATGGTTCCAAAGGGGAGGACACCAGTGAGCGATGCCGCGGTGTTGGAGGAAGGGTTTTCAGTCGGATTCTGGATCCCCTTTGTCTTCTCGGCGGAGCCACGGTTGGCAGATAATCTTCGGTCGGTCAAGGGTAAGGAGGAAGTTTTGGGTGCCAAGTTGGGAAAAGAATTGTCATTGGGGCGCATGGCGGCCCATTTCCCAACTTGCGGGTACCCCCTATTTCCCAACTTTCGGGTATCGCCCTTGGGGCTGGTACCTAAAAAGGAGCCTGGCTCCTTTCGGTTGATTCATCACCTATCCAACCCGGCTGGGAGGTCGGTGAACGATGATATCGATAAGGAATTCAGCAGGGTGCGTTATGCTTCGTTTGACAGGGCCCTGTCATTGGTTAGGGAAGCGGGTTGGGGGCACTCCTGGCTAAATCAGACATCGAATCGGCCTTTCGGTTATTGCCGGTTCACTCAGAATGTTATCACCTGCTAGGTTGTCAATTCCAGGGGTCGTTTTTCTACGACATGTGCCTTCCCATGGGTTGTTCGATATCGTGTTCTTATTTTGAAATGTTTTCCTCATTTTTGGAATGGTCTGTGGTTCAGTATTCGGGTTTGGATTCGGTGACGCACTCTTGTTTGTGAGTCCTCGGGAGGGTGACGGATGTTCTCGGTTGTTGTCGGCCTTCCGCGCAGTGTCCGCGTGGTTTGGCGTACCAGTGGCGGAGCAGAAGACGGAGGGGCCAGCCACTAGGCTGTCGTTTTTGGGCATCGAGGTTGACACCGTGGACATGGTTTTTCGCTTACCGGACGAAAAAGCTAATGGTCCTGCTCAAGCAGATTGACTTGGTAAAATTGGCTCGGAAGGTACAGTTGCGCACAATGCAAGTGCTGCTGGGTCACCTAGCCTTTGCTTGCAGAGTCTTGCCCATGGGTCGGGCCTTTTGCCGGCGCTTGTCATTGGCGACGGTTGGTATCAGGGAAGCTCACCATTTTATTCGGGTGTCGGACAAACTTAGGGCTGACTTGCAGGTATGGAGCGTCTTCCTGGGTAGGTATAACGGCCGATCATGCTGGTTGCGGGAAGCGGTTCCCAATGCCGAACTCGAATTGTATACGGATGCATCGGGATCGGTAGGGTTTGGGGCTTACTTTAGGGCAAGTGGTGTGCTGCTGCTTGGCCGGCGGCATGGCGTGAGCTGGAGTTACATAGTTACATAGTTACATAGCTGAAAAGAGACTTGCGTCCATCAAGTTCAGCCTTCCTCACATTTGTTTTTTGTTGTTGATCCAAAAGAAGGCAAAAAAACCCAGTTTGAAGCACAATTTTGCAACAAGCTAGGAAAAAAATCCTTCTTGACCCCAGAATGGCAGTCAGATTTATCCTTGGATCAAGCAGTTATTACCCTACATTGAAAGATTATATCCTTGAATATTCTGTTCTTGCAAGTATGCATCTAGTAGCCGTTTGAACATCTGTATGGACTCTGGTAAAACCACTTCCTCAGGCAGAGAATTCCACATCCTGATTGTTCTTACAGTAAAAAAACCTTTCCTTTGCCTTAGGCGAAATCTTCTTTCTTCCAGTCTAAACGCATGGCCTCGTGTCCTATGTAAAGTCCGGTTTGTGAATAGATTTCCACACAATGGTTTGTATTGGCCCCGAATATATTTGTATAATGTTATCATATCCCCTCTCAGGCGACGTTTTTCTAAACTAAATAGGTTTAAATTTGTTAACCTTTCTTCATAGCCGATATGTTCCATTCCTTTTATTAATTTTGTAGCCCGCCTCTGCACTTTTTCTAGTGCCATAATATCCTTCTTTAGAACAGGTGACCAAAATTGCACAGCATATTCAATATGGGGTCTTACCAGTGATTTATAAAGAGGCAAAATTATATTCTTGTCCCGAGAATGAATGCCCCTTTTCATGCATGACAATACCTTACTGGCCTTGGCCACTGCTGATTGACATTGCACATTGTTGCATAGTTTGTTGTCTATAACAATTCCCAAGTCCTTTTCATGTGTTGTTATCCCTAATTCGCTTCCATTAAGGGTATACGTTGCTTGTGTATTCTTTACGCCGAAGTGCATAACTTTGCATTTTTCAACATTAAATTTCATCTGCCATTTGAGTGCCCAGTCCCCCAGTCTATCTAAATCCCTCTGCAGCAAAGTAATATCTTGCTCACATTGTATTGTTTACAAAGTTTGGTGTCATCTGCAAACACTGAAACATGACTTTCAATGCGGTCTTCAAGATCATTTATAAACATGTTAAATAGAAGGGGTCCCAGAACAGACCCCAGTTGATGCAGAACCTTACGTTCTTGGAGCTGTTCCCCATAGTGGTGGCGATAACACTGTGGGTGGACGAATTGCGGAACCGGGTGGTGGTTTTTCACACGGATAACATGAGTGTGGTCCATGTGATTAACTGATCATCGTCTGCATCTCCTCCAGTGCTGGCTCTCTTGCGTCACCTAGTGCTGCTGAGCTTACAGTTTAATGTGTGGTTGCAGGCTCGGCATGTTCCAGGGGTTTTGAATGTGGTGGCTGACTCTCTTTCTCGGTTTCAGTGGGACCGTTTTCGGGAGTCGGCCCCGGAAGCAGATCAGGAGGGTCTTCGCTGCCCGGCATACTTATGGGACCTGGTTTCGGAGGGCTGATGTCCTTGGTGTCGGAATCGTTGTCAGCGGCTACGTGGAAGGCGTACAGGTCGGTATGGGTAGGTTGGCTGTCGTGTGTGGAGGGGTCTGATCGTATGTCATCGGGGTCTGCCCGGTTCACAGTGACGTTACGCTATATGAGTAGGCTCCTGGAGCAAGGTCAATCATGAGCATCGGCGGAGAGAGCGCTGTCGACTCTGTCGTTTTTGTTTCAGTTTCTAGGCTGGCGGGACATAACAAAGGAGTTTTGCCTGCAGCGGGTTCTGCGCGGTTGGAGGACCCGGAGGCGTCCGGACCAGCGGCGTCCGATTTCAGTGGAGCTGTTGTGGCAGTTGATGGGGGCGTTGCCGGGGGTCTGTGTCTCGGTATCAGAGAGTCGGTTGTTTCAGGTTAGCTGGCTGCGGGGGGGGCGATGCCGGGTAAAGAGAGGGAGGGCCGGCATCGCGGTGGCGGAGTTCCTGGCCAGCGCACGTAATGCACGGAAAGGATTTGGGGAGTCGCAGCCTGCTAGGGCTAATGGCCGAAGGCAGGCTGTACGAACTCTGGATAAAGACTTGGAGTATCTGTCTGTTGTTAGTCACCCCAACAGCTGACATGTGGAAATGCTGGCTGTGTAAAAGTTTAATAAAGCTGTGGCCGTTGCCCTTACCCAACAATCAGGTGTCATGTCGTTATTGGGGGTAACGGTTTTGGTATTTGGGGTCAGCAGTCAAGATATCCCCTGGACTGCAAGGAAGGGGAGGCATGACTGCTGCCCTGCAGTAAGGGGTGGGAATATAAAAGATACAATGTTGCCTATATAGTGGGATATAAGAGGGAGAGCAGGGGGGTGGGACTCACTAGTGCAGAAGGAGCAGTCTGGAACAGTTTCCCGCCCGCCCTCCCCTAAAAATTTCCCATGCTATGTGATGGTTTGGCTTGTGGTGGTGTTTGTTTCTGTTCTTGTTTTGTCACAGCTATGGCGGAGTTCCTGGCCAGCGCACGTAATGCACGGAAAGGATTTGGGGAGTCGCAGCCTGCTAGGGCTGATGGCCGAAGGCAGGCTGTACGAACTCTGGATAAAGACTTGGAGTATCTGTCTGTTGGGCAGTCACCCCAACAGCTGACAGGTGGAAATGCTGGCTGTGTAAAAGTTTAATAAAGCTGTGGCCGTTGCCCTTACCCAACAATCAGGTGTCATGTCGTTATTGGGGGTAACGGTTTTGGTATTTGGGGTCAGCAGTCAAGGTACAATGTCATACAAACACAGACATAGAGACTCACACAGAGACATTCAGACACTGTCATATAGACATACAGACACAGGCATACAAAGACATACATACACAGTCATATAGTCATTCAGATACATAGTTAGCATATAGAGCAAGGGCGGATCCAAAACCTAATCTCAGGAAGGGTAGTGTGTTGTAGTGGCTGTAATTGAAAAGTTAAGGGGTGTAGTTGAGGGTTAAAGGCTGTAGTGGAGGGTATGGGCTGTAATTGGATGGGTAGGAAATGTAGCATGGGGATAGGGGTTGAAGTAGGTTTATGGCTACAATTTGGGAAAGGTTGGTGATATGGGCTGCAATTGGGGGAGAGGGGCTGTAGAGGGGATTATATGGGACTGTAGTGGGAGGTAAGGACTGTAGTAAAGGAATAGGGCCTGTAGTGGGTGTATGGGGTGTAAAAGTAGAGTTCGGGCTGCACATAGGAGGATAAAGGTTGTAATTGGAGGGATATGCAATACAGGAGTTAGGAGCTGCAGAGGGAGGGACAGGAGCTGCAGAAGAAATGGCATTGGCTGCAGAGGAAGGGGGAAGGGGGACAGGGAGAAGGGGGACAGGGAGCTGCAGGGGGAGGGTCTGGTGCTGAGACGGGGACATGGGCTGAGAGGGGGGACAGGAACTGTGGTGAGTGGGGAAGGGTCCATTGTGGGGCACATAGGGGCTGAGAGAGGAGGCAGGGGCTGAGTGAGGGGGGCACAGCTGCAGTAGAGGGGGCACAGGCAGGGCCGGTGCAAGGATTTTTGCCGCCCTAGGCAAAAGAAAGATTTGCCGCCCCCCTCCCCCCGGAACATCACAATGCCCCACCCATATGAACTAATGCCAGTGCTGCACACAGTGTGTGTTTACATTAAAAAGCCTGCAGGGACAAACTATAGACACCAGAACAACTTTATTAAGCTGCAGTGGTTCTGGGGACTATAGTGTCCATTTAATGTGAGGTAAATTAGAGATTAGTGTCACTAATAATATACTAGATTGCCTACTTACAATCAGATGAGGATGGTGATGGGCTCTGGCTGCAGTCTGGCTTCACTGGTCTGGTGTAGAACAGGATCTCTGGAGGCTGTTTGCAACTGTGGTCACAAAATTCAATGTTCTGGGAGAACGGGAAGCAGCTCCATTTTTGGGGGCCTCTTACATAGCTCAAGGTCTGGGCCCCAGGGCCTGACGGTGAGTATGCCCATAAAGCCCACCCATAAGGCCACCTACATGTTCCACCCATGAACTCACAGGGAGTAGAGTGTGTAGGGGATGTGTTATGTGTTACTGTAGAGGATCTAATGTGTGTGCTTACGGAATGTAGTGTATAGGGATACCAGTTTGTGTAGGTGATGCAGTGTTGTTTGTGTATAGAAAGCAGTGAGTGTTTGTGTATAAGGGATGTATTGTGTGTTTCTTGTTGTGTGTAAGGGATGCATTGTGTGAATCTGTGTTTGTATGCATAAGGGATGCAAAGTGTGTTTCTGTGTATGTAAGGGATGCAGTGTGTGTGTCTGTAAGGGGTGTGTTGAGTGTGTGTAAGAGATGCATTGTGTTTCTGTGTGTGTGTGTAAGAGAAACAGTGTGTGTTTGCATGTGTGTGTAAGGGATGCATTGTGTGTGTTCTGTGTATATGTGCAAAGGATGCATTGTCTTCATGTGTAAGGGTTGCATTGTGTGTTTCTCTGTAAGGGAAGCATGTTGTGTTTCTGTGTGTATAGGGATGCATAGTGTGTGTGTGTGTGCGTGTGGTGTGAAAGAGCTCCCTGTCTCCCTGTCCTATAGAGCTCTCCCTTCCATTTCTTAGAGATCTCCCCTGCCCCTTAGTGGTCTCTCCTCTCCCCCCCACCTCCCTTAGTGATCTCCTTTTCTCCCCGACTTTCCATTAGTGGTCTCTCCTCTCCCCCCACCCTCCCCTAGTGGTCTATCCTCAACCCCACTCCCTAAGCGGTCTCTCCACTGCCCCCTCCCTCCTTTAGTGGTCTCTCCCTCCCCTACTTTCTCATCTCCCTCCCCTCGTGTTCTCCTCTTCTTCTCCCCCCGTGTTTTCCTCTTATTCCCCCCCTCCCTGTGTTCTCCGCTTCTTCTCCCCCCTGTAATCTTGTCTTCTTCTCCCCTCCCCCCGTAATCTTCTCCCCTCCCCCCTGTAATCGCTTCTTCTCCCCCGTAATCTTCTCTTCTTCTCCCCCCTCCATCCAATCTCTCCCCATCAATCATCTCCCCCTCCATCAATCATCCCCCCTCCTCCCATCAATCCCATCTCCCCCCCCTCCTCCCATCCAATCCATCTCCCCCACTCCTCCCATCAATCATCTCCCCCCCTCATCATCTCCCCCATCATCACTATCCCATCAAATCATCTCCCCCCCAATAATCATCACCCCCATCATCATCACCCCCCTCCCTCCATCAAATCATCTCCCCCATCATCATCACCCCCCCCCATCTCCTTCATCATCATCACCCCCCCTCCCTCCCTCCCATCCGTCATTGTTATCTCCCCTCCCATCTCCCCCATCATCATCTCCCCCCACTCACTTCCCATCAATCATCTCCCCCCTCCCCCATCATCATCATCTCCCCTCCCATCATCTCCCCCCCTCCCATCTCCCCCCCATCATCATCATCTCCCCCTCCCATCTCCCCCATCATCATCTGTCATCATGTCTCCCCCTCCCCCCATCCTCATCATCATCTCCCCCTCCCACTCCCATCAAATCATCCCCCCCTCCCATCTCCCCCCATCATCATCATCTCCCCCCTCCCATCATCCATCATCATCATCATCTCCCCCCATCATCATCATCATCTCTCCCCTCCCATCTCCCCCATCATCATCATCATCATCATCTCTCCCTCCATCTCCCCCCCATCACATCATCATCTTCTCCCCCACCCATCATCCTCATCCCTCCCCTCCCATCAAATCATCTCCCCCCCCCTCCCAGCAGCTTCTCCTCACCTCCCCTGCCCTGTAGCGTGGCCGAGCTCCTTTCCGGTCCGCGACCCGGCGGGACTGACAGGAAGTGCACACTCGGTGTGCACTTCCTGTCAGTCCGGCCGGGTCGCGGACCGGAAAGGAGCTCGGCCACGCTACAGGGCAGGGGAGGTGAGGCACTGCGGCAGCCGCCTGAGCGCTCTCTATAGAGCGCTCAGGCGGCTGCAGAATTTAAAGGGCCGGCGATGGGGGCGCAGGGTGCCCCCTCCTATATGGCGCCCTAGGCGGCTGCCTAGTTCGCCTTATAGAAAGCGCCGGCCCTGGGCACAGGGGCTGAAGGGAAGGGGAACCAGAAGTGTAAAGGGGCAGTGGCAGTGGTGGGGGCACAGGTATTGGTAAGGGATGCACAGAGGCTATGGGGGGGCACATGGGCTGCTTGAAAAAATTGGATTAAAAAAAATATTTGGATTTAAGAAAAATAAAAGTGTATCCCTCCTTTGAGGCTTACCTTGGGCCAGGGAGGGGTTGGCAGGAGCTGGAGGCTGGAGCCTGCAGCCTGCCAACTCTAGCCAGGGAAGTTGGCCGGTCTCTCCTGATGGGGCGTGACTTCCACTGCTCTTCTCCCAGACTCCAGTGCTTGAAATAGATGAGCTGGTTAGGGGTTTGTCGAGTGTCACGTTTGACTGCATGTTAGAAATATATGTTAGTCAAAAGAATGGTCCACAAAGTTAAGAGAATAGATCATTGCCCTTTACAAACAAGGAACAGGACACGTCAAGATATATGTTTCTATTTGTAGATTCTTTTTTATCGTGATATGGATTACAGATAGTTATACTGGATTGGTTTATATTACTAAAGGGACACTCCAGGCTCCCACACACGCTAGTGTAGGTTAGGATACACTGTAAGCTAGTACAGGCTCCCACACTCATTTTTGTATCTATAGTTTAAATTTACCCAAGCTACTATCATATATTCACAGTTTTATATTTTCTGAATTAAGCACAGTAGATATTGCACAGTTAGTTCGCCAGTAAAGTTAATGATTACCAAGCAATATACATTTGCAAACAAGAAAATTGCTGCCTTGTCATAAAAGCAATCTGTATTTGTCTCATGAGACCCAGGTGAATGAGAAATGTATCCCAGTAACAGATAACCTTGGGCCTGTACTGCCTACAGACTCTGTCTCCATAGATCGGATAAATATGTGTTCTAGCCACAGGATGTGGAAATATCTCTGCATAGTTCAACTTATATCGCACTAAATGGCTCATCTGTACTTAAATCCTTATATATCACAATCATCGATTAACATCATGAGGCACAGAGGGCGAAAGATAAGAAAATGAGAAATGTAACACTACTGAAAGTACTCTGCTGTCAACATCTATTTGACACACCTTGTGAATATAAATACTAATCAAAACAATAGTTTATGATAAAAATGTTGAAGGAGCACTCCAAGCATAATAATCAGTGCAGCGTACTTTAGGGTGGTTATGGTGCCAGCAGTGCCCTAGTGCCGCCCGTTGTAAGTAGTCAAACCATTTTATAACAACAGCGCCCAGTATACCCCAGGAAAGAGGTCAAACCATTCTACAATAACATAGTAATAATTAATAATAATCTACAATATTGTTGCTATATAAATAGCAGTGGCAAGCTGTCACTGCTAACAACAGTCAGTATCGTTTAGCAAATACAAATTACCGTCTGGGTTTATCACCTTGTTGTTATTGGGGTTAATCACTAAATGCTAGTGAAAATGACAGAATTCCGACTGCAATGGCAACTCTCACATTTACTAAAGTCGAATACTGTTGGAGTTCGGTGAGTAGGAGAGAATCCGCAGCAATCACGTTAGGTGTCCAGATTCCAATCAGCTCTTTCGCATCCGAATCCAACACAAAGTATAGAAGGTTGGAAGATTTACAAAGTGTCGATTTTCAACTGAATAGGGACCGAACGCATCCAGCAGGTCAAACATTCACACAGTGGTGTATCCTGGTTTTGTGCTGCCCTAGGCAGGACAAAACTCAGGCAACCTCCCCCCCCCCCGAGCGCCAACCTCACCCAACCCTTCCCCCCTGCCCCGCATTCTAAATACACACACACACACATTCACTGACAGAAACACATACTCAATAACAGACACACACACTCACTAACAGACACACACACTCACTCACTAACACAAACTAACTTTTTTTTTATTTAACTCCCCCAGCCTCCTTACCTTTAGGGGGGTTCTCCCTCTCCCTGGAGTTGCCAGTCGGACCGATGGGCGGGCGGCGCTGGCGAGGGAGCACTTTCCCCTGAGCTGTCTGCTCAGCTCCCTCGTGCGCCACAGAGTGATGCCGGGAGCGCAATATGACGTCATATTCCGGCTCCCAGCCTCACTCTGCGGGCGGCGCGCGAGGGAGCTGAGCAGCATGTCAGTTAGTCGCAAGGCTAACAAGACATTTGCCCTAGGCATTTGGGGGCGGAAAATGCCACCCAAGGCAAATGCTAAAACGTCCCTGCATTCACAACTTATTATTGTTTCTTAGGGAACTGTAATTTTCAGAACTATTTGTCCTTTGGAAGCGCTTGCAGCCAGCAGACAAATAGTTAAATATCCTATAAAAAGTCATCATACATGTGACAACTGTTCCTACCTGACAGGACCCTGTGGTCTTCAGCTTTGGCAAATGGGAGAACCAATGCTGAACAAATTGCTACATTGATAAAGTCATCTTGTATATTAATATTGTTTGTATTAGTTTAACAATTTAAACTGGGTGGTTTTCAACCATCGTATATGTAAGTGTTAGAATATTGGTGAAGTTGGAATATTGCTCTATTGGAAGGTGAGGGATTTCTCCTTACTATACCTCCAGGCTCCGACACACAGGACTCCAGGTATAAATCATAATATGACTCAGACACTCTGTTTTAAAGGAACTCTATAGCGTTTGGAATACAAAACTGTAACACTAGAGTATTCCGCTGCATCTGCGGCACCCTATCCCTCGGTTGTAAATGGGTTAAAAACCCTTTCTTTCAGTTAACTTAATTCAATGTCAGTGCCCTCAGTGCTGGAGCGGTCATGGTGTCACAGCCACACTGGATTAACGCTCTCCATTGGGAATTTTCAAGACGCTGAACTTCCTTATGCAAAGTGTGAGGACATCCAGCGTTGTTTAATGGAGTTAAACTCAGTGTGCATTGAGAAAGAAAATACACAAAAACAAGTCCTGCGCTCAAATTCCCACTACTCCTGGGCGGCAGCAACGACCATAGTACACAACAGCCCCAATACATACAGTAAAAACCAAAGAAAAAAGTTACCTGCGCTCTCTCCTAAATCCCTATGCATATTTAAATAGATGGATGTTATTTAGTTACTCCAATGGCCATTAGATGGAAGCCCACCTGCCATGTAAAGGCAAACCTCTCAGGTGGGTCCTACACTGACTATTGAGAAAGCGCCTCTAGTGGCTGTCTGTCTGGTACACAGCCACTAGAGGCAGTCTTGACCCTGCAATGTAAACATTGCAGTTTCTCTATAACAATGATTTACATTGCAGGGTTAAGGAGACAGGAGCTCTTCATCCAGATTACTTCAATGAGATAAATTGGTGTGAGTGCCTATAGTGTCCCTTTAATTTACAGATTAGTGGGATGAAGGTCACAGGTAAACCCAGCACTTAAAGAAGTGTGCGGCTTCAGAATTACATTTCTGTCACCTCTACAAGAATGATTGCAAACATTCAGCCACTCAGAATAACACAATTTCAAAAACACATTTCTAAAGAAATTAATTAAACAATTGCACTTCTGGCAAAGATTCATCAAAACTTAACTTAAAGGTACCCTGCCATGTTTGTTTTCCTAATGCCCTATATATGTTATTGATTAAACTTTGTTGCTTGTCACTTCCCTTGATTTATAGTTATACTCTCTCTTCCTTGCGCTGGATCTCAATACCTGGGCAGCCATTTTGTTCCGCTCTGCCTATGATGCCTCCAGTTTGGTATCTGTGGGATTGATTTTACCGATGGATTATGTGCTTTATGGAATAACGGGATTAACGTTGATTGGCAGCTGAAACAGATCCTTGTTTAAGTATCAGCCATTGTCAGGTAACTAGCCTGCCATACATAAGGAATTCAGACACATGGAGCTACAAAGAAGCAAATTAAAGGGACACTATAGTCACCTGAACAACTTTAGCTTAATGAAGCAGTTTTGGTGTGTAGAACATGCCCCTGCAGCCTCACTGCTCAATCCTCTGCCATTTAGGAGTTAAATCTCTTTGTTTATGAACCCTAGTCACACCTCCCTGTATGTGACTTGCACAGCCTTCCATAAACACTTCCTGTAAAGAGAGCCCTATTTAGGCTTTCTTTATTGCAAGTTCTGTTTAATTAAGATTTTCTTATCCCCTGCTATGTTAATAGCTTGCTAGACCCTGCAAGAGCCTCCTGTATGTGATTAAAGTTCAACTTACAGAGAAAAAGATACAATTATTTAAAGTAAATTACATCTGATTGAAAGTGAAACCAGTTTTTTCATGCAGTCTGTGTCAATCAGATCAAGGGGAGGTGTGACAAGGGCTGCATAAACAGAAACAAAGTGATTTAACTCCTAAAAGGCAGTGAATCGAGCAGTGTAACCTGAGAGGCATGATCTATACACGAAAACTGCTTCATTAAACTAAAGTTGTTTAGGTGACTATAGTGTCCCTTTAAATATACGTCTATTTTTGGTGGTAGAGATGCTTTAACAGAAACACATTTTTCTGCCACTTACTCCAGTTTTACACCTTTTTAAGATTTGCTCTTTACACAGAGCTTCCCCACAGCCCCTCCGAGATAGAGAGGAACCCCACAAACATACTGCCTTTCATACGGCAGTATTCAATGGCCCATAACAGCTGTGATCCTAGTCACGTTTAAACATCTAGCGTCTACTGCTGAAATGAATCGTAACAGGTTTAGTGAGTAAAGACCCATTTATACGTACGCCTATTTTTTTATTTCACTTTGTAGACCACTGCCATCCTTCTGTTAATCTTGTGAAAGTAGCTTCATTCATGGTTTTCATGAACGAAACTACTTGTTTCCAAGTCTCCTGCACGAGAGAGCTGCTAAGTAAGGGTTGATTGCTGAAATGTGCAGCTCTGTTTTCCCCTTACACAAGGGAATGGGGCCAAGATGTAAGTGCTTTAATTTGTTGATCTAAATAAAATGCTTTGAAGTTCATGTTCCACAAAGAAAAATAAATAAATAAAGTTTTTCTTATTTTTGGCGCAGAGCGACATCACACGATTTCTTGCATTGTTGGAGCCTGGTGTGTACCAGCTAAACTAAGACCATATTGAGATATAGATATTAGCTGCTTGGAACCTCGATGGCTGACTGCATGTGTTGATGTCTAAAATAATTTAGTTTCGGTTTCACTGTAGTTTTTATCACCAGTGTCACTGGCAGAAGACATTTCAAACACTCGCTTCCTTATTGGCCTCTAATTATAGATCCCCATCTGCTCCGACATCTGATCTGTAACCAAACTGTATCACTGCCTTTTCAGGAAACAACCACATTGCGTCTATTTTTCAGGTGTGTAGAATAGACCCTTTGAGCAACAGTATCAATGACTATTTAAAGGTACACTGTAGGCACCCAGACCACTTCAGCGCATTGAAGTAATCTGGGTGCTGTGTCCCTATTGCACTTAGTGCTGCAATGTTAAACATTGCAGCACTAAGTCTGCCCACAGTGGCTGTCTACCAGAAACTTCTACAAGACAGCCACTGGGGGCGCTTTCGGAATCCAAAATAACTTTTGGTCTGTTATCTGATGCTGTTATCCTCACGTGGTGTGTGAGGACTTCCAGCTTCAGATTTTCCCCATAGGAAAGTATTGAATAATGGGACATCGGCACTGGATTCAGGTAAGTGGCTGAAGAGGATTTAACCCCTTCAGCCCCGCGGGAAGTTGTGCGTGAGGGAGGGAGAGAGGGACCTAGTAACCCTATAGCGTCAGGAAAACGGCTTTGTTTTCCTGGCACTATAGGATCCCTTTAAATGTCAGTCACACTGTGTCCTGGCAGTAAAATACTGGATATCTAGGATTTAGAAAGTGGTGCCTCTTATTATTTTCAATTAATTAATTTGCCAGGGGAGGGGTTCCCATTACATAGAAAAATAGAATGTGACGGCAGATAAGAACCATTCGACCCAACTAGTCTGCCCAATTTTCTAAATACTTTCATTAGTCCCTAGTCTTATCTTATAGTTAGGATAGCCTTATGCCTATCCCACGCATGCTTAAACTCCTTTACTGTGTTAACCTCTACCACTTCAGCTGGAAGGCTATTCCATGCATCCACTACTCTCTCAGTAAAGTAATACTTCCTGATATTATTTTTAAACTGATCCTATTGTGTTAAAACCACCATCTAGTCCACCTGCCCCCTCCCCCTCACCCCTAAATATAGTAACATTTTACTTTTGTTTAAGTCTGCAGCTGCTGTTACCTTTGCCCCTGATCTGCCTGCTTTGCTGACATAATCAGAAGCGGTGTTCTGAGCCAATCGCAATGTAGCCCCATGTAGCCAAGCGCAGCTAAGCGGAAAAAGGCCTTGACAGGGGTTAGGAGGCGGGCCTAGGAGGAAGTAAGCAAGGGAGTGGAGTTATGGGTAAGTGGGTTTGGTTATTTAAATGGGCAGCCATTTTAGTTAATTCATTTTAACTTCCTACCTGGTTAAGTTTGTGTTCGCTCCTGTGGGCACAGATTTGGCTTGGTAGGGTTTTTTCCTTTTGTCTCCCTGCAGGGCCGATGGAGGAAGTGGAGCGACTGCTGGAGCGGATCCGGTCGGCGGCGAGGCACCAGGGGGCTGACTGGCTGAAGGCCCAGTTAGGCCCGGCCCTGGCGGCGGCGGAGGGCCAGGACGGCGGCGGACGACGGCCTGTTCGGGCCAGGAGGCCTCCGGAGCGGCTAAGCCCGGGTGTGGGACCCGGTGAAGACATCCCTGGTGGTCCGGGAGGCTCCGGTGCGGGCGGCAGCAGGCCCGGCAGCCGCGTGGTAGAGGCCCCGCCTCCCCGCGAGCGGCCGGAGCCTAGGACCAGTGCCCGGCGCCGGGGGGACGGTCGGGACGGGGCCGTCGCGGCTGCCGGGTCGGACGTGGCCGGGCGGTCCCCTGGAGGAGCGGGCAGCATGGAGCTGCGGCCCGGGAGGGCGCGCGCCCCGTCGGAGGCGGAGATCGGCGGGGCCGGGACCGGGAGGACACGTGGCCGGTTCCCGGCCCCAAAGGCAAGTGCAGGGGGCTCCGGCCGGGGCCCCCTTGGCGGGAAAAGTGCTGGGGGGGTCCTGTCAGGGGGCGGAGGGCGGAGGGCCCAAGTGGGGGGTGGGAAGGCCTCCCAGGGACCGCGGGTGGTGGATGGGGAGGGCATAGGGGTCATAGGTGGGGGGAGTAGTGGTAGGGGTGGGGGGGCTGTGGGTGAGGAGGGACTGCTGGGCTCCCCCAGTAGGGGAAAGGGGGCCTCCTTGGGCTCTGGGGCTAGGCCGGTGCGGGTAGGGTCGGGTAGGCCTGGTTTAGGGGTTGGGGGGGCCAGTCTGGTTGAGGGGGGTCTAGGTCCCCTTAGTCTGGGAGCCAGTTCAGGTGGGGGGTCGGGCTCTAGCCGGAGGGGTGAGCGTTTGGGGGTGCAGGGTAGTAGGGGGGGGGGGTCCGGTTCAGGGTCCTGTAGTGGTAGTCCCTCTCCGGTTCGGGAAGTAGAGCCACGGGGGAGGAGGGGGAGGAGGGGGAGGTCCCGGCAGCGCCGCTCCAGGTCAGGGAGCTCGGGAGAGAGCGGGTCTAGCGTTCCCAGGGGTGGTCGGCGGGGACGTATGCCCGGGGAAGACAGGAGGAGCCGTAGCCCTAGGGGCTCCCGCGCGCGGCGCGTGCAGGGGGCACAGCGGGAGGCTTTGGCAATGGGCAGGCGCTCCCAGGGTCGAGACGGGGGGGATGCGAATACTCAGTGCACCCTACCCAGGACTTCTTCTCCTCTTTCCAGGTCACGGAGCTGTTCCATATCGACACGGGCAAGGCACCGGTTTGGCTCCCCGGTTGGCGAGGTATCGGCGGGAGTCGCTCTCCCTGGACATCGGGCAGTCGACGACGCAGCCCCTGCCGCGTCAGTTGCAGGGGGCTTGGCCGGTGAGTCTTGTGGGTCACTACACTCCAGTTCCTTGGTTAGCACACTGCAAGCACTGCTCCACTCGCTGGGGGCGGGGGGTGACACGGGGGGTGGCGTTGGTCGGGTTTGGGCCCCGGGGACGGAGGTCCCTGGTCCTAGTGGGGTTTCCGTGGGGCTTAGTTCGGGCGGGGACGTGGGGGTGGCGCCCGAGGCGATGGCGGCCGGGGGTGACAAGGCGGAACTGGCCGGGGGTATTCCGGATGCAGCGAGGCAGCACGCATACGTCTCGTTTGCGGGCCCCCTGGGGGTTCATCTGAAACAGGACGTGAAAGAGAAGCTCTGGAAAGGTGAGTTCTGCGAGATCTTCTCCCTGCTCCCCTTGGAGGACTTTATTGACCTCAAGGAGGAGGATAAAAAGGATGAAAAGAAGGAGGAGGAGGAGAAGAGGAAGCGGTATCGCAAGATTCCGAAATCCTTTGGCAACTGGTTACGGGCGTTTTGCGTGCTAGCCAGCGTGCTGGGGGAAAAATCGCCGGGATTATGCTCGTCCCTGTTCTGCTACCTGGACGGCATTTGGGAAGCATATCGCACCTATGGGGGGCTGGCATGGTGGCGCTACGATGAACAGTTCAGGCAGCGACTGGCGGCTAACCCGGGGATGAGGTGGGATCAGATGGATCTGCCCCTCTGGATGAAGCTAATGATGGCCCAGAAGGCGCAGCCCTTTCCAAACTCGGCCGGCGCGAAGGGGCAGTCTGCCTCGTCGGCCGCTTTGCAAAAGGGCTTCTGCTGGCTCTACAATGAGGGCCAGTGCAAATGGGGAAACGCTTGTCGATTTAAGCATGAGTGCTCCGGTTGCGGGGGTGCTCATGGGCTCAATCGCTGTTTCAAAAAAGGGAAGGCGGGAACAGCCGGAGCGGCTGCCGGGGCCGGAGGGAATGCTTCCCCTGCCCCGGGGCTTCACGCCGGTGAGGCTAGACGCGGTGGAGCCATGGCTAAGCCGCTACGGTAACAGGACTGATGCCTCGGTACTTAGGGAAGGCTTCGGGCGGGGTTTCTTTATTCCCTTCCGGGAGCGGGGGGTTTCGGGGGGGTTGCGCAACCTGAAGTCGGTGGCGGATTTCCCGGAGGTGGTACGGGAGAAACTAGACAAGGAGGTTGCGCTGGGGCGGATGGCGGGCCCGTTTGCGGTGCCCCCATTGGAGGACCTACGGGTTTCCCCTCTTGGGGTGGTGCCAAAGAAGGAGCCGGGGAAATTCCGGCTCATTCACCACCTCTCCTACCCAAAAGGGGAGTCGGTGAATGACGGTATTGATAAGGACCTATGCTCGGTCTCGTATGCATCATTCGACCGGGCGGTCGAGCTGGTTAAACGGGCCGGGCATGGGGCACTTATGGCAAAAGTGGATATTGAGGCGGCGTTTCGGCTGCTGCCAGTCCACCCGGACTGCCACCACCTGTTGGGATGTTTTTTCGAGGGAAAATATTTCGTGGACTTGTGCCTCCCTATGGGCTGTTCTATTTCATGCTCCTATTTCGAGAAATTTAGTACTTTTCTCGAATGGGTGGTGCGGGTCGAGGCGGGGAACCGTTCGGTGGTGCACTACCTGGACGATTTCTTTTGCGTGGGGCCGGCTGCCTCCTCGGCATGCCAGCAACTGCTTAGGACCGTGGAATGGGTGGCGGGCCACTTTGGGGTGCCGCTGGCAGCGGATAAGACGGAGGGCCCGACGACGTGCCTTAGTTTCTTGGGGTTAGAAATAGATTCTATCTTGGGTGAATGCCGACTGCCTCGGGACAAGTTGGAGGGGCTCAAGGGGGCGGTAGCTGCGGTGACCGTTGCGCGCAAAGTTACGCTGCGGCAACTGCAGTCGCTAATAGGGATGCTGAACTTTGCATGCCGTGTAATTCCTATGGGGAGGGTTTTCAGCCGCAGCCTGGCGGCTGCTACGGCAGGAGTTCGATCCCCGCATCATTTCATACGGGTGTCAGCAACCATGAGGGCTGATTTGGGCGTGTGGGATGCCTTCCTGCAGGATTTCAACGGGACGGTGTTTTTCAGGCGGGCGGGTAAGTCGGCGGCGGAGTTGGAGCTCTTCACGGATGCTTCGGGTAGTGTGGGCTTCGGGGCCTACTTTGGCGGGAGATGGTGCGCGGAGCGGTGGCCGGAGGCATGGGGGTCTAGCCCAGTCATGCGCAACCTGGCTTTTCTGGAATTATTCCCGTTGGTCGTTGCAATGGCACTATGGGGCGAGGGGCTCCGGGACCAGAAAGTGGTCTTTTTCTCGGACAACATGGCGGTGGTGCATGCGGTGAATAATCAATCGGCTGCCTCTAAGCCGGTGGTTAGGTTGCTGCGGCGCTTTGTGTTGATGTGTATGTCACGGAATGTTGTGTTTCGCGCGCGTCATGTCCCTGGGTACCTGAATGAGGTGGCTGACGCTCTGTCTCGTTTTCAGTGGTCCCGATTTTGGTCGATGGCGCCAGGAGCATTGAAGGAAGGGGAGGCTTGCCCGGACGAGATATGGCAGCTGGGAGCGTCCTGCTTGGGGGACTTGTGAAGGCTTCACTGGCACCGGCCACATGGGCCTCCTACAGTAAGGTCTGGGACTCTTGGGAACGATCATTAGACGGGTTGGAGCATGGCTTACGTGGGGATGCGCTGCGGGACGCTTTTCTATGGTACACCTGCCAATTGCTGGCAAAGGGGGCGTCCCCGGCAGTGGTCGACAGGTCCATGGCGGCAATGGCGTTCTGGTTCCGATGGCGCGGGTCGGAGGATCTGACTAAGACCTTCCTAGTACGGCAGGCGCTGAAGGGTTATCGAAAGGGCCGCAGGACCTGTGACTCTAGGCGCCCGGTGTCGGTACGGGTATTGGGGGATCTGGTGGGTCGGTTGCCGGAAATTTGTTTCAACGGGTTTGAGGTCTCTCTGTTCAGAGCGGCTTTTCTCTTGGCATTTTTCGGGGCGTTCCGCGTGGGGGAGCTGGTGAGTGCCAGTAGGGTGGTGCCCGGGGGTCTGCAGGCCTCAGGGGTTCGTGTTTTGGAGGGTAAGGTGGTTGTGCATCTGGGTAGTTCTAAGACGGACGTCCGTGGCGTGGGTAGGGACGTTACGCTATGGGCTCTGCCGGGCGCAGCATTGTGCCCGGTGGCTGCAGTGGCGGAGTACATGGCTCGGAGGCCGGCGGTGGGGGGTTCCTTCTTGGTACATGCGGATGGTTCTTCCCTGTCCCGGTTTCAGTTTACAAAGGTTTTTCGGGCCGGGCTAGGTAAGTTGGGGCTTCCGGCCGGACGTTTTGGTACTCACTCCTTTCGCATTGGGGCGGCCACGGAGGCCGCACGGTTGGGATTAGGAGATGAGGTCGTGAAGCGCATAGGGAGATGGGAGTCGGTGCGGTTCCGCTCATATGTGCGGTTGGGCTTATTGGAATAAAAAAAAAAAAAATAAAAAAAAGGTACATGTCAGGTATATGTTTATATATGTGTATGTATAGATATGGTGCGGGGGCGGACATGGACGGAGGAGTCCTCTTTTGCCTTTCCCTCATGCTTGTTTTCTTCTTCTCCCCAGGACGGGTTGCTTGGATTGTGGGACATTCTTTTGTCTTCTGGGCCGAGAGGAGGGCCGCAGCTCGAATGCAGGGCCAGCAGCTGGGCTTTCCGAAGGACCAGTTGACAGTCCGATGGTTTGGGTACAGGGGATTTTGCTGGGGGGAGGTTTGTGGGGCAATGTTTAGGATGGTGGTGGGCGGGAGGACACCGGACATGGTGGTCCTTCATGCTGGGGGTAACGACTTGGGCCTCACGCCACAACGTCGGTTGGTAAAGTGGATGAAGCAGGACATCAACAAATTGAGGGACCTGCTTCCGGGGGTTATGTTAGTGTGGTCGGAGATTGTCCCAAGGCGTCGATGGCGGCACGCGCGGGATCCGGTGGCGATTGATCACTGCAGGAAAAAGGTGAACAGCTTAATGGTGAGCTTCGTTAGGAAGATGGGAGGTGTGGTGGTACGGCACAGCGAGTTGGAGGAGGGGTTGCCGGGGTACTACCGCTCGGACGGGGTTCACCTTTCGGAGGTGGGTTGGGATCTGCTCAACTTGGGTTGGCAGGTTGGTATGCAGCGGGCGCTGTTTCTTCGGGGTGGCGGAGCTCAGACGGCTTAAGGGGTCAAGGTCTGAGCTTATGGCGGGACGGGGAGCTGAAGGAGAGGAAATAGGCTCCCCAGGATGAACGTAATGGAAGACAAACAAGTGGTGGTCATTGGTGGTTGATAGGTTTCGAGTCCTGTCGGTGGCTCAGAACCTGGTGGGGTAGGGGTATCCGGGTATACCCCTGCCGTGGTTAATGGATGGTTGGCACTTTACATCGATTGGAATAATGTTGATGTATGTTATATATATATGTTTATTTATATGGGGGTCATTGCCCTTTATATGTTAATGGAAGGAATAGGATGCGAGGGCGGAGTATGGGGGGCAATGACCCATGTTTACTTGTTAAGTTATTATTATGATTATTATTGTTATTATTATTGTTTGCTAAATAAAGCTGTGGACATATTTCCCCATATCCTCTAGTATGTGCGTTATTGGGTTGGGTTATGGGGTGGTTGTCCTGGATTCCGACTGCCCAAAATGGCGACTATACACCTGTCATGTAGCCCCATGTAGCCAAGCGCAGCTAAGCGGAAAAAGGCCTTGACAGGGGTTAGGAGGCGGGCCTAGGAGGAAGTAAGCAAGGGAGTGGAGTTATGGGTAAGTGGGTTTGGTTATTTAAATGGGCAGCCATTTTAGTTAATTCATTTTAACTTCCTACCTGGTTAAGTTTGTCCCACCCACCCTCCCTGTTTTGTTATGTGTGGTTTTGTCCCGTTTTTTCACAGCGGCGGGACGGGGAGCTGAAGGAGAGGAAATAGGCTCCCCAGGATGAACGTAATGGAAGACAAACAAGTGGTGGTCATTGGTGGTTGATAGGTTTCGAGTCCTGTCGGTGGCTCAGAACCTGGTGGGGTAGGGGTATCCGGGTATACCCCTGCCGTGGTTAATGGATGGTTGGCACTTTACATCGATTGGAATAATGTTGATGTATGTTATATATATATGTTTATTTATATGGGGGTCATTGCCCTTTATATGTTAATGGAAGGAATAGGATGCGAGGGCGGAGTATGGGGGGCAATGACCCATGTTTACTTGTTAAGTTATTATTATGATTATTATTGTTATTATTATTGTTTGCTAAATAAAGCTGTGGACATATTTCCCCATATCCTCTAGTATGTGCGTTATTGGGTTGGGTTATGGGGTGGTTGTCCTGGATTCCGACTGCCCAAAATGGCGACTATACACCTGTCATGCTTTCCCATAGGATTGGCTGAGAGGAGGCAGATCAGGGGCAGAGCCAAACACAGCCCTGGCCAATCAGCATCTCCTCATAGAGATACATTGAATCACTGCATCTCTATGAGGAAAGTTTAGTGTCTCCATGCAGAGGGTGGAGACACTGAATGTCAGTCACACTGTGCAGCACTGCCACAGGAAGCACCTCTAGCAGCCATCTGAGGAGTTGCCAGTGGAGGTATCCCTAGGCTGTAATGCAAGCATGTCAAACTCAAAGACTAAGGGTCAAATAGACAAGGTTTAAGTTTATGTGGGCGGCAAAAAACCTACCACAACACAAACTAAAATTAGTTGTATCATTCTCATGCAAACATATGTAATCCTGGGTACATAATTTACTCAAAAGTTTCACTCCCCCCACTCTCATCTAATACACTGCCTGCTCCCTCCCCCCACTTTAATACACTGCCTCCCCTCCCTCCCCCAATTTAATACACTGCCCGTCCTCCCCAATTTAATACACTGCCCTCCCCCAGTTTAATACACTCTCCTCCCTCCCCCAATTTAATACACTGCCCGTCCTCCCCAATTTAATACACTGCCCTCCCCAATTTAATACACTCCCTCCCCCAATTTAATACACTGCCCTCCCTCACACAATGTAATACACTCCCCACCCTCCTCCAATTTAATACACTGCCCTCCTCCCCCAATTTAATACACTGCCCTCCCTCCCCCAATTTAATACACTGCCCTCCCTCACACAATGTAATACACTCCCCTCCCTCCTCCAATTTAATACACTGTCCTCCCTCCAATTTAATACATGCAGCCAGTCATTCTAGCACTGCCGCTGTATATGACGCCATACGATGGAGCACGCGATCTGCTGCAGCCCATGGGAGGGCCCAGGGCAGGGGACCTACCATAAAATTCCCAGTTACCCGGAAGGCCAATCTAGCCCTAGGACGCAAAGATACCCATTGTGGGCCGCATGTTTGACATTCTTGCTGTAAAGGCCCAGAGGAGGCGGGCTGAAGGTTAGCCGAATAGGAGGCATGTGTGGGTGTGGTGGGTGTGGTAGTAAAATGGGGGTGTCTAGGTAAGGAGTAGGGTGGGGTTATATAAATAGCTGACATTTTGTCTCTTTACCTCAGCCATTTTAATTTTAACGGCAAGGTAACAATTCCTTCCTGTGCTTGCAGCCTACTGTTACTTTTGCTTACCCCACGGCCAGGAGCATGGATATAGACAGGATCCTTAGAAGGGCGGCCGCGAGATCACGTGCCAGCACTTCATCGCGGTCGGCGCACCGAGCACCTGACATGCGCTCTGCCCTCGGCGGATCTCGGGCAGAGCGCACACAGGTTAGGTCTGAAGCCGGCCCTCCTCCTGGAGCTGTAAGTAGGCCGCAGGTCGGCAGGGTTACTAATAAGGGATTGGGGGGTTCGGGGGGCCGGGGCCTAGAGCCAGGACCGGCTACTATTACTCACAGCCCCCCCTTCTCCTCCTCCCCTCTCTGTCTCCCCTGGGCCGGCCACTACCACACTCCCATCAACCTCATCTGCCCATCTTACCCCCCTGCATCCCTCTGCACCGGCCCCACTTTTACCTAGGGCCTATGCTGCCCCCTCTGGGGCTATTTCTGCCATGGCAGACCCACATTCTGGCTTCTCTGTTAGTTCTAATAATCCTGCAGGGTTGCTCCCCTCTACTGCACGTTCCCCAGCACCTGGGGTGGGTGGGCAGGGTTCTTTCTCACCTGTCCTGTCTCCGCAGATTATTCCTGGTCAGCTTGCGAGTCGGTTCCCTGACGCTGTGACTGGTGCAGTGCTTCCTGCGGTCGCAGTTCCCTTGGGGCCGTCGCAGGCTGGTGCGCAAGTTGCGGTTCCGCTGCTACCTTCAAATTCGGCTCCTGCCAGTGAGTATTCTGGTTTAACTGGGTTGGATTCGGGGGGCGCTAGCGCTGGGGAGGCGCAAGAGTGGGGCTCAGTGCTCCAAGCTATAAAAAATGTTTTGCAAACTCTTGAGCGGGGATCTCGCCCTGGGGCCCCTTCCCCAGTGGTTTTGGATACCCAACTTCGGGCGGGATGGTCTAGTTCCACAGGGTGTGATCCTGCGGTGGTCGCGACAGCAATCCCTGCCGATCCGATACAGGCCCCCACCCCCCTGGCCTCAGCCCCACCGACAGTGGCGTCTGAGTCCTCCGGGGGTGCTACTGGGGACGCCGCTGTTGTTTCGAGTTCAGGGGTAGCACCCGCTGCACACGGGGCGGCGTACATGTGCTGGTCAGGCCCCCTGGGCCTCCATCTAACGCCTGAATTGAGGGCAAAAATAGAAAAAGGGGAATTTGTAGAAATTTTTTCTCTCGTCCCTTTGGAAGATCTTCCTCGGGCGGATACGGATGCAAAAGAGTCTGAAAAAGACAAAGAAAAGTTTCGGTATCGAAAGATTCCGAAAACTTTTGGGAACTGGATTAGAGCGTTTTCTATCCTGGCTAGCGTGATAGGTGAAAAGACTCCCAGCAAATGCTCATCCCTATTTTGCTACCAGGACATGATATGGAATGCTTGTCGGGTTTATGGCGGGTTAGGGTGGTGGCGGTATGATGAACAGTTCCGCCAATGATTAGCGGTTCGGCCTTCCATGGGTTGGGATCAAATGGACATCGGCTTGTGGTTGGCTATCATGACCCGCCCAGCCTCATATCAGGGGGGCCTTTCGTCCTTTCTTGGGGGGGCCGGCGCTGGGTCCTCATCTGCAGCGTCGGCCGGTCAGCGGAAGACTGGATGCTGTTGGCAATATAATGATGGCCAATGCAAGTTCGGATCGGGCTGTCGCTTCAAGCATGAATGTTCGGGATGCGGCGGGTCCCACCCCGCATCTAAATGCTTTCAACGTGGCAAAGCTGGCGACAAAGGGGATTCCGTGGGCGCTAAGGGCGAGGACGCCAGTGGACGTCGACACGATGCGCCCATGGCTAAAGCGTTACAACAATAAGAAGGCGTCTGCCTTGTTATTGGAGGGTTTTGGGCAGGGGTTTTGGATCCCTCACCAGGCTCGGCAGGTCTCCGGTTTCTGCCGAAACCTGAGATCGGTTGCTGATCACCCGGGGATGGTCAGGGAAAAATTGGCAAAGGAGGTGGCGCTGGGTCGCATGGCGGGCCCCTTTCGGGAATTGCCACTCCCCGATCTGAGGGTTTCACCACTAGGTGTCATACCAAAAAGGGAACCAGGAAAGTTTCGGCTGATTCACCATCTATCGCACCCTCATGGGGGCTCGGTAAATGATGATATCGCCTCTGAATTGTGCCGCGTTTCCTACGCGTCGTTCGACACGGCGGTGGGTATTGTCAGGGCCGCTGGCCCAGGGGCACTCATGGCAAAAACCGACATTGAGTCTGCTTTTCGCCTCCTTCCGGTTCACCCGGAGTGTCACCACCTCTTGGGTTGTGCATTTGAGGGTCATTATTACGTGGATATGTGCCTCCCAATGGGTTGTGCGATATCCTGTTTTTATTTTGAATGTTTCAGTTCCTTCATGGAGTGGGTAGTGAGAGCTGAGTCCGGTTACGATTCCTTGCTTCACTACCTAGACGACTTTTTATGTGTGGGCCCCGCGCACTCCCCGATATGCGCACAGATTTTGCAAGCAGTGGCGGATGTGGCCTGTGAGTTCGGGGTGCCGCTGGCACCGGAAAAAACGATTGGCCCTTCCACTTGCCTGTGCTTTCTCGGGATCGAGATTGATTCCGTTATCGGGGAATGTCGGCTTCCTTTGGACAAGTTGTCTGATCTTCGGGGGGTGGTGCATGAGGCGAGGGCCTTGCGGAAGATTACGTTGCAACGACTTCAATCCCTGTTGGGCAAGTTGAACTTTGCCTGTCGGATTATGCCCATGGGCAGAGTGTTCAACCGGCGCCTGGCAGCTGCCACGGCTGGGATACTGAGGCCGTTCCACTTCGTCCGCTTGACCAAGGCGCTCAGGGAGGACTTGGCAGTGTGGGCGGTTTTTCTGGATGGGTACAATGGCAGGTCCTACTGGCAACAGCCTGAGGTAACAAACTCGGTGCTGCACCTGTTTACGGATGCCGCGGGTTCATCGGGTTTTGGGGCTATTATGGGAAAGCAATGGTGTGCGGAACCTTGGCCAACATCGTGGTTCGACTCGGGCCTGACCAAGAACATGGCATTCTTGGAGCTCTTCCCCATTGTGGTGGCTATCCATCTTTGGGGGTCAGAGATCAAGAACAGGCGTGTCGTGTTCCACTGTGACAACCTGGGTGTTGTCCAGGCCATTAATAGGTTAACGGCCTCATCCCCTCCAGTGGTCAGGCTCCTGCGGCGATTGGTTTTACGATGCCTGTCTTTGAACGTAACGTGCCGCGCTGTGCATATCCCTGGTGTTGAGAATACCACGGCTGACGCTCTTTCTCATTTCCAATGGCAGGTGTTTCGATTGGCCACGCCGGACGCAGATATGGAAGGCCTCCCCTGTCCCAGAGAGCTATGGTCCCTTGGCCTGAGCGAATAAGGGAATGGATCCGGTCTTCGGTGTCAGAGGCAACTTGGGTTCGGTACGGTAAGGCATGGGGAGACTGGGTCGCTCTAGAACAGGACCAAGGTGGGTACACCTCGACTGCTGAAAGGGTTCAAGGTATCTTACGGTTGCTCTGGTTCTCCGGCTACGGTTTCGGGAAAACTATCGGGTCTTAGCTTCTGGTTCAACTTGATTCAGGTGCCGGATGTTACCAAGGACTGCATGGTTCGGCTTGCAATGCGCGGCTGGCGGAGAGGCCCGCAACTGCGGGATTCTCGGAGGCCGGTTTCAGGTGCGCTGCTCCTAGGTATCGCGTCGGTTCTACCCAGGGTCTGCTTTTCTGATCTGGAAGCGCGTTTGTTTCGGGTGGCTTTCACTTTCGTCTTCTTTGGCACTTTCCGGATTGGTGAGCTTGTGAGCCCTAGCAAACGGACCCCAGGGGGCTTGTTGTTCAACGATTTGTCTGTCGTGAATGATACGGTGCACTTTTTGGTGCGGAGGTCCAAAACTGACACCTTCGGCAGGGGGGCATGGGTTACCCTCCGCGCCATTCCCGGTTCGGCCGTTTGCCCTGTCGCTTCCTTTCAGTCGTACTGTCTTGGTCGCCCGGGTGTTGCGGGCCCGCTGTTAATTCATGGGGATGGTTCCTTCCTTTCTCGCTTCCAATTTCTCTGGGTCTTTCGGTTGGCGCTCGAACGACTGGGTATTCCGAGCGCAGACTTTGGGGGTCATTCTTTCCGGATTGGGGCCGCAACTGAAGCCTCCAGTTTAGGTTTTTCGGATCAGGCCATCCAAAGGATTGGTAGATGGGAATCGGGGAGGTTTCGGTCCTATGTACGGCCCACACGTCTGATCGGTATCCCCCTTGTGTTTTCTCTACAGGGCCCGGCCGACGGATCTGGCTGATCGGTCATTCTTACATCTACTGGGCCCACCTGCGGGCAGGGGTACGCCCGGGTGGGACACGGCTTGGAATACCTCGGGAGCTGGCGGAGGTCCGGTGGTTCGGGTTCCGGGGCATGAGATGGGGTCAGCTGTTGCCAGAGGTTGTGCAGTTGTCTACCTTAGGAGCCCCGGATGTCTTGGTGGTGCATCTGGGGGGAAACGATCTGGGGTCGTGGGGGAATTGATCAGGTGAGATTTGGCGCGTTTGCGAGTGCTTTTTCCACAACTTTGCCTAGTGTGGTCGGGTATAGTTTCCAGGAATTATTGGCAGTGCGCACGCAATCAGGGTGCTATTGAGCGCTGTAGGGTAAAAATTAATAAGCGGGTTTCCAAATTTGTCCTAGGCGTCGGGGGCTTAACAGTGAGACCCCGTATTTTCGAGCGTGAGGCAGCGATCTATTTTCGCCCGGACGGGGTCCATCTAACTGATGTAGGTTTGGACTTATTTAACTTAACGCTGCAGGATGCGTTGGAACAGGCCATGGCGTTGCTTGGGGGTCGCGCCCGCTGATTTAGGCGTAAATGCAGCAGGGGCTAGTGGCGGGTATGGTCCTTGCCGAACCTATTGGGAAGAGGAGTTCAGGAAAAGAAAGATGCTGGGTTGGGTCCCTCCCCTGACCTCGGAAAATGTTTGGGTAGTTGGGCGTGCCCTCCGTGCCAGGAAAGGCGGCCAGGGGTTGGCATGTGGAATTGGAAGGCCAAGGTGAAGGCCAGGTATCTTGGATGAGGGGGGGAGGGCCGATGCCTTGGTGGGGTGTGTACCCTAGAGGGTTTGTGGTACGGTTGGCAAGGACTAGTTTGAATTAAACCATACTTACACCTGGAAATTATTTATGGTTGGTTTATTTAAATATGTTTGTTAATTTATAAATAAAAGCTGTGGCCTTTTTTATACCACATATACATTTCCTAGTTTTGATTGGGGGGAAGGGTATGGATTTGGGGTTGTAAGGGGTCGCACCACACGATAACCGCTACCTACACACATGTGAACACTGCATTTTCTCTGAAAACACTGTTTACAGCAAAAAAGCCTGAAGGTAATGATTCTACTCACTAGAACAAATTCAATAAGCTGTAGTTGTTCAGGTGACTATTGTGTCCCTTTAATATGAAAGTTTATTTTTAAGAAAAATATATTCTGTATTCTGCATGTCAGTAAGAGAACAAGCCGTGATGTTGAGAGCAGTATTTTTTAATCCACGTTTTATTGAGTATTAATCCATGAAAAAACTTGCTCTGTCGGTATTCGTACCTGTTTCTAGGTTACTGTACATTCCTTCCCAACCTGGCCAGCATTTTATTTATTCAGTAATTTTTCAACTGCACACCTGTTTTTTATACCTTTTATAAAGTGTTTGTTTAGATTAGATTAAGGAAATTTTGCAATCAGGGCCAACTGTAATCTGAGTACGAACACATGTCCCGTGCAAGTCAGCACAGCAAAACCTTTTAGACTCAATAAATGCAGGAGATAAATAATTACCTACCTGAATAAAAAAAAAATATATATCGTATTACATTTCCGAAGTGGCAACTCGTGTTTTCTGCTTCGAGAACTGACATGTTCTTGCACGATTCATTCATAACTTTACACAGAACTGATCAATGTGCTTCACTCACTCCTGCGGAATATTGTAGCTTCATCAGATCCTTTGTAGAAATAAAATTTTATTTGTTGAATATAGAGTTAGTGTAACATTCCAAGCATTAACAAGTGGCCTCAAAGATTAATAGATTAATGATATTAAAGGGAAACTATAGTCATGTAAACAATTAACCTTTTTTTCAAGAATATAAGTTTACTACCATTATAGCGACCTCTGTCTCCTCTTTTCCTTATTAAAAGCTAACGCTGATTAACCCTTTACTTACCTTGTTTTCAGCTCCAAAACACTATTGTTGCTTTTTTTTTCTTGTTATCAACCATCACGACTTCTTGCTGACTTTTTGCTCAATCAAATGCTTCCCACAGACAAATATTGGATCTAACCTTTCTCTGTGAGAAGCATCTGAGGACTCTTGCCAGCCACATGCAATACATGATGCCCCCGAACATCAAAGAGCCAAGTCTGACGTGGCTGTGGGTACAGCCACCAGAGGTGTGTTTAACAGCCACCAGAGGTGTGTTTAACCTTACAAAGTAAATGTTACCTTTTCTCCGAAATGGCATTGTTTACACTGCAGGAATAAAAAGTCAGGGCCACTGCCCCCATTGAGATGAATTGGTCTGGGTGAGTATAGTGGTACTTCAAATTACCCATTGGTTACCAAAAACATTATATCCCTTAACATCTCCCTTGATTTGACTCATGCAATTTTTTCCCAACTTGCTTAATTTGTTTTCATATATTTCTACTGAATCCCGTACCTCATGAAGCATCTAAAGTCCAGCTCCAAAGAGTAAAGAATGCAAGAATAGGACAATGACACTTTGATTGAACAAGGTTATTAGCAGGATGAAAAGACAGCTGTCTAGAATGTGTCTGCTCACCATATCTTGTGATCTTCTGGCCCTTCGTTGCCTGTGGGCCCTTTTCTATATTTATCCCAACTAACCAACCTTTATAATATAAGGGATATCACTTTCCCGATGCCACCTTAGAGACATTTTATACCTAACTACACAATACAGCTCAAATTTCCACTGATAGAAAGCATTTTCCAAATGTTACCTGTTTCCGTTTCAGTGTCATCTACTGTATGTTGTGATGAACAACCAGATTCCTGTTCTAAGACTCATATCTGTGATGTTGAAATAACAAAAATTACTTTGGTTGTTCATCTTCCAGAGCTTTTCCCCCACATGATCTAGCTAGCATTCCCCGCAACTCCTCCGCAAAAAGAGTTTGGGTTCTAGTTTTGTGGTTTTAGGCGGTCACAGGTCCAAGACCCGGCCATTGCGATCTATTTTCATTGTGGTCAATGAACATTAAGAATTTATTTAGCAAAGTAATATTAATTATTTCAACAATTCCCTCCAAATGTTTTCAATTAGTTCCAAGTAGAACTGTTTAATTAAAGTGAACCCCTATTGTCTACCACCAAACACGCATATAGACACACTTGGCAAATTTTACTGAATACAAGCTCTTAATAAGGAAAGCACAAGGATCAGACATATTGCAGATTTATTTTATAATTAGCAAACATAAGATGAGAGGAGTTAATTTAGGAATAAAGCGTGTGATATTGTGCCACAAAGGGAAAGAGAAATGTTAATTTGCTTGCAATAACGACCTTCATTATATTGTAATCATTTATAGAGTTTCTGGATGTAGTCCAGCTGCATAGGAAGAAGCCAAGAAGAGAACAGCAATTATTTAACCTTTGCTCGGTTTCAATAGTTGCACAACCTATTAAGCAGAGACAGGCAGGACTACAGCTGGTTGAAAGCTTCAGACTCTGCACAAATTTCACAACTCACATTATTGGCAGATAAGAGAGAAACTTCTCAGATACCATTAAAGGGACACTATACTCACCAAAACAACTTTAGTTTAATGCAGCAAGTTTTGTATATAGATCATGCCTTTGAGGGTTCACTGCTCAATTCACTGACATTTAGGAGTCAAACCACTTTTGTTTCTGTTTAAGTAGTCCCAGCCACACCACAAAGACAGCCTGCATACAATAAAATGGTTTTGCTTTCAATCAGATGTAACTAACTTTAAAATAGTGTATCTCCTGCTCTGTTAAACTTTAATCACATACAGGAGCATCCTGCAGGGTCTAGCAAGCCATTAACTGAGCAGGAGTTAAGAAATTCAAAATTAAACAGAATTTGCAATAAAGGAAATGTAAATATTAGATGACTTTACAGGAAGTGTTTAGGAAGATTGCATAAGTCACATGCAGGGGAGGTGTGGCTAGAGCTACATAAACAAAGTGATTTAACTCCTCAATGGCAGAGAACTGAGCAGCGAGACTGCAGGGAAATGATCTATACATCAAAACTGCTTCAATAAGCTAAAGTTGTTTTGGTGACTATAGCTTCCGTTTAATTAACAAACATATGATAGAAAGGCACCTTGGTAGAGGGACTTATTGCTAAGAGCAGGGCTACGTAACCTCCTGCACTCCAGATGTTTGGACTACATCTCCCATAATGCTCTTGCATCCTTAATGCTGGCAAAGCATCAGGGTAGATGCATTCCATAATATCTGGAATGCCACATTTTGCCTAACCCTGGCTAAAAGTAACGTCTAAGGAATGCTCGTAGGATACAAAGTGTGCAAGGAAGTATCTAAAACTTTTTTTTTTCATCATTCAAAATTTGTTTTTGCAAACCCCACTTGCTTCTTAACTCCCCCCCCCTTTGCTTCCTGCTCGCAAAAGGTAGTGGTGAGACACATTTTAGGAAACTTGCAGCTGTGTATTTCCTTTTACATGAAATAGGCTTCCCAGAAGTTCTGATTTTGACAGGACAGTCCCAATTTTTAAGTCCTTTAGCGAAACCTACAGAGACACAGAGTATGCACACAGAGACACTCAGTAGCAAAATCCTAATTTAAAAATGAGAAGCACTCATCTAAGTGAGTGTAAGCTGGAGGCATGTAGTAATATTGCACATGAATGGGCTTTTGATGGTTCTCTAAATGTTTGTTGTTGAGGGGTTTAGAAATTGGCATTAAATTGTTATAGAAGCCTATTGGAGGGGCAGGATGTTAATGCATTACATGGTTAATTCATTTGAAAGATGAAGTTATAGAGGTGACGTCCATATAATTATACCCATCTATGTAAATCTATAGACGTGAAAAATACTATAATCTAACTTATACACTTTGCAGGTGACTGGAGTGTTCTTTAAAAAAATACACTGTGTGCTACATTAACTGCAACATTTGCACTATGTGCTATATTAACTGCAATAAATACACTGTGTACTATTTTAACTGCAATAAATGCACCATGTACTACATTGACTGCAATAAATGCACCGTGTACTATATTAACTGCAATAAATAACTATGTGCTATATTAACTGCAATTATTACACTGTATACTAAATTACCTGCAATAAATGCACTGTGTGCTATAACTGCAATAAATGCACCGTGTACTATAGTAACTGCAATAAATGCCCTGTATACTATATTACCTGCAATAAATAACTATGTGCTATATTAACTGCAATTATTACACTGTATACTATATTACTTGCAATAAATGCATTGTGTACTATATTATCTGCAATTAATATACTTTGTACTACATTGACTGCAATAAATGAACCGTGTACTGTATTACCTGCAATAAATAACTATGTGCTATATTAACTGCAATTATTACACTGTATACTATATTACTTGCAATTAATACACTTTGTACTACATTGACGGCAATAAATGCAATATGTGCTATAGTAGCTGCAATAAATGCACCGTGTACTACATTAACTGCAATAAATGCACTGTGTGCTATATTAACTGCAATAAATGCCCCGTGTACTACATTAACTGCAATAAATGCACTGTGTGCTATATTAACTGCAATAAATGCCCCGTGTACTACATTAACTGCAATAAATGCACCGTGTACTACATTAACTGCAATAAATGCACTGTGCATTACATTGACTGCAATAACGATCCCAAACACACTGCTAATGCAGTGATATCATATTTGGAGAAAGAAAACAGTCGATAAAACACTGACAGTCATAGACTGTCCTCCACAGTGTCCAGACCTGAATATTATAGACAGTATGGGATCACATGGACAGAGAAAGAAATAAAAGACAACCGAACTCTAAAGAAGAACTCTAAAGAAGTGATGAAAAATTATACCAATAGATTACTTCATAAACTTCACATCAGGACAGTCTCTCCCAAAAAGAGTTCAAGATGTGCTTAGTGCCAAGGGAGGTCACACTAAATATTGACCTTGCCTGAAGACGCCATTTTGTTTGGAAAATGTTGCTTTTTTTTATATTTTGTGTAGATACTTCCTGTATTTTCTGTTTGTATCTTAATAAAGAGACCAACAAATCTGTTGGTGGTCGAAGACTTTTGCACAGTACTGTATATGTATCATATATCATATATCATATCATGTATCATTACACAATCTAACAAAGGGTTTGTTTTCATGACAAATGTTTCTAGATTAGCTCCGTAGATAATCCTATTAAGATTCTGCACAATTACGGCATGTGTAGCCCAAAGTGAGCAATACATTACAGTTATTCATAGCATGGGGAATATTTCAGTGCTGGACAGTAACAGACAATAAGCATATAATAATAATAATAAGATAATATAATAGAATGTTGGACAATAATGTTTGATAAGCTGCAGATCAGGCGTGGTTAAAGATAACCTTCTCCACACATTTCATATTTAAAAATGTTTATATTTATTATTCATAAAATATTTCTCTCCTCTCTTCACATATAATAGTAGACATATACAATTCAATTCTATATACATTGTTAAACAGATATAAATACCTCCCAACGAAGGCAGTCCAAGAATCGGAACGCCGGTGGCAGGGGGTGCCAGTGACGTTATAGTGATGCGGACACCGCCCACAAGGGGTCGGTTCGGCCTCCCCACAGGCAGGTCTGACTAGTGTGAATGCAAGCCAGGCTGCCTGCCAATCATTTTAGCCAGCCCAACAAGGGCAGACCCTGCAGGGAACCTCGGGCTCACAAATGCTACCCAGCTATGTGTTGTTGGAACCATATAATATATGTGTGTGGGAGGGAGACAACTTTGTAATATTGTTTGCTGTGTGTAAGGGGTTATCTAAAATGTGTTTGGCAAGAGGGTACATGTGCGCACACACACTTATGATCTGATCATTATACTATATATTATATTACGACCAAATTATAACCCTCACTAAATATTGTAGAAATAAACAAAGTGAAAAAATAGAAACGAGTCAAGCATAACCGGCATTCAAGATAGGCTGGGACCATGGTTGGTCAAAATGTAGTGGCACTTTTTATTTTGTAGTAAGTGTTTTTAATTGTTTACATCATAATGTATGGAACAGAAGAACAACAGTTGGACCTGAGAGAAAGAATAAATAACCCAGTAAGCCAAATCAGAATTAAAGTGCAACTTGCAAGTTTCTAGTTTGCAAACGGGTTTTTGTTAGTCGAAACATTGCATTGTGTGCTTCAATAAACCAGTCTTGGATTTTATCCAACAATAAGCTTCTGCTTGGCGGTATGCTGCATTGGAGTGGGACTGCAATAGATTGGTGGCACTTGGATTGTCCTATTGTTAATGTGTTGTCTTCTATGGATCGAAATCAAAAATCCTTGCTCAATAAGATGGCAACTCTCGGCACCAGATTTCACATTAAGCTCTCTTGAAGAAGAAAATGGTTCTGATCTTTTTAAACTGCTTATTTCCCACTCGCAAAGTATTGTGTACGTTTTTTGGAGACCTGAGGGTATCTGTCAACCTTAGGCCCCATGTCCCTCATTCCACTGCAAGCTAAGAAATGAGAATACGTTTGAATTTGGTCACTCTCGCAGGCCACAAGAACATTTTACTGGGTCTATATCACTTTATTTACCCTGGGCTGTTTAGTAAAAAAAAAAACATGTAACATTTTCACCTATTTATTTATGAATTTGGGAGAAAGCATATTATTGCTTTTTGTTTGATTAATCACTTCAATAACCGTCTAATTTACACTTTATATACAGAACTTATAGTCTTCTCAGTTCCAAAGAATATAATACAAAATATACAAATGTATTTCATGGTCTCTGCAGAGCCCCTTGAGAATTATTATATGATATTATACACCTGGCCAGTTGCAACGAGGGTTCTTTTTCTGATGACGTAGTTATAAGGACTGAATAGATGGGCAGGAAGACTAACACGGGAGAGTCCCACTGGATGGTGCCCATTCTGTCCATAAAACGTGCGTTGAACATGAGGTCTACTGAAGTCAATTTTCTTATGTGTCCTGCAGAAAACAGAAAGCATAGAGATCATATTGTTAAGTCATGTGTCTCAATAAATAATTTAAATGCCGAAAATTACTTTGATAGCAATATAACTAAGAGTCCCCCATCATATTTTTTCTGGTAAAGGGTTCGGGCATCTGTAGCTCGAGTTACACAGATCTTTTTCAGCTACTCTCATTTGCCAGACATTGATTAAGTTAGAAGTTGCTGGACTATAGCATCATAATTTAGACTGAGCACAATTTGGATCCAGAGAGATGTATGTCACCGTTGCAAAGAGACTGTTATAGAACACGTAGACCAAGACCTCTCCCCCCACCAGTATCCTTACTGTCAATCTGACAGCACAAGGCAATAATCTAATGATGTGTACATATTTCATAGAGATTTATTATAAAGTGAAAGTAAGAGGGTAAATGGGTTAAATCTGATATCATAATTAATACATTTTTGTACAGAGGAGCATATTAATGCAGGTAACACTTATTTTGGATTTAAAAGCGTCTTCAGTGATCTAACCCCTTAAGGACAAAACTTCTGGAATAAAAGGGAATCATGACGGAATATTTCCGCAATGTGTCCTTAAGGGATTAAAGTCAATAAAATGAACTATCCACCCGCTACTGAGTCTCTTAGCTCAATATTTGGGTTTGTACATTTTTTACACATCTGTTCATAGCGCTGTCAGAGTGAGAAGCTCACGTTGAAGGCAGTTTTGTTTAGTCTTACATTCTAGGATGGAGGAACACAGAACATATATTTGATTGCTTTATCCTTGGCATTATATCCTCCACAGTCAGCAGACACCTCACAGTCAGCAGTCAGATTTAGCCAGTTAAATAAACTAATAACCTGCTGAGTGACTACAGCAGATAAAGACGGGTTATGAATGCATCTATTTTATTCAATGGGTCACAGACCTGCATCACTGAACCTGTTGTGCCTGCTATTTCCATCACCTGGATTACATGTATTTTATCATTGAAGCTTTGCAGTGCACTTTGATTACATAAAAAACAATTATAATCATATTATATGCTGCTAAGATTGCTAGAAAGCTGCGCAGGATTTTTAATGAGCCCTCGCCAAACCAGAACGAACCAATATAATTTCTATAGTATGACGGAGTCTTTCCTGTAAGCAGGGACTTAAGGCAACAGCAAGGGTTTGTGGGAGATGGAATTTTCTGATGTCTGCTGTAAAAAGCAAGCACAGCGCCCCAGCTGCCTACAGGCACATTTGTTAGACCCCGTTAGACAACTAGTTTTGCAGGGTATGTATGAGCTACCTCCTCCTATAATTCATGGCTTGGTCAAACACTTTTTGTGGCCTGATCACTATGGACCTCCCTCTTCTAGTGCTTGTCTGGCCCTCAGTGCCACAGCTATTAAAGCGGGACTGTCCCTACTCTGTCTCTGTATATCTCCTGACTGGGTTGGAATTTCAGTGAAAATTTGTATTTCATAAAGATCTTTATGAAATGCTAATTTTTCAAAAAGGGAGTGACAATGCCACTTTAATTTTTCAACTGCAACCTTGTATTTCTTAATAAATACAAATAAGTTATTAAAGGGACTGGCAGCATATATTGAGGAATGGGTTGAAATCATGTAAGCAATGGCCTTGTACAGAGACTAGGAACCTGTAAATGGAGATAATACAAGGAGTGGTAGTGAACTTATTTTTGCCATATTTTTATTCTTTAAAATATGTGTAAATACATAAAAAAGCACTGGAAAAATTGATGTGTGCAAATGTCTTTATACATATTTATAAAAAAAAGGCATCTAAAATCTTAATTCAGTCTTGTCTGAACTGCAACTCCCAGAATCCTTTTTACGCATATTAATAGTTTTGCAGTAAAACAGGAAACACTGTAGGATACAGGGGAAGGGACAGAAAGGATGGTCTTACTGAGCAAAACTAACTAGTACCAGTTAATATTTTTGTGACTAACAAAATAAAAAAAAAATAAACAGCCAGCGTAACTCACTGCAAAATAACATACATATTGCGCCAAACACATATTAGCGCCTGGATTGACTGGCTAATGTTTGGCTGCACATCTCTTAAAATATTCTGTGCCACAGAACTGGCGAGTTGTCAATAAACTAACAGGGTTAATGCTGCGATGCAGAAAGAATATACAATTTAGGAACGAGAATCCGTATCCTAGTGAAATTGCACACTTCACTGCATTAAAATAGCTAACAGAAAGAAATACATTTTTAATCTGCGTTTATGTAAACTTTGATCAATGTCTTACACATTATTATTATTAATATAGCCACTGAGTTTCATATTCAAAGCACAATAAAAGCTTGTTTTTCTAATTTCATTTTAATCAAATCCATTTTCGTGTTCACTATTTGCATTTACAATTTCAAAGAAATTGCTCGTTAGAATAAGTTATTTTAGAGATGCCGACCCTTTCCGCTAGTTAAAGGGACGTTAAAAGTTGCAACTTAATAACAGTTCTTATAAAAATTCACAAGCAGAGACAATAAGAAAGATATATATAAAGCTATAGAACCTGACCATTTTAATTTTTATTGCTTTGAGTAAAGTTTGTTTTCAAGGAGATGGGGGCTGCCATTTTCTTTTTTTTCATCTCTGCCTTGTTTTGTTCACTGACCGTGATTTGGACATTAGCTGAAATTTAACTGGGCAAATACACCAAACATCCAATCAGAATGTAGCGTTGATTCGAACTTGTTGAAATAATGCTAGACATAATCCGCAAAGTCATTAATAATCGTCCAAACATGAATCAAAAAGGAAAATGAGGCGGAAGGAAATGGAATCACCGCTGAGATAATATAACTATTCCGAATATAGGCCTTAATCTAATATTTTTGGATACACTTTTAAAATGATTCAATATTTTTGTATAAACCTTTAAAATTAGTTTAAAATGTTTAAAATATTTTTTTTAAATTGATAATATATATATATGATATATTTTTAATATTTGAATATTTAATAATTTTTTGTAAAAAATATTTTAATCTTAAAAAAAAAAATAATAATTTCAAAGTTTATCCAAAATATTACATACTTTGAAAAGTTTATCCAAACAAATTAAATCAAGGGCATATTGAGTGCTTAGCTAATTAATTATGACAGCTCTGTACTGAAATAAATCCTATAAGTTTTCCTATTTATTTGTTCAATTCGTATCTTGATGCATTGTTTAAATATATCAGTATAAGAAAACTGCATTATGGTTGATCATAATGGCAGACAGTCTACTTCAGTGAAACAGAAAGACAAAATAGTTGTCATAATTAAGAAACTAAGTATTCAATTTATATGAACTTGGGGTAATGCCATACCCTTCCTCCTCATTTATTTTTGTTCTTTACATTTTGGCTGATTAATAGCAGCATGTGCAGCAGTATGAGTAGGACCAGACTGGGAAAACAATTTATGCCAGCTCTATAATTCATTGTGTCACGTAGTGTGCAGATGATATTATACAGTAAGCATATACACAGACAATCTTACTGACACAAGCACACCAGTTCACTGATGCACAGGCTCACAGACAGAGAATCTCATTGACAAAGCTCACTGACAATCTCACCGACCCTGATACACACAACTCAGCTCAATGACACACAAGATTACTGACACACAGACAAGCTTACTAGCACACACACACAGACAGACTTAGTACAGACACACTTTCTGACACTAACAAGCGTACTACAGACTTAAAGGGACACTATAGTCACCTGAACAACTTCAGCTTAATAAGGTTGTTCAAGTGAGAACTATAGCTCCCTGCAGCCTCTCATGTAAACACTGTATTTTCTAAGAAAATACAGTGTTTACATTGAAAGCTAGGAAAGCCTCCAGTTGCAGTCACTCAGAGTGAACCAGAGGGACTTCGGAGTTGATGGAGGCATAATATGCCTCCACCCACTCAGATCTGCTGTCAGCAGAGCACAGGGCAGCATTGTGCACAGCATCCTGTGATTCAGTATCTCCTCTCTCTGCATGCAGACACTGAACTTTCCTCATAGAGATTAATTGATTCAATTCATCTCTATGAGGAGATGCTGATTGGCCAGGGCAGTGTTTGAATCATGCTGGCTCTGCATCTGATCTGCCTCGTTGTCAGTCTCAGCCAATCCTATGGGGAAGCACTGTGATTGGATCAGGCTACCACATGTCAGCAGACTGCTTGTTTTTCTGAGTCTAACAGCATGCAGATTTACAGCTTCAGGCTTGAATACAGTAAGATTTTTACTATATTTATGGAGGCATGAGGGGCCCAGGGGGGCCAGATGGTGGTGTTAACACTATAGGGTCAGGAATACATGTTTGTGTTCCTGACCCTATAGTGATCCTTTAATCATTGCTATACACACAGAAGCTCACTACTGAAAAGCTCACTGACACAAACACATGCTCACCACAGACAGGCTAACTGACACACATACATTTGTGTACCGTCTGTCGGCAGTCTCAATGTGGCCACACCAGCACCCAGCACCTCCCTCCTTAATTCCCTAAAATTATAACAGAAAAATAATTTAAATGGCATTAGGGCTGCGTGTGTGTGTGTGTCTGTGTGTGTTTGTGTGTGTGTGTGTCTGTGTGTCTGTGTGTGACAGTGTGGATAGCAATATGTGTGTGTCGCAGTGTGGCCAGCAATGTGAGTACCAGTGTTAGTGTGTGTTCCTGTCATTTCTGAGTTGTTCCAGCTGCCAAAGACCTCTCCCTTCTCCTGGCCAGCCCTCTCCCTCCTGCAGATCACTGTGTTCAGTCTGAGGGGGTGGGGCTATACACAGATCACTGTGTTCAGTTTGAGGGGGCGGGGTCATACACAGATCACAGTGTTCAGTCTGAGGGGGCGGGGTCATACACAGATCAATGTGTCCAGTCTGAGGGGGCGGGGTTATACACAGATCACTGTGTTCAGTCCGAGGGGGCGTGGCCATGCACAGATCACTGTGTCCATTCTGAGGGGGCGGGGCCATGCACAGTTCATTGTGTTCAGTCTGAGGGGGTGGGATCATACACAGATCACTGTGTCCAGTCTGAGGGGGCGGGGCCAGGCACAGATCACTGTGTCCAGTCTGAGGGGGCGGGGCCAGGCACAGATCACTGTGTTCAGTCTGAGGGGGCGGGATCATACACAGATCACTGTATCCAGTCTGAGGGGGCGGGGCCAGGCACAGATCACTGTGTTCAGTCTGAGGGGGCAGGGGCAGGCACAGATCACTGTGTTCAGTCTGAGGGGGCAGGGTCAGGCACAGATCACTGTATCCAGTCTGAGGGGACGGGGTCATACACAGATCACTGTGTTCAGTCTGAGGGGGCGGGACCAGGCACAGATCACGGTGTTCAGTCTGAGGGGGCGGGGCCATACAAAGATCCGCTCCCTCAGACTGAATACAGTGATTCTAGAGTCGCGGAGCAGTGTACACCAGGAAGGAGTTTGGAAGGGGACATGCAGAGGAGCAGCCCCCATCAGCGATGTGCCTGTTGGCAGGGTCCTTCTGTGCCTATATCTGTCTCTAACTAGATATGGGCCTGAGACCAACTAATGAACTGCTTCCTCATCATTTTTGTTATTAATATTTCAAAATATCATCAAGGCACCCGTGATTACCTCTTGCTACTGTTGTTCAGCTTCTTCTAAATCAAAGTTTTTCTCTGGAAGTGGTGGTGGTTGATCACATGCCAATGATAACGTAATACTATTATTATTATAAAAATTAGGAGTTCTCTTTTTAGCCTTTTGGTACATCATTGATACCTTGTCTAAACCTGTTGGACTGTGACTGCTATGCGTGGTTGCTTTAACATCTTGGTTATTGGTTGTCATAGTGTTAATTGTTTCTTGTGGTATCTCTTCTGTGATGGGCTTGTCCAAATTGTTCTCTAGATCCTTTTGTTCCTGTCTTTTTACAGACTGTTTATTCTTCCTGTTAACTTTAGAATAAAGGGGGTCTGGGCTTCCTATTTTAACATCTTTGATCTCTTCATTCCTTGTTGTTTCCCCTCCTTTGTTGCCAACGATTATATCCTGAGATTCCTTTGTTGGTTCTACTTGACTGCTAACTTCCACCTCTTTTGGTTGGCTCTGGGTTACTGTAGCATACAAAGGATCTTCAAGGATCTCCTGTGCTGGTTCACTACCAAGGGGCATGTCACGTTTCGGTGGAGGAGGAAGAGCCCTGCTTTTGAAATCATGCGGTAGATTATTTGGATCATTATTCTGGTCTGAAGCAGTGGTTTCCTTTAGAGCGGATACAGCATTCAGAGTGTTGTTCCCTGGATTTTTTTCCGAGACTACAAAATAAAAAAATTAAAATAGTAAATACAACACACTTATTTGCTCCATGTAAATATTTGCAAACCTGTAGATTATAACATGCAGATTCATCATCAAGTCACGGTTAGGATTAGAGAGAACTATGTAAAATGCACTCTCAGTCTACTACAAACCACTACTGGGAACAGATCTCCTGGTTTCCTGAATCTATATAGGCTCAACGCCGCCAGAATGTCATATATGTGCCACGACAAAATGGTGCTATACTTGCGGCATTTTGGCTATATAATGAAGTATGGCTAGCGCGTTTCACATCATTCTTCACGCTGAAATGACATGCGCCATAAATATTCTAGATAGGTCAAGGAAGACAGGTCGCATTATTTTTGAAGCAGGTATGCTGCTGTAGTGGGTCTCTTGGCTGGTTATACTCACTTTAGTCAGCTTACCAAATATTAGGGAAGCGAGCATCTTGGAAACACATTTTACAACACCCACTCCTTACTTCTAGGTATCACGCAGCAGCACAGTTCAAAATGTAAAGTCTCTCTCCTATGGCATACATTTCTATTTTTTTGAAGCAGAAACAGAAATTATCTGATAAAACAAGACATAGTCAGACTTTGGAACTCAAGATCGATATGCAAATATTCCTCAGTTATAGTCTGCATAGACAGTAACAATACCTGGCAACAGATATCTCACAACTTAAATTCTTCCTCTTTCTTTATTTTTATTTACTTCTCTCCCTTCACAAGACGTTTACATTTTATCCTGCATCCTGTAAGCTCTAGGAAACATTCAAACAAAACTATCTCTGTTCTTCTACCAATACTTACATCACGCATTAAGGAATGTTTCTTATTTCTTTTCAGTTTTATTGCTTACATATGACTATGATATAGTATGAAAGTATTCCATAAACGTTTATTTAAAGAAGATAATCTCAATATTAATTTCAATATTAAAGCCAGACAGATTGATGAATGGATGGACATACAGGAAGAGATGGATTTCTCTTACGGGCTTCCACTATATATATATATATATATATATATCTCTAAAGTGGAGTAAAGTGCCTCCTATTTTCCCCCAAAATTGCAGTATGTAGGATGGTGGGTAAGCAAGGTTAGGATTAGGTAGTTATTAGAGAGAGGGGTAAGGTACAAAGGGCTAGTCAATAATCCATGTTAGTTTCAGGTGCCCTCAAAATACAATTGACTGTATCTTCCACCATTCCCTTCCAGCTTGGATAAGGTAATACCTTCCAAGGGAATGAATCCACCTAAAATGTGGAGGTGAGCGAGCAGATGTGTGAGTCTTGGATGATGTGGCAGATATTATGGCTATTGGTTAAAAGGTGCTGAAATAGAAGGAATTCATCTGCAGGGGTAAGGAGAAAAGCCGGAGGAATATATGACACTGTGGTAGTACAGCCTCCAATATACAGGAGAAGAGCTGATCGACACAATAAAAATTTAAGCGTCAAAAGACAGGGTTTAGGGACATGGAGAAAGATGAAAATCTTCAGTTTCATTGTTACATAGCTGAAAAGAGACATACATCCGTAAAGTTCAGTCTCACATTTGTCTTTGCTGTTGATCCAAAAGAAGGCAACCCCCTCCCTCTCCCAGATTGAAGCACTTCCAATTTGCATAAAAACTAGAGAAAACTCATTCTCAACCCTAGAATGACAGTCAGATCTTTTCTTGGATCAAGAATCTATTATGCCATTAATTCAAAATGATATCCCTTATTATTATGTTTTTGCAAGTATTCATCTAGTTGTTGTTTAAACATCTGTATGGACTCTGATAAAGCCACCTCTTCAGGCAGAGAATTCCCCATACTTAGTGTTCTTACTGTAAAAGAAACCTTTCCTTAGACTAAATATATTTTCCTCCAGTCCAAATGTGGGACCTTGTGTCCTATGTAAAGTCCTGTTTATGAACGGATTTGCAGATAATGTTTTTTATCGGCCACAAATATGTTTGTTCAATGTTGTCATATCACCTCTGATATTTGGTTATAGAGACATATTGTGGATATTGATATGAGATACACTAGACAGGATTTGAGAGAAAAGGAAAGTGAGGAGCTGTTACAGCAAATACAGACACAAGGTGGACTAAGGAATAATGAAGGCCGGCAGATGTGAGAGAAGGCTCAAAGACATTGAGTCATCATTGTGTGGGTGAGGGGCTGATTGTATTAGTGTATGATAAGTAATAAAGTAGAGTATTAACCTGTAAGTGCTGTGACGAGGTAAAGCTACATACTAGGACTTATTCACTAAAATAGTATTTTTGAAGAAGAGATAAAGGAACTGTACATTGTAAATAAAGCTAGCTGAGCTTGAAAAGAGTTAAGTAGGAGAATTATTTCCAATTCTAATATTTTTGCCTAAAATTATCAGTTTTTTTAATTCTCTACAATCCCCAGTTCAGAAAATCAATCCCAGTTGTCAAAACGCGTCGGACAACTAGCGGTGCATGCATCAATGATGGCAACAGAAACTATAAAGTTAATTAAACTCTTGTTCTTTTAGAAGAATTGGTCTGTGAATATTTCATGCTATCTTACCGTACATGAATGCATTACCTTTTGTTAAATCTCAAGCACGTCCTGTGAATTGAATACAGCTGATTAAATTATAATTTCTCTGTGTATTTCCATTAATACAGTTCTACGGTTTCACGTTGGTTCAGAATTCAGTAAACCATCAAGAGTATTTTATTTCCAGCTGCCACATGGCAGAAAAAACCCGCTTATTAAGTGGATAATTGAATTTCTTCAGATGTACAGAGCTCTGTTCAGATTATACATGGTAATATTAACTTAGACAGATGGAGCTGTGATTTCATAGTTTCTTACTTTGAACAAAACATATACATACAAAAGGATTTATTTGCTAAATAGTGAGCTGAGCATATCAGCATCATAAATAGCACGCAGGTCAGACGGACTGAAAATACAGGATATTTTTTCACACTAAGTAACTTTGCAAATTAGCCATGAATTCTGTAAATCTGTTGGAATTTCACTAAAATCATGCTTTTTTTTCTCCCACTTGAAAAAACTTGTAATTTTGCACATGCGCAAGAGTATAGTACTGACATAGGCTCCTGGCAGATAAAGCACCTTGAGTTGTACAAAGCCCACCGGATGGACATGGCAGTGGCCACGAGGGTTATCTTCAGGTAAGTAAAACCTATCTATGACCTAAATCCACATTGCTGGTCATGAAAAATAACAGTCATATTAAGTATAAAACATAATTTAAACAAATTAACATTTGGGTGGTTAAATTTTGAGAACTTTCAGGACTCCTCCTTTACCTATAAAGAGAAGTATAATAGCTGAATGTCATGGAAGTTTTAGATGTGATTGTATTTCTCTGTCCCTTGTCCCTGATTCTTCATCTGATATGCAGTGTGTGACCAGGCTCAGCACGGGGGACGCAAATTAAACTAGATTGTGATATCGGTTGCTAAATCTTTCATATGAATTTAAGAGAAAATAGAAAAGGTTCATTCCCAGGTTATAGCTGATATTCACAGTTTTATTTAATGGTTTAATTTCCAGAGAGGTGACACTACCCCTTTAAAGGCATCACACGCTCAGATATGTATCATTTAACATCTCTCGTTGCAGAGTATTCTCCTCTTCAGTCACGGAGGGAATGGCGTAACGCACTAGAGGTGTTTTCTCAAGTGCCAAAATCTGCTTCCAGGAGGTAAAATGTGCAAATCTCCCAGATCAGGCCGAGACACGCTATATGCCATTCTGACTTGTTTTGCCAAATTCTGTCCTGTTTGTGTGCAACTGTTTAGCTTACTCCTCCCAGACTCAACACGGAGCCGAACTCACATCAACAAGAGTTTCGTCAAATCTATAAATCGAGTCCTTGCATTTCCCTGCTCCTTCTACTTGTGTCATGAATTAAATTGATAAAAAACATTCCAAATTCCGCACACAATCCCTGATCTTCCAAAACCATATTCCTCTGCTTCTTACAATAGTGATATTACGGAGCATGCAGAAAAAGAAATAAGGGTAAAGTGGGGTGGTTCCTCCCTCCGTTATATGCGGGTGGATGTCCACTCCACCATGGGATCTCTCTTAAAAGTATAAATTCATATGTATGGTACAACCTTTATTAAGCCAAGAACACACACATATTTATATATATATATATATATATATATATATATATATATATATATATATATATACACACACACACATATACATACACACACATACACATATATACATATATACACACACACACACACACACACACAAACTAACTATAAGTGACAACTTCTAAATGTGAGAAAATTATATAGTGAAAAACAAGTGGTAATATACCTTTAAAAGTTGGGTAGGCCAAGTTATGAAAGGCCACAGGGATGCCTGAAGTATAGTTATGTGGAATACACAGTTTCCAAATACTTAGTAATACTTCAAAACTTGGCAAACATATTATGTGGCAAAAAAAAAAAAAAAATGTTAAGTAACAAAGCTATAAATGGAGATCACTCTATTTACAGGATAAGAGGCTTAGAGTTTCAAATCTATATAACCCCACCACACTATATGATGCTATTCCTATCCAGGGCATAGCCTCTGGGCAGGTTATGTATTTATCTCAGACAGAAAATTTTCTAGATTTGATACTGTATAAGGTTACAAGATAACAAAATAGATTACTTGTGAATCTGCTACATTTAAGTTAGTAATGTTGCAAGTTCCACATGTGCACACCTCCTGTTTATCTCAGAGTGCACCGGAGAGAGGGTAATGTAGTGGGAGTCTTAATATCATGGATTAGACAAAATGAACAAGAGAAGACGCAACCTGTGTATTTGAGTGGAGGGTTATCAGGGTAGATTAGAGACACTGGACTGTGTGGTCATAGAAAGAAAAAGTAAAAGAGGTGAATCTTCAAATTTATATCACCTACAATTAAAAAAAAAAGAAAAAAATTTAAAAATAAAAAAATCGCCCATCTGTCAAATCAAGAGACCGTGCTGCTACACCTAAACTAAAAACCTCCTATTAACTCAGAATATTCACAGCCGTCTAAACTCCCACTGCTGCTTCAAGGCAGCCTGTCTATCAAACTAGCTTCTCCAGAGCCCCCCAGTCTCCATAAAGCACTTCATATAATCAGCCATGAGTCCCCCAACATTAAAAAACAAATTGGCACGAGAAACGCTCGACGCGCGTTTCGGCGTGCTATCACGCCTTTATCGAGAGCTCCCGGCATAGGAAGATAGGACCGGATATAAGCGACATATAACCCCGCCTCCAGTTTCGCCTGGCCTATCAGAGACCATCATGGCATACTGGGGCGGGGCTTTGAATAATTGTGGATTTGTACTGCCCCCTTCACCCCGATGTCTCACTTCACAGGGGGCGTGGGGCGCTATGATTGCTCGATACTTGCCCCGTATTTGTCATCCAGTGTCCCATAGAACCTAAATCACAGGATCCAGGGGTTTTCATTACCGGCTAAAACTTCAGTCATATAAGAGCGGGAGTTAAGTACTTCCCTGCTTGTCATCAGATATCAATATTACTCTTAGGGTAGCATACTATAATATTGCAGATGTTAAAATATGGTAAATATATATATATCTCTACACTGGGGGTGGTACCTTTTATATATAGCACATATAGTTTGCATAAATGGAAATTTAGCAGATCTAGAGTATAAGTATTATTCACATACTCCGTGTTCATGTGAAGGATTAGATTCTGCATGCTGTATATATAGGACTCACATCCTGAGTCTTATATATATCCCTTGGATTCTATAGTGGCCATAATAGTATCACAACCCAGATGTATCATCAAGGTGCACCTAATGGATCTATTTCAGACCCATAGCTGACCAACTATTACCATATTTAAATGGGTGTATTCTATGAATTATGTCATGCCTGTCCTCTAAGTGTGCTCAATTCACATCTCTTCAGGATATGCCTAAATTTATGTCCTCACTTATACCAGGTTACGGTTGCATATACCATATAAACAAAATAAAATAGTCAAAAACTATATACAAAAGGTTTATAAAGAAACCCGAACAGGCAGATTAGAGTTCAAAGTTAAGTTCAGTTTAAATATACAAAGAGTATACACAAAAAAAAAAACAACCCACTTCCTCCTACATAGAAATTTAGATGAATGGAGAGAACATAAATCCCTCATTAAGCCCCCTAGGGTTAAGGGTTTTAAGTTTATATATCCACCTGCATTCTTTTTGGCGTAATATTTTATCAAAATCCCCCCGTCTTTGGCCCCGTTTGATCAATTCTAAGCCGCAGAACCTGATCTCCTTAGATATAACTTCATGTTGTTCTTTTAAATGTCTGGAAATTATAGCTTCCAGCCGGTTCTTTGGAGATCTCACATGTTCCTTGATCCGTTCTTTGAACGGTCTAAAGGTCTTCCCCACATACATTAGACTGCAACTGCAGGTGAGGAGGTATACAAGTCTTGCAGTATTGCAATTAAAGAAATGTGTGATCTCATACTTTTGTTCTCCATTACTATCCATTACCCACTTAGAGTCCCGTAGAATATATTTACAAGCGACACATCTGCCGCATCCATATGATCCCCGAGGGATGTTACATCCTAACCAGGTAGTCCCCGTGTTACCCTTAGATGAAAAATGACTCGGGACCAGCATATCGTGGAGGTTTTTCCCTCTCCGTGCTGTTATAGTTGCTCAAGGGGTCAGGACATCTTTCAAGTGGGCATCTTTTAAAAGAATCGGCCAGGATTTCTCAATTGACCTCTTGACAGAATTCTACCCTGTGTCAAACGTACCAACCATCCGAATGATTTGGTTGGTAAGCGGATCTTGTCTTGGATGCTCCAAGATCAAATCCTTCCTGTTAATCTCCAGGGCCCTTTTATATGCTTTTTTCAGGCACTTGTTCGGGTACCCCTTTTCTCAGACCTGTTGTCTCAACAGATTGGCTTTAGTTTTAAATTCTGTTAGATCCGTACAGTTCCTACGTACCCTCAAATACTGCCCAACAGGTATCCCTTGCTTTAAAGGCTTGGGGTGGAAACTGTCCCATTTTAAAAGTGCATTCGAGGCAGTGGGCTTCTTGAAGAGAGTTGTTTTTATAGACCCGGTCTCACTGATGGAGATGGTTATATCCAAAAAATTCAGAGACTGACCTCCAAATTCAGCTGTAAATCTAAGATTCTCTTCGTTAGTATTCAGCAGACAGACAAACTTGGTAAATTCTTCCTTATTCCCCAACCATACAATGACGATATCGTCTATATATAACGATGCCATGACAGTATCATCGGTGTATAGACCTAGAGAGAGCTGGATTTCATCACCAACCAAGGTGGAGGTTGGCATAGGAGGGTGCACATGCCGTTCCCATGGCCGTCCCCCTCACCTGGTGGTAGAACCTATTGTGAAAAAGGAAATAATTGTGGGATAAAACAAAATGCAACAGTTTCAGTACAAACGTCGTATGGGGAGAATGATCAGGTCCTCTTTGGTCCAAAAAATATTTTGTGTGTTCAATACCTCGTTCATGGGGGATAGAGGAGTATAGGGCCTCCAGTCGGTGGTATTTGAAGATTTGAGAGGAGTAATAGGGCTTGTTTAGTATCTCTGATGTAAGAGGGTAGTTTCTCAATGAAGGGTCTTAAAATTTTATCAATATAAAGACTACTGTTTTGAGTTACACTCTCAATCCCCGATACAATAGGATGGCCAGGAGGATTTAGTGGGTCCTTGTGGATTTTTGGCAGGCAGTAGAAGGTTGCTATCCTTGGAAGACGGTTAAGAATAAAATTCATATTTGTCATTGGACAGCAACCCTCCACTGCAGCCCTCAACCAGGATCTCTTTAGGTTTTGTCAAAAAGACAGTTGGATCTGACTTCATAATCCTATAGGTATCGTTATTCCCCAAAACTTTTTGTACCATAGCTTCATAGTCTAATATGTTCATGACCACTATATTCTCCCCTTTATCAGCTGGTTTGATAACCAGCTGATCATTCTCTTTCAGAGATTTGAGGGCTATTTGTTCCTTTTTAGAGAGATTATCGTTGGGAAAGCAGTCAAATCATTAGTCTCTATGCCTTCGCTCTCACTCTTCACTGCCTCAAGGAACAGATCTAGATTCCTAAAGGTGGAGAAATTGGGGTGAAACGACCTTTTGGTTTCAAGTTGGTATAGTGGGGCAGTATTTGCTCATCACTCTCTTCTAGGAGAGACACCAAAGTGTTGACAAGTTCTAAATCTTTATTTGAGAGGCCTAGGGATTTTGCTCTCTTTTCTTTATTAATTAAATGGTATTTGTGTAGGGCAAGTTTGTGTAGAAACAGGTGTCAAAAATTGGAGTTGGTACGAAGGAAAGACCTCTCTCCAGAATTTTGATATGGTATGGTAAGCATGCACTTATTATTGCTCATATGTACAAATTCTTAGAGGGTATATTTGAGAAGTCTAGATTTTGCAGCCCTTGGGTGCTCTGTCATTGGTGTGAATATTTTGCTTGCGTCCCCTCCTAATCTGCCTTACTTGGCATTTCTTGCCAGATAACCATCCTACTTTAATCTTTATCCCCCCAGGTTTCAGGACAGGTGTACCTAGGCCAGATTCCTTCTTTTTCTCTATTTCCTCTTACTATTTATACATTTACCCTCTCACATTAAAGAGCCAGGGTTTTTTTCAATAAACACAGACCTGCAGTCAACTGAAAACTGAATTTGTTAACTTTTAACATATAAACATATTTGCCTTGATTTTTAAATTCACTAAATTTGATACTAATAATAAAATGAAAAAACCTTAGTATTTGTGTATTTACGTGTATACTGCTAAGTTTAGTTCTATGGTTAATCAAAAGGGCGAAAATAGAAATAGAGATATACATCTATGCATCACCGTCAGGACTGTCTCTTCGTAGCTGTCACCGCTAAAGGATCATTCCATTGAAAATAATTTCTTTAAAAACTATTTTCCTGATATACCCCCAAAGATAAGATGCATATATTTTTTATGCATGTTTTCTTTATGGCTATAGAGGGAAAAAAACAGTCTGCAAAAAACGCAGATCTGCTGTCTGCAGCCTTTGCAAGCTCTCGCCTCTTTCCATGACAAAGGCTTTGAGTCTCTGTTGGAGAATATTCTAATTAGAGAATTGATAAGATCTGTGCTGGAGCCGCTTGGGCGCACATGATCATAGCGGTCCCATGCTTCTCAATGAGCTGCGGACCTGCCTCTACCTTTAGCTCCATGGAGCTCAATCAGACAGGCGGGTGAGGCGTCTTGGGTGAATACTACAGAAGTCAGCACTTTTATTAGCTGTCACAACTATGACAGACTCCAGCAAGCTGAAGGGCTTTATGTTGCTAGAGAGTTTGTTTAATATGTGATAGGCCAGTAGAGGACCTATGAAAAAAAGACACCTGTAGAGTCTCTGTGTCTCTTTCTCCCCAGCCCCTCTCTTGGTAAATATTACTACGGGGATATAGCTGAATTAATGGGGTTGGGGGAATGCAGTCTGCAGTATTAGTCACATGGCCACAGTCCACCCTATATCATGGTTTTTAATACATGGTACACCATCACTCACAGCTACATATGGGATCTGAAAACGATTTGTACCGTAACTATATTAGATTGATGGTACCCATTATTAAAATGATATTAATAATACATGGTCTGCCTCTTAAAAAAAAAAAAAAAAAAAGGAAAAATCTTGATATACAAATAGAAAAATAAAAATACATATTAAGAAAAGCATAAAGTTTCAAAAATAAAAAACCAAACTCGCTTTCCTCCGGTCATGCCACAGCAACTGAAATAGACTTGGCCATTGCATAAAATGAGTTTACAAACTGTCTGTACTTCATACTGATAACATTAAATTACTGTGTTTTACTGTTTGTTGTTTATTTTTTTCTTTGCTAACCAACCTTTGTATTTATATTAACCCCTTAAGGACACAACTTAAGAAATAAAAGGGAATCATGACGGAATATTTCCATCATGTGTCCCTAAGGGGTTAATGCACAGAGCACCATAAACATTCATAGTACCTGTTGGTGTTCACTGTTCAGTATAAAGTGGGAGCTTGGAGCTGATTGACTGCTGACATGAAATGATCTCTGTCTGGAACTGTAATTGTATTTTTTTCTGTAACTGTTACTGAAGGTTTCGAAAATTGTAAAACAATTCAAAGATGGCCGCCCCCACTCTGAAACACCTTACAGACCTCTCTTACATAAAATATTATTCTATTTAAATTGTTTGTATTTTTTGACACTCTATAAGAATGTTAAATAGCATGTTAGCTACGATTTAAATGGACAGATCCTGTTTGTATCACCATCCTCTCCATTGTTTATAATATATTAAATACTCACTTTTTTTGTGAGAGACCAGAAAGATCAGGGGAGCCTGATATGCAATCACGGTGTTCATTAAATTCCAGTTTGGGACAACATATTTTTTACAAAAGAGCTGTTGTCCCATATCGGGATGATAGAAGTTACATTTTACAGTCCCCTCTATTTACTTTTTATGGTATATTTAAATAAGGTAATATGTCCATATCAAGCAATATATGGCATGCCTTATCAGCGATGTCTGAACTGTATCCTCATGCAGACCCGATAACTATTGCAGTATTGACTCAGGGCTCCTGACACCTGTTTCACATACAACAAAAACACTATTCAGCGAACACAATTTACCACTAAAACTATACCTTCAGGTGTCTTGTGACCTAGATAATGCACAAACCGTCCAAAGTTCCACATTAGTTCACCGTTCCTGACAATCAAGGGATACAGTGTATTCTACAATCAAACTTGTTTACTCGTTAGTTTAAATTAGAGAAAATTCGACTTGGCTGATCTATTTTTCCCCAAAAACAGAATTTTTTTTCGTGATGCCATAATTTTACCCAAAATCAGTACCAAAAAGATTATTCAAGAACCGAATCAGACAAACCATAAGGGCACAGAAATGGGCCAGTGGATTGCAAAATATATACAATATATACTGATAGGAGCATTTCCCTGCCATTCGGTTCACAGATCAAGAGAGAATATTTAACCTATAAAGAGAAAACGGGGTTAGCAGTAAGAAAAAATCAATAGTAAAATATTTTCTAGTAAATACATAATATATAAATACTGTATGTGAAAGGAGATTTTTTTTTTTTTATTCTCCACTTTTTTGTTTCCCCTTTATCAATCTAGCTCCAATCGCCCCAATTTGGAAAAATTGCAGTTCGGACCGAAACAAATCTCTGAGTCTAGTTTAAATCATGGTTTCTTTTTTAGGCAGGGACCCAAATACTTTACATAACAGTAGCTTGACGACCCTCTCTTTGCAGCGATTCCATTTCTCTGGAGAAGGCAATAACTGCTGTAACCAGTTTATTTTAGGCAGTTGCCTGGGTCCTAGATCAATAGGATGTGCCTGTTTTGAACATTAGGTACCCACAAAATTACCATGGGGACATGTCCTAAGGTATAAAAAACCCTGGTTTAAGGAGACTTTAAGATGCCAGGAAGCTTTTAAGCCATCAGTTCCAAAATGTAATGATGTGAACCTAAATATAAACCTAAATTATTGTCGTACTAACTAGTATATACAAGCGCGTTTCCCTTTTGGCTGTTCCTGTTTTAACACGTTTTTGAATTAGTAGCCAAAAAAGAAATCCCTTTATCATTACGAAACATTTTATTCTCATTCTCATCACGCCCACAATAATGTGTTTTAGGATAAATAAATTAGGGCCTAAAGCCATTGTCAACCAGGAATTTTGTCTTACCACATTATCCACTGATTAAATAAATGTAGAACGAGATTAACATAGATGCGAATGGAGCTGAAGCTCCAGGCCTATGGAATAGACACATTGAGCTAAAATAATATATATGTAAAGAAAATTTTTACTACACTCCTCATGCTCTTACTTTGTGCAGGGGAAATTAAGTATGGAAACCTAAGAGGGATGTGGCCGGAACAAAACTGGTGTGGACTGGCTGACAATGAAATTAGTTGCTCTTGCTGCTTCAGTCTCTCGAACACTGTGGCGTGTTCCCTTTCTTCTACACTCACTACATACACCTTTCCTCTGTCCCAGACGGTATAACAGGAGCTTCTGTCTGCTAGTAAGAAGGAAAGGAGACAAGTGAGTGCTAGGGGCCATTAGGGAACTTTCCCCAGAAAACTTAGAGAGCGCATCATTAGACAGATCTGAGCTGTCTGCTTAGTCGGCCAGCCTGTGTGATTGGCAGGCATCCGGTCATGCATTCATGCTAGGCTTCCCTTCCAATTCTTCATGCTGACCGGCATCCTTTCTGGGTATGTCTGCTCCTATTGTGGTTTTTTTACTGTAAGAACAATCAGGATGTGGAATTCTCTGCCTGAAAAAGTGGTTTTATCAGAGTCCATACAGATGTTCAAACGGCTACTAGATGCATACTTGCAAAAACAGAATATTCAAGGATATAATCTTTCAATGTAGGATAATAACTGCTTGATCCAAGGATAAATCTGACTGCCATTCTGGGGTCAAGAAGGATTTTTTTTCCTAGCTTGTTGCAAAATTGTGCTCCAAACTGTTTTTTTTTTGCCTTCTTTTGTATCAACAGCAAAAAACAAATGTGAGGAAGGCTGAACTTGATGGACGCAAGTCTCTTTTCAGCTATATAACTATGTAACTAGCCCACCTCCGTTTACCCCACCCACAGACATCCAGCTTCACAGGGCGCCAGAATTGGGGGAAATGAATTAGGCTGAGAGATGAAAGCGAGCGATTAGCAGAGGGAATGTGTTTTCTCATAGCTGCACTCTGAGATTCCTGCAGCATCACCTCCACCAGATACAGGACACTCGATACGTACTTACAGGTTTGTTTTCTGTCAAGAAGATTCTGTAATTAGTTCCATCATAATAGTGAGCACCAGGCCTAATGGGCTCTTAATTTGGCCCTGGGTGAGCTACTTACAGTAATTCGCCATTGTTCCAGGACTATAAACAATAGTAAATAACTGGGCTTAGTTTTCCCTCAGTGCTGTGCTGTGATCCTATTGCTACATGTGTCGCTTCTCTAAGAAAATCAATGCTAGAGTAACGTTTCAGCTGTTCATGAGATACGTTTTCTCACATACAGCCAGCCTCATGCTTATAATATATTCCAGAATACACCTTTACTGATCGGCAACTCCTTTTCTAGCACATTACAATTAAAACAAAATTATTATTAACTAGAACAAACACCAGGCATTAATGGTTTGAACTCCCACAGGAGCTCCGGGTGGGAGGGCATTGCTGGTGCCAATAACAGGAGTTCCTTCCTGGAAAAGGGGTGTCAGTTGGGCATCAATGCATGCTAGGTTTATCACTAAATGACAAGAACTGCAAGAGAAAAAATGTAGGGCACCGTGACCTGGTATTACCTCAGTTTGTTGCCCAGATCAATATAGGATCACTGAATATTCTGTAAAGGGACATGTGACACTTTTAGACAACTGACCTATTCAAAAGCTTTAGCTGAGAATGAGACAGTACCCTCACAAAAGGCTGAAAAAAGCAGGTACATTAAAGGAACACTATGGTGACTGGAATACAAATAAACTTACCTTTACTTCAGCGCCGCGCAGGTCTGCCACAGCTGGCTCCACCTAGATCAGTCTCCTTGGCTGAGATAATCAAAATGGATGCTTAGCCAATTCAATGCTTTCCCAGAGGAAAGAATTGGGAGGCTATTGTGCATGAACTGCAAAACGCCACTCTGCGCCAGTTAGCATCTCCTCATAGAGTTGCATTGAACTAATGCATCTTTTTGGGGAGTGTTCAGTGTCTCCATGCACATTGTGGAGATGCTGAACATCAGTGCTGCACATTGCGCAGCACTGACCCAGGAAGCGCCTAGAGTGGCCATGTGAGTGACTGCCACAAGAGGTATTACTAGACAGTAACGTAAACACTGCCTTTTCTCTGAAATTGCAGTGCTTAGAGTAAAATGTCTGCAGGGACATACTATACACACCAGAACAAATACATTAAGCTGTAGTTGTTCTGGTGACTATAGTGTCCCTTTAAATATGATTTTTGATTTCTTCATATTTACATGCTTCCTATTTTATGCTTTTCATACCCATTGCGGCGGGACACCTTCACCAGTGTCTTATGCCTAGGAATATTGTGGAAGTGAATTGGGCATGCCTGACAGATTAACACACGTACAGTTAGAAGATCTCTTTACCTTGCAACATCCTGACAGGGGGACAAAGAGGGAACCTGGTCAGTGTGATCGGCAGAGTAGGCTCTGTCTTTGGGTTTCTCTCTCCTGCTGCTGCGCAATGATGCCCTGTTTATGTCATTAGTGGACTGGTCTGAAACTGAGATGGGTGGGCAATGGGGGAGGGGGAAGAAGCTGTCCAAGATGAGAGACGTGCCCAACAATGCAATCTGACCAAATTTGTAAACAATTATTACATACTTTCCAAAGCTTTTTTTTGCTATTTTTTTTTTTTATTATTTATTTTTGATGTGCATGGTATAACAATAGGCTTGTTCAGCCACAATAGCAGTCACAAGCAGTAATGTAACAAACAGTTGAAACATAACGTGGTATATGTGTATACAGCACATTTTTAGTTTTGTAAGAGAAAATATAAACAGTGGGTGAGCGTTGCTTGAGATTTACAGAACGTTTGACTATGCCACAATGGCGGAGTTAGGAGATGTAAACACAGCGTTTGTACGTTAGTGACAGACATATCGGCACATTTTTAAAAGTTGTAGTTTGTATGCTAAGTTACGCTTTTATGAGCTTTAGTCTTGTGTGTCAGGTAAGGTTATAAGTACAGGCTTAAATACAGATTGACTTACTGACATATTAGAAAATAATAAAGTAATAAGCTTAACTAAATGAAGTGTAAAAGTAAAGTAATATACCACCAGGCAAAGCAGGGCAGACTATGTCATCGTCAGCATTAGGCATAAAAAACTAACTGGCATTTCTTATAATGGTGATTATAACATGAATGACATTGCAGTATGTTTAATTATAGAATGCAGCCGCAGTAACCGCTTTTGAGGCTGTCGGAAGGTTCCGTGGTGTGTGCCTTAGGTGCCAGTCATCGTGGGATGTTGGGGTTGCCTCCGGCTCTGGTTGCATAGGAGATGTTAAAGGCAGTTTGTTCCCATGGTTGGGGATAGTCCCTATAAGAAGGTCCTCTGAGTCCCAAAGTCTTGCCAGAGGGCACCGTGGTTGCAGATTGCCGGGTCTCCCAGTCGTCTGGTGGGTGATTGTTAACGCGGTGCCACTTAAGCCGCTGTGTTCAGGTGCGGGCTGCGTTATATTAGGGTCGATGCTTGGGTATGCCTTCTCTGGGTGTACCCCCCTGGTTGGTCACTGGTCCCGGTGATAGGGAGCGCTGGTTAGGCGTATTGTGGCGGAGCAGTCTGCTTCCATGCGCCATAGGGGGTTCTCCATGTTTAGGCCGGTGGAGTTGTTAAGCTGCCGTCGGCCATTTAAAGGAGGCATTGTGGGAGCCATTTACCTTCAGCGTTTAGTCACCCTGTAGTTGTGTGTTGATGACATCATGCCTGGTGGGGGCCAGGATAACCCCAGAGGGGGGGTGAACGAGACTGGGAGGACGCCAGCCATATCATAGTAGCCAGATTGGAATGCGAGGCAGCGGCCGTCCGCCCCGCTCTCCTCCTGGGTAGGCCTCTGGTCTCAAGCCCCAAAATGTCTCTCCAGGACCTAGAGTCACCCGGTAACAGGTGCTCCAGCTACACCGGGACTATCCAGGACTCCGTTCCCCGAACCTCCAGAGCTCTCATGCAGCATAAGGTGGGTATTTTCCCCAAAATTAGCTTGATTCCGCAGGAGCTCCAGTGACCTGGAGCCTGTCGCCTGTCGGCATGGCCGCCCGCACCCGCCCCCTTTTTTACTATATATCTATTTAAACAGGTTTGCTTGCTGGTTGAAAGAAAAATAATTGCCAAGTGTCCCTTTAAAGCTTTCCTGGGTGCTACGAAGAAAATAGAGGCCAGACTCATCTACTATACTGGCAGAACTCATTCTCTTAGTGCCATCAAAATGGAGGGAGCAGCCTGACTGGAAGGAAGAGGAGTCCTAAGAGTACAGTGGGAACCTGCCAGTGATAACTTCATGGAGCAATGCTCTAAAAATAATTTTCAAGATCATTTTTAGGTTAAGTTATAGGGGAAAGGCATGGATACCTGTTAACCTGTTAAGAGTGACTTCTTGACTAGTGCCCCAATAATAAGTGCACCATGGGTAGTGCCCCAATAATCAGTGCACCATGAATAGTACCCCAATAATCAGTGCACCATGGGTAGTACCCCAATATCTGTGCACCATGGGTAGTGCCCCAATAATCAGTGCACCATGGGTAGTGCCCCAATAATAAGTGCACCATGAATAGTACCCCAATAATCAGTGCACCATGGATTGTACCCCAATAATCAGTGCACCATGGATAGTGCCCCAATAATCAGTGCACCACGTGTAGTACCCCAATAATCAGTGCACCATGGGTAGTGCCCCAATAATCACTTCGATGATTTTAAAATGACTTGCAATATTCTCAGCGCCATGCCTCAGCATCCTCCATTAAAGGGTTAATCCAACCACCATGACCACTTCTTCCTGAATTACTGTACACACAGATATTTGCACTGCTTTCTGCCAATGGGTGTACTATGTAGCTCCCATGCATGCACTGCCTGCAAGGGGAAGTGTGTATGTCCCCTCCTATGTAGCTCCCATGCATGCACTGCCTGCAAGGGGAAGTGTGTATGTCCCCTCCTTCTGCTTTAATTGAAATCCCGCTTGCCTATACCCTTAACAGTTTTTTTTTTTAACCTCCCTCTTTCGCTCCCTACGTCTCCCCTACCGTCCCTTCCTCTGTCCAACCTCACCCCCTCCCCTTACCGGCTCAGAGAGGGTGCATGTGCATTGAGCCAGTCAAACAGTCCAATCAAATGCTTTTCTATGAGAAGCATTTAAAAGGGCCAAAGATGCGACATGTCATTGGGACAGGGCGTAGAAGATCCTCGCTCGGCGCTGGATTACAGGTACGTTTTAAAGGGGACTGGGGATCCCATTTTATCGTGCACAATAGAAAACTAAACAAAGAAAAATGTTTTACAGAAAGAGTTGGAGTAACCGTTTAACCCCTTAAGGACCAAACTTCTGGAATAAAACGGAATCATGACATGTCACGCATGTCATGTGTCCTTAAGGGGTTAAGTCAGTTACATGCTAGGTATCTAGATTAACCAATAGTTCAGACACGGAGATGTGCTGGTAAATAGTGCAGTGTTTTTAAAAAGTATCTGGAAAATGTCAGAAATTGACCTATCTCAGCGTAGCTGACATATTTATATCTGCTGTTCCTAATGGTGCACTCATTATATTGATTTATGCCATTTACATGATGGGTTATAACATTATTTCAGATTTAGAATCCGATCCAGACTTGCCGTTTTCTGGCAATATTTCAATGATTGATCCTATATCTTTCCACATTTTTTAAGGATTTCCAATGTATTCTAAAGCCTGCTAAGCATGTCTACTTATATAATCCAGAATATCGATGCTGTTTATATTTGTATTTTTTATATATTTTTTTTAATATAATTTATTGACAGGCTAAACTTAGAAACTATTTTAAAGCGGCACTGTAACCCCTACCTTCCCCTTCTTCCCTACCCCCCAGAAAATGAGTATTTTATAAAGATAGAGTCTTTGTATAATACTCATATTGTCTATGTTGGAATTTATATTCTTTATACTCTGTCTCTGTATATTTCCTCTGTCTGACACTTCTAGACACTGGACGGAGCTATTGCCGTCTTGGAGTGAAAGTACCCCTAGCCATCAGGGAATTGCTTTTACCTATCCAAAGACCTTAATGCTGTACTCTCATGCTTGCAGCGCCCACAAGGGACAAGTTCAGGTATATAGAACTCATCTTTGCTTTCCCCTCCCCCGGCTCCCAGAGGCAATGTCACCGTCGAGGGCTCTTTGCAAATTATGCAAAGTCCCCAGACGGTAACACTTTAGGTATGTCACATTATATTAGGATATATACACAATGTATTGGCGTTTACACACTATCTTTGCAGAAGTAATGTGATGTTCTATTTTTGAAGGTTAAGTGCTGAGGGTTTTTTTATTCCATTTTTTTTTTTTAAAGCTTTAGTTTGTTTTTTTCTTTTGATTTATCCGTAACTATTTAACCACAGAACCAGAGAACAATTATATATCTTATTTGTTGACATCTATGATTCTAAACACATATCAGCCGGGATCAACAGCCAGAGGCATAGAACAAAAAAGTTTTCCAACGGTACCTGTGCTAACACTATGTTTCATGTAACAATGAAACTCTCTAGCTAGGTAGCAGGTATCTCAAGATTTCCACCACGTCCTATACAGATGGTCCGGGATCTTGAATCCCGGTCAAAGCATCGATGATTGCAATTAAATCCTGTCCCATTCTCCAAATTACACATTGTTAATTATGTGTTAACAGAATGACTAGGCCACCTCTGGAAGACCACCTGCTGTGGCTACAAATCTCAGTTATTGCACCCCATCAAATACAGATTCCACCGCAACTAGACAGCATGAAGACATCTATCTTTGAGGAATACCAAGTGAAATGCTTTCTCTGTGCATTGTTTAGGATAGGTTAAGACTCATTGGCTACTTTATAAGTTTCACGAAACAGACACCATCTGTGAATGTTGAAAGAAAAAGAAAAAAATACAAACACAAGAAATACAAATGCACCTAACCAACACAGTGGTAGGAATATACACGAGTACTTAACTTGGTATGAGATGAATGCAGCTTCCCAAGAGGTTTCCCCCAAACGAACCTCAAATGCAGATATGTAAATGGACAAAATAGGGATACAGCTGAATGACTAAAAAACATAAGAATACATAGTACATAGTGAAGTACCGTCACAGTGATAAAATATAAACTTCAATGATTGCACTCACAAAATAGTGATGGATAATGCGCCTTTAAGTGATGGATAATGCGCCTTATTCACCCTCCACGAATAGGTTGCTCTGTCTTCAAAGAAGTGGGAGTATGCCAGTGAAGTATAAAAAAATTTTTTTTATTATTATTATTCTCTATATATTACTTCACTATGTACTATGTATTCTTATGTTTTTTAGTCATTCAGCTGTATCCCTATTTTGTCCATTTACACCATCTGTGAATATTTAGTATTTTCACAAAACAGGTCAGATGTCATCACTACTCAAACCTACATGGGTTTTAACTGTCACATGAATAATATTAAACTCAGAAGATTTCCTCTTCCAAATATGCTCACTCAAGGAGTCATCGCCAAAATGATTTATGACTCCACATTTCACAACTTAAAGGGAATATATCATGAGGGAATTAATTGCATTTTGTGCTTTTAAGCAAATGGTAATCTTATACAGTTCAAATATACACGTACATTTCTTGTCAGGTAAAGGATTTTTTTTTGTGATTTACTGATCTGAAAGTGCTTTATGTATGCGGCCATTTTATCTGCCTTCTAGTCAGCCCCCTTATATCACAAAACCTCTGTAATGGCTGGTACCTGGCTCGTCTGGTAATTAAGGAATATAACATACTGCAGTGAAACTTGAGCAGAAATGAAAGTGACACATTGCAAAATATATCCCAACATTTCTGTGACTCCCCCTTTTCCACCATTTTAAAGTTGGCTACTAGATTTTCTTGATGCCATCACTGCTACAAATTTCACATCTCACAATAGCTTCGTCAGAAGATCTCCCACTGATTGCAAGTGATCCAACTGTAGAATGTGACGGGCAGATCACCCTTGTAAGGGCATTGTTACCTAGAGTGAGGTTAAAAGGCTCTGAAGCTTTACTAATTATTAAAATAATTAAGAACCTTCGCAGAATTGGAGGAATAATGCATGTATAAGTTGTATTATTATTTTAGTATGTTTAGAATGAGTTTAGTTAGCTGGGGAGGGTTGATACACTTAGTGTATGTCCGCTGAGTGAGAATTGTTGACAATTTGCAACAAGTTACACGTACAGTCATGTATTAATTTAACTGCCTCACACTACACACAACACACACTATATAGTTAGCGATAGACAGACAGAGTGACAGACAGACAGACAGACAGAGGGATAGATAGATAGACAGACAGACAGATTTACGGACCTATAAATAGAAAGTTCCAGATATTTTGATCCAGAGGTTTTGCTGGAGAATGTAGGCTCTCTACCAATGGGACTTTCTCCAGCATAACCAGTGAAACAAACTAAATAAGCATTAACTGATGCAGGATGATAACATTTCAGCATTTATCATAAACCGCTCTGATCTTTCCCTTTAATTTGCTGTCAGAATGTACATTATACACAAGTTCTTTCTAATTGGCCATTATTTTACCATTCTTGGCACATATTAGTGTATAATCAATTCCTCTACAATGAAACTCCCAGCAATGTGTACTCACACTGCAATTATTGTGTTTAGGTGATCATTTGTGTGAATAAGATACTCTGCTCCTCTTCTCAGTTACATTCCTTGTGATATAAATGGCTATTTTGCACGGATTGTTACTGATACATTGCTTGTGATATAAATGGCTATTTTGAATGGGATTGTTATTGATACATCGATTGTGATATAAGTGGCTATTTTGCACGGATTGTTACTGATGTATTACTTGTGATATAAATGGCTATTTTGCACAGATTGTTACTGATACATTGCTTGTGATAAATGGTTATTTTGCACGGATTGTTACTGATGTATTCCTTGTGATATAAATGGCTATTTTGCACAGATTGTTACTGATGTATTCCTTGTGATATAAATGGCTATTTTGCATGGGATGTGCACACACTAGATTTACTTAGTGTTATTGATACATTTCGTTACCTTTATGGCTGACTCCATGTGTTCCTTTCTCATTTTTTCTTAATGATTCTTTCTTTATGGTCTGTTAAAAGAAGGAGAAAGACATACTTATAAAATATTGAAGTTTTTTTATTCCCCTCTCTTCACCCTATTGTCAATGAGTGAAGGTCAGCGTTCTTCCTATAAACCGTGCACATCATGCTGCATCTGATCCAAATAGTTAGACAGACTGACTGCTGTCTGGAGATAACTGTGGGGACAGCTCACACTAGAGGGAACACAGAAGCTCTTAGTCAATGAAGCAGTTTTGGTGTATAGATCATGCTCCTGTAGCCTCACTGAGCAATTATCTGCCATTTAGGAGTTAAATCAATATTGTTTCTGTATATGTAGTCCTAGCCACACCTCCCCTGGCTGTGACTGACACAGCCTGCATGAAAATAAGGTTTAATTTTCAATAAAATGTTAACTTACTTTAGATATTTTTTCATCTCCTCCTCTGTAAATTGAACTTTAAATCACACACACAAGAGTCTCCTGTGATTATCTAGCAAGCAATTAACAGAGCAGGGGATAATACATTCAAAATTATACAGAATGTGCTATAAAGGAAGTGTAAACATTAGATGACTCTTTACAGGAAGTGTTTAGGAAGGCTGTTAGTCTCATGCAGGAAGGTGTGACTAGGGCTATATAAACAAAGTGATTTAATTCATAAATGTCAGAATTGAGCAGTGATACTTCGGAGGCATGATAAAAAGTTGTAATCAAAATGATTTAACCCTCATTGAAAATCAGGTTTTTTGTGAACATGTACAGACTTTCAGCTGTTTGCAGTGAACAAATCAAACAAAAGCAATTGAAATAGTTTCAAGTTGTTTCTTCAAATTCAACTGAAAATGCAACTTATGACTTCTCCAGTCTCAAAATTATTCAACCACCTGAATAGAATCCCCCAAAACACTAAAAATATGCAAAACAGGTATTGTCTCAAGCACACCTGATGCAACTAATCAAGGGATTCATTAGTTGCACCAGGTGTGCTTGAGTTGGAACACTTGAAATACCTGAACTGGCTAGGGGTTTATTGAGTGACACATTTGACTGCATGTTAGAAATATGGCAAAATAGTGGTCCACAAACTTAAGAGAATAGATCATCTCCCTTCACAAACAAGGAACAGGATACAAAAATATAGTCGAAGGCACTGCATGTTCCTAGAGACACCGTTGGAAGCATACTTTGCAAGTTCAAAGTAAGGAAGCTATCAATGGCTGCAACCAGATTTCTGAGAAGGCAGGTTGTAAAAAACCCTCAAGTGACTGCAAAAGACCTGCAGCAAGACTTGGTGGTAACAGGAACTGAGGTTTTAGTGAGCATAGTAAGGCGCATACTAAATGCAGAAGATTTCCATGCCAGAATTCCAAGACGTACATCACTACTAATCCAAAAATCACACGAAAAGTCGGATCTAATATGCTCAAAATCATAAAAAATTCACAGAAGTTTGTGGATTCTGTTCTGTGGAGCAATAAAACAAAACTGGAACTTTTTGGGCCAATGGATCAGTGGTATGTCTGAGGGAAGAAGAATGAAGCATATGTTGAAAAGAACACTGCCTACAGTTAAGCATGTTGGTGGCTTTGCATCCACTGGCACTGGAAACCGGCAGCGTGTGGAAGGCTAGAATGACTCATTGAAGTACCAGGCAATCCTAGGAGAAAAAAACATTCCGTCTTGTCAGTATATTTATATCGGCAGACATTTTGTGCTAAAATAGAAATTAAAAGTGTCTACTGACAGTCACACTTAAAACAAAGCTGACTCCATTTTGGTATCTTCAGGCTAAGAAAGACACATAATTTCTTGCTTTCTGTAACTCCAGCCATTCAAGCCTGAGCTAAGGAGTGTGTAATGTAAACAAGGCAATGAATCTAACAGAGAAGGGGGATGGATACTCTTCTTAATGTTAATGAAATAGATTAATCTTACACACAGCTTCACACAAGAATAACAGAAAGCCAGACACCAATAACAGATAACACCAAGTAATTAATTTACTTTCTAAATCTTACAAGGTCCCATTGTAAGAAATGGGGTGAAATTCAGGTTAGGAGGTGTCAATTTTAGAAATACGATAGGAATTACCGATGCTTTGTCTGGTGTGAACCTTTGACATTGACAGCAAATTTGAGTTATGCAGTCATAAAATAGATAAAGGAATGACGTCGAAATCATCATCAAATGAAGTTAACGCTTTCCTGGACAAGAAATTTTGGTGATGTAATGGCGCCATCTACTGACCAAAAACTAGATAATACTAGATAAGGTAGACACACCTACTGCTTCCTAGTCGTCCGATCAACTAATGACGTACTGAGAGTTTGGCCCTTTAAAAAGTAAGAACAAAAGGGAAGAGAGGGACACTCACATTCAGGACACACATTGAGGAGACACTCTGGGATTGACACTCAAATCTGACATTCAAGGACTTATACTCTTTGAACACATTCAAACTCTCTTAAAAAAAAACTTAAGAAACTATTTCCTGGGACTATCTGCTCATCTGATAAGAACATCTACAACATAACTGGTAATTATGCTGGTTTTATTTAATTAATTTAAATTAATTGAAATTTTACATAGCAGGAATATATGCCTGGATAAAATCGGCCAGATTTCATAATTAGAAATTTTAGTTAACTAAAGAATATATGGTTATAAAAATTCCATTCTGCAGGTGGAACAACAATATATTAACTGTAATATTTATCAACAGATTAGCATACCGCTGTTTTTATCCAGGTGTATTGATTTGCTCTGAAATAAGATAGAGAATCTTATGTAAGGAAATTAAAATTCGGCTAATGTAAAATCTGGCAGATTATTCTCATTGCATGGTTCCAGGAATGGTTAATGATCTGGTATGAACATTGTTTTATATTGAATATTGCAACATAATAGGATATATATTGACTAGGAGGATTGCAACCAGCATTGGAAGAGTTAATCAGTGTGCTCTAACTGTCAGCCAAAGTTTTTATGGCTTCTCGCTGTGCTGTGAGCTTTCTGGGTCTGTGAGATTGTTTACCTATCATAAATTTTGTTACGACAGTTGGTGCTGTAGCTGCTATATTGTGTTCAAACCATTGCCATACTTTGTATACCTATGTTATACCTAAATATTCACTGATTATTATCACGCATGTTACATATTTTATTATTATTGTCACAATAAATTATATTTTTATAAAGAATTGTGATTCACGGTGTGGAATAAAATCCTCTGATCATCGGCTTCTAGGATCTAAGAGAATTAAATAGTGGGAAATTATCAGCTTTATTATATTTTTAAATTCGGGGACAGTGCCATTATTTCAATTTTGATATAATAAAAATTAAAATAATTTTTATGAAAAATATTATTTTAATATTTATCACCCCATAAATATCCCCACAGCCTGTGAGGAAGCTGATGCTTCCTCATTGGACATTCCAACAAGAAAATGGTCCAAAGCATACCTCAAATTCCACCAAGGAATGGTTGCAAAATAAGTCCTGGAAAATTCCACAATGGCCATCACAGTCACCTGACTTGAACCCCATAGAAAATCTCTGGTGATGTCACGATTCGTGGAACCTAACACGCTGGCACACACACACACAGAAAAGGTGCCGTACCGGACCTTAGAGTGGCCGGGCTAAGCACGCTAAGAATAGTCAGGAGACAAGCCAGGTAAAGGGAGCCAGAAAACAGGAGAATGAGAAACAAGCCGAGGTCAAAAGAGTGGAGAAGACAGAATAATCGGAATAACGAGCCAAATAATCGGTAACCAGAGAGCAAGATGAGAACACTACGCTACAGGTATCAGACCACAACAGGGCACTGAGGGACAGGAAAGGTAAGTATAAATACCCTAGGTTTAATTCTGATTGGATAACTTCCAATCAGAATTAACAATCACACGTGGGGGATATCTATACCCCCCACTGTGATTGTGGTACTGTTTCTTTAACGCCGGGTCACTCACGTGACCCCGGCGTTTACATAATTCATTGACCTCCCAGCGTTATACATGCTGCCGCTGGGGGGCGTGGAGGACGCGGGTGGCGAGCGGCAGAGAGGAGACGCCGCTCGCCGAGAGGTAAGCAGAGGGGAGACCGCGGGCAGCAATGGAGTGAGGGTGAGTGCTGCAAGCGGCGTGCAGCCTCCCCTCCTAGCCGCCCGCGGATCCCTGACAGGTGGGATTTGAAGAAGGCTGGTCATGACAGCAGGTCATTTTCAGCAGGTCATGACAGCAAAAGGGTGCTCTGCTAAGTACTAAAAAGATGCTTTCCATGAAGGGGTCGGATAATTTTAAGACTGAAGAAGTCATAAGTTTCATTTTCAGTTGAATTTGGGGAAACCAATTGAAGCATTCGTGGTGTTGAGCTATTTCAATTGCTTTTGTTTGATTTGTTTATTGCAAACCAACTGAAAGTCTGTGAATCTTGACAATAAACCTGATTTTCAAAGAGGGGTGAATCATTTTGATTATATCTGTATATACCATAACTGCTTAATCAAGCTAAAGTTGTTTTGGTGTCTATTGTATCCCTTTAATATAAGGGCTGTTACAATGATACAACATGCAAGGACCTTTGCGTATAAAGAAGAAAATAGAATCCCCTGTGTAAATAAAAAAAGCTTTATTGAGTGCTGTAAGGAGTGCCGAGACAAGGGGGGGGCAGGGGAAGGGCAGAGACGATACCTTTGTAGGTCTTCTAGGTTTGGTCATTTTACCTAATAGTCCCATAGTCCATATTTCATATTTCCCACCATGCCTATAAGAAGAGTTAGATAATCTACTAGTTGAGGAAATGGCTAAAATGACCATGAAGGGGGAAGTTATACTCATTGGGTGACTTTATTCTTCCTGATGTAAATTGGAAAACCAAAATAGCTGCTTGTGCCAGGAGCACACATATTATTATTGCCATTTATATAGCGCCAACAGATTCCGTAGCGCTTTACAATATTATGAGAGGGGGATTTAACTATAAATAGGACAATTACAAATAAACGTACGGGAACAATAGGTTGAAGTGGACCCTGCTCAATGGAGCTTACATTCTATAGGAGGTGGGGTGTAAAACACATTAGGACAAATTACAAACTCCCTACTGGGATTGTCTCTAAAACAAGTCAGTGACTGTTCTCACTTTAAGGGTATTAAATAATTAGGTATATGCATGTAAGCATGTGGAACATAAGGACTTAAAAGTAAACATGTCTAAGTATTAATTAGATTTGTACTTAACGAGGTGGTTAAAAGAAAATTATTCACAGGTATTAGTAAGTTAAACAGAAATAGATTTATTTAAAGTAAAGAATCACAGAGCAATGAAGCTAAGTATAAAATAATGGAAGAAATTTTTTTATTTTTTTTTCTCTCCCTCTTGGAGAGGGATTGCAAACTTGTAAATATTACTACCTCTTTCTGGATACGCCCACTTAGTGTCTAATTTAAAGACACAGTAAAGACTGAATTTCTATATGAAAATTTACAGTCTTTGTGATAAAAAAGGAGGATTTCCTCCTATGATTTTAATATTTTGTTTTGTGTGTTTGTGCAGATATGTTTATGCAGCAATAGGGAAGGGTAACGGTTATCGAGTGGAAAGAGATGCAGGGAGGTTTTTGAAGATAAAATGATAAAAATGTTTGCACTTAATGTTCAGGGATTGAATACTATAGCGAAAAGAAATCTATTGTATAAATACCTCAGTGAAAAACAATTGAATTTAATATTCTTACAAGAAACTCACTGGAGACAAGTGGATAAACAAAATTGGGGGGGTAAAAGATTTCCACTTATAATTCAAGCTTCCAATAAGGAAAAAAAAAAATGTGGAGTAGCTGTGGTATTTGGAGAAAAGATTAAAGTTGAAGTAATCCATCAAATACAAGATACTAAAGGCAGGTATTTAATAATAATAATATGCAAAATTGACTCTGTACTTTTTACATTATGTAATATATATCTTCCTAATCATTTACCAGTTGCTTACTTAAAAACAATTTTGGAAAAAGTAGATGAAGTTAAAGTGGGAAAGTTAATATTGGCAGGGGATTTTAATGCTGTACTAGACCCTCAGATAGATAAAAAATTAATGAAAGGAAATACTTTAAATCAGATGGTTATAAAACAAGCAAAAGCCTTAAAAAAAATTAAAGATGAATATAATTTATTCGATATTTGGAGAATTTTTAATCCCAATGAGAGAGACTATACGCATTTTTCTAAAGTGCATTTTTCCTATTCAAGATTGGACATGATTTGGGTCAACCCAAGTATTATTGATATGACCAAAAAAACTAAGATTGACGAGATAGTTTGGACAGACCACAATGGAGTTTTTTGTGAAATGATTTTTAGTACATTTAAAAGAGAAGCCTATACTTGGCGGTTAAGAGATAATTTGCTTTGTTGTGAATTAAAAAAAAAAACTCATAAGAGATAATATAAAAAATTATTTTAAAGAAAATATCTCAGAAAATATTGATTCATCTATTTTGTGGTGTGCCTTTAAGGCCGTTATAAGAGGTCATATTATCAAGTTACAAAGCCAACTTGACAAAAATAATACTTTGGCATTTTTACACACAGAATTAAGAGATTTGACTCATATCAACAAACAATCTCCATCTCCTGAAATTTATGAAAAAATATTAGAACTTAAAGAAAAAATAAAGCAAAAATTAATGGATATGATAGCTAAAAATATGGATAGATTAAAACTTAAATATTACTCCAAAGGCAATCGAGCTGAAAAGATGCTATCCCAAAAACTTAGAAAACAAAAAGGACAAAATAAGGTAGACAAAATAATATAGAATGGAAAAATAGCACTAACCCCTAGAGAGATTGGAAAGTGTTTTAATGAATATTATGCCAATCTATATAATATTCCTCAGATTAACACAGATGAGGATATTAAAAACTATTTAAATAATATAAAGAAGCCTCAATTAACTTCTATTGAAAATGATTTCTTAAATAAACCTATAACTATGGAGGAGACTATGAAAGCAATAAATGATTTAGAAAGATCTAAAACACCAGGCCCGGATGGGTTTAGCAACCTATTTTATAAAACATTTAAAGATTCAATATGCCCACATTTGACCTCTGCTTTCAACATAGCGGCAAACAGAGGATTTTTACCAGCAGAGATGCTTAAAGCTAATATCTTGCCTATCCTAAAAAACGATAAAAACCCCACTGATATCAAAAACTATCGTCCGATATCTTTAATAGATGTTGACACTAAGCTATACGCTTCGGTTTTGGCTGCCAGAATAAAAAAAAACTTCTTCCACTAATCATCCACAAAGATCAAATAGGATATGTTCCAGGTAGAAACTCCTATACAAGTATAAGGAAAATTATTAATATCTTGGATGACGCAAATAGATATGATGTTCCAGTTCTGACTCTGTCGATTGATGCTGAAAAAGCATTCGACAGAGTCAGCTGGAAATATTTAGAAGCCGTTTTACAACATTATGGATTGGAAGGTTGGATTAAGAAAGCTATAATGGCACTATACGTAAATCCTGTTGCACGAACTATTGGACCTAATATTGTCGCCCCATGGTTCCAACTTAGAAATGGTACCCGACAGGGTTGTCCCCTTTCACCATTGCTCTACTTGCTGACTATCGAGCCATTGGCTGAGAATATTAGGAATAATAAAGAGATCCATGGTTATAAAATAATGGATGAGGACCAAAAAATTATCTTATATGCTGATGACATTTTAATTACTCTTACAAACCCTAAAAATTCTTTAGAACGCATAATGCAAGAAATAGAGCGATACAGCCTTATATCAAATTATAAGTTAAATACAAATAAATCTTTGATATTAGATGTTAACCTAAATAAAAAGATACAACAAGAGATTAAAAACAAATATGAAATTGAAATAAGAAAGTATGGATTACTTAGGAATCAAAATAACCAGAGAGACAAATAAGATCATGGAAGTAAATTTCCTAACATTATTATTAGATCTCAATAAATGGTTAAAAGATCGTAGAAACCTAGAGATTACTTTTTGGGGGCGAATAAATGTTATCAATTCATACGTTATACCAAAGTGGAATTATAGGTTTCAAATGTTACCTCTCCATATTCCAATCCATTGGCTTCAATTAATACAAAGATGTTTTACTCAATACATCTGGAAAGGCAAAAAGCCAAGATTGAAACAGTCAATATTAGTGCAGAAAATATATAAAGGTGGACTTGATTATCCACTCATAATGAATAATTTTAAAGCAGCTATTATTCTACATGTTTATAGAATGCAAATGAAAGAAAATAAAGATGAGGGATGGTATAAAATGGAATTGAAGGCAGGAGAAGTTTCTAGCTTAGATTGTTTAATTTGGAATATAAATAAAATGTCAAAGAAAAAAAGAGTATGCCAGTATTATTCTAACTCAATTATTGGAAAATTGGTTAAAAATTAAAAAAGTAATGAATATAGAAAAAAAAGTTCCAAGTTATTTAGAGTTAGACATTGTAGAAAAACAAGTGGAAGATTTAAACTTAAATAATTGGAAAAAAGTAGGGATAACGACTTTGGACCAATTATTGACAGAAGGATCAATTAAAACCTTTGCTCAAATAACAGAGACACATAATCTCCCTCCTAGAGAGGTGTTTAATTTTCTAAGACTTAAAAGCTATATTAATACACATCTTATAATACCAAAATCTAATCTAAGCAATTTGATAGATTTATTATTTACATCAAAAAAAGTCAATAAACCACTTTCCAAAGCTTTAATACTAATTAAATCAATAGCTAAAGATACAAATCCTACTGCCATACAGGCTTGGAAACAAGACCTGAATATCGATATAAATCTGAATCAATGGGGTTCTTCAATGATGGATGTTAAGAAGAATATACATTCATTAAATTTATTAGAAACGCACTTTAAAGTTTTAAATAGGTGGTACTTAGTACCAGCTAAATTGAATAAAATTTATCCTCTAGTAAATCCTATCTGTTGGAGATGCAATAGTATTAGAGGCAATTTTAGACATATTTGGTGGGATTGCTATAAATTAAAAAATCTCTGGTTGAAAATGCAGCATTTTATATCTAATAATTTAAAACTCGAGTTGATAATCTCTCCAGAGGTAGTTCTACTTCATCTAAATTGGCCTCATATGACATATGAATTAAAAGCAATTCTTATACATCTGTTTTTAGCGGCTAAAATAGTAATTGCGAGATGGTGGAAAAGGGATTCAGAAGTCCCCTGGAAGAAAGTCAAAATTCAACTCGAGTTTCAGATTAGAATGGAGCTGATGCTAAGTAAACAAAGATTAAGCAATAAGATTTCTGTTTGGTCAAAGTGTATTGAGATGATTGATGTATAAAATAATGTCGCTCAATTAGTAGTAGAATAATTCCATGAACATTGTAAATAATTATGAGACTTATCTAAATGATATTACCACTCTACTATGGAAGTCTTTTTGATGTATTTTTCTTCTCCCTCCCCTATTTTGCTGCTGTGTTGTTTTTTTGTATTATAAATGTATATTTGTATTTGTATGATATATGTATTTAATGAGATTTAAAAGAAAAAAAATTTAAAATAAAGATTAAATATTCAAAAAAAATAAAACAAGTCATTGAGTAGCCAACTCGTAAAGAGGCCATACTAGATTTAGAGTTAACAAATGGAGATTTGGTATCAGATATTACTGTAGGTGAAAGTTTAGGATCCAGTGATCATCAGTCAGTGTGGTTTAATATAAGAACAGTGACTGAGTCACACCACACAAAAACAAAAAAGTTTTAGACTTTTGAAAAACAGACAGTTTAAATGGAGTCCAAGAGAAATGGGATTTTTTAAAAGTTGCACTGCTGAAGGCAACAGAAAATTGCATTAGGCTGGTCAGTAAAAGCAAAAAAATTAAGAAACAACTGTGGTATGCAGCAGATATGGCCAAATAGTAAAAAAAAACAAAAAAAACCTAAAAGTTAGCATTTAGTAATTATAAAAAAAACCAGAGTGAGGAAGACAGGATGATCTATAAGATTAGGCAGAAAGAGGCTAAGCAAGTTATAAGAGCTTCCAAATCACACACAGAAGAGAAAATAGCACAGTCAGTAAAAAAGGGGGATAAAACATTTTTCAGATACATAAATGAGAAAAGGAAAGTAAAACATGGATTAGTTAGATTAAAAACAAAAGAAGGAAGGTATGTAGAAGATAAAGGTCTAGCTGACTGCCTCAATGAATATTTTTGTTCTGTATTTACAGATGAAAATGAAGGAAAAGGGGCCTCAGTTAGGAAAAAGGACAGATGAGCCATTTGTTACATGTGAGTTTACAGAGGAAGAGGTTCTATTTCAACTGTCAAAAGTAAAGACAAATAAGTCAATGGTACCTGATGAATACACCCAAAGCTATTAAAATAGCTTAGTGGTGTACTAGCAAAATAATTAACAGATTTATTTAACCAATCATTGTTAACAGGAGTAGTCCCAGAAGATTGGAAATTAGCGAATGTTGTGCCCAATCATAAGAAAGGTAGTAGGGAGGAGTCGGGCAACTATAGTCCAGTAAGCCTTACTTCAGTAGTGGGGAAAGTGATGGAAACCATGTTAAAGGATAGGATTGTTGAACATCTAAAAATCACATGGATTTCAAGATCAGAGACAACATGGGTTTACTTCAGGGAGATCATGCCAAACTAAATATATATATATATATATATATATATATATATTTATATTATTTATTTATTTCTTCTCTTTATTGACTTTTTTTTTTTTACAAACATGATAAAAGACAAAAAAAAAAAAAAGAAGAAAAGTACAAATTGTATGAACTTCATGATAAAATACATGTGCAGATACATTGATAAACATAGTTATATAATTAAATATATAGATAAATCCTTCTTATCCCTTCCTTCTTTCTCTTAAACTCTTCATACTAGTTAAAAATGTTAATTACGACATTACAAAATAGTACTTATATCGTATAATTTATCATTCTATGTCGGAGGAGAGGAAGGGATAGAAAATAATACTTTTTTTTTTAAAAAAGTAAAAGAAGAGGATAAAAAGAAATAAAAAGAACAAAGCAAACACCTCTCACGGGCCACTGTCTGGGGGATGCTACGGAGTCAGGGGGAGACGGGAATGTATAACAGGTTGAGGCATGGGGCCAGAGTAGACACCAATTTATACAACAAGGCTAGAACTTAAATGCATTGAAACACAATGCACACTTACACACGACCTTCTTATACGAGGCATGCAAGGCGCAGCAGAAAGATTAACCCTCCCACCTACCAGTAGTAGTCTCTTGTTCGATACACTAAGCAGGTTTAAGTAGGCTCTGAATAATTAGCGAAACCCAAGCGAACAATGTATGATTCACTGATGTCTTTACCCTGGTTTAGTATGCATTTCTGTAACCTTTCTGCATATCTTATATGTTCAAACCACTGTACTAAAATCTTTCAATAAAAACGAGATTGTCAAAAAAAAAAAAAAAAAAAAAAAAAAAAAGAACCAAGCAAAAACAGAAAAAAAACAAAAAAAAAAACCAGTATATATTCAATAAATCCTATCAATCGTCTTATTTTTTTTATTGTCTCGGGGTACATGCTCCATTGCTGGTATGTTTTGGAGATCTCTGGAGTTTTAAGAGTTCTACTTAGTATAATTCTCACAGGGAAGGAAATTCCGAGTTTGATTTATATTACAGACCATTTTGACCAGATCTTGTCGTATAATACTTTAATCGATACATCTCTATTATAAAAATATTTCTCTTAGGCTGCCTGGAACTTAATTTGAATTTTAATCTCTGGCCATTATGGAACAGTTTGTGTTTTCCAATATCTAGCTAGACCTATCTTAGAGGCCAACAGTATATTTATTATGAGAAGTATGGTATGTTTATCTGTAACTGGAAAATTTAAGTGCCAAACTAATCTTATTGATTTTTTTTATTGGGTAACTAAAATAATAGATCAGGGTGGTGCAGTAGACATATTGGCGGATCCGTGGGGGGGGGGGCAACGGGGCATTGCCCCCACCCCCCGAGAAAATAGTGAGTCCGAGGCTCTCTACTGCCAGCCCATGCAGGGCTGGCGCTATCCAAGCACCAGCCCTGCTGTTGCTGGGCGGCCGGCAGGGGAGAGAGAACCCGAGGGAACTCTTACCTGCAGCTCTGCCGGGTTCTCTTCTCGCGAGCACGGAGCGTTGCCGCGGTTACCATGGCAACGCTCCGTTCTCGCAAGAGTGAACTCTAGTCTGAGCTGCAGGTTACAGTTCACTCCCCCACTAGGACTGCCAGGGACTGGAAAGAAAGCAATGTCTCCCCCTACACACAAATATACAGTCCCCCTTCACACACAGCCCCCCCTTACACACACATAGCCCCCAATACACACACAGCGCCACTCACACACAAACACACTGCTCCCAATATACAAATTGCTACCCCATACATGCACTGCACCCCTCTCACACACGCACTACCCCTCCATACACATACTGTGACCCACACACACACACACACACACACACACTACAGCCCCTATCCCAGCAGACCCTGGGTAAGTTACCAAACGTTTTTTGTTTTTTGTTTTTAAACGGTTTCACTACTTACTCTGGGTAGGCATCACAGCAAATCCTGGCACCAAAACCACTACAGAGAGCTGTAGTGGTTATTGTGCCTGGATTATTTCTTAAAATGATCTGCCAGTTCCCCTCCCGTGATTAGCTTCTGGATCAGCCACTGAGTAGACATTGCTTACCTAGATTTCAGTAAGGCTTTTGACACTGTTGCACATAGAAGGCTTATCAATAAACTGCAATCTTTAAGTTTGGATTCCAATATTGTTGAATGGGTAAGGCAGTGGCTGAGTGACAGGCAACAGAGGGTTGTAGTTAATGGAATATATTCGAAGCTTGGACTTGTCACCAGTGGGGTACCTCAGGGATCTGTACTTGGACCCATTCTCTTTAATATTTTTATTAGTGATATTGCAGAAGGTCTTGATGGTAAGGTATGTCTTTTTGCTGATGATACTAAGATATGTAACAGGGTTGATGTTCCAGGAGGGATAAGCCAAATGGCAAATGATTTAGGTAAACTAGAAAAATGGACAGAGTTGGGGCAACAGACATTTAATGTGGATAAGTGCAAGATAATGCATCTTGGACGTAAAAACCCAAGGGCAGAGTACAGAATATTTGATAGAGTCCTAACCTCAACATCTGAGGAAAGGGATTTAGGGGTGATTATTTCTGATGACTTAAAGATATAATAGAGCAGCAGGAAATGCTAGCAGAATGCTTGGTTGTATAGGGAGAAGTATTAGCAGTAGAAAGAAGGAAGTGCTCATGCCATTGTACATGACACTGGTGAGACCTCACTTGGAGTATTGTACGCAGTACTGGAGACCATATCTCCAGAAGGATCTTGATATTTTGGAGAAAGTTCAGAGAAGGGCTACTAAACAGGTACATGGATTGCGGGATAAAACTTACAAGGAAAGGTTAAAGGATCTTAACATATGTAGCTTGGAGGAAAGACGAGACAGGGGGGGATATGATAGAAACATTTAAATACATAAAGGGAATCAACACAGTAAAGGAGGAGACTTTATTTAAAACAAGATAAACTACCACAACAAGAGGACATAGTCTTAAATTAGAGGGGCAAAGGTTTAAAAATAATATCAGGAAGTATTAATTTACTGAGAGGGTAGTGGATGCATAGAATAGTCTTCCAACTGAAGTGGTAGAGGTTAACACAATGAGGGGGTTTAAGCATGCATGGGATAGGCATAAGGCTATCCTAACTATAAGATAAGGCCAGGGACTAATGAAAGTATTTAGAAAATTGGGCAGACTAGATGGGCCGAATGGTTCTTATCGGCCATCACATTCTATGTTTCTATGATATTTTGTGCCATTTAATGTGACTATGCCAGTCTTATATCCTCCCAGTCAATCTCTGTGTGCCAATCCTCTCCTACGCCCATTCCACATTCCTCATTTGTGTCACATTGTCGGTTTATTTACTCAATACAATGTATTATCCTTATCTACACCTTCCTTCCGCAATATAGCAAACTCACCCCCAGCCACTCTCTCTCATTCATCTCTTTGTTCTCGTCCTCACATTTCTCTACCTTTTAGCCACCTCAATGTTTCCACTGTCTGCAGCTCTACTGCTAACTGACACCACTAGAAGGCAGCTAGTTACCCTGACACCAACACAAGGCCAAATCCTGCAGCGATCCCGGATGATGTCATGAAGGTTATGCAGCATTCCCACTCTCCATGGCTTTGATTATGTCATTCCATAACTGCTGCAGATAATGGGTGCCCTGGCGTGAGGCCATGAGACCATGTCTCCTATCGTGCCAGCACAGACACATGGAATGCTAGCTGATGGATCACTTATCATGCTACACATATTTCTCCTCCACTGGACAAGACTACATTTCTTGTGTGCCTAGATAATAGTAAAAATACACAGATAAATACACGGGTGGCTGTATTTTGCTAAAAGTGTCAGCTATCAGCCTATCACAGTGCCCATTCAGGTATGGATCAGTATGGCTGAAAGGAAGGAAGTAATGTGCTTCTATTGAAAGGGTCAATAGTAAGAATAGAATTTTCTCATAAAAGAGAAGGTGTTGATTGTTTATAGCAGCAGTAAGTTTTCTTGAATCATGTTATTGTGTCTTCCTTAGCCACACCGACAGAAGGGCCTACGGGAAGCCAGGGACCCTCATTCAAAATGGCTTAACACTGAAAGCAAGACCGTGCCAAGGGATGCCAGTCACTATAACCACTTCAATGAGATGAAACGGTTATGACACCTACAGTATTCCTTTAAATAGATGACAAATTTGTAACATGTACCGTTTTTCATGAATAATTCCATAACTGTATACCTTGCTGCTAGAATAAGGGGAATTTAGGATATGTAATTTTTACTCAGACGATCAATCTAAATGTTGTAAAATGGATAATGAAGTTCAATTTATAATAATTAACCCTTCCACAAGTTAATAATGTTTGTTAAGGAGCCCAGCCGTTTGCATCAAATCTTCCTACTAACCTCTTCTTTCCATTCTGCTTTAATAAGCGGATATTACACTAAATTATATTAGCCGAAGTCTATGTTTCCCATGAATTAACGTATTACCTTTCATACCCATATGTTTATATTGCTTTCTCAACGTACATGTGCATTAACTTAACAGCAATCTGTAATGATAAATGACTCAACTCTGAATCCTTTTCTGAAATCCCATCTAGCAGATACATTTATTTTTACCCACACCACCTTCGACTCCAGGAAACATTTGAGTGGTGGACAATTATCAAGGAACAAATGTTACTGCAAGCCCAAATGCAAACAAATCCGAGCTGCGGCAAATTAAATCAACCTGGGCCAAGTTGCATAGTTTAATGGCTTTGATGTTAAAAAAGGCCAATGTTAGCCACAATGTCTGCGTTCTTTGTTTCTGGGTGTGCTTTCAAAACCGCAGAGTTTAGAGAGGTATCGCCCAATGCCCATATTCTTTTGATTTGTGACTACAGATATACCTGGACTTTATTTAATTTGAGTAAAAGAAATAAATACATTTTTCCTGCAAGTTTTTACATAATTTTTTTTTTTTTTTTTTTATTTCTTTTACACAAACAGAGCCTGGAATCAACAGAAACATGTATTCACTAATATTGATGAGCATTCACAAGAGAATTGGACATTAGGCCATATTACTCGAGCAGGAAAAATAGTTAACTTGGAGAATTTTCCCAGTTCGGATATTTTGGGAAAATGTTGAGTTTCCCTTATCAATCCGCAACTCAACGTCTGCTTTTATTAATAAACTGAAAGGATGTATTTATCAAATATCTCCCGAAACAGATTTGTCATTGAAAACACATGATTAGAATTTAATGTCACTGGGTTTATGAGCAGGAGTTGGCAGTCACATTACGTCCTACCCACTACTAATTGCCCATCCCTTAGATAAATTCAGTTCCATGAAGAATAATGGGTAATCAGTCACATGAAAACAATGACGCACCCATATGTCGCACATTTCATTTTATTATTGACCTCGCTGGAGACATAGAAACCATAGAGGATTATGTGCAGGCAGCATAACATTAAAGACAGCAGTAAAGGCTGAACTGGGCTTATATATTCCAAAAATGAATTTGAGAACCTAAAGGAAATGGGCAACAAAGTGGCAGAAATTCAATGTAAATAAATGTAAAGTTATGCACATAGAAAGGGGCTTGGTGTTACATAATAAATAATTATACCTCTTTATAAATCAATGGTTAGACCCCACTTGTCAAGGGGTTATTCAGTAATCACTAGATATTGCCTGGATGGGCAAATTTCTATGAAAATAACTGAATTCCAACTAGATTGGCAAATCTCATGTTCACCGAAGCTCATTCCAATTTAACCAAAATTCATATGGATGCAGTCTGTGTATAACATTACTGCCTTTTGCATCTAAATCCTGTATAAAATATTATATCCAGACATTTCCAAAGCACCAATTTTAAAACAAATTGATTTTTGGCAAGGGAATTATAAAATTTGGAATTATTTGCCGAGCAACAGCACTAGTACCCTGAGCCAACTGCCCTAGGAGCACGTATATTAATCAAGCGTCCATTGGATAGAATTTACTAGCCAGTCGCCACAGTGAAAAGTAAAAAATAAAATAAAAGCTTATAGGGAAGTAAAAAACCTGCCTCATATCCCCAAGTACAATGCTGTGCGTGGGGGCACATCTGCTAAATGGCAACCAGCCAACAACTGTGTTATTTATTCCTCTGAATAGGCAGCCAATGATAGGCTGAGAGTGTCATCTGACACTCTCAGCCTATCAACAGCCACCTGGCAAAACCTCATACTGCAGGAGTTGTGAGGTCAAGGGGACGTCAATGGGCGCTGGAGGACAAACTGAGGTTTGACCATTGGAAGACAGTTTAACCACTAAAGATATGACTGCATCCAGAAACTCCTGTAAACATAACAACTAGAATTAGCTGGGCACAAAACATCTAGATTTTTCTTTAACACAATCAAAATCCTAGTGAAGGGAAAATACCGGCTGTGATTGAGCCGGTAGACTGAGTACCGGTAGGTTGAGTACCTCCGTCTTGAGCCTCTTCAAGCTGGAGAAAGTCACTCTTCAGGGATAATAGCCCTCCCCAAACACTAGATGACACAGTATAGGGTGCAACAACAGTTTATTGCCACCAAACAGCTGTATGTATTTAGGGACAATAGCAACAGAGGGTCATCAACTGGGACCATCAGCACCTCTGTGTCTGGGCGATAATTCAATTAAATACTGCTGACTTTATTCCATCCCCAGACATCAACGTGGAACAAACTAAAAGCCTAATTAGCAGAATTTCTATGCCATAGAAATCACTCGCAACCATTTGAATTGAGTTGTATACTAAATAATGCAGCATATTGAAGTGCTATCTGAGCCTGGGTTTGTTACATGATTTGCATGAATCACACTTGCTGGAATATTGAGGGAAGTTGGTATATTTAGGGCTGGGGGGATTGGTGGTTCCAACATACATAACATGTACATTTTGATATTGCAATGCTTTTGAGAGTCCAGGAATCTTTGGATTACGGAGATGTTTTATGGGATAATAAGACAATAAAGTCCTAATGACTATTGGTAGTATCTAATGACTATTGGTAAAGGTAATAGGCCAGACAGTTCTCTAATCCCATAAAATGCCCAAACATTGGTTGTGTTCTTTGTACCCTGATAGCCAAACGTTGTATATTCCATTGTATGTGCTTCTATTGAAAGGGTCAATAGTAAGAATAGAATTCTCATAAAAGAGAAGGTGTTGATTGTTTATAGCAGCAGTAAGTTTTCTTGAGTCATGTTATTGTGCCTTCCTACCGATTTCTCTGCTCCAAGCTATGGATATTTAAACCTTTAGTCTCGCTCGATAGGTTATATCTGTAACAGCCCTTCGTAGAATTTCTTTATTGTGTTTATTTATCGAGATATGATCTGCAGAACTGGATGTAATATTATGGGCAAACTCTTACATGTGATCTTAAAAACAGCCTCACATTTACCATTTCTATATATTAACCCCTATTCCCATACACTTTAAATATGCTGTTAGGTTCTCCGTCTATCTCTTATATTGTTTATATTCATATATCCTTAAAGGACCACTATAGGCACCCAGACCACTTCAGCTTAATGAAGTGGTCTGGGTGCCTGGTACAGCTAGAATTTAACCCCTCATTGACAGCCGCTAGAGGCGCTTGCGTGCTTCTCACTGTGAAAATCACAGTGAGAAGACGCCAGCGTCCATAGGAAAGCATTGTAAATGCTTTCCTATGAACTGGCTGAATGCGCGCGCTGCTCCTGCCGCGCATGCGCATTCAGCCGATGACATCGCTAGAAAGGAGGAGGAAAGCTCCCCGCCCGATGCTGGAGAAAGGTAAGATTTTAACCCCTTCCTCTCTCCAGAGTCCGGCAGGAGGGGGACCCTGAGGGTGGGGGCACCCTCAGGGCACTATAGTGCCAGGAAAACAAGTATGTTTTCCTAGCACTATAGTGGTCCTTTAAGGAAAGAGGGCACTATAACAGCGTCATCAGAATGAAGTTATGGTGACAGAAGGGTACCCAGAGCTGGCTTACCTTCAGTGCCGTTAATCTCTGCCCATCTCCTTCTGTTTCTGTCCAGGCTTTATCAGAAAGTCTCAGACAGGAGCGCTAATAAGAGATGAAGAGTGTCAGCTGATGCTTTCAGCCAATCAGAAGCTCCCTATCCACATACCGGCTTGAGAAATGTGCGGATCAGTTGATGCTCTCAGTGTATCATCGGCGTCTCTGTCCAAGACTTCAAGATTCAAGCTTTGGACAGAAGAGGAAGGAGATTGGCAAAGCTAAATGGTGCTGTATTCAACACTTTGGGCTAAACCATTCATTAACAATTAAACCCCAGAACATAAGCTGGTGTCAGAGACCTCCTGAAACCATAACAACAATTTACGATACAGCCGTTATTGTGAGCCTTATTGCTTTAAGTTTTTGTGTTCAATACACATTTATTTTTTTAAATTAATTTTAATGCCAATATTCTGTACTATATATAGTACTATTAATACTAATATTCCCACCATGTATAACTGATTGGCACATATGCATTTCAATTTAATTTGCAAACTATGAACTCAGCTGATGTGCTCGATGTCTTTACGAAGATATTTTTCTGGCCTACATACTTATTCCTTTTTCCTCTTATTTATTTAGCTTTTTCTTGTAGTGGTTATGGTACGATGCGATCCCTAGCAACATCTGACAGTAAATAGTCAAACCATTTTTGAACAGTTTGATAGTTACCCAAGTCCCGTGAGCTCAGATGGTCCTTATCATTTTTTCAAAGTCGTTAAAGTAGGGATTCAATTTACACTTTATTTATATCAGTTTTGTGCAACTTTTACCCTCATTCATTGGCAGAGAGTGCATTAGGTTCAATGATACAATTACTGACGCTCTGTTTCGTAAGTTTTTATGACAGCACCCTAATGTACGTATATAGATATAGAATTATCTCTAGCATTGACATTGCTGTCTCTGTTTTTTCAGGGTTTAGTCTTTGTTATTAGAGTGATGATGAAATTACAAAATATACAACAAACTTTCCGACGTACTTTCTGTTTAATGAATAGTCTTTTATTTTTTTGAATGCAGCTGGAAACCCACAAGAAACTGTAAATATTTCTGAGCGTGTATTCCATTTTACCACATGAAAAAGACGGTATAACATGATTCATTTTACATATTTGGATCAGAACGTTCTATAGAACATAAAAAAAAAAAAATCCTGCAGTCTGTGTTTATTGCAAAGAATGAGCAGAAATTATTACCGTCTGAAAATGCTCATAACTGATCAACGTCCCTTCCCACAGTCATATCCATCTCCAGTATACCTTCCCAAAACAATACCCCCCAGCAATACCCTCCTCACAACAATAACCCCCGGTATACCTCCCTACAACAATCCCGGTATACCTCCTACAACCTCCCCAGAACAATCCCCCGGTATACCTCCTACAAATCCCCGGTATACCCCCACAACAATCCCCCCTATACAACAATCCCCGGTATACCCCCCACAACAATCCGTATACCTCCTTACAACAATCCCAGGTATACCCTCCCACAACAATCCCCGTATACCTCCTACAACAATCCCCGGGCCCCCATAACAATCCCCAGTATACCTCCTACAACAATCCCCCGGTATACCTCCCTACAACAACCCCCTGGAAAACCCACCCAACAATCCACATACACCCCACAACAATACCCCCCCTCCCCCCCAACCACCCCGGTATACCTCCCCACAACAATATCCACTGCATACCCCACAACAATCCCCGTATACCCCCACAACAATCCCCGGTATACCTCCTACAACAATCCCCGGAAACCCCCCATAACCCCCAGTATACCCCTACAACAACCCCGGTATACCTCCCACAACAATCCCTGGGAAAACCCACCCACAACAATCCACCGGTATACACCCCCACAACAATACCCCCGGTATACCTCCCACAACAATACCCCGGTATACCTCCCACAACAACATACCTCACAGCAATACCTATACCCCACAACAATACCCCCGGTATACCTCCCCACAAACACGGTATACCTCCCACAACAACCCCCGGGTATACCTCCCCACAACAATACCCCGGTATACCTCCCACAACAACCCCCGGTATACCTCCCCACAACAATAGCCCCCCCCGTTATACCTCCCCACAACAATAGCCCCCCTCCCCGGTATACCTCCCCACAATAATATGTGGGGAGATATGCTGTATGGTATTGCTGTAGGGAGGAATACTGGGGGGGGTGTTGCTGTGGGGAGGTATACCGGGAAAGTATTGCTGTAGGAGGTATACTAAGTGTGGATTTTTGTGGGGAGGTATAGTGGGGGGGTAGGGGGATTGCTGGGTACAGCTCCACCAAGTGTGTTTGATTGTTCCCTTGTCTCCGGCATGTTGGGGGGGTGTTTGGGAATATCATATGTAGGAGGGAGGGAGTGCGATACCACGCCCACAGCATTTTATAGTTACTAGAGCTGATCAAGCTCTTTTGGTTGAAGATCAATACTTTCTCCCATTGTGTCTCAGTGAAAGTGAATTACCAAGTGAATTTTACCATCGCCGTTTAAAAGTTGTTTTCGCGGTTTTGTCCCCTATGAGTAAGTGTTAGTAAAGGACCGATATGACTTTTTCCAGGATGATGCCTCCATCACAGATGCCCTCGAAGCAGGTCAAGTCCCGGTGTAGCAGTGCTCTATTAGGGTTAAGGAACTGTTGGTAATAGTGTTGCAGTTGGGTGTTGCAAAATCTGATAATCTGAGTCGGGGCTTCTTCCCCCATGAAGTCCCGCAGTTCCAAAACACTAGCATCACCCAGTGCCTTGCGAATAGGGATGAAAGAGTTTCTGTATATGAAGGTCCAAACACAGGGAGGTAAACCTCCCCCCAGGTTTTTGTTAAGTTGTAGAGCTATCAGGGGACTCTGTTTAGGGGAGATATGGTTCAGGTCTCTAGGTGCCTTCCAAGTCCTTAGGGTGTTGCATACTAGAGATCCGTCGCTATATGGTCTAATGTCTCAGACCGTCCAAGCCAAACCACAGCATGCATGTGTATGTTGAGTGATGGCCACTGCTGGTGTGGGTGCGGGTGGTGCCAGTCATGGATACATTGCAGTGTAGCTGCCTGATGGTATTTCTTGAAGTCTGGTAAGGCTAGACCTCCCCACTGTCAAAGCAGATCATGTCGGTTAGGGGTTCTTTCGCCTCTCCATACATAGCAGATTACCGCTGTCTTAAATAAAGAGAAAAATACTCTTGGTAAATAGAGTGGCACTGTCTGGAAAAGGTAGAGCAACTGCAGCAGATCATTCATCTTTAGGACTACAATGCGTCCAAACCAGTATAAATGTGGGTATGACCCCTGCTTTAGGTCTTCTTGTCAGGGCTTACCTGGGTTGGGAGTCCGGCAGGCAGAGATATATGCTCATCCTTGCAAGAAAACATAGGCCGAGGTGGTCAGGTGAGAATTCACCTGGCCTGTGCAGGGTAAACTCCAAGTCGCAGTACAGGAACGGATAAAGCAGGAGAATAGTAGTGGGAAGCCAAAGGTCAGAGGATGCCAGAATAAACAAAACAACAAGCCGAGGTCAAGAGATACACTGGACAACAGGAGACAGCAATCCAATAACCAGAGTCAAGGAACTGACACTGCCTTCTGGGAGAGGCAGTGTTTTATACCTGGCTAACACGACTATCCACAACAGGTGTACCAGGAGTAATTCCAAATAATGCCCAGTCCCCAGTGCTGGATACTAGACAGGGCAGGAATGAACTTCCAGACAGAAAGCAAGAACCGAATGTGGTTCAGAGGCAGAGACACAGACCTGGAATGCACAAGACCACAGGATAACCAGGTTCCGGGGCTGGGTGTACTGCGCCTTTAAGAAGCACTAATTCTCACTGTAAGTCTGAAATGGTCTGGACCAGACTTGACACTTGCTGGGACAGGGGTGAGCACATCTCTGTGGACGCCATTGGTCAGTTCTTTATGTCAGGGCTTACCTGGGTTGGGAGTCCGGCAGGCAGAGATATATGCTCACCCTTGCAAGAAAACACATGCCGAGGTGGTCAGATAAGAATTCACCTGGCCTGTGAGTCGGTGCACGGGGGCTGTGCAGGGTAAACTCCAAGTCACGGTACAGGAATGGAAAAAGCAAGAGAATAGTCATGGGAAGCCAAAGGTCAGAGGATGCCAGAAGTCAGAATAAACGAAATAACAAGCTGGGGTCAAGAAATACACTGGAAAACAGGAGTCAGCAAACCGATAACCAGAGTCAAGGAACTGACACTGCCTTCTGGGAGAGGCAGTGTTTTATACCTGGCTAATGAGACTATCCACAACAGGTGTACCAGGAGTAATTTGAATTAATGTCCAGCCCCCAGTGCTGGATACTAGACAGGGCAGGAATGAACTTCCAGGCAGAAAGCAAGAACCGAATGTGGTTCAGAGGCAGAGACACAGACCTGGAATGCACAAGACCACAGGACAACCACGTCTCGCTGTCTGTATGTTGCGGTGATAACCGTGACACTTCTAAGATGTTCTGTAATAGAGGCAGGAAGTCAGCGTGGTAGAGATCGATTGGGCCAGCCATCACACAGGTACCTAGATACTTTATCTTATCTGTGCACCAGTGGAATGGGAAGTTGGGCCTCAGATTATCGTATTCCTCTGTCAGGGTGGTGATATGGAGGACTTCACATTTCGAAAAGGTTCAATTTAGGGTTTCGAACTCCTTCATCAGACTTGGCAAGGTAATCTGCTGGTTGTTAATAAAGAAGAGCAGATTATCTGCTTATGCTCCGTAGTCTTGTCATGAAAGCCCAAGATGAACCGCAATGAGGAAGGGTTCGAGAGATATGGCAAATAACAGGGGTGAGGGAGGACAGCCCTGACACATGCCGTTGAAGATCTGAAAACTGTCTTCAAGCACCCCATTGACATGTACCCTAGCATTGGGGTGGTTATATAGGGCAGCGATCCAATTCCTCAATTTTTCACCGAAGCCCATAGCTTTCAGGGTGGCGAACATGAAAGTCCAGTTTACACGGTTGAACGCTTTCTCTGCGTTGGTGGATAAGAGGAGCAGTCGTTTGGCACTAAGTGTTGTATGGCATATAGGCAGAGGGTGCATAATAATTTGGAATAATTTTATATAACTGAACATGAGGTAACAGCATAAAGAGACACTGAGCACCATAACAACTTCATCAGAAATTAAAGGCACATGGGATAAGGGAATCGGATACAGAGAAACCTCAAGGTTTAAATGTTTAATATTATTTAGTGTCCGTGTCATAATAATTTTATCTTCTTTTTCATTATTTTCAATAGTTTGTGGCTAGATATCATGTGTATGTAACTTTTATGTTATACATAATTTTTTTTCTTATAGATGCTATATTATTTTAATTTCCAGTAGCACATACATTTATTGAATGTCCAAATGTGATATGCTTATTTGCATGATTTGGCTATTTTTATCCTGGTGATGTATTTATTGCCTGGTGATTATTGCCTCTATATGCGATTTATTACAGCATTGTATACCTTATTATGCACATATACATTGTATTCTTCTCTTAAATCAAAATACTGGATATATTTGTATGTAGAGCAATGGTCTTGAGTGACACTGTCAATTCCATATACACATATATACATACACACTATATATATATATATATATATATATATATATATATATATATATATATATACACACATATACATATACATACACACACACACACACACATTTAATTCATGTTAATATCTTAAACCGTTTCAGCTTGCGTACTCAATATATGTACATTTAATTTTCAATAACGCAAATAATTGTGCAAGCTGATCGGCATATTCCATTAAATCATTGATGCTGAACTAAGCTATTAAATATTCCATATTTAGATGATTAAACGTGATACAAACTGTGCATGAATTCTATACTTTAATCAGAATTTAACAAATGTTCTGTACCTTCTAAATGATCTAATTCAGTTTTTAATCATTTGCTATGTTTAAAAACACATCCACCTTACACAGGGCCGTCTTTAAAGCGGGGCAAACGGGGCAGCTGCCCCGGGCCCAGTTTCTCTTGGGGGGCCCGAGGCACCTGCCCCGTGGGCCCTGCTGACCCCAGCGGGCGGGTGGCCGGTCAGGAAGGCGGGCGCGCGAGGGAGCACTCACTGCTTCCTCTTCAGCTCCCTCGCGCACCGCACTGATGCCGGAGCCAGAAGATGACGTCATCTTCCGGCGCCGGCATTCCTACGCGGCGCGCGAGGGAGCTGAAGAGGAAGCAGTGAGTGCTCCCTCGCGCGCCCGCCTTCCTGCCCAACCGGCCACCCACCCAGGAGCCCAGCAGCACCACTGGACCCCAGGGAATCCCCCCCAGCACTCCAAAAGGTAAGGAGGCTGGGGGGGAATTACATTTAAAAAAAAAAAAAAATGTGTGTGTGTGTTTGTTTGTATGTGTGTGTATGTGTGTGTTTGTATGTGTGTTAGTGTGTGTTTGTGTATGTGTTTGCGTGTGTGTGTGTTAGTGTGTGTGTGTGTTAGTATGTCTGTGTGTGTGTCAGCATGTCTGTCTGTGTGTCTATATCTGTGTGTGTCAGTATGTTTGTCAGTGCATGTGTATGCATGTGTCAGTATATCTGTCTGTGTGTGTGTGTGTGTGTGTGTGTCAGTATATCTGTCTGTGTGTGTCAGTGTATGTGCCTGTGTGTGTGTGTGTCAGTATTTCTCAGTGTATGTGGGTGTCAGTATATCTGTCAGTGTGTGGGTGTCAGTATATGTGTGTCAGTATGTTGATCAGTGTATGTGTGTGTGTGTGTCAGTATGTCTGTATATGTGCCTGTGTCAGTATGTCTGTCAGTACGCCTACCAGTGTATGTACCTGTGTGTGTGTCAATATATGTACCTGTGTCAGTGTGTCTGTCAGTGTATGTGCCTGTTTATCTGTATGTAGTCAGTGTATGTATCTGTGTATCTGCTTGTGCGTCAGTGTGTACCTGTGCATCTGAGCCGCAACTTTAAATACAAATACACCCCTCCATTCAAACTTAAACACTAAATATAAAACACACTCCTGCATTGAAACGTCAACACTACATACAAGCACACTCCTACATTCAAAAACAAACACTACACATAAATGCACACTTGCATTCAAACTCCAGTACCACATACAAACACATTCACACAAACATACTCCATACAAACACATGCTTACATTCAAACATACTAACATGGCTCAGTGCTAAATACAACCCTGCAAGCATGGGAAATTGGTAGAGTCCCAGCTGTCAAAGCATTGTTGGAGTTGCACGACAGATGGGGTTCTACCTTTAGTCCAACCTTGCAATTGGGGGTCCCAATAAAATTCATTCTACTTTAGTACCGCCACTGCGTTGGGATGGATGCCGTGATTGCATACCAGGGAGTGAGGGGCGAGAGCAGCAGGGCACAGGGGGCCCAAGCAAACACTTGCCCAGGGTCCATTCGTTATTAAAGACGGCCCTGACCTTACAGAGAGGTTTGAAAGGATCAACAGTGACAGTCAGGGCTGGTAGTGCTTTATAAGAATATAGATCACAGTAAGGTAGACTTTTGTATGGCAGAAAAATCAGTTTCAGCCAATTAACTTCTGGTGAAAATAAACTTTCAGCACGGACAAACTTTGCAGTTCGGCTCAACCAACTTAGTTAATGAAAAAAGATTTGGGGAAAACAAATCAAACGAACCAAAGGGCCGACTGTTACAGAGAGAGAATGTGGCTAGTTTTATATGTGCGTGTGAGAATAGATGATATGCTATCATTGTGAGTGAGATTAATTGGGTGAATTGACCATTAGCGGCCCATTATTGGTAAATCTGCTATTAGTGATGTCCCGAACGGTTCGCCGCGGACTCATCATTGAGTAAACTTTGACCCTGTACCTCACAGTCAGCAGACACATTCCAGCCAATCAGCAGCAGACCCTCTCTCCCAGACCCTCCCACCTCCTGGACAGCTCACTAAGAATGCAGCTTCACAATGAATGTAAAATGGACGCTGTCCAGGAGGTGGGAGGGTCTGCTGCTGATTGGCTGGAATGTGTCTGCTGACTGTGAGGTACAGGGTCAAAGTTTACTCAATGATGAGTCCGCGGCGAACCGTTCGGGACATCACTATCTGCTATTTTAGATTAGAGAGAAATGGGTGAGTAAAAGTCCATGGTACATTTTCCACTCACCCAGTGGCAGGTGAACTGGTGATTGTGGCATGGGCACTCTAAACTGGAAGAGGCAACTAGTGACTTTTATGGAATGGCAACTAGTGTAACATGTGACATTTTAACACTGGTGTACAAAATGTACCCTTAAACAAAACCTACCCCCTGTAGATTTAACCCGACACCACAAATATTCTAGCCAATGGCTTCTGTCGTTCGGCCATTTTGTTTCCTACATACAAATTGTCTTGTGGCCTTTCTGCTCCCTAGGTCTGAGATACTTTGTTACACTGCACTTTGTGCCATACAGTGGCAGCTTTTTATGCAGGAGATACAGAGAATGTGGTTTTATTTTTCTCTGAATGATCTGGAAGTAACCCTGTTGATATCTGTGCTGTCTACACGGATTACATACAAGCTGCCAACAATTGAGTCATTGCTGGGCCCATGTTACATTGTATTGTCTTGTGTGTATCCTCTGCCACCTGCTGCACATTTTAGTAAAAATCACAATATTTCATTGTAGGAAAATCACTGGCTATTCTTTTTATTGTGTTACATAATTAATATAAACATTTTCAGTATATTCTGATCTGTCACTTATAAGCAAAACCGATAAAACAAAGAAACTAGTCCTGCGCTCAAACTCCCATTACTCCTGGGCAGCAGCAATGACTATAGTACACATCAGCCAAAATACATATAGTAAAAACCAAAAAAAAAATAAAAATTTTTTTTACCTTCGCTCTTTCCACATCCCTATGTAACAAATGGAGGTTTTTAGTTACCTCCAATGGCCATGAGAAGATATGCCCACCTGCCACATCAAAGCAGACCTCTTAGGTGGATCCTAACTCTAACCACTCACCTTGCTTCCTTGAGCTTCTGGCAAAAATAACTCTAATGAGACAGAAAGGGGTATTTTTTTTATATACAACCCTACATGCCTATTAACTCTTAATAGGGAACACATGTGATGGGCAGCAGCATTTGCAACAAATACAAAGAAACTAGTCCTGCGCTCAAACTCCCATTACTCCTGGGCGGCAATTCTCCTAGGGTATGCAAACTTTTGAGCACAGCTGGATTTTGTTGTTACACTACACAACATACAGGAACCTATAAATTTAGTCCAAGTCCCATGACAAGAAGAAGAACAGTGAAATTAGGGGACACTTTTATACAGCAGAAATCCATTCAGTGACATATGCCGAAAACCCTTCTTAGGTAAATAATTTGTACCAACATCCATTATTCTTACTCCTTCAAAGACTGCCAGAACCAATTGCAAATTCAATTACAAAAAAAAGCCTTTTCACATAGAAACATTGAAAAAAAACAAGAAAAAAAAATATAAACGCTTTAGGGTGGAGAGCTTTAAAGTATAATTATTTAGAAATATTATTAAAGTGCAATCAGGTGATATCAATGCAGAGTGCTTTTAACAATACTGAGCATTTTAGTCAGCACTGTGGGATTACGATCACTGAATAAAGACAAAACATCTAATAAGTCAGACAAACAATAACATCACACCAGCATTATATCGGATTCTTTATGTTGTTAGAATTGAAAATCGATCAGAGGAATCTGAAAAATCAGGACCTTCACATACCTTTTTTTTTTTTTTTTTTTTTAATTGACCTGGAAAAGCTCAAAATAGATCAAATCCAATGCAAGCAGCAGAGAGCCAAATACAAAATAAAACAAAAAAAAATTTCTGTGTTTCTGATGGAAAATAAAAAATGTAAGAGGTGAGGGAAGAGAGTTAAAAAGTGTGTTTGGAAAAGTTTGGCCATAATGACAGTAAATGCAGTTTTCTTTATGTTGTTATGGTGCTCAACGCAAAACAATAACGTGTTTTCACCAAGCATAACACATTTCCTAAAATAAACTTACTATTTTAGTGAGTTGAGAATCTGGACTGCGCCTTCCATTCGATACTAAATCAAGTTGTCGTTTATGGCTGTAAAACAAAACCCCGAAATAATGACAATCAGATAGCAGCTATGTATCACTATAAATCGCAATCAGTGTTGTCCCAGCATGCCTTGCACCCTTTATGGTATAATGGGGGAGGGGAGGGGGTTGGACCATTAAGGGGCAATCTGCTCAATTCATCCAGTGATCTTGTAAAGCACACTGTAGGCACTGTAACTAATTCAACTCATTGAAGTGTTTATAGTGTCTGTAGTTCCATAAACTGCTATATAGTTCTAATGCTAAACAAGAGTCCCCTGAAGCTCATACCCTCTGTGCACCTTGGGCTAATGAAGAAGTCTTAACCTAAGCAGCAATTCGTGGCTGAGATTGTCAGCTGACTGCATTCCCCCTTTCTCAGCACCCATTGCTGGTATAAATCGGTATGGCTAGAAGGAAGTGTGTAATATCTTCTGTAACCACATGGCCATGGGGGGCTGGGCTTTGAGTGGCCATGAAACCTTATTTAGTGTTAAACTGCACGAAAATGGTTTAACGGTGAATGGAGGGGCAGTACCAAGTACTTGAGTATTTGAAGCTCCACTGGCCAAATATAAAATAAATAAAAATCACTGTTTAGTAGATATACCTCAAATGGAAACGTGCATTTAATAATGCATTTTTTCATTGGGGTTTATGTAAAAACAGCTTGCAAAACCTGCAGATCTCTTATCTGCTGCCTTTGCAAGCCCTCCCCTTCTAACCCTGTTCAAGCTTTCTGTGGCCATCCAATCACAGACTTCCCAATGCAGCTCAATGAGAAGTCTTTGGAAGGCAGGTGCTCTGGGCAATTGCTGCTTCTTGAATTCAGCATAAATAAGCTAACCTAACCAGGAAGTAACAGGACCAGCTTTCTGCTGGAAATCCAAGGGGGTAATTTGTGTTGAAATCTGCACTTTTGTAAAATAAAAAAAAAAGGGGACACAGCCTTCACACAAAAAGCTTTTCAGTAAGCTAAAGTGCTCTAGGGATCTGGATTGTCCCTTTAACTTTGCAAAACATTACGATACCTTGTCCTAACCAATTCAATGAGACGAAATGGTTATAGTGCCTGCAGTGTCCCATGAGAAGCTATTGAAAGAAATTTCCATCAAATACCAAAACACAGCATTGTTTCACATAACTAATTACAGTGTCTTCTAAAAATACTACATTTCTGAGCTTAATGTAGCAGCAACAATAAACCAGAATTAGAGCCATATACCGGGATCATGCAGGGAATAAAAGCTTTGTATAATGTGTGCCGTTATCACTGGTTAGACTTGGTCATTTGATTATTTAAATCGGGATTGTTCGACCTTTGCCATCCAAATATTGTTGCACCCCATTTCCCAGAATTCTCTGCCAGCCATTATGCTGATGAGCTATTTGCACATTGGAATAACAGCAATATAAGACAAACCGGCTGTTCGAAAGAAGATGGAGTCTGCCGATATGTTTGGTTAAGCATTTATTATTCCATTAATATGCAAACCTGTCATGTAAATCATGCTATGCTGACTCCTAGAATAGTTTTTTTTGCTGCTATAAACATTCGTATTATTTGTGTCCATATAGTAATTAGAGTACTTACAACATATTGCTGTATTATCAGAAAACACAAAGTATATTTACAGCTTGCTGGTTAATTCACTGTGTTCAGCATGGATACTATTTGGATATTGTTACAACGTAACCAGGGCAACCGCATCATGTATATAAGCTGCAGCTGGTGTATTGCAAATATTTATTAAAATATATGCTTGTTGCAAAAGCTTTTTTTTACGTTTTTATAATGTATGGAAACCGTTCTAGAGGTTATAGCGTGGCATTTGAAATGGTGGTATGTGTGCAATTTGCGGTTTGCGTGGTCTAACACAGGGGTAGGCAGGCAAGCTTTGGAACTCTAGAGGGTATGGACCACTTCCTCCATGATCCTCTTACAACCATAATGCCTGATGACCTCACAGAGGGAGGACCAGGCTGCAGAGAGACGTTCGTTTAAGCACTAAAAGTGACACTAAAGTCACACAGACCATTTCAGCTCTTGGAAGTGGTCTGGGTGCAGTGTCCTTGTCCCCCTTTGTCCTGTAATATAATACATGTTTTAGAGAAACTGCAATGTTTACCTTGCAGAACTAAGGCTGCCTCTTGTGGCTACTAGACAGCCACTAGAGGTGCTTTCTGGAGTTTCACAGAGTTTGTGAAAGGACGCTGGACCACCTCACACCCTGCATGAGGACGTTCAGCGTCATCAAAAACCCTATAGGAAAGCACTGAGGCAATGCTTTCCTATCGAAAAGCCTAAAAAGTGTGCGGCACTAGCTGCGTATTAGGTTCCCCCACTAGATCACATCAGAGGAGGAATCTTTCTTAACCCTTTACTTAGCTGGGGGATGGGAGTGCGGGGGCTGAGGAACACATTAGGAATGCATCTTTAATTACAGGGAATTTTAATTGCATTATTAATGTATTTTTTTATTTTAATTTGGACTCATCTCTTTCATCTAATTATAATATATATGATTACAGCATTCTTTAAATGCTCTCTTATTCTATGATACTGTACCATCCGTTGTTAAATATTGGTTCTCAACAGTAGTGAAATTACAGGCAATGAAGAAATAGCTCATTCTACACCCCTACAGGCTAACATAACATATACCTAATAATATAATTTACTAATTGTGGTATTATTTCCCAAAACAGTTTCACATTCTCACAGTTATTCATTAAAGCTGAGAAATTGAAGTGAATTTCAAATTTCTTTACAAAATAGAATTTACTTTTACATTATTATTTTTTTCCATTTCCCCTAATTTTGGAATTTTCAGAAATTCTGATTTTATTGAATAACCCTGTAAGTGAACATTTGGAGAGTCTCTATTCCCACAAGTACCAGCATAATCGTTACAAATACCCACAAATAGATAATTTGTCATATATATTTTTGTGTTGCGTCTCCCGTATGCTACTGAATTGATATTCTTCCATGTATTTTTTTCTGAGCCTGTCAGATTTTAATAATCTCTAGTCATTAATATTACTAACCAGTTCTGCAAAGGATAAATGGATGAACAGAAAAACAAAATTTGTCAAATGAAATATTTTTCCTATCGTGAGAGTTTCTCTTTCCAATATACAATACAGTACGTGTGCGTTGATGCGAGAGGTGCAGCGCAAAAAAGGAAAAGCAGAGAATGCTGAAGACAATCAATATTTATTCGAACTTGTGGTTTATTGGATTTTTTTAGTGACACAAGCTTGGCTCTGTTCTAAATTCCGCCATCTCTGTGATCTAGTGGGAGGGTTCCCCAATTACCATAAGGCATTTTGGATTTGAACTGATATATTTTGCTGGGTTCAGAAAATGTTCATTGCTTTGGACCAGCGGCCGTCTCTGAGCAATGGGACATGTTAAAAACAGGCCTTGTCTGCTTTACTTGTGTGAGAATTAAAACATGATGCTTGTAACCCGATCCACTAGCATACAGGAGAAAGGTTTCCTAAAAAACTCTGCGGAAACTGTTTGCTGACAGGCTCCCCATGAGACGAGAATAAAATCCCACGCAGCTGGTCCTTTTATTGTGCATTACAGCATACTCATTGAAACTAAATATCAAAGCAAACGGGGGTCCATTAATGCAGACATTGTGTATGCAATATTATATATGTTATATTTTATTTAGCTGTAAGAAGTGCACTCTGCACTGATTTTGGTAGTTAATTCCCCTTTTTTACGCATTATTATTAGATTGTTATAGTGCAAGCTGATACTGCAGCGTGGTACAATAAAATATGGTTACAGACAAGACATAAAGTTATAACACACATAGCTGCACACGGATATAAAGGGATAGAAAGTCCTAATTATGGAGATGATGCAATAAAACATATATAAACACATACCACATAACAAACCTGGACTTTCCTTCTTTATGTTTTATGCACAAATTTAATATATCTCATAAAACCTGGTTTACTTTACAAGTAATAATTATACCAGTGCTGTGCAAATATGCAAACATCCTCGTAGTTCGTTCATTCATTCGTAAAACAATGTAAATGAAACAGGTTGTGTTACTGGTGTAATTTACTAGAATGTTTTTATTAACTTGTAGCTTCATTCATTTTGCTTTTAATGAGCGACACTATGCTCATGCTGCTGGTATGCTCTCTCATTAAAATAATACGTGAACACTCCTCAAATCTTATATGGGAAACATACAGATGTACTGTTATGTTGTATCCGTCTCTTCTCTGGAAGGCAGTATATAGGGAGTGGTAATATTAAGCAAGTATTTGTGAGGGGTTTTTGTTATTTTTTTTATTGACAACCTTGTTGGAGATTTTTACTTATTGTAAGTATTTCCACAGGCATACTAAATAGGTGGGGCGGTCCTCCCCGTGTGCCACTCGTTACGGGGGTGCAACCTATCCTCACAGCGAGAGCAGCGACTGGCAGCAGGAGGAGGAATCCGGAGGCTGTCAACTTGCTCTGCCCTCACAGTGTTTTCAACTGAAGTGCTCGGGTTTTTGGCAGTCTACCCAAAATATCTGTTGCCGTGTACCCTCCATGAAGTTCGCTCCTCGTTTCGTTGGTCCTTTCCGCATCCTGCCCATAGTGAATCCTGTATTGTATGCTCTGGAGTTGCCTCGTTCCATGCGTATGCCTAATGTTTTCCATACCTCCTTGTTAAAACCTCTGATCTGTAATCGGTTTCTTGGACCTCGCACTTCTCCACCTCCTGTATTGGTTGAGGGGGTGGAGGAAGATGAGGTTGCTGCTGTCCTGAGGGGTAGTCTCCAATATCTTGTCCATTGGAAGGGGTATGGTCCTGAGAAACGTTCCTGCTCCAAGGTTGGTCTGTTTCTTTCATCGTCGTCACTCGGACAAGCCTGGTCCTTCAAACCCAGTGGGCGTATCCTCCCGGGGTGGTGGTGTAGCATTACTTACCTCCACCGAGCCATGCAGACCCTCTCCTGCCGCGTGGTCCGACCGCTCCACGCGACTGTGCGGCACAGGCACAATTAGGGAAAGTCCCCTCCCTCGATCCTAGTCGACTTCCTGCCGCATGGTCCAATCACTCTGTGACTGCATGGCACACTGAGGGAGACTCGCCTTCCTTGATCCTAGCCGAGCTCTTCCTGCCACGCGGTCTGACTGAACTACACGGCCGTGCAGCAGGACTTCTATATATAGATGTGGACGTGACGTCAAGCCCACTCTTAAAGTGACCATGTCATTATTGCAATCCTAATCTGTTTTGAACATAGGAACTTAGGTACCATCAGAACATAGGAAAGCCTATTTAAGGCTTGTTTTAGCCCCCATTCATTGCCCTATCGTGGTTTCTGTTAGAACCTAGCTTAGTGCTCCTAGTGATTCTCTTGTGATTTCCTGTATTTGACCTGAGCTTCATATTTGACTTGTGATTTCTGGTATCCCGACCTCGGCTTCATATTTGATTTGCGATTTCTGGTATGCTGACCCCGGCTTTGTCTTGACTCTGTTATTTCTGTCCTTGATTTATTCTTGACCCTGATTTGTGTTGTTTAGTTACGTTAACTCCGGACATTCTAAGGCTTAGTAATAGACTTTCGGATCTACCTTTTGTGATTTCCTCTTTCCTGCGTGTTGGGTTACGACTCACGTGACAGGTGGGCAGGTGCCTGTAGAAGGGGGTGCAGGAGGTTTGTACAGTGGTGCAGGGTTTTTTTTTGTAGAGAATGGGGGCAGGGTTTTTTTGTGAATGGGCGGTACAGGAGCCTTATAGGGGAGGGCAGGCATTTTTGTGAATGGGGGTGCAGGAGGTTTGTATAGGGGTGCAGGGTTTTTGTAGAGGGGTGCATGTTCTTTTTTTTTTAGAGAGGAGCACAGGGGGTTTTTTAGAGAGGGGTGCAGGATTTTTTTAGACAGGGGTGCAGGGTTTTTGTAGAGGGGTTAGGGGATTTGTAAAAGGGGGACTGGGCATGGGTTTTGTAGAAGGGTGAGTTTGTAGAAGAGGGACTAGGCAGGGGTTTTTGTAGAGGAAGGGGGGCAGGGGTTTTGTAGAAAGGGGACTTGGCAGGGGGGAGTGCATGGTTTTTGTAAAAGTGAGACTGAGCAAGGGTTTTTGTAGAGGAGGGGATTTATATAGGGGGGAGGGGTCCTATAGGAAGGGAGGTTTTGTAGAAGGTGAACTGGGCAGGGGGATTTGTAGGGGGGTGCAGGGATTTTGTAGAGGGGGCAGGGGTTTTGTAAAAGGGGGACCAGGCAGGTGTTTTGTAGAAGGGGAACTGGAAGACAATTTAAAAAGCAAAAAAACAAAAAAAAAACAATTAGAAAACTCAAATCTTTCTTTAAAAAAATAGTGGGTGTTTTCTTACATTTAAAAGGTGGGTAGAGGGGAGGGCCAAACACAGGATCTGCCCCAGGTGGCAAATGCTCTAGGTACGCCCCTGAGTATTTCTGAAGCTGCATGTTTTTCGAACCGAAGTAGTAATGCAGGGGTTAAACCAACATCATAACAGATAAGTGATGTCAGAAAAAAAAGAGAATTAGACCACATTTCTCCAATTGTTTGTAAATACTCTATATAAGGATCAGAGTATGAGCAAAAAATATTTATATACTGTATATAAACATAAATAGGTGTAAGTGCTAAAGATAAATTATAATCAAATGTATATTTGAGTAAAGGTAAATGTAAATAAATCTCCCTCCTTCGACACTGTTCTGCAACCTTTGTAGATCAAACTTTATGGCTGCATTCTAGCAAACAGTGAGGAGAGAGGGACGGTACTGAGTGCACTACACCGAGTGTAATTGGACCAAATATACTGTCAGATTAAAGGGCACCTGTTATGCCCCAAACAACGCATGCTTATTTGACTGCCTATAAGATTCTATCTAGCAGTTTTTCTAACAAATGTATAAAATAAGAGAAATAGGAGAAAAACCTATGTAAAAATAGTTTTTTATCCCAACTGTCAGTCAGTGCCTCTGCGTGTCAAGGGACTAACAAGAGAGAGCATAAACGATCTCACAGGGGTTCCATCTGCTTTACACCAATAACAGCCACTGGCTAGGGAGTATAAGAATGCAGTGATGTGACGCCATTACATTCCCACGTCAGCATGCTGGTAACAAAGGGTATATATCAGCCAAGAGTATATCTCAGAGGAGATTTTCTCTGCTTGGTGATGTGTCCCAATCAGGGCAAATCAAAAAAGCCTGTGAGAGGAGCGCCGGCGGAGCGGAGCATGGCCAGGAGGTGTGTGTTACACAAAGATTGATGACAGCGGCATTGGAATACAGCAAAAGTGCATAAATCTTGATATTTTACATTGAATACACTGTGTATCTGTGTTTATATAGTGTATCAATGTATATGGGAGTGATTTCAATTAAGTGAAAATTTGCATGACCGGTTCACGTTAAACTTTTGAACTTTTTTTTCAGGAGTCTGAATTTCCACCAGGGCCCTCTTTAACACTACTCCTGGGGGGCCCAGGGCAACTACCCTGTGGGCCCCGCTGCCCTTAATTATTTACCCCCCTTGCTTCCCCCACTAAGGAGGCCCACCGGGTGGCCCATTCAATAAGGGCCACCCGGTGGGCATTTGTTCTCTATGGGAGGTAGTGACTTGCGGCTGTAACTACAGCCCACAGAGAGCCACGTGGGAGACAGAGGAGGAGGCAGAGAGGAGGCAGAGAGGAGCGGGGCTGAGCCAGGCAAGGTAGGAAAGGTACAAAAATGTACATTTTGTGTGTGTGTGTGTGCATGTCTGTCTGTGTGTGTCAGCATGTCTGTCTGTCAGTGTCTGTGTGTGTCAGTATGTCTGTGTGTATCAGCATGTCTGTCTGTCAGTGTCTGTGTGTGTCAGTATGTCTGTGTGTATCAGCATGTCTGTCTGTCTGTGTCTGTGTGTGTCAGCATGTCGACGGCCCTGATTTTAATAGACGGCCCTGATTTCCACAAATGCTATTGGGAATCTGTAGAAATTCCCATTGGAAAGGGTATATGGCCTTTTTATTTATATTTTTTTCACATTTACTTAATGTAAAAATTAAATTGTTGCTTCTATGCTAATATTTCGGACCCTGTCTAATTTATGAAAAGATTCTATGCAATCTCTATAACGTTTTATACACCCACTCCATCATTTCTCCAAAGGATTAATACAATAAACAAATGAAAAGTTAAAAAAATATAGAAATGTACAATGTTTAGGTATAACCTAAACAGCAATTCTGTGGATGTAGATATATATCTAATATTTCAAAAATGTTATATTCAAGTGGCATGTTGTAATTAAATCTCAAAGATTGGTGAAACAAGGCTTTGTGTGTAAATTAAAGGACGACTATCATCAAATTTCCCCTTAAAAAAAAAAAAAAAAATTATTACATTTCATCAAATGTAATTGTATTTTTCTTAAATTACGTTTATTGATTTTTTAATTTTTTTATTTTTTTTTACAAATGTCGCTTTTTTACCTGATTGAGCAGCCAGGTTGTGTCAGACTCTACTGTTATCTGACCAACTGCTGCTCAACCTTCCCTGCAGGTTGCTGCAGGTTCACACAGAGAAATCACAGCAGCAGGCATGTTAGGGGGACCAGACCAACCAGTGTAGAAGATCTACAGTAACCCTTACCTCTTATTTATGACCCCTTTCTTTTAGATTTGAAACAACACTTTAAAGTAAGGAATACAAAGATGTATTCCTAACACTCACGTCTTCCTCAGCTCCCACGATCCCCCCAGCGATGTGAAAGGCGAAATAACCCTGTATTCACTTTCCAATTTCAGAGCCAATACATAAGGAGATCCAGCGTCATTTCATGGAGTCAAACTCTGGTACACAGCAACTAGAGGCAGTTTTAGTACTGTGATGTAAACGTTGTAGTTTCTCTAAAACTGCACTATTTTACATTGCATGATTAAGGGGGGCAGGGACAGTCAGTCCGATAGTGTCCCTTTAAGGATAGTCTATAAATAAATAAATAAATGTTATTGATATATTGCATTAGGGGCTGTTTGTCTGTTGTTGCGTGGGTAGAGTCTGACCCAGGTAAGTGGCTGAAGGGGTTTTAATTCCTTCAGCCCCACGGGAGGGGGGCCCCACGGGAAGGGAGCACTCCAGGAGCCTATAGTGCCAGGAAAACGGGTTTGTTTTCCTGGCACTATAGGATCCCTTTAACATATTAAAACTATATATGTGTCTAAGCGCCTTTTATACATACAGAATTTTATAAAATTTGTATAAATAAATAAATTCATTTTCGTTTTTTTATAAAACCGCAGATTAAAAACTCCAGATTATTATATAATTATATATAAAGCACCAACAATTTCAGCAGCACAGTGCAGTACGTATGGATATAGCATTTTATTGCAAATACTTAATATTTCTAGAGCTTGGCAGAATGAGTTTACACTTTTTAGAGAAATAGAAAACCCATTCTTTTCCAGAATATCAGGGACGAAAGATGGACCTTTCACAAGCCATATATTAAGTGATCTTTTAAAACCTACCTTCTAAAAAATGAGCAAAAGACGAGAAGCAAGAGAGATAGTAGAATAGTATTGGCCAAAAATAGCAAAGGATTGCTTTTTCCGTAAATGTAATGCAAGACTTCATCTGCAGAGGGAGCCATGGAACCGCAGTCCACAGGAATTCTGGAAATCCTAGAATGAGAATAATATATGAGATTTCCATACAGTAAGAAAGAGCCAAGCTAAAGAATCTAGACACGTAAAAAATGTGTTATTAAGTCAGACTTATTAACTAGTTCCCATGGAACCTATCCTGCGCGGTGTGTGCTGTGCTAATATAATCTCAGTATTAATCTATTAATCTATTTTTACATACACGGGGAGATTTTCTCTCCACTAAGGCTCTAAGAGATTTAGCTCAAAGTTTTGGATTTTCACCAAATCAGCAGGTGATTAACAATTCTCATATCAGAATTTAATATTGTAATCATTTATTTGTTGCTGGTATCTGACCCAGGTGCAATATCTGGGTTCATTGATTCACAGCAAAAATGAACACACTCAAGGGTTAGTAAAGAAGATAAATGTTACTATTTATTTGAGCCATAGGCAGCTAATTAATTTACACAGATAGTGCCAGTCTCCTTATGGACACATTCTATCAGTTTAACCTAATCTATAAAGGGAAATACAGATAAATGTGAGGATACAAGCACAGCCAAGTCAGTATCTTTAGACAGTTTGAGGCGTTAAGCAGTCACAGGCCAAATTAACATAGGGCCTATTGGAGCTGCAGATCCAGGCTCACCTGTTGAAATAGGCCCAAAGCAGCCACAATGTAAACGTTCAGTTGTTTTTCATTTTATTAATTATAAAATAGATTGCTACCAATTCAGCGGAACCCCAGCCATTATCAGAACTGTCTTGTTTATATACTAACAGCTTCTCAATTGCTGCTTCGTAGACTTGGAAGTTTAACCCCTAAAGGACACATGACATGTGTGACATGTCATGATTCCATTTTATTCCAGAAGTTTGGTCCTTAAGGGGTTAAACTGCAATTCGGATGAATTTGGCACTGCCTACAGTCCTCCATTAAAGCCAGAACTGCAGTGCTGCAACATTTAATTTGCACCAGAGGGAAAATCCAGCGGCCACATTAGCCAGTAGTAGGCTTGTTATGTCAATAGACGGAGCATTTTCCATATTCTAAATCCCAAACACATTGTTTGCAATTCCAACAATTCTAATAAAATTCACAAAATGGACGCAAAAAGAAGCGACTAAACATCAAATTATACCTGCCATTTTTTTTCCTGACCTCCTTTCAGGACCAGGGCGGGCATGGAAGGGCGCAGGCTGCACAGGGCACAGTGTAAGCAGTTATTCCCAGCAAGGGGGCAAGTTCACCTGGCAATCGAAGGCATGGGTCTGCCAATCGAAGGGACAGTACCTCAAAATCCAGGACTGTCCCGGCAAATTTTGGGCTTTTGGCTGCTATGAAATTTTTTTCAAAAACCAACAAGTGACACACCCTTCTGTTCTAAACTCCAGTGTACATTTTTAAATAACAACAGTTTTCAGTAACTTGTAAATGCCGACATCAAGACAAACCTGTCAGGTGAGTCTTACACTAAACATCTACCTTGATGCCTTCAGGTAAAAGGCACAATCTCTAAGAAGGTTTTCTAACAAAACTCCACAGGATTAATGAACCCTCATTTTTGTCTGAAACTCTAATTTCTGTCTGTACATTACACAGCCATGATTTAGTGTTTACCATGCGTGTGCTCTACAAAGGGATAATTAGTTTGTCGGGGTTTACCTGTGTCACCTGTCTCATCAGGGATTTCCCCTTTTACCTGAAAGTTGAGAAGGTAAATGTCAGAGATTTAATGTGATGTTGGCAGCAGAGCTCTCACTTCAATGGGCAATGCCGAGGTACTAAAAACCCCTCAGCATGATTCCCAGTTTGTGCAGTTACAGTACATGTTGCACTTCCTTCCCTAACATTTTAGGGCAGCACTAAATAAGCTGACAAGTTGACTGCAGACTATTGCAAAGGTCAAAGAAACAAGTGTTCCAATAAAAGAAATGTAACTAGATGGGAATTAAATATACGTCTCCTGTGCCACTGGTAGTGAGGGTGGGCCACCACTTTGGGGCACAAGCCATGAGAATGAGGATAAAACCAATCAGGGGTTCCGCGTGGTAATATGAGATCTAGAGGATCCCTTTCACCTTAATTTATTTAGGTGTTTTTAGTCGTATATTACATTCACAGATTGTTGCCCTCCGAGCACTGACAGGTCAGTGGAATGGCTTCTGGGCAGTTGGTGTGAGCTTAGTGAGAAATTAGGGTTTGGTAGAACAAAAAGTGGCGATGGTTGTGGTTTCACAGAAGGATACCAAAACATGAACAGTTTATATCCATTTATACCGCATAATACAAATTCAGTAAAAATGTAGTAAAGATTAATGAAAGATTCTACTATATGGTGCTACAATCACCTAATATGTACACTCCCAATACACAGAAAACGTGATATATATACAATAAAAAACAGTAAGAGAACTCAATAAATAAAAAGTTTACCACGGGTAATTATCCCAATATATAAAATATAAAATAAAAACCTTAGAGTAGCACAGTTAAAATAACTTTTCTTATTATACACTATTTGGTCTCACTCACATGCTGCTGAGCCACTTAAATAGCTGGCTCAGACTCAAAAGGCTCGTGATAATGGAAGGATGAGGTAGATGTTTCTTTAGAGATGGTTAAAAGTGCAGTGCCCAGCTTGTCCTGGAATTCCTTATCAGCTTACAAAACTTCAGGATACCAGATGAATGCAGGGATAACAATGTATTCACTTAATAAAAACACGATCTCAATAAAAGAAATACAGAATTGTCGCTTGACGCGTTTCGGCTTTAAGCCTTTCTCAAAAGTGTCCTTGTCGACTGTCAGCATACATGGAAAGACTCTATTTGAATCTCTCATAGCTCATTGGAGACTGGGTTTCACTGTAAATGGCGCAGGATTATATACACAGGGCTTCTTTTTTACTTCTTTACAGTTTTATTCCCCAGTACTAGACTCTGCCGAATTGTAAGCAATGCTCCTCCCTTCACACGCAGAATTGTGGGAACTCTTTTCCCTTTATAATTATAGTAAGGGAACCAGGTTCCTACCGCACTAGAGTCTTGAATATACATCATATTACATTTGAAAGTTAGGACAAAACTAACTTTACAAAGGAAGAATGACCACCAGACTATTGTCATGAGCACGATTTGAGTCCCTTTGAAAATATGGTAAGAATAACTGGTTTAAAAAGTATCTATAGTTTCCAAAAATTTCAGGGACAAAGAGCTCTGGTCCCCAATACTGGTCCCTCTCCTACCTGTCTCTTAGTAGATACACATTCAATTATTGTTTTATCTGGACCTACAATATCAAACAGTTAATAAAATGCTACTTTATACCATCTACTCTGTGATCTTCTCAAGAGTAATCCAATCTAAACTGTCCATCCTCAGACACTCAGCATTTTCAATATCCTATACTTTATAAAATGGACCAACATGGTCTCATAAACATCTTTCCAAATTATAAGTATCAACTATGAAACAGGTCGTGATAGAAAGATAGAAAGAGAGTCCATCATTCTTCTAATCGTGGTGCATTTTCTTTCTTCTATGTAATAAATTAATCATGGTCTAACATTCCATATATAAATTCCAGATGGGTTTATTATCCGATGTGTCCCCAATTTTGATATATTTGAAGATATATGACTGTTTTGTATTCAATCCATATGTACATCGCTCCCAGAAGTTCTCCCAATGGTCACTGGCATAAATAGAATCTTTAAAAAAAAAAAAAAAAATCTTGTCTTCAGGACAAAGACAGGTATTTGTTAATGGATGTTAAGGATTAGAGTGCCATGGTGTCTCCTCAACTGAATACAAACAGGGTCATTCATTAAAGTGAAAATTTAAAGTGAATTTAAAATGAATTTTAAAATATAGTCAAGATAGCAGAATTAGATAAACGTTTCTTCTATTTTCAGTTGGGCTATTTTGCCCTTAAATTTGAAATTCACTTTGAATTTAATTTGTATTCTTTGAAATCATTACTTTATTTAGTGAATAATCACACACACACTCACACACACTCTCTCTCTCTCGCTCAGAGATACATGCACATTGGAACACACATACCCACACAGATACACACACACTGGCAAACACAGATACACACAACCATACACAGACACATGCTGTGATATACTGGTATGCACACAAACACAAATATGTGTACATACAGTGACACACAGTTACACACACCCTAAACTGCCTTAAACATGCACACACACTGACACAAAAGTAAAAAAAAGAAAACACACATTTCTAGCTACCTTCCTGTGGGTTCTGGGGAGTCTACACTGGCTAGACAACCAGTAATTGTCCCCTTTGAAGTTGGAACAGATTTAGGGACTCATTTTTGCTGTGGCAGAAGTCTAAAACATGGGACTGCCCTAGTAAATTCAGGACAATTGTCAACTATGCACTGCACATGGCAATAAGTAAATACCCAGGGCAATAGATAATTGAAACTATGCATTTGTTATGGTAATAACAAGTACACAGATGTATCATATTTAAAGAGAGGCTTTACGTACCATTATAGGTCATTGTAGTGGTTAATGTGCAAATAGTGTAGTCCCTGTTTTTTTCAAACAATGTTCTAGTAGATTGACAGAAAAAACAAACAGGGTTTCCCCATCACATAAAGACTTTGAGTGTGGGGAGGTGGCCTAGCCTTGACTGTCTGAATGTGGATGGATATCGAGGAAGTGCAATTTCTCTTTATCTCCACTGCTACAAAGGGGCAATAATCATGAGGAACACTGAAATAGTTAAGCATTTAAATGTAGCTATTTCCGTGTTTTTATAAGAGCCCAAATCTGCATATGTATGGTTCATATACTTTACTGAGATTATATTTGTGTATAAAAATAGGGGTTATCCTGTCAGGGAAGAAATGGCCCAACATAGTGCAAAACTGTATGATCAAATTATAATTAAAGTATGCGTCAAATGGGAGAGATTATATGTGTTGCCTGCTTCCTCTTCACAGTTTAGTTATTGACCCCTTTGCTGTCCTGCAGATAATGATACATTTACTTCCTCAATAAAATACGCTCCCAATTGAATCCTCTCCTGCAACTGTCATTAAAAAAAATAAATACAAAAAACGTAAGTGTTCAGTGAATACTCTTCTACCAATTTACTTCTCTAATACTTGCCTTACCCTCTTTAACAGGGGTCTCTTCTAGTGCCGAGAGCACTGGGTGACAAAAAGACATCTATAAACACCTGGCAATTATTACAACAAATCTATAGGTTTGTGCACCAACGGACAGATCTCTTATCTCTGTAATAATGAAAACACAGAGCGGGCGCTCGGGGTCACGGACACGCTTTGCATGCTGGGTGGTTATAATGGACTACATACAGAAGATTATAGAATTCTCAGGCACGTTACATTCTTACCTTTCCTTATTAGACCTTGCACTTCCCTTAGTGCCGTGTGATGTAATCAATTTAAATTCACCTTTAAATATCAAGCATTCTTCAACTTAAATCTCGCTTCACACGGGTTACAGATCTCAAATGAACTTTACTTCCAGCCCGCCTCCCTTTGACTATTATGTTTGTTTTAGCTCAGTGACACTTGAAAAAATAAAGTGAATTTGTCATTTGTGTTACAACTCTAGAGTTTACTCAGTGAATATTTAATTGGATTAATCTGAAATAGAAATTGCAAAATTTAGGCTTATAAATTCAGACTGTGACTATAGCTGAACTGGAGAATGTTTCTAAATAATTTACTACAATGTACTGTTTAGTGAGCCCCGATGTCTTTACGAAAAGATTAATACAGTTTGTAAATAAATACACCGTGCTAACAGACTTATCAATATGATTATTGGTATTTATATAGCACCAGCTTATTCCACAGCACATTACAATATTATAAAATGAATAATATAACAGTAAATGAGACAGACTATTACACATTTTCACAGGAACACTCACTCGAACAGTTTACAATCTAGAGACTTGTTAGCAAATATATGCTGCTGCGTGCCCCCCTCCCCATTGCCAGAGCCTGTTGCACACACACATGCAATCACAGATGGAATTTCAGTATTTTAGAGTCACTTGAAAGAGTTGAAAGAGTTGTGTATGCGAGATTGACAGACTACCTTGAGTCCAACTCTCTGCTAGACCCACTTCAGTCTGGTTTCTGCGCTAAGCACTCTGTGGAAACGGCTCTGATCAAAGTATCAAACGATCTGCTCGCTGCAAAATCTCGTTGTCACTACTGTATCCTAATTCTCCTTGACCTGTCTGCTGCTTTTGACACTGTTGATCATCAACAACTTCTTCTCATCTTCCGTAACATCGGTCTACAAGATATTGCTCTCTCCTGGTGCTCCTCCTACCTCTCCCAGCGCTCTTTCAGTATTTCTTTCTCTGGCTCGGCTTCTTCTCCCCAACTCCTCTCTGTTGGTGTCCCCCAAGGTTCAGTCCTTGGTCCCCCTTGGTCCATCTATATTGCCTCCCTTGGTAAACTCATTAGCTCATTTGGCTTCCAATATCATTTCTATGTAGATGTCAAGCAAATCTACCTGTCCTCCCCTGATCATTCCCCGTCCCTCTTGACTAGTGTCTCTGACTGACTCTCTGCTATTTCTAACTGAATGGCTGCCCACTTCCTTAAACTCAGCTTCACCAAAACTGAAATTCTAGTCTTTCCTCCCTCAAGTGTTGGTACTCCTGTGTCTGTCTCCATCCAAGGAAACGGTGCTACCATCAGCTACACCACGCAGGCTCGCTGCCTAGGTGTTCTCTTTGACTCCGAACTGTCCTTCACACCTCATGTTCAGTCTATCGCCAAATCCGCTCAAAACATTGCGCACATCCGACCCTACTTAATGCCAGATGCGACTAAGGTGCTGGTCCATTCCATTGTCCTTTCTCGCCTTTACTACTGTTATCCACTTCTCAGTGGTCTTACATGCACAGAGCCTATCCCCCCCAATTCCCTTTACCCACTAATACTATTATCCTCCACCCATTACAGCCCGTATAACCCTCTACACCCTCTATATCAATGTGTTACTGATCTATTTAACCACAGGTGAACTTTTTTGCACCTTATTCTGTATTTGCGCTGACCCCTATGGAGAGATTACTCTGTAAGTGGAATCACATCCTTTTTTGTTTGTGGCCCCCTGGATTGCTCGGTGTAATGGAGTTTGATTATCTTATGCAGTCTGTATCATGACTAGGTGTCAGGATTACAGTATGATCCAGCACGTAGAACTGTGTAACACAGAGGACTGATAGGTAACGTATATCGGACCTTAGAATGGCCGGACTAACGTACCAAAGAATAGTCAGGAATAGCCGAGGTCAAGGGATACAGAAAGAGACACAACGATAAGGAAAAACAATGCCAAAGTCAAATAACCAGAATAACCAGAATCAATAACGCTCTCTGACAACCACAAGGGAAACCACGACAGGGCACTGAGCAGGATGAGAACTGGGCCTAAATACCCCTCCTCTAGATCTGATAGGCTGTAACCGGCCTTTGACCCCAAAGGCAGTTACCAGATCTCATTTTCATTATTGATGCTCAGCATTAACCCTTCTGTGGATTTGGTTGTTGCTCGGCACAACTTTTCCTGTGTGGACAGCAAATGTCATTAACCACATTTTTGTAAGCGGATGAATACGTGACACTAGGGACATTGAGATACACTCAGAAAAGTCCCTTCCCTCCTGCAACCACAACAGCCCTTATTACCCCACTACAACCCCCATCTCCCTGAATCCACTAAAACCCCATTTACCTCCTGCACCCACTACAAACCCTATTATTCTTGCACCCACTACATCCCCTATGACTTTTGCCCTCACTACAACCTTTATGCCTCTATACCCACGGAATCCACTACCCTCCTGCATCCACTACAGCATCTATCCTCCTGCATTCATTACAGCTCCGATCCTCCCTTACCCACTACAACCCCTATTATTTTTACCCCACTACAGCCCTTATACCTCAATACCCACTGAATCCACCTCCCCCTCTTTACCCACTACAGCCCTTATGCCTCCCTGACCTCATACTACAGCCACTACCATCACTACTAAAGTTATTAAATGGTAGAAATTATTAGCCCCCCTCACCCCCTCCCCAGTTTTGACTGGGATATTCTATGTGCCCTTCCTGTGTATTGTACCTATAGTCACCACTGCTCAGCACACATCCAAGGCTGGCCCTGCCCATCTGTAATACTAATACTGTAATCTCTCCTTTGGTCACTGACCATCATTGGAATTACAGCTGTATTCCGATTGGCTAGAAACAACAACCAATCATCCAATAAGAACGAAGGATCAGTTTAACAAGACCACTCAGTTTATTTTCCTTGGCGGTTCAATAAAATGCACAGATTCTATCAACAGTTAATAAAGGATAAACAGGTAATACCCAGAACTCTTCACACACCTGACGGAATTTTAGTTGGCTGTTTCCTTTACTATATAGTCCTCTATGTCAATGTGTTGCTGATCTTTGTAACCATGGATGGACTTTTTTGCACCTTATCCTGTATTTGCACTGATCCCGATGGAGAGATTATTATTTCAGTGGAATCACATGCTTTCTTGTTTAAATGTCCCATTTTAGCGTGGCTCCCTGGATCACTCGGTGTAATGCAGTCTGTATCATGACTAGTGGCATTGGGACAGATTTACACTTTCTGTGGAATTTACTATAATTTCACTCTTCCATTAAAGCCACTCAAGACAGTAAAATAGTGACAGCCATATGTAAATGATTAAGTAGATAATTGGAAGTGTATGAGAGCAAAGATTGTTAAATGTTCTTTAATTCAAAACTATTGATCTATTATAAATAGAGAAAGTATTCCAAAAACTCTGTCACGGCCCACGATAAATTCCTTAAATTTTTTTAACTCTATCCACTGTTACATCTCTATCATTAGATTGACCTTTATTCACAGATTCGCACACGGCGGAACATGCCCTGGCCAACTCTCTAATTTGTATGGTCGAACAAAAAGAAATGGAACTCTGAGGAAATATAAATTAATGTGGAGAATCAATCTATACATGATATTGGATATAAAATGATATAGAGAGGAAAATTGAAAATATCAAGGAACGGTGTTATATGCCTATATGATTAAAAACCTTAATTGTATCCCTAACCCAATCTCCAACTTTAACGCTAACTTTAACCAGCAACACTGACAATAATGCTAAAATCAATCTGTCATCACAGATTCACTCTAGCTACATTAATGTTATTTCAATTTATTGTCAACATATTACCTTGGGGGAAGGCACAAATAAGGCATTTAATGCTAATCACCCATCATGCTTAGCTGATTTCTAATACATGAACTGTTGAAAATTCTAAATTTCACTTTACCTGCAGAATTTGTTACAGTAACAATATCTTCTCAGGTATCGAGTATATAAGGTATCATAGTAATAAATAAAATATTTAATAGATTTAGGATTGTTTTAAGGTCCCCAATACTTATCTCTGTGATTATAGCTATGTGTATGGCTAAATGAGATATTTCGGAGAGAGTTGGGATGTGTATGTGCTATGTGACAGTGTGGTCGTGTGGTCGTGCTAAAGGGTGGGGGTCAGAGAAGGATTAACATCCCATGATGCCCTAGGCGGTTTGCCCCCCTTTTTTCATTCTTAATGGCTAATGCGGCCAAGCAAATTCATGGTTCCGGGGCTCCAGTCTAGTCTCTGGGCCCTTAGAGACCACCTAGGTTCGTCTTATGGCTAATCCTGGTCAGGTGGGGCTTCTTTGTGCACAAATAAATTATAGTGCGATTTGAGGTTTTCTAAGGGAAGCAGCAAACATATTTCTCCAAATTGGTAGACGAGGGTCCTGATTTGCTACCCTGCCTGAGGCCCAGTAAAGGTTTAATCAGTATGTGGGGTGTCTGTTTACATACCTCTCATGCAAATTGTTTCTTTCTAATAACGTTCTGCTAGTAATACCACGTAACCAATCTGGGAAGACTGTATCCATGGCTTCAAAAGGACCTTCATATTTGAGATAATATTATTTTTTTGCAAGTCTTATTCAACATGTAAGTTAAGACATATCTTGAGTTAGTTATTTTGGGTTGTATCCTGTGCTTCTATACTTTGTTATTTCACTTCAATGTCAAAATACTACCTTGAGGGAAGGCACAAATTTGGCGTTTCATGCTAATTATCTTGTATGTCCCACGATGCTTAGCTAACTTCTAATAAATAGACTGTTAAAACCATTGAAATTCGTCTGGAACTTACATGGGAAAAGTACAGAAAACAGGAAAATTCTATTGTTTATTTCAGGCAGTGGCCCTTAAGCAGATCAGTTGCCGCAGGTGAGTTTATTTTATAGAAACATTTGCTTGCTATTAGAAAACTACATACTGATGAATAGAGGTTCTGGGAAGATTTGACTGTAAAACATTTAAAAATATATATTCTCCTTTAACATAAGCAAATGGGACAGACAGAGGCTATATAGTTAATTTATTAAAGGAATGAAAAAAGGATGGCGTGAAATTGTACATCTCGTATTAACGATTCTGCATTACTGAAAAGACTGTGAACGCCCTACCTTCATCAGCAGAGTGTGTCTGGACATACAGCAGTGCCAGTCTATCAGACACAGCTAATATTTCTGTAATTCAGAGGAATTTTGCTGAACTGGGCTCAGAGACTTACTTAAAACTCAGTAATCTCAATTCTTTGCATGCGGCGTGCCTATAAAAGCTGTCCTTTGTGTATAATTTATTTTCTTTACTTCTAAGATTCCATATGAAGGTTATATCGTGTGAATAAAATGATGTCACCAAAATTACTAATTTATTTTGTACTTCTTTTAACACTGTGCCTGAAGGCGTGTTGCTGAGCTAATGGCGTTTTTTTCTCATGCATGTATTGATTGATTGATTGATCGTTTTAGTTATTGAGAAGTTCAATTTGCAGATCACATCACTGCTCAGATAGGGCAGAGGACAAAGTGAGCATATGCAAAATGTGGGCAATTCTGATAATCTAGAGTGTTCTTTCTGGGCTCTTGTTGTGAATAAACTAAACCTTTATTAGTGATCTTCAATCATTCATTCTCAAGTCCAGTTTGACTTTTAACCCTTTAATTGTATCCCCACTGGACTTAATCTAGGTTCAATTCAACAATTATTTTAACACCAGGAACTACAAGTGCAGAAACACGGTAAGGTTCACATAAAATCAATATGACATCACAGGAACTGCCTTCTAAAATGGCACAGTAAGGGCCATGAGAGGGGAAAAGGTTTAAAAATCATATCAAGCAGTATTACTTTACTGAGAGGGTAGTGGATGCATGGAATAGACTTCCAGCTGAAGTGGTAGAGGTTAACACAGTAAAGGAGTTTATGTATGCGTGGGATAGGCATTAGGCTATCATAACTATAAGATAAGACTAGGGACTAATGAAAGTATTTAGAAAATTGGGCAGACTAGATGGGCCGAATGGTTCTTATCTGCCATCACATTCTATGTTTCTTTTTACTCCAAATCATCTTACATTTCCCATAATTCAATTTTATTTCTGGCAAATGAACTGAGCTCAGTAGCAAAAATAATAATAAAAAAAAAACACTTATAGGATTTATTCAATATATAAATAGGGTCCCACAAAACCTGAATCTGATTTTGGAAACTATATCAATATCTATACCATACCAATCGGCTTGATATGAGAGTGTGTGGGTTTAGTGTACATTCAGTTTAGAGCACGAGATTTATCCAAATGTCGTCAATGAAGCTAACAGAATGGGGCAGACATATGAAAATAAGGTGAAACAAAATAATAATACTTATGAAAAGTCTTGAGTCTCCTCCATCACAATGAATTCTTCAAATACAAAATTTAATTCACCGGAATTAAGTATTGCGTGTCCAAACCGAACGTAGCTTGCATTTTGTGCCATTCTCATTATGATTGTGGCTGTTTTGGCATTAGGTCTTAGTAATAGAATTTACTTTGGATTTTGCGGGATCTATGGCTTTGAGAAAACTACATTTTAATTTTATTTCCAGATTTTAGCATTAATACTTAAAATGTTCTTAATATAGCCAGATTGGCCTCCAGACAAACAATTTGAATTGTGTGACTAATGGATCTCCTCTTGTGTTCCCACCATCACTGTAACGTAGGGTAACTTGAGTTGGTTTGTTAAACTGAAATTAGCAACTGAGCTCTAAAATATTTTGTCAGCTGCCAGTTTGTTTATTGACGTACAGATAGAGTGACAGCGAAATAATTTGGAAACTCACAAGTAAAATATCTGTAAACTAATACGTCTGTGTGTACCAAACCGAACGGAAGCCCCTTCAGACCGCGTGGCTGTGCCTGAAAGACAACTTATAACTGAATGCAGGCAGTGAGAAATTCAATGGTTTTTATTTCTCTGTAATAGAAAGATCCTAGACAGCTGCCTTTGATACATTTTATTGTGAAACTGTGTTTTTAGTTTAGAGGGAAAAGTCCCTCTCCATTTCCTTATTAGTAATTCCAGCACGACGTGACTACATATCACCTTTAGCAATGCAAATGTGTATACAATGTAGTGTTTAGACTGCAGTGCATGTTTCTAACTAGCTTTCTATAGCCAGGTAGATAAAACATGGCTTTATGCCACACACAATGTTTGTCCACACGGAGTTCTGCAGGGAAGGGCTTAATTGGGAGTGTATCATTAAAAGTAAACCTTTCTATGTCTACAATCAGTGGGTGTTTTGGAGAGATGTAAATGATCTTGGCTATGGACAGTATACTTTCCACTTAATTGGGTATTCTCTCTCGGCCGCAGAATTCCAAGTGTGATCATTTATCAAGACCTGTACTATGGCTGTGCAACTTGTTATCGGTTTATGTAAAGGTATCGTAGTACTGTGTTAGCTGTACAAATACAGGTGATCATTGGGATAAAGAGGAGCTAATGTATTAACTTATCAAATTACTGAAACTTAAACTGAAATGTGTCCGAATCATGAACCAACTGAAAAATGCAATGGTCGAGATGACAGCTCCCCATTTAGCTACTAAATGTTGATTTGATTCACAGACCAAGTAAGAAAATGTAACCAACAGAGCATTAAAACTCTCTCTCTCTTTCTCCCTCTCTATATATTTGTGTGTGTGTATATGTAATATTTTCTGTGAAAAATTACAGTAAATATGTAGTTAGTATATTTTCTGATAATTGACAAAAAATTTCAGAAAAATGGAAATGTTTAATAATCACAGATATTGAGAAATGATGGCCAAACTCCATAAATTATTTCCGCTACTATGTCAACTTCCAAGTTCAACCCCTGAATTTACTGATGGCTTAAACGTATGAAAGTCTAGGGTATCTCACAAAGGTTCTGCTTAGCAAGTATTATCATTATTAGCATTTATTTAGGGCCAACATGTTTATAATTATATAAAGGAGATATTTGACAACAGGTAATTGACAAACAGAATATTAAAAGAGACAAGAGGTGAAGGTCGTGCTCTAAGGAGCTTTCAGTCTAAGGTTGCAATCAAAATGATTCCTACCGTCATTGAAATTCAGGTTTATTGTCACAATTTACACACTCTCAGCTGTTTGCAATGAACAAATCAAACCCAGGCAATTAAAATAGCTCGACACAATAAATGCTTCAAGTGGTTTCTTCAAATGAGGATTTGAGGTGGGTGGATATATATCATTGTCTTGCTGACAGACACTTAATGGTGAGGTGGTCTGACCAGGACTCAACCATGGGTTCCAAAACCATATATAATTATTATTTACATCCAGCTCAGGAGCACCCACCACGTTGGAATTTGAGTAGCCAAACTTCAGAGTTCAAGTTATTGGCACATAAGTAGTGCTGGATAGAAGAAAGCCTTACAAAATAAATCGTAGTGTGAGTTCAGGCAGTAACTAATTCAGGATGGAATAAAAGGTCAGGTAGTGTCCGATGTCAAGAAACAACAGCACAGATTCGTGGCCATGAAGAAACCAGGCCACAATCATGCAGTACCAGAGATGCAAAATACACAATGCCATAGGATCATGTGGGATTTGTATCAGATTAAAAGGGACACTATAGGCACCCAGACTACATCATGTCATTGAAGTGGTCTGCGTGTAGTGTCCCTGTCCTCATTAGTCCTGCAATGTAAGGCACTGTTTTAATGTTTAAACATGTTCACATTGCAGGGTGAAGACTGTATCTAGTGGCTGTCTACCATGCGTATTAGGTTCCCCTACCGCCGTGTGATCACCGGAGGAGGAGACCAAGCCTGTGTCTGCACTGGAAACAAGTAAGTAAAACAAGGGTTTTTAATCCTTTCAGGACTGGGGGAGAGGGGAGCAAGGGGGGACAGCAGAGGCAATAGGACACTATAGTGTTAGGAATACAGTTTTGTATTTCTGACACTATAATGTTCCTTTAAACATACCAATGTTATGAATACACAACAAAGGGAGAGTGGGGGGTAGGTCAGAGAATCCATAACCTTTAGATACCAAAGAGACGGGAAACACATTGCTGTACTATGAAATTAGTTAGTGGAGGCATACAACTCCTGCTAAAACTCAGATAATTCATAGTTATATTAAAAGGACACTTTAGCTTACTGAAGTACTTAATGTGTGAATAGTGTGTCCTCTGGTTTCATTGTACACAGTGTGTAAATTTCAGTAGAAATGGACACATTTATAAATTAACCTTGTCACACCCCCATGGCTGTCAATCACATAACTGGTCCTGTTACTTCCTGGTTTGGTTAGCTCAGTGGAACTAAACTCAAGAGGCAGCAATTGCACAGAGCACATGCCTTGCAAAGACTTCTCATTGAGCTGCATTAGGAGAATGGGATTGGACAGCTACAGAAAGTCTGGTTGGGTTTATAAGGGGAGGGCTTGCAAAGTCTGCAAGTTTTGTAAGCTGTTTTTAGGTATACCACTAATGGAAAATGTATAATTAAATGCATGCATGTTCAACAGCAAAATACAAATGTAATAAAGGCTGAACTTGATGGACACAAGGCTCTTTTCAGCTATGTAACTATGTAACTATGTAGATTAGATTTTATTTTGTCTCCAAGCGAAATCCTGTATATTTTCTTTATCACGGTGAACATTTACTCATCAATGGTTTGGGGGGAATTAAATAAACATGGATACAAATACCAGCGAGGAGCTAGGCTCCTGTCCATTAGTACACACCAGCAGATCTCACTTTAGTAAATAACCCTTTATGAATATTGTAAATATACTCAGGAATCTGTAATTCAAAGGACATTGAATGCTGCTACTGCAGTCAACACATACGTCATAATAAGTACATAAACTCTCTTTACCACTCCTCAGAAACTGGACAAGGTGGCCAAGTACATAACCCTCAGCTCTAGATGTGCCAGATATCAAGAAATCAATTATAAAATACTCATGCAGTGGTATGACATACCACAGAAGATTCATTAATATCTCCCTGAGGTGTCGGAGGTCTGTTGGAGGTACTGGGGAGGGGTGGGAACTCTCCTCCACTTATTCCGGTCTTGTCCACACATAACGCCTTACTCGAAACAAATCTACAAGACGATGAGGTAGCTGATGAGGAGGTTGCTTTTGACCCGGTAGATGTCCTACTTAACAAATCAGCCCTGCCTATATCGACATATAAGAAGACAGTATCTCATCACCTACTCACGGCAGCTAAATCACTGATCCCATTTCTGTGCCGGCAAACAGAACTACCAACGTTTCAAGCCTGGCTCCAAAGAGTGGAGGAGATTGGGCAGGTGGAAGCAGAAATAGCAGCAGTGAGTGGAAGACTGGAGAAACATGAGGAGATATGAAGGACATTGACGTACACAAGAGAAGCTCCTGGTAACAGACCAACTGAGTGAGACAATGGCAACATCTCCTACTAAGAGGGACTGGCTCTGAGTACCCATGCGGCGTGGTGGGCGGGTGCAGCCTGCGGGACTTGGGATGCGTACCCTATCCCCTCCCATCCTTCATTTTTTTTTTCTCCACTTTTTCCCTACTTCTGAACTACCATACCATACTTGTCTAAAATTGTTCACCCGTCTTTCTCATCTCATCAGCTAAGGCTGACTCACCAATATCAAATGGCAATTAGCTGGATCCAGCATGGATCATTCTTCCCCTGTGCGCTTAGCTTAAGGGATTAGTGAGTGACTAACAATAGGGTCTACTGTCAGAATATTTATATCGGCAGACATTTTGTGCTAAGAAAGAAATTAAAAGTGTATATTGCCAGAGTCACTCAGAACAGAGCAGACTCCATTTTGCTATCTTCAGGATAACAAAGACACATAATTTCCTTGCTTTCACTAACCACTAAGGAATGTATTACATAAACACAGACACTAGTGACAGAGAAGACTAAGTAATTAATTTTACTTTCTACATTTTACAAGTTTTCATTGTAAGTAAGGGGTGAAATTGAGTTTAGAACTGTCAATTTTAGAAATTACGATCAAAGTAGTTGCCACAAAGACTGAGACAAACGCTTTGAACTGACAGCAAATCTAAGTTATGGTGGTCATTTTAGATAAGCCAAATGACATCAAAATCGTCATCAGGAAAAGTTAACTCTTTCCTGGATAGGAAGGTCTAGTTAGGCAAGACTGCCCTCTATGGATCAAATACCTAAATTGCGATCCATAGATTGAACACCCCTACGGTTTCCTATTGGCGTATCAACTAATAACGTACAGAGAGTCTGGCCCTTTAAAAGTTAGGACAAAGGGAAGAAAGAGGGTAGTTGGTAGAGAGACGAATTGGAGTTTGGGCAATCCGATTCGGACATGCAGAGAGAGAGACTCAAGAAACATTCTCTGGGACTAACACTCTACTCTTAAACTCTCTTGGACACTCAACTCTTAAACTCTTTGACACTTAGAATTTTACTCTGACTTTCTAACCAACACCACTTTTCGCTATCACTCACGCACCTCCATACAACCAATCAAGTTCCTGGGACTACCTACTCATCTGATGAGAATATCTACATAACTGGTAATTATGCTGGTTTTATTTAATTAAATTAATTAAAATTTACTAATAGCATGATATATGACTGGATAAATCACGGTCAGGTTTCAATATTTAGAAATCTTAGTTAACTAAAGAATATATAGTTATAAACATTCCATTCTGCAGGTGGAATTAAGAATAATTATATATTAATGTGATATTATCATGTGTTAGCATACCGCTGTTTTTATCCAGGTGTATTGATTTACTCTAAAATAAGATAAGATATCTTTTTAGGCAAATTAAAATTCAGCTTTTGTAAAAAATCTGGTAGATTATTCTTATTGGATGGTTCCAGGAAATGACTAATGAGCTGGTTCGAATGTTATTTTAATTGAAAATTACATGAGAATAGGATACTATATGCCTATGAGGAAAGGGTTACTCAGTTGATTTAACTGTTAGCCAAGGTTTTATGGCTTTTTTTCGCTGTGTGAAGCTTACCCTAATAAATCTTATTAAGTGACAGAAGATGCTGTTAGCCATTGGAACATTTATAGCCATTCTATTGCATACTTATGTTATACTAAATATTCACTGATTAATATCATGCATGCTGCCTAATATTATTGTTATGTTATATGTCACAATAAATTAAATCTATTTTTATAACACATTGTGATCTTAATTGTATGGAACACATTTCACTTATTTGATAAACAATCTATAAGATCTAAGAGAATTGAAATAGTGGGCAATTCTCGACTGCTTAATATTATCATCCCATAAATATCCCCACACTACCCTCTAGGACACTCAGGTCTGAAATGCCCCCATGGTACTTATATAGAACAGAAATACTCTCATCTCCCCTTCCAGGGGTTTAACCCATACGATCGACAGTGCAGGGGGACGACAGGGGAGACACTGTTAAGATGGACAAGACACTCTTCTAGCCCATGTAACAACGGGATTCCCAGAAGATAAAATGCTTTTTGAAACATTAAAAGACGCTTATCTGGGGAAGTACCACGGTATATCCTGAGCTATAGTGACCGGGCACTAAAATAAGATTTCAATTACACAATGCCTAAGCTAACTTTATTGTACAGAAGGCAAAAGCAGAATAATTCAAGATTATACGTAATGACCCCCTTATTTTTAATTCTCTTTCTTCTGTAAGAAACGCTAGCCTGAACCAAAAAACATTCTGTGAATATTGCATTGTGGAATTCCCATGAGGGAAATGTTTACTCGAAATGCTATAACAACTCAATATTTGTTTTACTGTCTTCTTATTTCTGTATTTCTAATTAATCTTGGGGAAAAAAACCTAATGAACAAAGATTGTCAAAAATAAAATAAAATAAATAAATTCGCTTTTCTGAAGCACTGTACACATAGTTCCATGAAGGCTCCTGTACAGTGCAATGGGGTAAAGGAGTTAAATTATTTCCAGTCTCACTGTGCGATGCATTGGAGCTAACCGGAGCTCTGGCTTAGGAATTAGTTTCTCAGTCAGGGGAGGACAAGCACTGGAGCAAATAGACTAAGTTGGGTTTATTGAAATATGTTTTTGTTTTTTTTCTTTTTTTTCCATTAAAAATACAATAGGTATACATTTAGCTGCCTTTGAAGGGGCTTACGCTTTCCCCCTATATATATATATATATATATATATATATATATATATATATATATATATATATATATATGTATATATATATGTTAAAAGGCCATTCGACAAAAAAGAAAAAGAAAAATACTCAAAACACTGGAAGTACTCCTGCAATTCGAGTTTAGTCTGGAATTAAATAGTAAAGATTCGATCTGTGGACAAATAATGTTTACAATAGTAATGTAGAAGGATTCCAACTTATCCCAGACCTTAAAGACATCAGGGGCCAGAGAAGGTGCATGCTTTAAGCACCGAAACGCACGTCACGTTCTCTGACTCTTTCTTTCTCACAATTTCACTTTGGGCACTTTTCACCATGTGCAGGTAACCAACATCCTAAGTATGGTGCTGCACATTAGCACTATTTGATTTTTCTACCTCTCTTTCATTTTCCATATCCTGTATCTATTAGTTACCTTGTAGGAGATACAATAGTATCAGAGACTGTCTCTCTCCTTTCATTATATACATGTTCTCCTACTAGTTACTGTGTATTCACAATATTTAGATACATTTTCTTATAGTTGACCCCACACTTGTTGGCATTATTATACAAGTATAGTCTATCATTGCGGATAGGGAGACCTTTTGGTTTAATTTAAACTGTCCCCTACTGACAAATCACTGTTATCATACAGTGGCCAGGCTATTTTTAATACTTAGGGTCGCTATATTAGGGATTTGGAATGGATTTGGAATGGTTCTCACGTTACTGCAGCATTAGTACACACCTCTCCATACATTTGGCCATCTTTACATACATCATGCATACCAGTGGCACACTCAGGGGTCACTAGCATCAACCTTATCCCTATGATGCCTTGGCTGTACCAGTTTATTCTTCAGGGGCAATTTGTATCCACAAACTGCTGTATCACGCAATAAGCAAAATGAGAAATAGGTTAGAATCTACATGTGTTTGGTCACATCGTTAGGAGACAAGCCCCAACAGGTTTAGAGAACTGGCATACAGGGATAGGTGCTGGCCTTAGCAACCCTAAGTAAGTGCACCAGTCCCGCAAGGCCTACTCCCCACCTCAACACGGAGGTTCAGCCCCACAGCCAAAATCATAGTTAGCCGCCTGGCTCGCCTTCTTTAGGGCTACAGCTAGGGCTTCCCAGGTCATGGCCACACGTATTTGAATCTTTTATGGTCATCAAGAGGCCAACATCCTGCCACCACGTTTCTTGGCCATGATTTCCCTTGGTCCAAATAATAGGTAGAGCCTCTCACCACCTCTTGGCATTAGCAGGGCCTCACCTGTCACTTGGCTTTGTTAAGTTCTTCGCCTCGGCACTAGTCAGCAAGTCAGTTCTCCGAAGCTCCCGTTCTTCCTTCCCACTCCCCTACCTAATTTAATTCATTATTCCTTTTTCAGAATGTCACAAGAATCCATTTCCATCGATGATCTACCATTGGATGAAGTACCCATCGTGCCAGCCAGGCCTGGGTCCCCAGAAGAATTCCTCACCACCTCTACCCCCAGGTCCCTAAGATCATGGACTATCTCAAAAATTGCAGAAGAACTAAGAATCAGGGATATCCCCTTTCCAGCCACTGCCAGAAAGGCAGAGCTGTACAGCCTTTTGACAGCTCAGGCCAGCGACCCTAGGCCTGGCACTAACTCACAAGGGCTGTCTTCCAGCACCTCCAATTCTACGCAGGAAACCCTGACCGCCATACTGGCCAACCTCCAAACTATGAATAGTAGACTGTCCAAAGTGGCATCAGCCAAAACCAACCAGCCAGGTGACCTACCAGGCCCTTCAGGTCCTCCTTTGGTAATCCCTATTCTGCCGAGTGGCGCAAGTGTGCAACAATTTAAATGGTGGTGCATGCAGCTTCAGCGCATGCAGGTTGTTCCACGTCTGCTCCATTTGTTTCAGAGTGCCTACCAAGACTATGTGCCCAGCCTGACTTTCACCTAAAAAATGACTGATGTCAACATAGATGTTGTGGCTTACTACCTACGCTCCCACCCAGCTAGGCATTTGGTAGAATTTTTGGTGACAGGATTTTCACAGGATTTTCACACAGGTCTCATTGCCATCCCCAGAGGCACTCCCGAATGCCCAAACCTGCTGTCAGCTCTCATGGTGCTCTCATGGTGGACCACCTACTGTCCACAGAATCTAAAGCAAGTTTCATGATTGGCCCTTTCACAGTATCCCCTTTTTCATCCTGGCGTACCAACCCCATCGGGGTAGCTGTGCACAAGTACTCTAATAAAAAAAGATTGATTATCGACCTCTCAGCACCTCATTCTTCTCCCGTCCCCAGCATAAACTCTCTCATACCCGCTGAGGAGTTTTCATTACACTACGCAAAAATCGACAACGCTATGCAAGCTATTATCACAGCAGGCAGCAAGGCATGGCTAAACAAGACCGACATTACCAATGCGTTCAAGCTCTTACCCATTCACCCCTAACTATGGCACTTACATGGTGTTAAATGGCGGGACAGGTATTATTTTTCTACCCGGCTCACTTTTGGGTCTAGGAGCAGCCCTGTTTGACATATTCGCAGAAACGCACTGCTGCCGGTCCCTAAACATAGTTAGGTGTCCATCCGTTATTCACAATTTGGACGTTTTTCAGTAGAACCAGGCTCCCAAGCAACCTGTAGCATTCACAGCACCACAGTCGTGTTCACTACACTAGGTGTGACCCTGTCACCAAGTAAAACAATTGGACCCTTCACTAAGCTAGTTTTCTTGGGCATCGTTTTGGACACAGAATCTTTTTAAGCCAGCCTACCACCAGAGAAATTGACCCGCAGTAGGGAGAAAATCAGTCTGCTCCTGCGGAGTGATATGTGCACCAGAAAAGGACTCCAGTCCTTGTTGGGGTCCCTTAACTTTGCGATGCAGATCATTCCACAGGGCAGATCATTCGTCTCTAGGCTACTGTGTCTACTCCATGGGGTGCCCAACTCCTGCTCAATTACATTGAATGATCCAGCCAGGGTAGATTTGCACATGTGGAGAAACTTCTTGTCCGAGTGGAATGGAGTCTCCCTATTTATTCCTCCACTATCCGATCTTTCACCTACTATTTACACAGACGCAGCAGCACACACTGGGTTTGCAGCCATATTTGGAATCCACTGGTTTAGGGATAACTGACCCACTGAGACGGATGCCTTGCCGGCCTTTAGAGAAACATCCTCATTGTTCGAGATTTACCCCATCATGGCGGCCGCTCATACATGAGGCCATCTTTGGACCGGCAAGGCAGTCAAATGCTGCTCAGACAATTCAGCAGCCTGCAAAATTATCAACAAGGGGCGGTCCTCCTCTCTAACCATTATGAGGCTGGTATGCAAGCTGACTTGGCTAGCAGCAACCACTCAGTTTCACCTAGTCTACGTACACATTCCTTGTATTCGTAACACAACTGCTGATGCTCTTTCCCGCTCTCATTTTCATGTATTCTTCCAGGCACTCCCTATGGCCCACCACCTACCATCCAGGATACAACCTTTTCACAACTACTCATGGACTAACTGAGCTACTAAGCCACGCTCAGGCACTCACGCACCACGCACTCTCACCCAACACCACTACCACTTACGCTAGGGCACTGACTATTTTCAATAAGTTCACTGTGGAGTTTCACTTGCAGGGAGATTTTTCTCTATTAAAACCATGGTGGCTTTTGCCTCCTTCTGTCACCTACACCTCAAATTATCTTACAACACCATTAATCTTTACTTCACACGGGTACAACACCGTCCTCACTAACGTTCCTAATCACGCACCTTTCTTAGCATCATACCTTATTAAGAACATCCTTAAAGGTATTCATAAGGTTACAGCTACCCCTACCACTACCAGATTGCCAATAGATGGACCTATTGTTAGACTACAACTGGACAAATCCCCTCTTGATTATCACACAAACTCTGTTATAAAGGTCGCCATCATTATCGCTTTCTATGGCTTTCTTAGACCTAGGGAGTTTACTGTTGTACGCCAGGTAGATACCAAATCAAGCCTAAAACTGTCTCACCTAAAGAAAGTCGATGACTCACTATGTCCTTTCATTACCTTCCACGAAAACTAACCACATCGATCATCCCACTACCATTCCTCTTTTCCCTACCAGGTATGCCTGGTGCCCTGTCAAAGTACTCAACATTTTTCTAGAATATCACCACGCACACTCACCTGACACCTCACTATTATTACTCCAAGGGCACCCACTCACCACAGCTAAGTTCACATCTCATGTCAGAACTCTGCTGTCAAGGTTAGGCTGCAACCCGGCTTCCTTCTCTGGTCACTCCTTCTGTATAGGCGCAGCATCATCAGCATCTAGCTCAAACACACCAGTCCACATTGTTAAGAGACTGGGCCGCTGGAAATCCTCAATTTACAATACTTACATACCACGACTGAAGAGGGAGCTACGACAAGCATTTAGAAGTTTAGCATTGTAACAAGCAATAAAGTGTGTTTTCTATGCATCCTCCTTTTTGCCCTCTTTTATTACAGGCCTACGCGTTCATTGGTTTCTGCACACCTCAACCAACTATGCATCTTATACATTCCATAACATATTAAATTCCGAGCACAAGTTAAAAGGCCATTAGACCTGAATTTGTGGGAGGAGTTATGGCCCCTACTTAAACTCCTAGCCCCTACTCACCTCTGCCGTTCAAGCTGATTGACCCCACCCACCAACACCCATCTAAATATTACATTTCACCTTTGTGGGCCCTCTTTCATTACAGGCCTGCTTGTTCGTTGGTTTCGGCACACCTCAACCAACTATGCATCTTATACATTCCATAACATATTAAATTCCAAGCACAAATATAGTAGTGCATTCATTGTCTGTCTTACTGTCTAAGGTAAGATGCTGGAATCATTGATATACTGTAGCCGAGCAGACAGTCTGGGCTAGTAATTATTATTATTATGCTATTATTTATAGGGTTTGCCCTGCATGCATATTCGGTAATTCTGTAATATTCTGTAATTCTGCAGGATTCATCATTACTTAATCTTATACTCCTTCTTCTGAATTCTACATACTACAGGGCAACCCTTTTCATGTGCTGCCCATCAATATGTATACGTGATATGTGTCCCTGGTGTATACGATAACCCTTGCTATATCCCTTCCAGGTGCTAAGTGCAAACTGCACTGCAATGTTCCAAATTTCCAATCAGTAACTGGAAAAAAGATGAGGCTGGTGCTTGCAATGACTCAGACCTCTGTTTTGGATCCCTAATAACTCAGTAAGTGCTCTGTCTAGGGCCTCAGAATCATGTGTCATGTCACAGCACCCTTTATGTAAGAACATGCATTCAGAGGGTGAGACTATATGGTTTGAGGTCTATTCTAGGACTGGTCCAGAGCTCACCAGGGATAAGTTCCCTCTTCCATTAGACGGTAGGAACACAAGAGATAATAATATTTTTTAGTTTATTTGAGGGGCAATGCCTAGGGGCCGCATTGTCAGAGCAACCGGCTCTGTACCTAGGTTTATAATTGCCGGTAGACAGCATTTACCTGCCTAGCCCTTAATTCTATATGTCAAGGATTCGAAGAATGTAACATGGAATATCACAAATTCCTTCACCTGCAAATGAGCAGAACAATGTGCAGAAACTGAGCAGAGAATTCTACAGAAAATGGCAATAAATGGGATATATATATATATATATATATATATATATATATATATATATATAGAAAAAAAGCACTGTACCTTGCACTCAGACTCCAATTCCCAAACCAGGTGCACTCCCAGGGCTCCAAGTATCCAACTGGTAATATCAAAGGTTGCACTCACGGATTCATTAAAAAATTTACTTTTATTGAATCTTCCTTAAAAAATCGACGTTTCAGTCCTACTTGAGGACTTTCATCAGCATTATGTAAACCATTATGTTTACATAATGCTTATGAAAGTCTTCAAGTAGGACTGAAACATCGATTTTTTTTTAAGGAAGATTCAGTAAAAGTTAATTTTTTAATGAATCTGTGAGTGCAACCTTTGATATTACCATATATATATATAATACTAAGCTGTGTTCACTATACAATAGCCACAGAGAATAAACAAAATCTCCCACACTGGTGAACATTACGTGTGTTTATATCAGCCATATCAAGCAGGAATGCCAATCAATCACCCTCCAACACACTCTGTATTGATTTAGAATATCGGATTAGGTCGAAAACGGTTATTATGTTTCTGAATAATGCTTTAAAAAATCCAATGTAATAATGGATCAAAAATCCTAAAATTACTAAAATATTTTTAAAACATTAAATGAAAGGTAATTATATTGAACAGACAGCCTACACAGTTCGGAAATGGTAACTGAAACGGCTGAGGTCACTCACAAATGTGAATTCTCAAACAAAATTCAAACAGAGTCATTTACTAGTTACTCGTTACTAACTTACTAAGTGAGAATTCAAAGTGAATTTCAAATTTAAGACCAGAGTAGTCAGAAACATAGATAGCTTAGCTTTAATTTGGAATTCCATTTAAATTCACTGTGAATTCTCACTTTCGTAAGTAACCCTGTGAAACAACAGAAAGTTAATTTAAAATTGGAATTCACTTTAAACTCCTGACAATTCACTCTCTAGTGCGTGTATACACAGTCTATTTACTCACAAAGCTATATTCAAGATAACTTACTTGTACACTCTTTGGGTTGAAGTTCTCTTTTTGACGTTTTTTTTCCTTTGTCTCTTGTGTTTTTCTTTATAAAATGGGCAGTTCCGTTCTTTGTGGAGTCATTGCTCTCCTGTCTTAATATTGGGAGAGCAAAGCCAGAATGATGGGAGTTGAGCTAACCTTTGCTCATAATTTTCGCAGCCTCTTCCTCATTCCGTGCTAAAGATAAGGGCCTGCCTTAGGAAAATATGCTGCGCTGTCAGTTTGCAGGGCAGGTATTTAACAACAATCACCATTCAGTCTCTACTGAGCTACAGGTGTGATAAATGCACATCATTACACAATAGTCACCCAAAGCACTAAACCTCACTTTGTGCAGTGCCCCTGTCCTTTTAACTCTTTAGAAACTGCAATGTTTATATTGCAGGGTTAAGTCTATCTCTAGGGCTGTCATACTGGCAGCCACTAGAGGCGCTTCCTCAGCACTGATGGAATAAAACTTGGTTACATGACGCAGAAGGAAAGCATTAAATTCCATCATTTCCTATGAGAAGTCTTTGAATGTCCACACGGCATTAGCCACGCATGCACATCAGATCCCCAATGCTCCTCTAAGGGCATGTGACTAGACCATCTTTTAGGAGGCCATGACTCCTCGGTGATATCGCAGGAGGGGGGGGGAGGTGGAGGACATATATAGATCTAGCGCCATGGACACTACAGCGTTGCAAGTGCAGGTTTCTATCCCTAACACTATAGTGCATCTTTAATGAGCAGAAAATGATAACTATATCTATGAACTTTTTTTTTTTTTCAAAAAGGAATAGAATAAAGGTAAAAACTGGCCATTTACTCAGGTGAAATTTTTTTTTTTTTTTTTTAACAATATCCTGCCACAGTTTCCATAAGTATCATTCAGCATGTGCAGTGGATCATTTGCTCGGGAGAAGAGCAGGACTGGCCCACCAGGAAATTTCCTAGTGGGCTGCCCTAGCATTCGGCTGGCTTGGTAAAATCATGGAAGAGTGGAGGGCAGGGCAAGGAGTCCAAAATCCACTCTGTGATTGGGGTATGACAGCGAGATCTATCCATTAAATTTCGATTTTTAATGGAATGCTGGATGTTCTGGTTCCACAGTGGTTCCCCTGGTCCTCATCTAATTTAGTTTTGTGTTGTGCAGAATTGTATAGAAGACTCATCTCAAGCAGAGCAAACATACCAGAGCAAGGCATTTTGCTCTGAAGAACGTGAGTCTTACTGTGATAGGGGGTGGTTATTTCTCATCAATATGAATAACTATTTATATACTAATTATAGTTTGTCTTTTTTCCCTATTTTCCTCTCATAACAAAATCTGATTTCCTAATATTTAACTATAGATCTCTTTCCACCTTTTTTTTTTTTTAAATTTTTACTCATTATGGAGTCACATTTTCTTCATGAATCTAAGACAGAGACAGAGAAACCACCTGTCTGTTATCTAAGCTGATTGTTTGAACTGCTTCGGAAACATCACAATGTGCTCCCTCTTGTGCAGGTTACAAAATACATTTTGCTTACCCTGACAGATGAAAATTCACATTGTTACAAAATGTACATATATGACTTTCCTCTAACCACCGATTATCTGTGTGTGTTGTAAAACCAGAGTACACCCCTACAGGATATGTTGGATCACTAAATAAATAAATACTGAATTAAAAAAGAATCTATTGAGCTTTAAGAAGAATTCCCAATATTTGAATAATTAAAGCTGACAAGAATTGCTAAGTTTGCAAAATTACATTTTCTGGTAGAACACGTGATGCTATCACTCCAGATCAAATAGTATTCTTTGCGTTAATGTCCCGTATTTTACTTAACCTTTACGTTGTATGCTCACGGGCAGGGCCCTGTTTAACTTTTTTATTGGTCTATTTGTGTTGGGCTGTCCTTTTCCTATATATGTACATCGTTGCGGATTTGTTGTCGTTTTATAAATGCCAGCAATAAGTAAACCACTGTTATCAAAACTCATGTTACAAACAAAAAATGTGATTTGGTGCTTAATATACAAAAAAGTGCTTATGGTGGAGAGTTTTCCTTCTCTGAAATTATTATTTTTTGCCGATAACACTGCTTTGTGACACCAGTCGATGAACTGCATTTTGGCAGAAAAGGCAGCACTGATAAAAAAAAAAAATTTGGTGGGGGGGGAATTAACCGAGTAAATTAAATCGGTTATCTGCAGCTTTTTTTCTTACATGTGTAAATTAAGCATATTAATGAATCTTTGAAGTAGTTACAGTTCCTTAATACTAAATAATAAAAAAAATATTTTCACCGCTCAGCCACTTTTTTTTCGTTTTATTTCCATCTGCCACCGTTTATCTTTCTGTTTTATTTTACATTGTGTAATTGCTGAATTGAATATTGGCCCGTGTTTCCTGTGTTTTTTATGTTTTATAATTGCCGTGTTAAGACTCATTAGTCTCTACGTTCTTCTTTATGTTGTACTTAAAGTGGCACTGTCGTATTTTGGTTTTATTTCATTCTTCCTTCCCTTATGCCCTTTGTATTGTAATTCGTATACTCCCTCCTCACCACTTGCGTTTATAGTAATTATATTTCCATGCTAAATGTCAATACTTTGACGCCTCCATTTTGTTCTCCTCTGTCCATGATGTCTGGAGTTTACCCTTATGTGAGATTCTTTACACCGATGGATTCTGGGTAAATTAGCTTTGCAATTTAAATAAAATATGCTTAAACTCGGCCCATTGCCAAAACATATAAAAAATCGTGCTCTTTTTAAGAAAAAATAGTTCCTACATTTTTTTTGATGTATAGATAAAAAACTAAGGTGAATTAAAAAAATAATAAAAACAATAAGAAATAGACAAACATAACCCGCTAAGTGACAGAGACACTTTAAGTAATATTATAGATATTTGAAGGAATGTAAAAACCAAAGCTTTGGGGTATTTCTTTGAAAAAAAAAATATGTTTTTCATTTCCTTAAAAAAAATCATTGAGATGTTTTTGAATCCATTTTTAAATTTTATTTTGCTATTCATATATATATTTCCAAAGTTTACTGGTTTTCTGTTTTTTTCATTTTCTATTTACAGTAATCTGACTGTTTTGTTTTTCAGGATTATACTTTTTCCTCTTTAGATCCCGGAAAAAATATTTATATCTTCTTTTTTGTTGCATTTGTTATATAACCACATGAAATATTATATGTGAAACTCTTTATTATAATTTTTTATTTTTACACAGTCTTAAAGTTTTGTTTGCCTTTGCAGGAAGAGGTACCTTCCTTAAACAACACTCTCCCGCAAAACCAAACGACTATTTCACACATTTAACTCTCTTCTTCGCCCTGCTGTTCCTCCTCCACCTACTAACTTGACCGCCTCAGATTTTGCAACTCACTTCACTGACAAGATCTCTACAATCAGAGAAGAGATCTCTCATCTTTCTTCTTCCCCTTACAATACTTCCCCTAACTTCACTCCCTCTGCTGTTCTATGTTCATTCGCACCCGCTACATTGGAAGAGGTTTCTGCTCTGCTCCAGTCCTCTCGGCCCACCACCTGCTCCCTAGATCCAATTCCCTCGCATCTCATCCGTACTCTGTCTTATTCTCTTTCTCCACCTCTCACTAAAATTCTCAATCTCTCTCTCCTCTGGTATACTTCCATCGCCCTTCAAACATGCAACTGTAACCCCAATTCTAAAGAAGCCCAATCTTTACCTTAACTTCCCATCCAACTATCTACTGCCTTTTGCATCCAAGATCCTTGATAGAATTGTGTATGCGAGATTGACAGACTTCCTCGAGTCCAACTCTCTGCTAGACCCGCTACAGTCTGGTTTCCGCACTAAGCACTCTGTGGAAATGGCACTGACCAAAGTATCCAATTATCTACTCACTGCAAAATCTCATGGTCACTACTCTATCCTAATTCTCCTTGACCTGTCTGCGGCTTTTGACACTGTTGATCATCAACAGCTTCTTCTCATCCTCCGCAATATCGGTCTACAAGATATTGCTCTCTCCTGGTGCTCCTCCTACCTCTCCCAGTGCTCTTTCAGTATTTCTTTCTCTGGCTCAGCTTCTTCTCCCCAACTCCTCTGTTGGTGTCCCCCAAGGTTCAGTCCTTGGTCCCCCTTGGTCCATCTATACTGCCTCCCTTGGTAAACTCATTAGCTCATTTGGCTTCCAATATCATTTCTATGTAGATGTCAAGCAAATCTACCTGTCCTTTCCTGATCTCTCCCTGTCCCTCTTGACTAATGTCTCTGACTGCCTCTCTGCTATTTCTAACTGGATGGCTGCCCACTTCCTTAAACTAAACTTGACCAGAACTGAAATTCTGGTCTTTCCTCCCTCAAGTGTTGTTACTCCTGTGTCTGTCTCCCTCCAAGTCAACGGTGCTACCATCAGCTCCACCATGCAGGCTCACTGCCTAGGTGTTCTCTTTGACTCCGACCTCTCCTTCAAGCCTCATGTTCAGTCTATAGCCAAATCCTGTCGTTTCCATCTCAAAAACATTACGTGCATCCGCCCCTGCTTAACGCCAGATGCGACTAAGGTGCTGGTCCATTCCATTGTCCTTTCTCGCCTTCACTACTGTAATCCGCTTCTCAGTGGTCTTACGTGCTCCCAACTTGCGCCGTTACAGTCCATAATGAATGCGACAGCGAGGCTCATCTTCCTGTCCACCTGCACCTCCCATGCCTCACCCTTCTGTCAGTCCCTACATTGGCTTCCTATAAAATATAGAGCTCAATTTAAAATTCTGGTTCTTGCTTTCAAATCGCAACATAATGCTGCTCCCACCTATCTATCCTCCCTTATACACAAGTATATCCCGTCTAGGCCCTTACAATCTGCTGAAGACTTACGTCTATCTTCTGTCTGTACTCCCACCTCTGATGTACTTCCCTCCTCCGTTAGATGCTCACCCAGTCTCCACTCCTTCAAAAAATTGTTAAAAACCCACTTCTTCATAAAAGCGTATCAATTAAACTCTTAATAGCTCCTGACTGATTCCTCTTCTGCAACTGTCACTAGTCTAATACTATCCTTACCTTTTTGTGTCATTTTACCCCACTCCCTCTAGCATGTAAGCTCATTGAGCAGGGCCCTCAACCCCTCTGTTCCTGTGTGTCCAACTTGTCTTGTTACAATTACATGTCTGTTCATCCACCCATTGTAAAGCACTGCAGAATTTGATGGCGCTATATAAATAACATAATAATAATAATAATAATAATAACAACGTTATTGTTTATGATATTATATCATTACACAAAGTTTATGAAAAAATAATGTCAAAGGTCAATTTTTCCAATAGATTCCTCCCACCACTATCTTTCATTTTCCTTGTCTCCCCAGGTACAGTCAATGTACCCCAAAAAATGAGTACTGCCTTGTTTCCCTGAAAATAAGACATCTGCTTATTTTCGGGGGATGCTCATAATATAAGCCCTATCCCGAAAATAAGCCTTAATCGCAAGTTTGGAAATCTATGTTCGGGGAATTTTCTCCGAACATAGATTTGTAGGATTCCATTTGCGAGTAAGCTAATCTATGTTCAGAAAAGTTTCCCTGAACACAGATTTGCCGGATTCCATGCCCTAGTTAACTGGTCTAGCACATGTTTGCTACCGTTTTTCCCGAAATAAAACATCCCACAAAAATAAGCCCTACAGCTAAGACATGGTCTTATTTTTGGGGAAAGATGGTATGTTACTCCAGGATTCTCTAGACAAATTCATCACTGCATCATTTAGGGTATCACCGATATATACTTTTTTTTTTTCAATCTTTTTTTTTCAATCTATTTTTAACATTATTTTAATACGCAACGCTCACTTGCAGGGATGCCGTAAGGAGAAACTGACCCTCCAATTTTGGCCAGAAACTGGTTCTGACAGCTTTAGGTGGAGGAATGAGGAGAAGAGTTGATAAGTCCATTGCAGCAATCAGTTATTTAGATTCCCCGTTCCACTGAAATGAGTTGCTGTGGCTAATAGTTTCCTTACAAGTAACCCAAATTTCTTAATACACCAGTTGTACACCTACAAGCACAAACTACGGAGGTATTTGGGGCGACTGATGCACTTTTAGTAAAGATAAACCTAAGGGTTAAATATAGAAGAAAAAAATAGATAAAAGAGTACATACAAAACAAAAGGCCATTAGCTGAAGTGTCCAGGGATGGATTAATGAGGATTCCATAAATGTCAAAACCAGGGACATAGTTAGAGGAATCGGACGGACTTATAATGACCACTGCTCTTGGCCATGTGGAAATCATTGACTGCTGTGGTGAGAGCGGCTTAAATTGAGTGTTTGCAAAAGAAATGATTTAAAACTGTCATGGGTTCGTGAGAATGATGAATGGGCAAGGTGCTCCAGATGTTTTAAAGCAAGGGGAAGGCAGCCCAAGAAATGGAAATAGAGGATTAACCAATATATATATACACATACACACACACACACATAGAAAAACACACACACACACACTCACATGCGCAACTGCATGTCTAACCCTTCCCCTGCTAGAGCAGGCCTCCATGTTCTGCTGATCTAGGAGGGGGCTGGTAAATGGGGCATGAAAGGTCGGAGCTATTAAAGTAGACCTTCTGCTTGTGAGGTCTTTTCATTATTTGTAAAAGCTCCCATGTAGCATGTCTGCTGAGTGGTAGCACTGAGGGTTGTAGAAAAGGAGGAGGAGATGGACACACCTGAAGTTCTCTATGCCATGTGGTAGTGTCAGGATAAAGAGAGGAGAAGGTAAACTAAGTTGAGCTGTCCTTCCTCAATGCCATTGTCTTCCTCTCTTCAATGCTGGCCGGCAGTGGCCATTTGGCAAACACTGGTGGGCCATGTGAATTGCTCCCTGTATCTGAGCAGAATATTGCTGTGGTTACCACGGCAACACTCTGATTCTTCACCCAGTGCACGCCTTGAAGGAGCACTACACATGGTCTGCACCCGCCAAAGGTGCAGACCAGATACTTAGCCACCAGGGGTCAATTGGCCCTCCTCTGTGGCACAAGGCAGGCAAGAGGGAGAGAGGAATATTTATAAAATAAGGGAATCAGACTGCAGCCCTTAGGATGTTACTTTTATCTGCATCTCCCCTGACTATGTTATTGTCATAAGTCTGCACACGTAAACTGACAAACAAATCTCAAAATGTAAGAAAAAATATGGGAGGAAAAATGTGTACAAATTTCCTCCCACTCAACCATTTAGGACTAAATCTAGCAATGTAACTAGGTTGTTCACTCATAACACACTGTTAGTCAACCCCTGTGTTTTGTCTAATTCCTGCTTTTTGTAAAATTCCATATTTTTTCTAATGTATTTTTGCATGAGATTGCAAGTTATTTTCTGTTCAGAATACAATTTCAAACCAAATTTGTTTTGGTGCAAGAGTGTCCCTTTAAATCTAGGCCTTGATCCTTCTTAATGATGACCAGAGCACAATTTAGAGATTTACAATGTGTATATGTTTCCATGATTATGATTGTACTTTTAAAAATACACTGTCAGGGGAAGAACAATAGCAGCGAGCTAAATCCTAAATCCTAAAACAGATTAATCAATAAATCAATGTCTAAGAATCTGAGCTGAACTAGACGGATATTCTTTCAATTCCTTGCAGCGACGACTGTCATGCTTTCAAGACATGCACAACAATGCCATGGGCCTTTTTCGCAGAGATGTTATATAGAGAAATATTTAACAGGTTTATACTATTTTTTATCTCAAAAATAGAAGGTGCTACAGTTTAATAAAGTCTGGAATTCAAATTAAATATCACTCAAGTTGTCAAAAGATGTAAAAAAAAATGCCAAAACAAGAAACTTAGTATGCCTGGTATATGTTAAATGCAAAATATTGATACCGCACACCAAATGAATTGCTTAAAAAAAATCACAAAGAGGTTTCATTTATGCGCTATGCAAGGTAGTTCATTACTGCATCATTTCAATCAATTCTACAATCAAACACCAGAATCGATAACATGTACATCAATATTTACAATGAAATCGGAATTCATAATATGTACACCAATCAATTATTTCAGTGACAAGAATTCATTGATAAGCTAAATAAAAAAATCTGAAAAAATGTATCGAAAAAAGAACCATTGGGATAAAAAAAAAATATATATATATATATATATATATACACTTAAACAAAATCCATAATATGTTCATCAATATTTACAAAATTCTTTTGAGAATATCACATGTCCTGAATCCTGTCTGAATCAAAGAAACACCATTGAGTAGATGTGCCGACGTGCCTGTTACCACAGTCCACACTGAATTTCCAAGGAAGTATATGCCACATTAACAGTGCTAGAAACGACTGTATGTTAAAAAATGAAAACAGAAAAATATAATTATACAAGGTTTTATATGTAACAGTCTCTGAGTGCAAGGCAAAATGTGGAAGCTTCTTATTGCTATTAATTATGGTTTGATCTCTCCAAGTTATGACTGTGCTGAAAAACCTTGGTCCTTAAGTTTGGATGCAGATGGGTAGTGTCAGCATCAAAGGCACCACTTTGTAGTAAACTCCTGTAGCTGTTGGTTTTCCTGCCCTAAAGAACGGGTGTTTTAGGGCAAATTGCTGATTTTTTTCAGCAAATCTTTTGGTGTGCGTTATCAATTATTTTGTATTTAAATATATTTTGTTCAAGGTTATTAGAAGCGGGTAACTTTGATACCTAAAAACAAAAACAGAGAGTAAGCGCTGACTAATATATGGGCAGCAACCCTTTAAGGGAGTCCCTCAAGAACCCTTAGAAATAATACAGGAAGAAAGAGAAAATAACGGGTAAGGGCTGCGCCAATAGGAACAAAAAATGACAAATAGTCCAAATAAATCGGTACAATAAAACGGAAAGTCTTATCTAAAGTGTACCCTTGGAGGTCATAGAATCTATCCGTGCTTGATCCAGAAAAATTGTCCTTTAGTATTCCTCCGTGAAGATCCGCTCGTATATATAAAAAATAAAAGAGTAGAGAGCCAAATAGTGTAAAATGCTTCAAACGATAAAAGTAAATAAAAGGTTGAAATAAAACTCACATTTTAAAGAGCTATAACTCGCTCTAGTGTGGAAGGCGTACAGCCTTATAATCCCCGCTTGTGGGATGTAGGATAAACTTCCTCCGTCTGTGGTATATCCAACACTCGGGTAAAAAGAGACAGCCAATAGTGTACACGGAATAAAATATAGGTGATAAAATAAATAAAACTAAATGGGTACTCACAAGACAGGAGCAGGACACCTGCTCCTTGACGTTAGCGCTGGTGGTATGATCCCCACCTAGGATTTCTTGGAGTCCAGGATGGTAGAGGGATTTAAAAAATTGTGCATCGGTCTACTGGACCCCCTAGTAACCGAGGAAGGCCTATTGCAGTGACCTTTTCTTGAAGGAACTTGTACAGGCGTTCAAGAACCCTCGAGTTTCCAAAGAAAGGCCCACATGAGGCAGCTTCTTCTCCCCATCTTCTCTCATCACACCTATAGTGAGATTAATGTTTTGCCCACCCCCACTGAGCATTTGGGTCACTGCTCTCATTTGGTTACCATTCATTGGTGCAGTGGGATGCAAGAATAATATATAACATTGAGCCCTTTAATAGTGAAAAATAAGGCCTTTAAATAGGTAGAGTATCTATGGGCAAACTGTAAGGATTCAATCAATTATTATTATTATTATATTTATAAAGTGCCAGCAAATTCTGTAGCGCTTTACAATGGGTGGACTAACAAACGTACATTTTGACGCACAGAAACAGAGGGGTTGAGAGCCCTGCTCAATGAGGGAATGGGATAAAGTGATGCAAAAGGTAAGGGAAGTATTAGGTAAGTAGATTGGTAGAGTAGTATTCAATGAAGACTTAGAGTGAGTGTAGCGGATGGTAATGTGGCTGTCCTTAAAGACTATGAGAATCCTGCAATTCGTGTGTTGTTTCTGCTTTGTATTTAATTGTAAGTAGCATTCGTATGATTGTTCGGTAGTTTCCATCTGTATTTCATACGAATGGAAACTACCGAACTAATAGACCACCCCAGAGTGAAGTGTGTCCCTCGTTAAGCTGCAAAGTTCTTGCTAACCGCAGACTAATAGGTGGTTTATGCATGTATCTGGGTGGCCGCCATTCTGCATGCGAACACGTGGCGGCGGCCATCTTACGCACGAAAGGCTCAGCGGTGTTTGGTCATTGAGTGTGTGGAACTCAAATCGGACACTCGATTACCCGAACACCGCTGACACCTCCAGAGCTCCATAACTCATGAACGGGAAGACGAATCAGCCCCCCGTTCGGTGAGTTTGGAGTACCGAATGAGGGAAGTCATGCGAACGTATCTGTATTAGTGGATGGCAGGTTTTTAGGTGTCTTTTACCTCCCGAACGGAGACCGACCGCAGGGCCAAAACGCATGGAACCCTTTTCGGATACCACCTCGTGTGCGGTCGGTCAAATTTCACCCTCCACCTAACTCCCGAATCCCTGGTCTGATCTGGGTGAATTTTGGATATGTTGGTCACCCAGATCAGGGCTACCAGGGGGTACTCAAAGTATTGGTGTACCTGCTAATCTTGGGGTACATCCAGATCTTGGGGAAAACTATAACCTGTATAATGGGATTAGGTGTCATACTAAGGGGAGGAGATGTGTGGGAGGTAACTGCTATTCCATTGGGTACTGTCTTAATGAATGTGAATCCCTCCCTTGCATGGGAGAAATGCTTAAAAGGAGGTTGTGTGGAATAAAAGTTAGTTCTGCTCCTAATGCTGTGTGTCGTCCAGTCATTGGGATCTGTATGGGGATATTCTTGGATTACCTTGCTTGCTGGAATTATTACTTTATGGGATTTTTCATTACTTGTTCCTGAGCCTCACTGGGATCTTAGTGGAGTTAACCTGTGAAATACCAGGCCTCCGCTACAGTGAGTTATTTTGTTTTAATGACAGTTGCAGGAGATGAATTAAGTGGGAGCCATCAACAGTTTAATTGATACGCTTTTGTGAAAAAGTGAGTGTAGCGGTTAGCACCAGGCGACCCTACAAATATACTGTTTTTACCTGCATTCCTGTATCTGCTGTATTTTCTATGTATTAAAAAGAATTGTATTCCTCTGGTTGTTCGGTAGTTTCATTCCCTTAGTTTATTCGAATGAAACTACCGAACAACCAGACCTCCCCTGTGTGAAGTGTGTCCTCAATTACCCATTGCAACATTGTTGCGAACGGGTAATTGAATCGTAAGTAGCCGTCCTTTGTTCTCGGGGGTGGCCGCCATTCGACAAACGAACACGTGGCGGCGGCCATTTTAAAACTCCCGAACAGCGGTGTTTTGCCGTCGAGTGTCTGGAACTAAAATCGGACACTCGAGTAGGCGAACACCGCTGAGACCTCCACAGCCCTGGTCCGTTCGGTTCCAAACTACCGAACGGCCCCTCGTTCGGTAGATAGAAAATACCGAACGAGGGGATTCAGGCGAACCCTCCCTAGCCTCTATAGCTAGAGGCTTTCGTGTATTTTGTTCCCTTATGCCAGGACCGACCGCAGGGCCCATTCGCATGGAACCTTATTCGGCTATATCAGTTAGTGCGGTCGGTCATTTTATTCCCTCCATACATTTCCCGAACCCCTGGTCTGATCTGGGTGATTTTTGGATATGTTGTTCACCCAGATCAGGGGTATCCGGGGATGTAGGATTTAAAGAGGTACCCCTACGTTTAGGGGTACATCCAGAAACGGGGGGAATTGGTGTGCTGGATAAGGGGATTATGATGCTGGCTGAGGGGAGGAGATGGGTGGGAGGTTACCAGGACAGGATTGGCTACTGTAATAATTACTGTAAATCCCTCCCTTGCATGGGAACATGCTTTATAAGGAGACTGTGATTAAAGGCTTGTCAGTTATGCTCCTGAAACTGTGTGTCGTCCAGTTATTGGGATTGCTGTTGGAATATTGCTGTATTTTACCTGCTGGAAACCTTGCCTGTGGATTTACTATTTACTTGTTCCTGAGTCCCACTTGGATTATAAGCGGAGATACCCTGGGTAATATTGCATCTCCGCTACATTGGTTGGCAGCGCTGGGATCCAGACTCACAGAGGAACAAGCATAAATGGAGTACGGATGGAGATTGATTTTGCCACACTAAAACGCTCCACGCTAAAAGACCTTCTGGAGGCAAGGGGTATACAAGCCAGCAATAAGACAAAAGCGGTACTCATTACTGAACTGATGGCGGAGTACCGAATGGACGGCGATTCGGTTCCCGAACAGGGGAATTCGGGAGAAACACCGGAACAAAGGGAGTTCCAGAGACAGGTACAATTTCGGCTGTCTTTCTATGGGGAACACCCTCCAACAGAGATTGTTTCAAAAACAATGACGGAGGTCCAGGAATTTATACTAAGGAGTCAAACAGCGGCCCCAGAACGCAGCTCTGCAGTAAATATGCCACAAGAAGGTAAGCCTAAAATACCGTACCAGGCTTTTAAAACATATGTGGAGGCAGAGGAAGATATAGACGCTTTCCTGCAAGATTTCGAGAGACTGTGTGCACTGCATAGAATCAGCGCAGAAGACTGGGTACCTATTTTGGCAGGAAGGTTAACTGGGAGGGCAGCTGAGGCATACCGTACTGTACCTAATGAAGAAATACGGAATTACAACAAGGTGAAAGAAATTATATTGGCCAGGTATGCTATAACACCAGAAGCATACCGGCGGAGATTCAGGGATTTAAAAAAGGTGGAGAAAGACTCACATGCAGAGTGGGCATGCAGACTACAACGAGCAGTCTTGGGGTGGGTGCAAGCGAGCAAGGCACGGTCTATGGAGGATGTATTGCAAATGGTACTGCTGGAGCAATTTTATGAAGGAGTAACCAGCGAGGTACAGGAGTGGGTAAGAGACAGAAACCCTACCTCCCTTACCGAAGCAGCCAGGAAGGCAGACGAGTACCTGGATGCACGCAGGCAGCAAAAACCTGCAGCTCCAAAAGTACCTTTTAAAACCTTTGGGGGGAACAACTACACACCAGCTCTACCAAGACCACTGCCACCACCCCCACCGCCAGCTGCACAGCCACGTTTTCGCCAGCCCACGTCGGGCCCTTGCCACCACTGCCAGAAATGGGGACACTATAAAAGGGAATGCCCCCAGCTGCGGGACCATTCCACCTGGATTCGCCCCGGCCCACCACCACCACCGAGAGCAGCCGCAGCCCACCACTACCAGGACATCGTGGCCACACCGTATGGTTCAGCAGTGCCCATCACAACGGTAGAACAGTGGGAGGTACTGCACGAGGCGGACCCTGTCCAGGCTAATGCTGACAACCGCCAGCATCACAGGCAGACCGTGTATCTGGAGGGTAAAGCGGTTCAGGGGCTACGTGACTCAGGAGCCACCATCACCCTGGTAAAAAGTCACCTGGTCTCAGACCAAGCTAAACTAAGTAAGACTGTGGCCGTCAGGGTAGCCGGGGGAGCAGTATACCGGCTACCTACAGCAAGGGTACATTTGCATTGGGGAGCGGGGGCAGGGCATGTGGAGGTGGGGTTGATGCCGCAGTTACCGGCGGAGGTTTTATTGGGGAACGATCTGGGGAGGCTCACATCTGCTTTTGAGCCCCAGACACCCACCACAGGAGAAGCTCACCCTGTGGTTACGCGACAACAGGCCCGCACCCAGGACTACAACACACTCCCGGAGGTTTAGGTAAGAGATCCTTCCCCTTCCCTCGACTGTGTTCCCTGGGCCCCTCCTAACGAATTTGCAGCTGAAGTAGTGACTGACCCCACCTTGCAGGTGTATAGGGACAAGGTGACAGCAGACACGCCTGGGGGGGAGGGCGAAAGGTTTATTTGGGACAAACAGCTGCTATATCGGGAGACGGATAAGAAGGTATCCGGGTCAGACCCGATTGTGATGAGGCAGTTAGTGGTACCTCAGCGGTACCGGGCGGAGTTACTACGGATAGCACATGACATTCCGCTATCTGGACATTTAGGGGTCAGCAGGACCCGATACAGGTTAACCCAAAGTTTCTTTTGGCCGGGGATTAGCCAGGAGGTGCGCAGGTATTGCAACACGTGCGATACCTGTCAAAGGGTGGGGAAAAGGGGGGACCGGCGCAAGGCCAAGTTACATCCCCTTCCCATAATCGAGGAACCTTTTAGCAGGGTAGCCGTTGACCTAATAGGACCCCTCAACAAAGCGAGCCCGTCAGGTAAAAGATTTATCCTGACAGTAGTAGATTATGCCACTAGATATCCAGAGGCGGTGGCCCTGACAAATATACAGGCGGAGACAGTAGCAGAAGCCCTGATGAAGATATTCTCCCGGGTGGGACTCCCCAGGGAGATTGTCTCCGATCAGGGCACCCAATTCACCGCCGAAGTCACGCAGCGCCTCTGGAAGTTTTGTGACATTAAGCCGGTCATTAGTTCCCCTTACCACCCCCAGACGAATGGGCTCTGCGAACGTTTCAACGGTACATTGAAACAAATGCTCCGAACCTTCGCAGAGACCCACAAGGACTGGGAGAAATTCCTGCCCCACCTCCTCTTTGCTTATAAGGAGGTGCCGCAGGAATCCACTGGGTTTTCCCCATTTGAACTATTATTTGGCCGCAGGGTACGAGGGCCTTTAGATTTGATCAGAGAGCATTGGGAGGGAGAACGGAGCACTGACGGTACCCCCATCATCCCATACGTGTTGGCATTCCGAGACCGCCTTGAGGCCTTAACTCAGACGGTACGCGAGAATTTGCAGGCGGCTCAGACACGCCAGCGCACATGGTATGATCGGGGCGCCAGGGACCGTAGCTTTCAGGTCGGGCAGAAGGTGTTGATCTTAAAACCGTCCGACACGATAAGCTGCAGGCCGCCTGGCAGGGCCCTTATAAGGTGGTAGAACAACGGTGTGACACCACTTATATAATCGGCTCATGCGTTGGTACTGGGGGGCGACGCATGCTCCATGTAAACATGATGAAGCCCTACCAGGAACGCTCTGAGGAAGTGACCGCTATATGTGCGCCTAACTCCGAGGAGTTTGACAGTTTGCCTCTCCCGGATCTGCTGGGAGAGGGTCAGTTATCCGGGGACTTAGGGGAAGTCACCCTGGGGGATCGGTTGAGCCCACAGGAGCGGAGCGAGGTACAACAGCTGTTGAGGGAGAAGCAGGATATCTTCTCTAATGTACCTGGTTACACTCCTCTGGCCACTCACAGAGTAGACACCCCAGGGCAACTTCCCATGCGTCAGACCCCGTACCGCATCCCAGAAGCGGTACGGGCGAACATGCGCAAGGAGATCGACGAGATGCTCCAGCTGGGGGTGATTGAGCCCTCCGACAGCCCCTGGGCATCTCCGGTAGTACTAGTACCAAAGCGGGACGGCACGACCCGGTTTTGTGTAGACTACCGGAGATTGAATGAGAAGACGGTATCTGACGCCTACCCCATGCCCAGGATAGACGAACTCCTGGATCGGATGGCGAGGGGGCACTATCTCACCACGATTGACTTGTGTAAAGGGTATTGGCAAATACCCTTGGCGCAAGACGCCATCCCTAAGTCGGCCTTTGTCACCCCATTCGGCTTGTACCAATTTAAGGTCATGCCGTTTGGGATGAAAAACGCCCCGGCTACTTTTCAGCGGATGGTGGACCGCCTCCTGGATGGGTTCCAAGATTATACCTGCGCATACCTCGATGATATTGCCATTTTCAGCAATACCTGGCAGGAACACCTGACCCATATAGGAGCGGTCCTAGACAGGATTAGGGCTGCTGGTTTAACCCTGAAACCAGCCAAATGCAGCATAGGCATGGCTGAAGTACAGTACCTAGGTCATCGGGTAGGATGCAGCAAGCAAAAGCCGGAACCAGCCAAAGTAGAGGCTGTAGCTCAATGGCCCACCCCTAGGACTAAGACTCAGGTGTTAGCGTTCCTAGGAACGGCCGGATACTACCGGAAGTTTGTCCCGAATTACAGTGCCCTGGCCAAACCTCTCACCGACTTGACCCGTAAAAACCTACCCCGCCAAGTAACCTGGACCCCGGAGTGTGAACAGGCATTTCAGTTGTTGAAAGATGCATTGACAAATGCCCCTGTCTTGGCAGCTCCCAATCCAACTAAACGCTTTCTTGTCCACACAGACGCTTCTATGTTTGGATTGGGAGCAGTATTGAGCCAAGTCGGGGCCGATGGCGGAGAACATCCCGTGGCTTACATCAGCCGGAAACTGTTACCTCGAGAAGTAAGCTACGCCGCCATCGAGAAAGAATGCCTGGCTGTGGTGTGGGCCCTGAAGAAATTACAACCATATTTGTACGGACAAGCTTTTTCCCTGCTCACGGATCACAACCCGTTAGTATGGCTAAACCGGGTGGCTGGGGACAATGCCCGGCTGCTGCGCTGGAGTCTGGCGCTGCAGCCCTTTGACTTTAATATCCAGTACCGCCCGGGTAAACAGAATGGAAATGCTGATGGGTTGTCTCGACAAACTGACCTAGAGAAATGATCCGTGAGCCTCCCCGGACATCCCCAAGCCGATCCGTGTTGGATCAGACTGTGTATGCCGGCTTGTGGGCAAGGGGGAGCAGTGTAGCGGTTAGCACCAGGCGACCCTACAAATATACTGTTTTTACCTGCATTCCTGTATCTGCTGTATTTTCTATGTATTAAAAAGAATTGTATTCCTCTGGTTGTTCGGTAGTTTCATTCCCTTAGTTTATTCGAATGAAACTACCGAACAACCAGACCTCCCCTGTGTGAAGTGTGTCCTCAATTACCCATTGCAACATTGTTGCAAACGGGTAATTGAATCGTAAGTAGCCGTCCTTTGTTCTCGGGGGTGGCCGCCATTCGACAAACGAACACGTGGCGGCGGCCATTTTAAAACTCCCGAACAGCGGTGTTTTGCCGTCGAGTGTCTGGAACTAAAATCGGACACTCGAGTAGGCGAACACCGCTGAGACCTCCACAGCCCTGGTCCGTTCGGTTCCAAACTACCGAACGGCCCCTCGTTCGGTAGATAGAAAATACCGAACGAGGGGATTCAGGCGAACCCTCCCTAGCCTCTATAGCTAGAGGCTTTCGTGTATTTTGTTCCCTTATGCCAGGACCGACCGCAGGGCCCATTCGCATGGAACCTTATTCGGCTATATCAGTTAGTGCGGTCGGTCATTTTATTCCCTCCATACATTTCCCGAACCCCTGGTCTGATCTGGGTGATTTTTGGATATGTTGTTCACCCAGATCAGGGGTATCCGGGGATGTAGGATTTAAAGAGGTACCCCTACGTTTAGGGGTACATCCAGAAACGGGGGGAATTGGTGTGCTGGATAAGGGGATTATGATGCTGGCTGAGGGGAGGAGATGGGTGGGAGGTTACCAGGACAGGATTGGCTACTGTAATAATTACTGTAAATCCCTCCCTTGCATGGGAGCATGCTTTATAAGGAGACTGTGATTAAAGGCTTGTCAGTTATGCTCCTGAAACTGTGTGTCGTCCAGTTATTGGGATTGCTGTTGGGATATTGCTGTATTTTACCTGCTGGAAACCTTGCCTGTGGATTTACTATTTACTTGTTCCTGAGTCCCACTTGGATTATAAGCGGAGATACCCTGGGTAATATTGCATCTCCGCTACAGTGAGTTTTTAATGATTTTTTAAAATAGTGGAGACTGGGTGAGCGTCTACCGGAAAAGGTAAGGGAGTTCAACAGGAACGGTGCAGCCCTACAGAAGTCTTGAAGGCGAGCATCAGAGGTGGAAGTACGGACAGAGGATAGATGCAGGTCTTCGGCAGAGTTTAAGGGCCTAGATGGGAAATACTTGTGTATTAGGGAGGATAGATAGGTGGGAGCAGCATTATGTAGAGATTTGAAAGCAAGAACCAGAATTTTATATTGAGTCCTATATCTTATGGGAATCCTATGCAGGGACTGACAAAGGGGTGAGGCATGGGAGGTGCGGGCAGACAGGAAGATGAGCCTCACCACCGCATTTATTTTAAACTGCAATAAGGCAAGTTGGGAGCACGTAAGACCACTAAGAAGCGGATTGCAGTAGTCAAAGCGAGAGAGGACAGTGGCATGGAGAAGCACCTTAGCTGCATCTGGCATTAAGTAGGGCGGATGTGCGTAATGTTTTTGAGATGGAAGTGGCAGGATTTGGCGATTGACTGGACATGAGGGGTGAAGGAAAGGTCAGAGTCAAAGAGAACACCTAGGCAGCGAACCTGCGCGGAAGAACTGATGTTAGCACCATTAACGTGGAGGGAGACAGAAACAGCAGTAGCGACACTTGAGGGAGGAAAGACCAGACGTTCTGTTTTGGACAAGTTGAGTTTAAGGAAGTGGGCAGCCATCCAATTAGAAATAGCAGAGAGGCAGTCAGAGACACTAGTCAAGAGGGACGGGAGAGATAAGGGGAGGAGAGATAGATTTGGGTGTCATCCGCAAAGAAGTGATATTGGAAGCCAAAGTACCTGATAAGTTTACATAGGGAGGCAGTATAGATTGAGAACAGTAGGGGACCAAGGACTGAACTTTGTGGGACACCATCAGAGAGGGGTTGGGGGGAAGAGGCAGAGTCAGAAAAAGTAATACTAAAAGAGCGATGGGGAGGAACACCAGGAGAGAGCAATATCTCATAGACCGAGATTATGGGGGATGAGAAGAAGATGTTAACGATCAACAGTATCAAAAATAGCGGAAAGAACATAGAAAAATAGGATAGAATAGTGGCCATGAGATTTTGCAGCGAGCAATCAATGATTTAGTGTATGTAATGTATTTTATGGGAACTTGTGATGTGTTTTTATTTCTGTGGGGAAGACGGACACTTAAATATAAACTGTAGAGGATTAAAAACCAAATTGCTATATATAGGCCACAATAGCCAATTCAGTTTTAAATTAACCAAATGCAATCTTTAAAGGAATACTCAGTGTTTGCAGGTTGACAGGCTAATTTAGTAAAAACTATTTTTCAAACCGTGGCTGACATAGAATAACCTGCCAAATCAATTATAAAAAGTCACAATCAACAAAGCCCCGGGGTCCAACGGGACGCTCCCATGAGAAATTATGGAGTGTAGTCCAGTAATGCCCAGACAATTCTTTTTCCACATTATGGCAAACAAATGTGCTCCCCACATTTCAAAAGGTACAGTATATCAGAAAACTGTAAGGGATTGCTGCTAGGAGTTATGATTTACCAGCTCTGCTAGTTGTGGCTGAATTTACCCATGTTTTAACAGCTACTGGGAGAAATAGATTAGAGACACGGTTTCTCTTTTCAATTGGATCCAGCGAACTCCAAAAGTAAAAAAATATAGATTTTTTTTAAATAAACAGATTTATGAAAAACAAGACTGCAGCATGAGATCAAACTATATTTAAAAGCATCCCAGAAGGGCTGAATGAGAACCTGTGGGCTAACGTTGACTCTTGGAGATAATTAAAGTTGTCAGGACTGCTCTCGAATGCATCTGTTTAGTAACCACGAAGCGTCTCAGTGAAAGTCATTGTAAACAATGCACGGATATGGTACATGTGACCTATTCTGAACTTTCTCCATATGAGGACGGCTGATGGAGAATTCTCTGTTGCCTCAGCTCATAACAGGAAACAGAACTGATCAGGAGTCTACAAAACACAGCGGGATTAGGAAAATGGCCAACATTTCTTGACAATCTTCAAAACAGCAACTGTGGACATTAAACATTTCCCATTCCTTAAGCATGTGCAAAGTTATCAAATCTTTGCTTTCACCACTTGCCAAAACAAAATAAAAAACCTCTATGTATAGCCAGTTCAGAGGATATTTTGACAATGCTCGCTGATTTCTTTTGAAGTGTGTATTACGTTTTATGCTTAAGGGATAGCACCTGAAAATTTGTATCTTTTTTTCCTCAAAGCTCAAGGATGCGCACAATCCCATCGCTGCCACAAGTTTGACACATTGTGAGGCTCAGACACTTTGTAAGCCAGTGAGCTTTGAACTCTAGACAGTCCTGGGTAGTGTAGTCATTATGGTGCTTGTACGATTCTCGAAACAAAGATTGAATTGTCTGCAAGCAATTAAATGTTATTAAGCAATCCTTTTATATAATTAGGGAATGATTGTGTGCAATACAAATGCTCTATGGAGTAGATTTCATACATTTTAATGTTGCTTTTGAAACGGAAACATTTAAATGCCAATAGCACAATAGTGACTCTACAATAGAACCGAGTTCAACAGTACCATATTGTCATTTAAAACGGCGCCATTTAGAATGCCTCTAGCACTAGAGTATAGTTTGGGCAGAGAACTAACAACTAAATATTATTTTACTTGACACAAAAAAAATATTTAATTCCCTTTGCATCAGAATTGAGAATGTAAAACAGAGATAACCATTTGATCTTCGTAATAAAACTGTTAAGTCCATGCAATATATTGTACAGCAAGTGTTTCCTTGCATCCCATTGATAATGACCAAACATTTGTATTTATTAGCTACTGGTGAATATTGGAGGGAGGGGGTTTCAGTGCTGAGCCAAGTAAAACATTCTTATAAGACATTAATTGTACTTAAAGGGGAATGCTCCAAGAATGTGGCAATATAGGTAAGCATTGTGCCATCTTACAACACTAAGTCAGTTTCGCTGCACTCGCAGGATACTCATCCTCAGCCTACTGACCTAAGCTCTTGTCGCTTCAACCTCAATTACTCCTAAGCTTTGACATTGGCCTCTTTTATTTCATTATTGATACACAGTGAATGTAAAACTTAATGCAGCTTGTTGGTTGTTCTGGTTTGGCTGGACTTGTCTTGTTCCTGATTTTATTTATTTATTTATTACTGGTATTTATAAAGCGCCAACATATTCCGCAGGGCTGTACAATTAGGTGAGAACGTACAAACGTACAATATACACAGACAAATACAAAAGGTAGAGAGAGCCCTGCCCGTAAGCTGATATCTAGCCATTGGAGCTCTTTTACACTAAGTGCTTAGCTAGATAGCCCGTGAGCTTACAATTTAAAGCAGAGGTAGGCAACATTTTAGGAGCACTGTGCCGAAATAAGATTGTGATTTTTTTTACATTGAGGTGTGTATGTTGCTGTATTCTGCTAGTGTTATTTATACTGCGGTTGCTTTGTATTGTTGTATTTGTGCGTATATGCGCTATTATATTGGATCTGTTCATGAGTAGTTTGTGGTATCGTGTATGATACCTCCGAATGTGGGCTGCTTGTGGAATTGTGTGTGGATGGAAATGTCACATAGTGTGTTTGGTGGTGTGTGTATGTGTGGGGCTGTTTGGGGTATTGTATGCGAGAGCCTGCATGTGGAGTTGTGTGCATGTATGTGGATTTATAAAGTGGTGTTGCGTTTGTGCGGATTATGTGTGTGTTTGTGTGTGGGCTGTTCATATTATTTGAATAAGGGAGGGTTATTCTGCAGCTCTGTGTAAATCTAGCAGTGTGGGTGGCTTCCCTGTATTCCAGCGTGGACATGCTGGCCAGGTACAGGTCAAGGATAGGAGCTGCAACAGCAGCTGTGGGCTGCTCTACTACAGTGTGGACACCCATTCACAAGTGCTGGAATGAAGTGATCAGAGATCACTTCCTCTATGTGCTGAAATGCATAAATTGAGGAATGTCCTTCATCAACTTTTCGTATTCGCAGATATCTGAAATTTCACTGGGGCTCCTGATAGGCCAGACCTGGTTTGGCTCTAGCTGCCTTGAGTGCTGTGCAAAGACACCTTGTGTGCCGTGCATGGCACACGTGCCATAGGTTGCCTACCCCTAAACTAAAGGACATAATGGGGGTTTGAGGCAAGAGGTAGCAGGGGGAATTTGGAAGTGATGACTAAAAAAGTACACAGAGAGTTGCAGCTATTGGTAAAATAAATCAGGAATGAAGAGGTAATTGAGTAGACTCTAAAATAGCTGGAGGAGCATGCTACATATTTAGGGGGAACCTGGGTGGACAGGAGGAGGGGAGGGCGAGTGGGTAGTGGTGAGAAAATAACGAGAGAATTAGTATTGTTGGTTCTGGTAGTGTGAGGTTAGGCCTTAAGAACAGAGATAGTGATGGAACAGTTATATGACGGTATTTACAGCCAGGAGGAGAAAAGGAAAGAGTGAGGTGCTTCAAAGAGCACACTCTATGTGGTTCACATAAACATGACCCTATCCACAGTTACATAAATAGTCTGAGGCCTCATAATCAAGTGAGAGGGTATGGAGGGAAATAAAGACAGAATAAATGGACTGGGCTATGAGAAGGGGTGGGGAGGAATGGGCTAGTATTGGGGTATAGGGATTGGAGGTGTGGAGAATGAGCTGCTACCTTCTACTCGCAAATATAATATATGGAGTAGAATTGTCTACTACTGAGCTGTTGTGGGATTTGGGCGTCGCTGGTCTATGGGGTGGAATGGCAAATATGGTTCACTACTGGGTATTGTAAAGGATGGGTGAAAAATGGTTCACTTCTTGGCAATTGCAAGGGTTGGGGGAGGATGGGTCACAACCAGGGCACGCATGGCAGTTGCCCACAAGCATGGGGACCCCACCGCGATGCCCATGTTCCCAGGCCGATGGAGAGCCGACTCCATTTTCTTCCTGTGGGCCCTTTGGGGGTGGTGGGGATATCAAAGATCTCCCTCACCAGCCCAAAGGCCCTTCGTTAGTGGCAGAGGGAGGGCAGGAGGGACCTGGGAGGCAGGGAGGAGCGATCTGGGAGGAAGATCGCTCCTCTCCCGAGCGACAATGGGTTTTTATTTTAACTAAAGTCCAGATATACAGAGTAGAAGGACCCAACAGCACGAGATCTGAGTTCAGGGCTGACCAGACCTGTTCAAGTTTAAAGTCCCTGAGGAAGTGTTTAAAGTCCCTGGGGAAGAGGCTAGTCCCCATACCTCTGTGCACAGACATTCCCTGGTGGATCAGTGACAGTGAAGGAGTGGGGTGGTGGTTTCTGGAACTCTCACACAAGAGGCTATAAGAGCATCCACTGGAAAGAGAAGAAAACTTAATTTTTCACTCTTACATTTGTGATGGAGAGAGTATTATATGTTGCTCCAAAGTCAAGCTTCGACTCCATGTGCATAAGTGGAGGCTCTATGTTTAGTAAGGGATGAGGAGCCAATAAAACCCCATGGGGCACAGATCATGGCTTCGCCAAAAGTCAATTCAATCCAGGAATATAAGAAAATCTTCAAGCACAAACCTTATAGAAAAAACAGGTGTTCCTTCAATGAAGTGCCAAATGCAATAGGTGACATTTCGGTTTGATAAAGGCTCTCAGAGGCCAATACGTCGCCCATTTGATTTTACTCTTTAAATAAAGGAACACGTGTTTTGCATAAGGTTTGTGCTAGAAGATTTTCTTATATACCTAAGTGGAGGCTCTAATAGGCTGATTCCTGAGACTGCACACCTTCAATTCTAACTCTATGCCGAACTACCTTCCTTTGTTTTTCCTGCATTGGATTCTTCAGATCTTATCTCATTATTCCCGCAGTGAATTCTGTACTTCGTTTATTTTACTAGTTTCTGATCCGACTACGTTTCCTAATTTTGGTTTGTGTAATATCAGTATTCTTCAGATTTGCACTGACCAGACTACTTGGCTGCTGCTGTACATAGCAACATTATAACATTTTGATTTCAAATGTATAGGGTTTGTTGTTAAACAATCGGTGTATAAGCAGCGATAGTTTACTCAAAGGTCATTAACTCTTATTGAATGGATTATTATTCCTCATCAAGTTTAGAACTTGTTGATGTCTGTAGAGCCTTGTGTTTTCGGTATGTTGTCTAGATTTGAGAATTTGGTTTCAAATGATAATCAGTGGGTTGTCCAAAGTCCCTAGCTTCAAATCACCATATGGACGTATTATCAAACAAATGAAACAGACAACGAACAAACAGTTTTATTTGGAGTTCTGTCTATGGGTCCAAAAAAAAGGGATGATTGAGGGTAATAAAAATGACTGGGAGTTAGGTCACTAAATGTTGATTTTATCAAAGATTAAAGGACCACTATATGCACATTCGGCGATGACGTCGGATGAGGGAGGAGAGTCCCCAGTGCAGAGGGAGCCCAGCGCTGGAGAAAGGTAAGCGTTTAACCCCTTCCTCCCCCTTCAGCCCGGCAGGAGGGGGGCCATGAGGGTGGGGGTACCCAAAGACCCTATAGTGCCAGGAAAACGAGTTTGTTTTCTTGGCACTATAGTGGTCCTTTAAGTGAGAAGTGACCAAAAAAGGTGGCACAATAAAAAAAATAATCTATATTATATTATATATTTATTATGTAATATATAAATACAGATTTTTACAGCTCCTCGTTTTTTACCTCTTTTGGTTACATTTTCATCTGTGAACCAAATGTCAGGAAAATGCATGTTTGTATAATGTGTATATTTTACAGTACACTGATTGGCCTATTTTGCTCCCATTTGGTTCATCCAAATTGGTTTTCCAAAAAACTATTGCATGGTCAAAACTTGTCTGAAAAAGCCACATTCACAAATTTTGGTCCACCTGAACAAAAAAAAAATACATTCAAACAAATGTATTTGGCCAAACCATAATTTCTCATTGTCCACAAGTCTACCAAACCCCATCTGTGGTCAGTTGGACCCTCCATGGCTATGTCCCAATGCTTCCATGTGCTCCTACATACAATCCTGCTACTTACACACTGTCACACCTCTGGAGCGAGTTTAACTCCACCTACTCTGGAACACATTGCATGTGCCCCTTAAACTCCCTCCATATCTGACTATTGCAGGAACCCATCGAGTCAGTAGCTCCAGGTATTGGAATTTTCTGTTACATTATGAATCTCATAGTTATTTATTTATTCCCTAATGTTGCAAGTTAGTACAAAGTGCCAATGCTGGACTCATAAGAAGTATTTTGTCCACCTTGTTGCTTTGTTACTGTTCCCCAAAAATCTGTCTTCTCTTGAAATATGCTAAGCTTCCAATGGCCACCACCTGGACCTTCAGACTCTTACAGCCAGATCATTACTTGCAAAGATTAGAAACAGCATCAAACTAATGTTACAAAATACATCCGTTTCCTATTTTCATTTTTATCATTTTTAGATAAATGATCCTTGGCAGGCTGCAGAAATTATAAGATGTCTACACATTCCATATTCCATATTTTTCTCTAATTGAAGTAGACAAATGAAACCCCAAAGGACGGTTTGCGGATATGAAAAGCTGCTTTATGAAGAATACTGCCATATCTGGAATGTTTTCTTTATTTAAACTAAAGGAATCATTTGCAACCTGTGTATTAACTACAGCCAAACTGTATTGCACCCAAATTCCTTCTCTAACTCATATTATGAACTTTAGACCTTTTATCAGCTGCTAGCTCGGCATGATATATCTGTGTATTGATTGTTAATCTGGGCAAAGTTTCCTGATGTGTTAGAAGTAGATGCCACTGCAGCATTTGCTTCCATCATGTATATACATCATTTTTAAATTATAATCCCTGGAATTTTTTTCCGGAAAGCACTGAATGTCCTGAGATAAAAAGTTTATCTCTGCTGCTGGGATATCTAATTCTGTATCTCATATTAAACTTGGGGACATTTAAAATGTTTTGTTCATGGCCGTCTTTATTGCTGGTTGGTAGAACCCTGAACCTTGGAGCTCTTCCAGGACTCACAACAGATACAATTTTTATTCTGGTCTCTTACTCATCTGGATTCCAAGAACGCCTTTCCTTCAATGTGTTATCAAATCACGACCATTACAACTATTCTCATTCTAGCTTCTCTTTGTGATGGTGAATAGCCTCCAGTATTCTTGTTTTTTCTTGTTTGATCCACTTCTCTTCTGAAACTTAACTCTTCTCATGGACAATGTACATCTTGTTCCAAGCCAAGTGGTCCATGTGCTGCAACAAACACCCCTTCAAATCTTGTACAAGGAATCACTGCCACATATTCCTTGTGTTATGTTGTATGCATCTTGCAGTCTTCTGAATGATGCAAATATTGTCTCATCTGAACTAGTCAGCAGCTGGCCTTTTATACCACTTGAACCGATAGTTCCTGCACAGTAATGTTCCTGCACAGTAATGTTGACATTGAGTGCTGGATTCAATTTAAAACCCTCATCATATCTATATCGCACAACATATATATGCTTTCTAATTAAAGAGTATATCTCAGTGCCTCAGCTGCAGCAATAACCTTCAACGTCCCTCTGCTCCCATTCTCATCCCCAGTTTCTGCTTACGGCATGTATCTAGGACACCAAGTATTCATTGCACAGGGCGTTGTGCGGTTAAATTTAATATTTTCTAAATATAGGGTTATAGGTTTGTTTGCTTTTTTTGCAAAAGAGGATATACAGCTCCATAAATTAAGGTGATTAATTGTTTTTATTAACAAAGTAATCTGCATTCCATTTTAATAATAAGATTATTTTTCCCTTTTGGATTATTTCAAAGTGAGTTTTAGCCTTACTTTGAATCAACAGCAGGATAATAAAAAAGTGGTGAAAAGTTGAACTTGTGTCCTTGGTTAACAAAATAAAATTTCCATCTAATACCGATTATTTGTTGTTGGTCTGAATAATGCAATTACCTTAGTCTTTCTTAGACCTGTTGGCATCCTACCTTCAGCCTAGTGTGCACCGAGATCCCTTCATTGCAGGCAAATTGTAGAGTGGGGGAGAGTGAGGGGATCTTAATTTAAGAAACAGGCAGACAAGCATGGGCGTCCGCAGGAATTTTTCCAGGGGGGGGCATAATTGTAATGACATCCATGCTTGGTACCTTTTTGACAGTGTCATGAAAGGGAAGGGGCATAGCCATTATCACATAAAGCCAGGGTGAATAGCGTTTTCACAACTATGGTGTCAGGAATATATGTTTGTATTCCTGACACTATAGTGTTCCTTTAAGCAAATTAAAGGACATTTCTGGTCACCATAACAACTTCACCTAAATGAAAATGCTATGATGCCAGGAAGCCCCTGGGTGCTCGCTTTCCTTTAAGGGGTTAAATTGCTCTCAAATGGTTTAACCCCAAAGGCTTCCTCCAGCTCCAGGTCGCTCAGTGGTATTTGGCTTCTGAAACAGAGTGTCAGGAAGTGCAGATTGACGTCAGGCATGGGTGCCGCTGATTGGCTAGAGTGGTCAGTTGACACTCTAAGCCAATCGCTAGTTCCCGGTTCATAAAATATTTTTTTTATGAATTGGGAGCTACTGATTGGCTTAGAGTGCCAGCTGACCGCTCTAGCCAATCAGCAACACCCCTACCCAACGGCACTCTGTGCTTTCTGACACTCAGTAAAGAAAAGTGAACACATTAACACCGATATTTTTTTACCTTTGGAGATGAGAAGGTCCAGCGTTTCCCTGCCAGGACCAGGTACCAAAGCCTTATGATGTGATGTCCAGAATAAAGTGGAGGGTTCACTTCATTTGTCCTTCCTGCTCCAATCTCCTTTTTCTCTCCTTCATTTGACAGTCTTTTTTTTTTCTTCTGACACTGTTTTCTATCCTTGGCCCCTTCTGCTCTTTTACCTTTCTGCTACTTTCTGCTTATTTTGCACCCTTCTGCTCCTTTCTCATTCTGGTCCCTTTCTGCTCCTTGCAGACCCTTTCTGCTCCCTTTTCTACTTTACCTTTGTGCTCCTTGCTGTCCCTTTCTGCTCTTTCTCCTACTTTACCTTTGTGCTCCTTCTGATTCTTTCTGCTCCTTTACCTTTGTGCTCCTTGCTGTCCCTTTGTGTTCCTTCCTGCTCCTTGCAGGCCCTTCCTGCTCATTCTCCTACTTTATGTTTGTGCTCCTTCTGCCCCTTCCAGCTTATTTCTGACCCTTTCTGCTCCTTCTACTTTACCTTTGTGCTGCTTTACCTTCCAGCTCCTTGCTGACCCTTCCTGTTCATTTCTATATATCTATAGGCTGCTGCCCCCCCAAATCTATGGGCTGCTGCCCCCCTCCCCAAATCTATGGGCAAATCTATGGGCTGCTGCCCCCAAATCTAAAGGCTGCTGCCCAAATCTATGGGCTGCTGCCCCCAAATCTATAGGCTGCTGCCCCCTCCCCAAATCTATGGGCTGCTACACCCAATTCTAAAGGCTGTTCACCCCCTCCCCAAATCTATGGGCTGCTGCCCCCAAATCTA
>OW240913.1:14546538-14577842 GCA_933207985.1 Pelobates cultripes | reverse complement strand
CGCCACCTGTGACACTTCACTGACCTGGGACATTAGCTTCTATTATTTGTTGATATTTATTATAATTCTTCTTTCTATCTTTACACAACCCTAAAGCAGGGCAGGATTAATGAGCCGCCAAAGGTCCAGGGGTTTGACAGGGGCTCGGAACCATGAGTTTACTTGGCCCCATTAACCATCCCTATGTTAAAAATGAAAAGCTGGTAGCCTGTCGAGGACCCCATGGGATCTTATCCTTCTCTTAGAAGTATAAAAGATGCATCTCCATGCTTACCATGTGGTGAGGTGTTCATTTCTTCAGATGCTTATCTTTTTGTTTTTATCCAAACATCCCTTTGGACCAGTTTGTTTGTCATCAGACCAAAGCACTTGATTTCAAAATACCTTTAGCTCATTTATGTGTTATGTTGTATACTTCAGACGTTGAGTCTTGCGATCGGATCCCAAGTAAGGTAAGCAGTAAGGTCTTCCTATCTTGATTTGACTTAAAAAATGCTTAACAACATCCATGTCTTATAGATGTTATAGACAGTGGAAAGTGCAAACAGTAAGAGCTTAGATTTCTTTTATAACCGTCCCTTGTTCTTAAGAATCAATTATTTCTATTTTCTGACTCTTAATCAGTTGTTTAGAAGAGCTATGTGCAAACACAACAAATGAGGAAGTTCCAAGAGTCATAGAATTCATTAAAGGAACACTTTAGTGTTAGTAATACAACTATGCATTCCTAACACTAAAGTGCCCACACGTCCCCTGCCCCTCCTGTCCATGAAAGGATTAAAGTACCTTTAGTCCTGCACTGATATCCGTCAGCGGTAGATTGCACTGCTCCTCCACCGTTGATCCAAAAGATGGCAAAAAAAACCCTAGTCTGAAGCACTTCCAAACAAACTAGGAAAAAAATTCCTTCTTCAAAATAGCAGTCAGATGTCTCCTTGGATCAAGCAGCTATTATCCCACTAATTAGAAATTATATCCCTGTACGTTATGTTTTTGCAGGTATTTATCCAATTTTAGTTTAAACATCTGTATAGACTCTAATAAAAGCACCTCTTCAGGCAGAGAATTCCATATCCTTATTGCTCTTACTGTAAAAAAAACCCTTTTCTTTGCCTAAGATGAAATCTTCTTTCTTCCAGCCTAAATGCGTGACCTTGTGTCCTATGTATAGCCCTGTTTATAAACAGATTTCCAGATATTTATTTGTACTGGCCCCGATTATATTTGTATAATGTTATCATATCCCCTCTGAGGTGCCGTTTTGTCAAACTAAAGAGATTTAAATGTTTTAACCTTTCTTCGTAACAAAATTGCTCCATTCCTTTTTTAAATTTTGTAGCTCGTCTCTGCACTTTTTCTAGTGCCATGATATCTTTCTTTAGAACAGGTGCCCAAAATTGTACAGCATATTCAAGGTGTGGTCTTACCAGCGATTTATAAAGAGGCAAAATTATATTTTCATCCCGAGTATTTATGCCCCTATTTATACATGACAAAACCTTATGGCCTTAGCAACTGCAGATCGACATTGCATTTTGCTGCATAATTTGTTGTCTATAACAATTCCCAAATCCTTCTCGTGTGTGGTTATCCCTAGTTCACTACCATTTAGGGTGTAAGTTGCTTGTGCATTCTTAACTCCGAAGTGCATAACTTTGCATTTCTCTACGTTAAATTTCATCTGCCATTTTAGTGCCCAGTCCCCCAATCTATTCAAAACCCTCTGCAGCAAAGCAATATCCTGCTTACATTTTATTACTTTACAAACTTTTGTGTCATCTGCAAACACTGATACATGGCTTTCAATTCCTATTTCAAGATCATTTATAAATATGTTAAATAGAAGCGGCCCCAGAACAGAACCCTGAGGGACACCACTTACCACTTTTGTCCAGCCTATAAATTTACCATTAATAACAACTCATTATACTCTATCCTTAAGCCAATGTTCTACCCAAGAACAAGAATATTCATCTAGACCAATTTCTTTTAGTTTGAAGACTAACCTATTATGAGGAACCGTATCAAATGCCTTGGCAAAATCCAAGTAGATCACATCCACTGCAACACCCTGATCTATACTTCTTTTTACTTCTTCGTAGAATGCAATTAGGTTAGTTTGACATGACCTATGTTTCATAAAACCATGTTGATTCCTGAATTCCTGAATATTATCCCTTAATAGCCCTTCAAATATTTTCCCCAGTCACGATGTTAGGCTCACAGGTCTATAATTTCCAGGCAAGGATTTTGAACCCTTTTTAAATAAAAGAATGACATCTGAATTCCTCCAATCCTCCGGTACAATACCCAAAACAAAAGAATCTTGAAAATTAAATACAGAGGTTCACTTATTTCCCCACTTAGCTCCTTAAGTACTCATATATACCATCAGGCTCCTGAGCTTTATTTACATTAATTTTCTTTAACTGCTGTAGCACTTAGTCTCGAGTCATCCAACCACAAGTTGTCTGCAAGTTTTTTCCAGCAATCATTTGCATATCTCTTGCCATAGGATCTTCATTAATATAGACTGAAGAAAAAGTTATTTAAAATGTCTGCCTTTTCCTGGTCTTCATTGGCTAACAGACCCATCTCAGTTTCCAGTGTAACTATACCTTCTTTTTTTGTTTTTTCAGAATTGATGTACTTGAAAAAAAAATTTAAGTTTAGTTTTGCATTCTTTTTTGCATTCTTTGGCTATCATTTTCTCATTTTCTAGTTTAGCCACTTTAATTGCCTTTTTGCAACCATTATTGGCTTCCGTATATCTTATATAGGATGCCTCTGATTTGTTCGATTTAATGCTTTAAATGCCCTTCTCTTATTTTTAATCTCTTGTTTTACTTCTCTACTAAGCCACGTTGGTTTCAATTTGTCTTTTTATATTTATTACCTAATGGTACAGACTCTGAAATGTACCTTTCTAATATTTGTTTGAATAGTTTTAATTTATCCTCAGTGTTTCTTTCACTAAGGAGTTTATGCCAGTCGATATGTTGTAGAGCTGCCCTAATCTTATTAAAATTGGCTTTTGCTTTTTAGAGTTTATTTAAAAATTACCATATTGTGATCACTATTTCCCAAATGCTCCCCTACTTAAATGTTGGTCAAAAGATCAACATTGTTTGTTATAACGAGATCCAGACAAGCATCCTTTCTAGTTGGCGCTTGTACCAGTTGTGACATGAAGGAGTCATTTAACACATTCAAAAATCTGATTCCCCTTGCTGAAGTACCAGTCACTTTATCCCAATTTATGTCCGGGTAATTAAAATCTCCAATAATTACCCCGATTTGCAGCTTTCCCAATTTGCTCTAACAGCTGTTCTTCCTCATTAATATTTACATTAGGTGCTTTATAACATATCTCAACCAATAACTGATTTCTCTTCATTTGCCCCAAGCAGATATCTACCCATAAAGCTTTCAGATTTTCCTCGTCACACTCCACATGTCTAAGATTTGTCTTTAACTCATTGTTGTTATGCAAACATACCCCACCACCCTTCTTGTTTTTCCTATCCTTCCTAAATAACGTGTACCCATTTAAGTTAACTGCCCAGTCATGTGTCTCATCCCACCATGTTTCTGTTATGCCTATTATATCATATTGTTTAGTGTATGCTATTACCTCTAGTTCCCCCATTTTGTTATTTAGGCTCCTTGCATTAGTAAGCATACATTTAATATTATCATGAGTCATTTGTACTTTTTGTGAATTATCAATATTACATACCTCCTCTGTTCTGAGCTTTCACCTCCCCCCATCTCCACCCCCTTATACTGAGCTAAAGACATCTCCTTTCTATCCTATATCCATTTTCTATCCATTTACTTATGCATATATAATAGTACTACATAGTACCCTAAACAACAAGGGTGCAAGAATAGATTTTATTATGATTTAGGCAATAATGCAATTAAAATGGAGTTAACGGTCCCGTTAAGTTAATAGCAATAATAGAAATGCATTTTTTGTATTCATTGACACTGTAGGAGCTTGAAAGTTCTTCTGCCAACATGCCACGATGCTGCAGCAATGGGTTTTAAAACCTCCATCATTAGGCTTGGAGGACATTCCAACAGGTACACAGGTGTGCTATTGAAGACGCCATGAAGTGCCTGTTTATTAATGGATCCCAAAGGCAGGTTTAAAGGGACGTCTACAGAACTCCAAGAGTTAAGAAAATAAGAACTACGGGGGGCGGGTGGGAGGTGGATGGTTTAAAGAATTCTTTGGTAGTTTTGTCATCTCAGCACTTTGAACACTAAGTGGACCAGACATGTTTCATGGATAGATGCCAGAAAATGTGCATTAGATTTAGCTGTGACCTTTCAGATTGATCTGCACCATCTGGTTCATTGATACAATATTACCATACGATGAGAAAGCACAATTAACGCGGTAAGATGTCTATTGTCTATTTCTGTTGGTGGCCTCCATGTTATAATCCAGAACTTTAACACAGATACTGCAACTGCAATGAAATCTCGGCTTCTGATCGACAGCCAAATAGGGAAAAAATTACAGGATCACTCATTACAACCTGTTGTTCTTGGCAGAAAATTGGGTTTTTGAACTACAAAAGAAGCTGTAATCATAAGCATCACTGATAAAATTAAAAACAGCATATCTCTTTTAACAATCAACGCCTTTTTTTCATTTTAAAGTATTTTTATATCTTATGTAAAATTACTAAGTATCTAAATAGAGCACAGCACATAAATCACTTGCGATCGTGGTTGAATTAGACTAAAGCCAGATAGCCTACCAGTGATGACTAAAGAAATCAAGTTTTTGCCCTGAAACAATTACATTTTGCAGAAGGTGATGACAGATATTAAACTTGGATTTGTTTTCTAATCGTCTATCTTCTGTCCGTACTCCCACCTCTGCACCTGTGGAACTCACTTCCCTCCTCCGTTAGATGCTCACCCAGTCTCCACTCCTTCAAAAAATCATTAAAAACCCACTTCTTCAAAAAAGCGTATCAATTAAACTGTTAATAGCTCCTGACTGATTCCTCTTCTGCAACTGTCACTAGTCTAATACTATCCTTACCTTTTTGTGTCATTTTACCCCACTCCCTCTAGCATGTAAGCTCATTGAGCAGGGCCCTCAACCCCTCTGTTCCTGTGTGTCCAACTTGTCTGGTTACTACATGTCTGTTCGTCCACCCATTGTAAAGCGCTGTGGATTTTGATGGCGCTATATAAATATCATAATAATAATAATTGTAGATAATATGAGATTATATCAATGAATACGAAATGAAACGTCGGGTTTAAAAATGTTGGATGGTTCAAGCATCAGTTGCATTGCAAAATATTAAAACTCTTGAAAGTTGAAATTTTAGATTTTTAGTTATTGAGATTTTGGTATAAAATGTGAATGCAGTACAGATAAATTTTTTCCCTTGAATCGGGAAATGTAGCTCCTTGTACTGAAGGACCAATACAGGCATCCACACATGCTAGGTGCACTGTGTGGGTTAGGTTACAATCTATCACTTTGTTTGCTTGCTTTTTCATATTTGACAAAGACCCCCAAAAGTGACAGAACCAGTTGGAGTCTGGTGGTCGCGGGGAGCAATATTTCTTTCAAGGCCGCCCCCTGCTTGTTACTGATGGCCTTCTTGAGCTCCTGGTGAATGCGCGTGAGTACAACACTAACGTCTATTGTGGAGGATCCCATGAGATCGCAGATTCCTCCATAGATCAATTCCTTAATCCCACAGCCATCATTTAGGTATTGAATTGGACGAAAGTTGACGCCGTAGCTCAGCATAAAGGGATATATCTTTATAAAATGCTGAAAATTTTTTTTTTTTTTTTTTTTTAGTAATAATTAATTTAGCTCCATAATACCACCTGTTTTGTCATTCGCTCCCAAAGTCTGTTTCTCTTTTCGCTCTAAAATTACAGATATGATTTTAAGACTTAGACTGTCTGGGATATTCAGTAGTTAGTTTTCAATAACAGATAACAGTTGAACCATGTCTACCAGAAACCCTTGTTGTGCTTAGAAAATAAATACACTTATCAGTACTAGAGTTAGTATTTGACTAGAATAATAGAAGAAGAAATATGGAGATGTTTAGCTTGCCTAAAGAAACATATTTTAAGGATCCCCTTATAGCAGTGGCGTACATACCAGGGTCGCAGGGGTCGCGGTTGCGACCAGGCCCGGCCCACCAGGGGGCCCGGCCCACCAGGGGCCCAGGAGCCGACCACCCCAGGGCCCCCTGAGGCTGGCCCTGCTGATACCCGGCAGGCGGGTGGCCGGTCGGGCAGGCGGGCGCGCGAGGGAGCCGGAAGATGACGTCATCTTCCGGCGCCGGCATCCCTACGCGGTGCGCGAGGGAGCTGAAGAGGAAACAGTGAGTGCTCAATTTTCGCACCGGGGCCCCATGGGTCATGTGTACGCCACTGCCTTATAGGACTGGACACTGGGACAGAGTCTGACTATCAGAAATCCAGAGCTGAGAATTAGAGGTGCACAAGGGAATGCAGGACAGGAGAAGGTCACTGGAGATGAGACGGGGTGTAGTATTGAATTATTGATGAAACAAAGTGAGGGTTGTTACAATTTGTGTTTCTAGCTAAGTGTTACTATTTTGAACAGAATCCTTAAAGGTACAAGAAGCCAATGTAAGGATTATGAAGGGGTGAGATGCAAGGGGAGCTATGGGAACAGAAGATAAGTTTGGCAGCAGCATTCATTATAGAGTTAAGTGGGGCAGTATGGGAGTTGGGGAGACCAATTAGGACAGAGTTACAGTAATATATGGGGTAAATGGTATGTAAATGCTATGTGCCTGAACAAGTGTGTTAGTAGCATCTAGTAAAAGGAACGGGTGAATGCAGTCAATGCTTTTAAGGTAAAAATAACAGGATTTGCAGAAATGCTGGATCTGGGCTGTAATCAGGCCATAGTCATAGCTAACATCAAAGCAAGTATCATACTACTGACATACATGGGGCACAACAAGAGAGCATTTCAGAAGAAGGGAAGATAAACATAATAATAATATGAAGAGACTGGAGCCCAGCAGCTCTATCGAGAGAGATAACGTTTCTGCGAGGTCGGGAAGGGTTAGGCTGAGTATTTTTTGGTAAGGGGAATACTAAGAACAAAAGTTAAGAAATTAGAAAAAAAAATTATATTGCGCATGATATTGGAAAAAAAGTAATAACATTCGTTTTCTTTATTGTCCGCTCCAGATACATTTAGTAGATAACTGGATAACTGTATTTGTAGCTTTACCCTGCAGGTATTTAATTACCTGGCCACCTCTGTCCTCCGTATTGGATTATTTGGCATGTTATATGGCAGTGCCCTGCAGCAATGCTTCTGATGTGCTGTGCTACAATGTAATAATTGTCTAATTAAATGTAATTCATTGATGACGCATTCATTTCCACTCTACGTCCCCTTTGTTCTGGTGGCAGATTTTTTCTATTTGCCTGACAAAGGGTTACAGGAAACCAACTGAGAGCTGGGAGAGTTCAACACGCTGGGATTGAGTTCGGTTAATTAGAGGTCCGACGGTAACGCAAGATCTGAGCTGTATGTTGCTGGCGCTCTTTGTAAAGTAAAACGAGGTGATGCCACACATTATCAAGGGGTGCTAGACACACTCGGAAATAACATTAGAGTGAATGTGAAGGCTGTGTTATAAATACATTATTTCAATGTATACTTGTTGTTTTTCACTAAACTGGGAAACTTTAAGCCTTAATTTGAAAGTAAAATTATTTTGTTCAATAAAACTCCACGTAATGTGCAGTGTGTGGCGAACGTGACCTTGCCAGCCTCGTGCCTCAGGACTATGGGCCATGCTGAAAGGCTTATAAAAGACTGCGGACAAACTCTGAGCTTACTGACCCTTGATAACCTCTCCTTACACTTCAATCAGTGCATGTTCTAATTGTGCAGCTGGGTGGTTGCCGGTTGTTTGCACGAACACATGGGAACTGTATTGACAGCCATCTTGTTCGCGAGAATGCAGGCAGCAATGTTTGGGCGTCGATTGCATGGAACTAAAATCGGACACGTATACTCCTGAACAATGCTGAACTTTGACAAACACCTGCTTCTTCACCATCCATGTCAGGAGAACGTCATTCGGTAGGTTTGTTCGTAGGAACCATACGAACAAACACTACCAATAAGCCAGAGTGTGCGTTCGGTATTTCTTTCGCATGGAACTCCAGAAAGGGACCGGCCGCTACCCCTGCGTTCATGGAATTGTTTTGGGCATAGGACCATGTGTGCAGCCAGTCAGAACGTCCACACGGTGGTGTTTCCCCTACACTGCATGGATCTGAGCGCTATTTGGATAACTTGGGCGCTCAGATCCAGGCTATCCAGGGATGTAAAGACTGTGGGGGTTCCTATGTGGGAAATATGTATTTTTATGTGTTGTTCATATTTTGTATTGTTTTGCTGAGTCATGGTGACACTGTATTTCTTGGTCATGTTGTGGGTGTGTTTATGGGTGTGTTTTGGGCGTGTCACTGTGCTTAGATTCTGTATATAAGTGAGCCATTTGGCTGGAATAAACAGACTACTCCCAGCATTAAGCCTCAGCTCATGTGTGGGGAGAACAGCTATACTGGAGGAGAGGTCTTCCCACTGGGAGCTGGATCAAGGTGTTGGTCCAGGGTGGGAAGGGACAGCGAGACCCCAGCCAAGCTGCGGCGGCTAAGGGGATCTACAGTGCTTATGGTTCGCGGAGATACCCAGTCGGGGTGCCAGGCAATCCGCCACATCTGGCGGCAGCGATGGGATGGCTTCCTAGCGAGTGGAGAAGCATCCCGGTAACACCGGAATCATATGGAACACAAATAGAGGTTTGTAAAAAATTTAAAGATAAAGAACAGAGTGGCGCTTATTACAGTAAACAATCTGGTGCAGCTAAAAATTACGCAAGTGTAATGTCACCATTTACACTTTACGAATGTGATAGAATAAAAAAGCAGAAAAGGTGATTTGCGCACACAGAAAGAAATATTTTGGTTTACCTAACACTTATTATTTCTTTGGTAACCAACACACAGACAATTATTTTAACCTATATTAAAATGAGTTAAAAAACACACATAATGGGGGCGGGGCCTGACAGCCAAGATGGCCGGACGTGCTCTCTGAGAGCTCTGACAACAACGGGCACAAAAACAACTATAACGACCACCATGCTCATGCTAGCGATACAAGTCACCCACAAAACGACACAGGATTATGCGGGGAACAGGAAGATACCTGTCACGCACTGACACACAGAGAGTGCAACGAGGCCTAAACTGAAGCGGAGCCTGAGGCCTGGGGGAGGCGGCCGATCCCCCGGCACTGAACACGCTAGAAAAACGTCCATCGGAAGCTGCCCTGCAACCGGCGGGGGATATCCCGGTCCTCGTTGGGGGCAAACACCCCCGCAAAGCGACTCATACCAGCTACTAACACAGCCAACAAATGGGAAGACAGGGGCCCAAACAAAATGGCAGCAAAACATAGTTCTAGAATCATAATTCTTCGACAGGCTGGGTGCCTTCATATGGTCAACGCTCCACATCATAGGTCCACACTACAGCCTAGTGACACGAAGGGCGGCAGCATGGATCCGCCCGTCCACCCGGCACCACCTGAACAGATGCCCACCCTAAGCACCCAGTGGGCCTCCAGACAGGGCCTACTGCAGAGCGCCTGAAAGAAGGACTCGACGACTTACCCTCAAATGTATCAGTGGGAGAAAATCGAGTTTGCCCAACTCCAGCACTGCTCAGCAATGCCGGACATCTCTGGTAAAAGCAGCATAACGCTGGGCCCACAAACCCGAGCCGACGGCCACAAAACTCACCGGAGTGGAACTCACCATCTAATAATTACAAGACGCGGTCGGAGATCCCATCAGGACAGTCAAGCGATGGAACTTGGCCGCAGCCACAGCAGCGACCCCACTGACGCCTAGGGATTAACTTGTCAGGCCTCCAGGAGAGGCATCCGATAATCCAGACGGGTGGCATCGGAGACGGACTATGATCTCACAAGGAGAAAGCTCATGGCCCTCCCCACAAAGAACTTAATTGTGGACTATCACCCTATACAGTATCACATACATTTGCCACTGTAGAAAGCACTGTAAGAACGTTCCACTGGTAATCACTGCTAAGACTGCGCTTTATTCTGGTTTTGTCTACCAAACTTATAAGCCTAGCCAGCAAACCTAAAACTAGAAATGCCTATTTAGTATGTCATACATTCTTTTCTCTGTGATGCCAAACAAACGGACTTAACTCTTAAAGCCCTAATGTGTTGCTAGCACTAGTATTAATTAACTACATTCATTGCATAGCTCATAGATTTGTTATTGCGCTGACCTCACTGAAATTTATGCTCAAAATATGTTTAAATCTCAATGTTTCAGCTTGGTTAAAACAAAAATAACTTGTGCTTGTTGTTCATGTGCCCCACATGTTTCGCGTGGAAAAAGCCAGAGGCACCTCTCGCCAGCTTATGTTATAAACCTGCACAATAAAAATAAAGAATTTAAAAAAAAACACACATAGTGTAATCTGTATATGTGAGATTATAAATACGTCAGAATATTTCTTCAAACTCACAATTTTCAGAGCCCATTAAAAGTTGGCTCGGTACTTATGGTGCTTTTCATCTCATCAAAGAGATATATGGTGGAATTTCCAGAAGTCGCCCTCAAGAACTCAGCACTGTTATAGCACAGGAATTCCAGAGTCCAGGGTAAGTATTTCAGATGAATATTTATTAACAAATTGTTCTAAACAAAAAAAAGTAGGTCAACGCGTTTCAACCAAAAAAAGGTGCGTATTTCTTTCAGACTGATCATATTTGGCTTTATATATGTCAGAGAATATACCAGATAATTATACAATTTAAAGCATGTGTATAAAAACCACCCACAACCAAATAAGACCAGATATACAATGCCAACCCCAATATGGCTATACATCAAGTCTCGAGCATAAAGTTCTTTCCCTCCCCAAGATGTCCACAGTATACATATAGCCTCCTTTTCACATTCCCTTTTCTTGTTCTCTCTGTTCCTTCCTATGACTGCTAGGCGTTCAGTTCTTTCTATCGGGATATTGCCGATATGTCACTTTCTGTGACATATGTTCCGAAACGATGCGTCTCCAGTGGGGAGTGATTTATCTCACGGTCATTTGGTGGGAGTAGTTTCCCGATCGTCCGTTTTGAAAAAGGGCAAGTATGCCCAAAGTTCATATCATAGGTAGAAGTATGTAATATAATAAGAAAAACATGTATTAAAATTCAGCACAAATATATGAATTAAAAACAAAACACATATCTATAATACTTATATAGAAAGTAAAGTAGGGCCTAATTGCTTGGGGCCATATTCACAACAATATGTTGTGTGGAAACGTGCAGAATGGTGCAAGGATTGAGGTTAAATAGACATAAGGTTTGATATAAAAAAATGATATAAAACATATATATAGTTGAATGACATTATAAAATACTATTTATTTCGAAGTCAATGTTAAGACACATAGGTATTAAGGTGCGCATTTTGAAAATCCTGGGTGCTCAATATTTTTTGTAGATTTCCCCCTCTCCAGTGCAAATTAACTTTTTCTATTGAGCAGAAGTTTAGAGATTTCAGATCTGATTTATGATTCTCTAAAAAATGTTGAGAAACACTGTGGTTTATGAATCCTTTCTTTATGTTCCTTATATGTACACCCATTCTAATCTTTATAGGTCTTGATGTTTTTCCAATGTATTGGAATCCGCATGTACAATTAAGTAAATATATTACATTGCTCGAATGGCATGTAATAAAAGATTTGATTTTGAATTCTTTCTTTGTAATGAATGAACTAAATACTGTTACATTTTTATTTGGTATACCTGTATTTTTACATGCATTGCACGTACCACAGTGAAAAAACCCTTTTTGACTCTTTGACCAATTAGTTAAAAAGTTAGTATTATCTAAGATTCTTTTTTCTAGATGGTGGGCAGAATAATCTTAGGGCTGTTAAGATTCCCTTTTCAACTTAAGCCCTAACACTGCCTCCTATTTATCAGTCACCGAAGATGGTCCAAACTTGATTCGACATTCCAAGTCCATATAGCTGCCAACACCCGCACAGCCCAAGCATGGAAAACAAGCACAGCCACCGGATTATACAGCGCCTATCTCGCAAATCTCAACAAATTGGGAGTACGAGGCTATGGCCAATGCATGAATCAAAGCAAACCCACTCACAAAGAAAGCTCAATCAATGTGGAATGACTATGTGACGCTAAAACCCAAGTGAGGCAACCAAGAAATGTATGAAGAAAAAACAAAGCACATATATATCCGCTGATGATTGTGAGGTATTGGATGCACACTCCCCCCCCCCCCCCCGAAAGGCAGAGAGAGAGATACATGTAGAGTAAATAATTAATTATCTGAGAAGGTGGTGCAATCTCAGGCTCTTTTACATGCACTATACTACGTGTGTCAGCGACCAGGGTCAGGGGCCCTTCCCTCCTACCAGCAAAGTTCATGCTCGGTTCCCCTTCCCCCACATACCCCACCCACATCCTTGCCTGCTCTTAACTTCCTTTTACCCGGAATACGCAACACATAAGAGCAAGCGGATATATATACTCCGTTTCCGCAATACTTAGCACAATACTCAAACACAGTGATGGCTTTTTTTTATGTTAGATGTGACGGCAAAATATAAGTTCTAACTGCACTACAGCTAGGAATCCTTAGGACCACTGTTGCGTTGCAGCAATCAATATAACCAATATATATAGTGTCCTATAATGTATCTTAATACTTGTTATTGTAAGAAACAGAAGTTGTTATATCGAACGACACGTCAAAAGAGAAAGTCGCTATGTATGTCATATTTCTTTCCCGATAACCATACCTATTCTTTTTTCTGTATCCCCCTCCAACGAAAATACTTAATAAAAATTGTCAAATTAAAAAAATGTCAAATTGAAAAAAACTTACAATTATGCACAGTGTGTATGATTGAATCACAGAGCTCCACAGCAAGAACTTACAATTATGCACAGTGTGTATGATTGAATCACAGAGCTCCACAGCAAGAACTTACAATTATGCACAGTGTGTATGAGTGATTCACAGAGCTCCACAGCAACAACATTCACAGTAGTGTGCAGTATGCAGTGTGTATGGATGTTTCAATGCGATCTAAAGTAATAAATTCATAGTAATCAATAGTAGGTATGAGTATCAGAGTGGCCCACTTTTTTAAAGATTTAGTATTGAGTGGGGGAGGGTGTGAGTGGGAGTAGAGCATGTTCATGACTCAATTAGTGTTGGAGACCACATACCCTCCAAAAAGGGGAAACATCATACCAACAGTCTTGTGCACCAGGTTGATGGTTTGCCTAGTAGGACACCCAGTCAGGGCTACCCGTACACCAAGCACTGCTGTGACCTCATGTATGGCCTTAAAATGCTGTGAATATATCAGTGCACTGCGAGTGTAGTATCCCAACTTTGGATGGCCACGCCAGCCTGTCAAGTGATCAAAAGAACACTTGTCACATAGAAATACCATGATAGGTGATTTTAAGTAGCCTTATAACATTTAAAACTGTATTTTTATGTGTGCGCTGTCCCTTAATCTGTATTTTGTATACTTTTTGGTCTCTACAGCAGCATCATTTCTGATAAATGCATGATCCGGGTGTGCCCCCAATTCCCCTTTTTTCGGCAGAAAGACCACGTGATATAGCAGGTCTGCCGTACACCGTAATTCTCCACATCGATTAGACTCACTTAAATGTGTTATAGTGGATATGATGGTGTATAATTAAAATCTGGATATACCTTAAGGGATCGTGTACACTTTTATGTAGTCCCAACACTTTCAAATGAACCTTCCTGCTTTAACAAAGAAGGAATGTGGTCCTTAACCACATACACCTAATGAAGTGAGCCGACTTACTGGCTCTGGGTTTGTGAGTACATACGTGTTACTTCATAATATATACCCAGTATATCTACTGTACTACGCTATATATTTTCCTCCTATACCTATTATCTAGGACATAACCCCTGGAGAAATTTGGATCCTAAAGAGGGTGAGGGTCGCCTCAACGGACCCTAAGGCGCATATACCTGAGCTAGTGTTTTAGCTCAGAAAAGTGTGAGTTAGCAATTTGCATATCTATCTTTGTTTTATTGTTAAATACAGGTTGCACTATGTTCTGTATATTTATGTTTCTTATTTAAGGTTCATTTGAAAGTGTTGGGACTACATAAAAGTGTACACGATCCTTTAAGGTATATCCAGTTTTTAATTATACACCGTCATATCCACTATAACTAATTAGAGCGCTACACCTGAAACTCCTACTCTCCACAATTTCTGATAGAAAAACAACCACGGTGTAATAGCAGCTCACGGAAATTTGGTATACATAAGGCTATAAGGATATTGATTATTTAAATAAGCGCTTGTACTCTCCATTTTTCACTTAAATGTGTGTTGTGTATGAGTGAATCATAAATCTCTTTAGAAATACATTCACGTCACTTTACAGTGGGGAGTGATTTATCTCACGGTCATTTGGTGGGAGTAGTTTCCCGATCGTCCGTTTTGAAAAAGGGCAAGTATGCCCAAAGTTCATATCATAGGTAGAAGTATGTAATATAATAAGAAAAACATGTATTAAAATTCAGCACAAATATATGAATTAAAAACAAAACACATATCTATAATACTTATATAGAAAGTAAAGTAGGGCCTAATTGCTTGGGGCCATATTCACAACAATATGTTGTGTGGAAACGTGCAGAATGGTGCAAGGATTGAGGTTAAATAGACATAAGGTTTGATATAAAAAAATGATATAAAACATATATATAGTTGAATGACATTATAAAATACTATTTATTTCGAAGTCAATGTTAAGACACATAGGTATTAAGGTGCGCATTTTGAAAATCCTGGGTGCTCAATATTTTTTGTAGATTTCCCCCTCTCCAGTGCAAATTAACTTTTTCTATTGAGCAGAAGTTTAGAGATTTCAGATCTGATTTATGATTCTCTAAAAAATGTTGAGAAACACTGTGGTTTATGAATCCTTTCTTTATGTTCCTTATATGTACACCCATTCTAATCTTTATAGGTCTTGATGTTTTTCCAATGTATTGGAATCCGCATGTACAATTAAGTAAATATATTACATTGCTCGAATGGCATGTAATAAAAGATTTGATTTTGAATTCTTTCTTTGTAATGAATGAACTAAATACTGTTACATTTTTATTTGGTATACCTGTATTTTTACATGCATTGCACGTACCACAGTGAAAAAACCCTTTTTGACTCTTTGACCAATTAGTTAAAAAGTTAGTATTATCTAAGATTCTTTTTTCTAGATGGTGGGCAGAATAATCTTAGGGCTGTTAAGATTCCCTTTTCAACTTAAGCCCTAACACTGCCTCCTATTTATCAGTCACCGAAGATGGTCCAAACTTGATTCGACATTCCAAGTCCATATAGCTGCCAACACCCGCACAGCCCAAGCATGGAAAACAAGCACAGCCACCGGATTATACAGCGCCTATCTCGCAAATCTCAACAAATTGGGAGTACGAGGCTATGGCCAATGCATGAATCAAAGCAAACCCACTCACAAAGAAAGCTCAATCAATGTGGAATGACTATGTGACGCTAAAACCCAAGTGAGGCAACCAAGAAATGTATGAAGAAAAAACAAAGCACATATATATCCGCTGATGATTGTGAGGTATTGGATGCACACTCCCCCCCCCCCCGAAAGGCAGAGAGAGAGATACATGTAGAGTAAATAATTAATTATCTGAGAAGGTGGTGCAATCTCAGGCTCTTTTACATGCACTATACTACGTGTGTCAGCGACCAGGGTCAGGGGCCCTTCCCTCCTACCAGCAAAGTTCATGCTCGGTTCCCCTTCCCCCACATACCCCACCCACATCCTTGCCTGCTCTTAACTTCCTTTTACCCGGAATACGCAACACATAAGAGCAAGCGGATATATATACTCCGTTTCCGCAATACTTAGCACAATACTCAAACACAGTGATGGCTTTTTTTTATGTTAGATGTGACGGCAAAATATAAGTTCTAACTGCACTACAGCTAGGAATCCTTAGGACCACTGTTGCGTTGCAGCAATCAATATAACCAATATATATAGTGTCCTATAATGTATCTTAATACTTGTTATTGTAAGAAACAGAAGTTGTTATATCGAACGACACGTCAAAAGAGAAAGTCGCTATGTATGTCATATTTCTTTCCCGATAACCATACCTATTCTTTTTTCTGTATCCCCCTCCAACGAAAATACTTAATAAAAATTGTCAAATTAAAAAAATGTCAAATTGAAAAAAACTTACAATTATGCACAGTGTGTATGATTGAATCACAGAGCTCCACAGCAAGAACTTACAATTATGCACAGTGTGTATGATTGAATCACAGAGCTCCACAGCAAGAACTTACAATTATGCACAGTGTGTATGAGTGATTCACAGAGCTCCACAGCAACAACATTCACAGTAGTGTGCAGTATGCAGTGTGTATGGATGTTTCAATGCGATCTAAAGTAATAAATTCATAGTAATCAATAGTAGGTATGAGTATCAGAGTGGCCCACTTTTTTAAAGATTTAGTATTGAGTGGGGGAGGGTGTGAGTGGGAGTAGAGCATGTTCATGACTCAATTAGTGTTGGAGACCACATACCCTCCAAAAAGGGGAAACATCATACCAACAGTCTTGTGCACCAGGTTGATGGTTTGCCTAGTAGGACACCCAGTCAGGGCTACCCGTACACCAAGCACTGCTGTGACCTCATGTATGGCCTTAAAATGCTGTGAATATATCAGTGCACTGCGAGTGTAGTATCCCAACTTTGGATGGCCACGCCAGCCTGTCAAGTGATCAAAAGAACACTTGTCACATAGAAATACCATGATAGGTGATTTTAAGTAGCCTTATAACATTTAAAACTGTATTTTTATGTGTGCGCTGTCCCTTAATCTGTATTTTGTATACTTTTTGGTCTCTACAGCAGCATCATTTCTGATAAATGCATGATCCGGGTGTGCCCCCAATTCCCCTTTTTTCGGCAGAAAGACCACGTGATATAGCAGGTCTGCCGTACACCGTAATTCTCCACATCGATTAGACTCACTTAAATGTGTTATAGTGGATATGATGGTGTATAATTAAAATCTGGATATACCTTAAGGGATCGTGTACACTTTTATGTAGTCCCAACACTTTCAAATGAACCTTCCTGCTTTAACAAAGAAGGAATGTGGTCCTTAACCACATACACCTAATGAAGTGAGCCGACTTACTGGCTCTGGGTTTGTGAGTACATACGTGTTACTTCATAATATATACCCAGTATATCTACTGTACTACGCTATATATTTTCCTCCTATACCTATTATCTAGGACATAACCCCTGGAGAAATTTGGATCCTAAAGAGGGTGAGGGTCGCCTCAACGGACCCTAAGGCGCATATACCTGAGCTAGTGTTTTAGCTCAGAAAAGTGTGAGTTAGCAATTTGCATATCTATCTTTGTTTTATTGTTAAATACAGGTTGCACTATGTTCTGTATATTTATGTTTCTTATTTAAGGTTCATTTGAAAGTGTTGGGACTACATAAAAGTGTACACGATCCTTTAAGGTATATCCAGTTTTTAATTATACACCGTCATATCCACTATAACTAATTAGAGCGCTACACCTGAAACTCCTACTCTCCACAATTTCTGATAGAAAAACAACCACGGTGTAATAGCAGCTCACGGAAATTTGGTATACATAAGGCTATAAGGATATTGATTATTTAAATAAGCGCTTGTACTCTCCATTTTTCACTTAAATGTGTGTTGTGTATGAGTGAATCATAAATCTCTTTAGAAATACATTCACGTCACTTTACATCGAAATGTGCTTTGCGTGGTTAATTTGCACACAGAGTTATATATTAAAGGTTTAACTTCAAGTTCCATTTTATACCAAAATAGACAATGTATTAAACAATCTCCTAATCTGTTATATCTTTAGTTTAGTTTGTTGTTTGGTTTGTACCAAAATCTGTCAATAGTTCTTAAAGCCATCTATTTCCTGTTGGCAAGGGCTCACTCGATAGTCACCTTCATTTATATCGATTACAACAAAAAGTCCCTCCTCGGCCATTTGATATGAAAAGGGTACAGTAATAATTAAAGCAGTGAGAAAGGTTATTATCAAAAGAACACTGTAACATTAGGAATACAAATCTGAGTTCCTAATGCTATAGTGTCCCTTGTTTTCTAGGTCCTCTGTTCCACCCCAGGACGCTTACAGGATTAAAAACCCTTTTTAAAACCTGCCTTTTTCCAGTGCAGAGGCTCCAATGACATCTTGCCAGCGGTTGGACCCTATGCTCATGCTTTCTGATGGGACATAGAAGATGTCAGATGTCCTCATGCAAAACACGTCGACTGACGGAATTAAACTCTGCTAGGGATGCGGAAGGGCACCAAGAGATGGAGCTAGCCTTGCAAAGTAATAATTGCAGTTTCTTAGAAAGGATTTAACAGGGCCACTGCACCAACGCCAGTTCAATGAGATGAAGTGGTCTGGGTGTCTATAGTGTCCCCTCAATGTGCTTACAGTAAAGCACTACTCGATTTGTTGGTGCTATATAAATGCCAACAATAATAATACGTGCCGTCCTATAGGTGTAGAGATTTTAGAAATGCTTCTTAATATTTTTCTGATGACATTTCTCTGGAGCGTCTCATACAGATGTGGCTAACGTGTCAGAAGGACATTTGTTTCTAATAAATTCTTCTGTTGTGAGTTCCCTAATAAAGATTAGTGTACTGTTTATGCACAGATGATTAATTAAAGTTGGTGGTCCGCGCTTCTAGACTGTCAGACCCATGTGGTGTTATTGTGTGACCGTTCGTATCGGTTTTATGTTGCACCCCTTTTCATTTTTCAACGGTTGGCCAACGGGGACCAGAGATTAATTTAAGCGGACGTCTCATAGAATCCGTCCAGCATTGCATAGATCCCTCATTATATGTCTGAACCGAGAACTTGCCTTGCATGTAACCCAGCATTTACTGACTGCGGGGGACGAGCTGAGCGTTACTAATACATCATCACAGCTGGTGCAAGTATTCTACATTTTTGCCAACTAAGCAAATCTGATAATCCCATTAAACCCTATAGTTCTTGTGACACGACTCTCAACCCTACTGTTCTGTTTAATTTGTCTTGTACTAATTTCCTGGTTCCTTACTGTGATCTGAACAGTAAAATAGGTCCATATGTAACCATATTCCAGAGTATTAGCATTCTCGTCTCAGTGCTGCTCTCTAGACTAGTAGATATCTTTTTAGTAAGGCTGAGCTACCTCCAAGAGATAAAACCCATGAATAATTCATTTTACAACATGATAAGCCTTTCTTCTATCTGATCTGCAGAGTTTTTGATATGGAGAAACAGGCTCCCTTTATTTAGAGTATGTCAGATAGTTAAACAGAATTTTGGTTTTAGTATCATTAAAAGGACACTCCAGGAACCGACGTAGCCTCCATGCATTTAAAACCTTTGGCATGCATAATTACCTGTATTTTTTGCAAGCTTGGTTTTATAAAGTTTTTGCAAAAATAAAATAAAAATTTAGAATTAAAATGAAAAATTACAACATTCTATATGTCTGGCTCCCTTCCCTTCCCCTCCCATCCTCCCCCACCTCCATTCTAAATGTTTTACAGAGTTGTACAGTATATGCCACGTGGAGGCATGGTTTCTAGGAGTCGTAGTTCAAATAACAGCAGAAACCTCTGCTCTCCCCAGACATCTAGCCCGCTCCTTCTGTCTACACTTTAACTCTTGCATCGAACAGATTTTATTTCATGAAATAGAATTAAAAACTTGTAAGGCCGTTAATTAAATGTGTGAAGATTTAAAAGTTAAAAGTTTCCATTTTTCTCCTTTCATTATTTTTGACTTGTTGTTTTTCTTCCATATGTTTTTATTTAATTTTACACATTAAAATAATTGTACATAATGATAGGACCGGTTGTTTTTCTATGTTAATGCAATCAATTATAGAAAAGAACAGGCTGAGTCCAGCCTGGACCATTATTAACGAAGCTCAATGTTTGGCCTTTACCGTTGGTGGATCTGAAGATATTCCCCTATCCCTATGTGATGTACAGTGTGCATTCCCTTTTTATTTGTTATGTACTGCTTATTGCATTCGGTAGATGAAACTACCGACTGAGGACCACCCTCTGGCTCATTAAAACATCAAAGATTTAAGTGAAATTGCTACTCTGTCTGTGCGGTCAGTGTTCGTTAGTCGAACGCCATGTGGCAGAGAAAACCGCGGCCATCTTTGTTCATGCGAACAAAGGCAGCGGGACCTGGTCGTTGAGTGCATGGAACTGTTTTGCGGACACTCGACTTCCCGAACACTGGTCCCAAACAGTTGAACGCTGGAACTCTATTTACCGAATAGCTAGAAGAGCGCTATTCGGTACCTTGGTGCATTCGACAGAGGGGCACGAACGCTGCTAGGAGCCAGAGGGATCCATTTGGTACTTTTCTTTGTTTTTACGTTTTTCGAATGTGACCGGCAAAACCCACCAAATTCGTGGAACTGTTTTGGGCATACAGCCCAGGTTGAGCCGGTCACACAAGACCTCCATAAAATTTGCGAACCCCTGAACCGATCTGGGTGAAATTCGAATATGTTATTCACCCAGATCATGGCTATCAGGGGACACCTAATTTATAGGGATACCCCCAGTATAAAGGGGTGTTCTGAAAGTTGGGGAAAAAAGTGATTTTTCAGCCCGGAGATAATTAAGTTACTATTTTATCAGACTAAATTATCTCCTGGGCTAGGGGAGGGAAATGTAGGTGTGTGTTAACATTTTACAGTTTATGATTGGCTATTGTTTGTCCCTCCCTGAGGGCTGTCCCCTTGCATGGGGACTTGCATAAAAGCTGTGTGCACCCATTAAAGCGGAGTTCATTTTGTACCCTTCTTCTTGACTTCGGCTGATGTTTGGGGATTCGTGTGTTTCACTAAGGGAATTATCTTGTGAAGCTATTGGGATTACTATAGAATTCGTCTACCCTATCTACCGAACAGAGGGCTATAATCACTAAGGCTCTGGCGGTTCGGGAGGAAACTACCGAAGGAGGTTTGAATATACTTGGTTTCCTTACAGTGGACAACACAAATAACTGTAGGGTTTCTTTTGGGTTTCCACGTTTGGATTCAGCAAGAATTTGAAATACATATTTAAAAAAAAAAAAAAAAAAACTATTATTTTGCTTTATGAAATGACGAGGATCAACATGAAACAATGAAATGGCAGAAAGTTATCTCAACAAATTTTGAGTCCCAGATGATTGTAGGATGCTTGCCTCATGAATATTCAAATCGCTGGATTGAATACACTTCGCTTGACGCAAGCTTCTGTCCTGATTGTCTTGAAGACCTCATTTTACTGCAGTTAAATGATTTCCATAAACAGATTAAAAATTTTGTTTTTACTTTTTTTATTACGTCTTGCAAACCTAGCTGCTAATTATTTTGCATTCATTTTGCAACGCCGGGAAATATAATGACTGTATTTAATATATTTTTGCATGCAGTAAGTGAAACCTTGCTCATCAAACATTCCTGCACTACCAGTTCTTAACGGAGCTTTTACTAAAGGGCAACTGCACTTCACTGAAAAATTGCACCATTGAATTAAACAGTAATAATCACCTATAATTTGTGTTAACCTTTTATTCACGTGATCCGCCATTTTCTTTTAAATGTATTAAAGATTATGCCATTGGCGTGACGATTTACTCCTGTCCTGGCACAGTCAAGGCACACATTACTCTGAAGAAGCAGAAAGAGAAACGTTGTGTCTGGTTTACCTCCTCTATGTACGATCGTTCTGTGCAAAGGACAGAGCTTTTACTAATGACTGACCCGGAGCCAACAGGGATGAACTCAGGTCTAGGGTAAAGGTAATTACAACAATGTGGATTTCAACATGTAATTTTATTTCACCTAAACAGGCATTAGAACATTATAATAGAAAAAAATCCTAAAATGTGATATTTTCCAGATCTATCCAGATATGGTGCAACCGATGCTGATCTACCACATACAGGGCCAGCAATATATAGTATTTTTTATTTTACCAAAATATTAAAAAATATCAGACAAGAGTAAATACAGAGTTAAAATCAATGTCTTGAATGGAAGGAAAAAAAGAGTGTCAGTGGAAGGGCATAGTCTCTGCAGACTGCAGAAAGAATGAATATGTCACTGTGGCCAACACAATACATTCTGCTAAGTGATATTTTATGCCTAAAATCTGTCTTTTGAAAGAGTGTCACCTTTATTATCATTAGTACAATGCAATCTCCGTTCAGGTTAGCAAGCGTTTATTAAACGAATGTAACAGACTATGGCAAGTTCAATTTCACACAAAGGCTACATTTATCTGCATTCACACAGTAATTGCCAACCTTCATAGCGATGTTTTAACAAAGACACGGCAGAGAACGCCAGTAGCTCACAACTCACATTGCTTCAGGCCCTACATATTTCCCTACCACAATTTTACAACATGACAGGAGGCTTCATATTTTGCATTAACTCTCTTTACTAACTCCACACAGCAGTAAAGAAAAGTGAGAAAACATTAACCAATCAAAAATGCAGTAGGAGGTACAATATTCACAGTGATGAGGCTCCTCCCCCTCTTTCTTTACTGCTCCATCAGCAAACAGGTCAGAGTTTTTGGCTCTTCCCTTTTACTTATTATATTTGCTCTATATTACATTTGTAGTTACTGTATTTCTATGTACTGTATATTTGTATTTTACATAGATAATTACTATACATCTTCTTATAGATTTTTTACTCTCTAAGACTTTATCCCTTGGGGAGGGGGGTTTTTTCTCCTTATGTCCCTTTTCTCAGGGCCTTTCCCCCCCCCTTTTTTCGTTCCCACGCGGTCCGCCGGCTTTTTCCCCGCCGTCGGACCGACCGTTTTCCTCCTAACTGAGGGTAACGCTCACCCTCCTCCACCCATTCCCCACCTCGCGGCTTCACAGCCGCGCTGTTTCTACCGCACGGCGGGAAATTACTTCCCGTTTTTTCTCCGGCGGCCATCTTGGATCTCGCCTCTCGCGAGATCCACGGCCGCCATCTTGGGAGCATTGCGGTCTCTTCATTTCGGCACCCGATCACCTCAATACCGGACGCAATCAGGCAGGGGTCCCCAGGTCAGTCAGCCTTCCCATATAAGTTATAAAACTGTGCATTGGGGTGAGGCCCCATACTGTTTATCATTACTGGCTCCAGTGTATTTATGTGCCATTTTACTACATTCAGGGTGAGGCCCTATCATCTAATTACCGCTGCTATCAGGTGGATTTTGTGCCACCTATATATGTACATGCATATATAACTGGGTGAGGCCCAGAAAAAACCCAATATCCCCTGCTGGGGGAAACTGGTGCTTTTGCTGCCAGATTTATCATTCTCACCCTGCCGGGGTGCTTATTCCTATTTTATTGTTATTATACATATACACACTACCCTGCTGGGGTTGCCTGGGTACTGCAGGTACCTTTTTTCACTCACTGGGATTGACCCCTAGCCCAACGTTTACTGTGCTTTCTCTATTACAGCGGTCCTACTCCTATCATTATGGATACACCCCAAAACCCTGCGGATTTCCAAACCATGATCGCGGAAGCCATCTCCGCCTCTATGGAGAAAGCGCTATCCAGGGTTATGACGGCAACTGCCGATCAGGCTAAAAAAGTCACAAAAGCCCAAGCCCTTGACTATGATTCTGAGGCTTCAGAATCCCATACGCAGGCCGACTCACGGCCCAGCAAACGCCACTGGAAGGGCGAAAAAGGGGCTGACAACCCGGGCAAAGGCAAGACACCAGCCAAACGCCACAGGCCAGTCCCACCCACTCCCGCCCACTACTCCTCGGATGAGGGGGAAGAACACACACGCTCCATGGCCGTGTTGGACGAGTGGCAGGCCGCAGATTCTGATTCACAAGATAACGACTGGGGTTCAGACACAGGATCCCATACGGGCCTCCTGCAGGGCACCTTTTTGGACGACACCCAACTGCCGGATGACCCCACACCGGTCCATGACGAAGGGGAAGCCATCCTGGACCCCACGGGCCAGCGTCTATTCGACCCTCGCAATATACGACACCCGCGTTCGGGGGACTGGACCCCCCCGGATCATCTCTCCAAATTTATGCATCGTTGGCTCCGCAAACCCCTGGACAAAACGGTGCGCAACCGACTTCGTTCTGAATGCCCTCGCCCTTCCCTTCCCGACCACGTGGCTCAGACTCCCGAATTCGACCAGGTCATGAACACATTCATGTCTCGGGGTGGCCGTGACCCCAGGAGAGGCGTTGAAAAAGGATTCCACGGAGTTCAGGACAAACTCCTAGATTCCATTGGCCCACTTTCCCGCATCATGTTTTTGGCTGACGATGCTTTTACAAGGGCTGACGAATTTGATGCCAGTATGGTTAAAGAGTGGGCACATGATATACGAGAATGGGCACAGAGGTGCTTCTGTTTCGTGGGCAACACCAATGTAGCCCTCTCCTCTGAGAGGCGTAAAGCAGCGCTGCTCCGTATTGACGGAAAGCTGGTGGAATTGGGCACCAAGGAGTTGGGACCGCTTGCACAGGGCAAATTGTTTGGGGAGGCCTTCCTCAAGGAACTGAACAAGCATGTAAACATTTTCACCTCACTAAATAAGGCTCACACTTCCATGAAGCGAGTCTTCAGGGGCCACCCCAGTCGGGGTGTTTTTGGACGGGCTGGCCGCTACAGGGGCCGAGCAGCCAGCCGTTTTTGGCCTTCTGGCCCCCGCTCGCACAGATCCCAACCCTTCTACCCAGAAGTGGGTTTCAGACAGCCCTTCTCCTACACCCGAGGAGCCGACAGAGGCAGAGGACCTCGTAACCGTGGCAGAGCACGCTTCTCCACAGGTAAGCACCTTAGTGTCTCAATGTCCACTTACCCCATGTACTGCAGGTCGTATTGCTCTGTCTTTTCAGAACTGGACAGCCATCTCCACGGACGCATGGATCCTCCAGACGGTTCGGGGCTACGTCATAGATTTCGTGGAAACCCCGTTCCAGACCGCCCCTCCGCACCCCATTCACTGTTCCAAGATAGATCGCCACTTAATCGATGGCGAACTACGGGAACTCAAAGAAAAAGGAGCGATAGAACCCGCTCACGACCAAAACGGTTTCTTCAGCAACATTTTCCTAGTGAAGAAAAAATCCGGAGATTTCAGGCCGGTTATAAACCTGAGGGGGCTCAATGCCTTTGTACTGTACAGACATTTCAAGATGGAAGGCATCCACCTTCTACGAGATCTGCTCCAGGACGGGGACTGGTTCACAAGACTGGACCTCAAGGACGCCTACCTCTCGGTACCCGTCCATGCTTCCTGCCGACAATTCCTCAGGTTCCGATGGCAAGGTCGCCCCTGGCAATTCACGTGCCTCCCCTTCGGCCTCAGCTCAGCACCGTGGTGTTTCACCAAACTACTGAAACCAGTAGTGTCTCGACTACGAAGTCAAGGAATTCGGTGCATTATCTACCTGGACGACCTGCTACTGTTCTCCTCAGACAGGTACAGTCTAACGCAACACACACGATATACCACCCGACTCCTCACATCCCTAGGTTTCGTGGTGAACTTCCAAAAGTCAGAAGTATCCCCAACCCAGACTATACAATTTCTGGGTTTCGAAATAGACTCCAAGACCAGCACACTACGGCTCCCGACCTCAAAGATCGCAGCCATCAAGAAGGAGCTACGCAGAACCATTCGCTGCCACACCATTCCACTCCGCAACTTGGCTCGGATCGTGGGCTTACTATCCGCATCTATCCAAGCGATATTCCCGGGCCCGCTCCACTACAGAGCGATGCAACGCTTGAAGGCTTCCTTTCTCCGCCAGAACCCTTCGTACGACCAAACTGTTCCGGTGACGGAGGAAGTCAAGGACGAACTCGGATGGTGGTTGGACAGCATGGAAGCGTGGAATGGCCGAGCCATCTTCGGAAACACGCCCGATATAGTCCTGGAATCAGACGCCAGCCTCTGGGGATGGGGCGCCACCTGCCAAGGCAATTCAACAGGAGGCACTTGGACTTCCCAGGAACTCAACCTCCACATCAACTGCCTGGAACTCCTAGCGGGGTCGTTTGCAATCCGCAGCTTAGCGAAAGACCGGACGAATTGTTGCATCCTCCTCCGGATGGACAACGTCTCAGCGGTCCGTTACATCAACAGACTGGGAGGGGCCCGTTCCAGACTCCTTTCGGAGATCACGAAAGAAATATTCCAGTTTTGCCTACCCCGGAACATCTCCCTCATGGCAGAATATCTCCCGGGCGAGACGAACCTGACAGCGGACTGGTTTTCTCGCCATTGGCGGGACAGCAGCGACTGGAGACTGGACCCAATGATCTTTCAGCGCCTCTCGGCCAGGAGGGGCCCCCTCCACCTAGACCTCTTCGCATCGCGCAACAACAGGCAGACGGACGAGTATTTCAGCTGGCTACCAGATCCGGAGAGCAAGGCAGTAGATGCTTTTCTCCAACCATGGCCGCTCAAGGGCGCTTATGCCTTTCCCCCATTCGCCATGGTGGCAAGGACGATACAATACCTGAAGACGCAACGCGGGTCTCTGCTCCTCATCACCCCCCTATGGCAGGGCCAACCATGGTTCCCGGACCTCCTAGTATCATCCTACAGGGACCCTCTCCTCATACCGTCCTACCAGACACTCCTCACAGACCCGAGAGGGAACCTCCATCCTCTCATTCTGGAAGACCGCCTCACTCTAGTAGCTTGGACTCTTTCAGGGGCGCCTGGCAAACCGAGGACCTATCGCAGACGGCTCGAGACCTCTTATGGGATTCATGGGCACCAGGAACCAGACGATGCTACCTTGCAGCATGGAATTCCTGGGCCGCTTGGTGCAGTGAACGGAACTTTGATCCCTTTACGGCACCTGTAACAGCCATCCTGAACTTTCTCTCCCATCTGTACTCCATGGGACGGTCTTACCGATCCCTCAACGTTGTGCGCTCCGCGATTTCGGCGGCTCACGTTCCGACCCGGGGGATGCCCGTCGGGAAAGATCCTCTGGTATGCCGTCTTCTCAGGGGCATAAGACTCCAGAGGCCTCCCAAACCCAAATACACCCGGTTATGGGATGTGGAGGTCGTTCTCCAGTTCCTTAGGGACTGGCCAGATAACGACAGACTTTCACTCCGACAACTGTCGGCCAAACTAACACTTCTTCTGTGTTTGGTCTCGTTCCGCAGAGTTTCGGACGTGCGGGCTTTCGACATTGACGCCTTTTCGGTCTCCCCCGAGGGAGTTACCTTCCAAGTGTCACGTCGTACCAAATCGGACTCCTCGTCGGTTTTTTACCCCTTTTTCCCTACGGAACCGCTGCTCTGCGTGGTCTCCACTCTGCGTCGATACGTACAAATCACATCCCCACTTCGGGTCTCATCTTCGGGCCAACTATTGGTGTCTTACGTTAGACCTCACGTACCCGTCTCCACTACCACCCTCGCCAGATGGGTGCGATGGATCCTGTCTCTGGCAGGAGTGGAGGAGACCTTCGGCGCCCACTCCGTTCGCGGTGCGGCGGCCTCGTCGGCTTTCACCGCGGGCGCATCGCTGGCAGACATCCTACGAGCCGCGGATTGGTCACGCGAAGCGACCTTTCGGACCTTCTATTTCCGCCCGAACACGGGGGCAGCCGCGTCTCTCCTTCATCAGCGTTAAAAATGCAAAATATGAAGCCTCCTGTCATGTTGTAAAATTGAAGATTATGCTAGCGTTAGTGTACTTATAATCTTAATTTTAGTAATGACAGGAGGCGAGTATTTTCCCACCCACCACACCCGCGAGGGATACGTTCTCACGTGAGTATACCTACACTGTGGGCTTTCACCCCTCTACTATCTTCCTACTCACTCTGCAGGATATCATGTTTGTAACAGGTCTATTTATGTCTCTGTTATCTGTTACTGTCATTCTGCTATGAATGTCTCATTGTCAGTGGAATTTGTATCTGGTCTATTTCATTACTGCAAACAGTTGCAAGATCGGTACCTAACCTTTTCCACGTTCTTTTTCAGCATAACTTCAGGATATTGCAGCTCACACTCAGGATGGACACGTTTGGACCATCTTCCGGCCTCTAGACCGGCTCAGTTGGAAAGTTCACCCGTTGGTGCATGTTACAAGACTTTGGATTTATCGAGGGAAATTTGTTTTCTGATGTCGCTTTCGAAAGAGGGGGAGGAGCCTCATCACTGTGAATATTGTACCTCCTACTGCATTTTTGATTGGTTAATGTTTTCTCACTTTTCTTTACTGCTGTGTGGAGTTAGTAAAGAGAGTTAATGCAAAATACTCGCCTCCTGTCATTACTAAAATTAAGATTATAAGTACACTAACGCTAGCATAATCTTCAATTTCTACACCAAACAAATTGACCTGTACATCGTACTTGACAGTTTGAAAGCATACGTATAAACCTAAACATGTATTTTAACTCAGGTTTTGTGTTTGTCCCTCTAGGTCAATCTAACATACTGAATGAAACCACAATAAACTACCGTACTGAAGATGAGGATAGGGAAAGTGGCTCTCTTACCTTCATGTGTGGGATGTGTGGTGGGATCCTCTGTAGACCAACGCTCATGATACGGGACAAGAAGCCTTTTCTCAGCTGGTGCTAACAGCGACTGTGGGAACTGACAGACAATGACTGCGGATACTATACCTTTTGTAAACATTTGTTAAGTTAGGTTTTGCTCTCAAAACAATGTAGTCCCTACATTCAGGGTTATTCACTAAGTTCTGAATCTGCAACAATAACCTAGATGAAAGAACATGTCTAGATGAAAATCAGCACTTCTGCATCCAAAACCTTTACAAAGCATAAGACTCAAATCAATGTAAATTGTAAATTGGAGCAGTTTGTGGGAGGGTGACAGTGTGGGGGCTGGGTGTGTGTTGGTGGCAGTGTGGGGGCAGTGTGTGTATGTTGATGACAGTGTGGGGGGGCAATGTGTGTTTCTGGGTGACAGTGGGGGAGTGTCAAGGGATTCCAAGCTATTGTCACCGTGTCTTCAATCCTCCGCTAGTCCTATTTCCAGATGTGCTTTTAACTGTGTGATAGCTCTCCCGATCCATTTAGAGATTCCCCAATATAATGGACACAACCAGTCACGTATGGTACAAGAAGTGTTTTATTCAGCCAAATGGACACATATTTATATCCAGACCCCCAGCATGGGGTCTCTATTCAAAACCCCTTAAATTCACCCCAGCGACTCTGCGTCTGGAAGATAATTGAGTTTAAACTTGGTAAATTAATTATCACGCGGATGCAGAGAGCACGATACAAAAACACCCCAAAAACATAATAAAACATACAGGAACCCAGATACATTATACATCCCTGGATAGCCCTGTTCTGAGCACTCATGCTGGCCAAATAACACCCGGATCCATGAAGAGATAATCAAACTCCATGAGGGAAAGTTTTGACCGACCGCACACGTTGGCGAAGCCCAAAATAGTTCCATGGGAATTGTCTTTGCAGCCGGTCAATATTCGGGAGATCCTGTGGACAAACAATGGGGGGCTCCCCCTGGCTTCCAGTGAGCGATTGTAGGGCTCACATGGTAGATGCTTCCACCCAAAAAGCACAGTCCTGGGTGGTGGCGAAAGGGGTGAGCATGGAGGTGCCAAATGACCGGATTGGTGGGGCTGAGCCAGAATTCCAGAGCAGAGGAAAGCTGAAAATGCCTCCACCCAAATAACGCCATCCTGTGTGATGGGGAAAGGGGTGAGCAAGGAGGTACCAAATGACCAAGTAGAGGGGTTGCGTGGGGCCGAGCCAGAGTACCACAGTGGACCTGGATTGCTTCCACTGATGGCATCTGGACGTCCGGTTCTCTTATAAAATCTCTGGGAGAGTGAACAAGGTGTGAAGGGAGTATAGGAGAGTCTGGGGACAAGTATATCCTCAACTATAAGTCATGGCTCCTGTTATAGGGAGCAGTGTTTGTGTGTGTGTGTGTGTGTGTGTGTGTGTGTGTTGTTGACAGTGGAGGACAGTGTGTGTCTTGGTGACAGTGTGGGGAGGCTGTTTTAGTGACAGGCCTCATTTAAATATCTTTTTGGTATTGCAGGGCCAGTGTCTTTCTAGTGGTGCAGTATCTATATCTCTCTGGTGGTCCAGTGCCTCTTTCCCTGGTATGTCTGACTATTTGAGGCAATATTACATCAATGTACACCCAGGGATAAAGTTTAATCTGCGTTCTGAAACTTTTATTTCATCCTAAGGTTAGAATTTAGCCACATTGATAACAATTGCTTTCTGGGGAAACATATCAGCTCTCATAGCTTTCAATAATGTTAGAATATTGTCTTATGATAATATATTAAATTCTAAATTATCTTCCTTTTTAACAATTTAAAAAATGCCACTTTATTTATTACAATTATTAAACTGAAATATTCTAAATTAGATTTTAGAAAATTTATGTATAGCAGTAAAAAGTACGAAGCTCCAAAATGAAATCTAAGTCTATAGTAATATGGTAACTAGGTTTCACTAATAAAATATCACAGGGAAATAAGTAATACAACGAGTTTAAAGTTTCTCTGTTACTCCGTAATGGGGAATATTCCTACAATAAATGATAGCATATTTACAGCGATATTTGGGTTACCTTTAATAATCACTAGGAATAAAGAAAGAGGTTTCATGTCACCGACAGGAGTCATACGACCGATCTCCTGCTTTGAAGGAAAGAAAGAATTTTACTTAAACACCGGAAATCCACAGAGGAGGTTTTTAGTTTTTAACCCTTTCTTCTGCCACAGTTCCAAATACAAAGGGATTTCAGATTTACTTAAATACAACTTAAAGGAGTAGTTAATCTTTGCTTTTTAATTTATAAAATGGTAAAAACTGATCTTTGGGTCAAATTTAACCATTCGTTATTAAACCATTTCGGTTTAAAAATAAATACTTTTTTTTGCATTTGATGGATGGAATACTGTCCAAGAACTCGTATAAATTACACAATTACACAATTTACAATTTCATATTTG
>OW240913.1:14461879-14546438 GCA_933207985.1 Pelobates cultripes | reverse complement strand
GAGAGAGAAAAGGGGGGGTGGGTGAGAGAGAAAGGAGGGGGGGTGAGAAAGAAATTGGGAGGAGGAGAAGGAAATTGGAGCGGGAGGAGAGATTGACATTCATCACATACACACAATGCACCCCTTGCACACAGAAAAACACACAATGCATTACACACACAGACACACATACACAAGCAATGCAACCGTTACACACAATGCATCCCATACACACACAGAAACACACAATGCATTCATTACACACACTCAATGCACCCCTTACACACATTCAATGCATCCCATACATACACAGAAACTCACCTTGCAGCCCTTACACATACAAACACAATTTCACACAATGCATTCCTTACACACATATCAGGACATCCCCTACACACTCCACCCCCTGTGAACAAACTCATTGGTGGAACATGAAGGTGGACCTGGGACCCAGACCTTGAGCTGTGTAAAGGACCCCCAAAAAATGGAGCTGCTTCCCGTTCTCCCAGAACATTGATTTTTGTGACCACAGTTACAAACCGCCTCCAGAGAGCCTGTTCTGCACCAGACCAGTGGAGCCAGACCGCAGCTAGAGCCCATCATCATCCTCATCTGGTTGTAAGTAGGCAATCTAGTATATTATTCGTGGCACTAAGCTCTAATTTACCTCACATTAAAGAAACACTGTAGTCCCCAGAACCACTTCAGCTTAATGTAGTGGTTCTGGTGTCTATAGCCTGTCCCTGCAGGCCTTTTAATGTAAACACGGCTGCACTGCAGCACTGGCGTTGGTTAACATGGCAAATCATATGGCTGGGGCATTGTGATGTCACATGAAGCGGCACTGCAGCACTGGCGTTAGTTAACATAGCAAATCATATGGCTGGGGCATTGTGATGTCACATGGGGGGCGGCAAACTTTACTTTTGCCTTGGGCGGCAAAAATCCTTGTACCGGCCCTGGCTGGAGGGGGCTGTGTGAGCTGTGGCGCACAGTGTCCCATGGTAGTTAGGATGCCGTGCGGCCAGTGCAGCTCACTCAAGCAAACAGCTGATAAACTGGCCGCACGGAGGAAATGTGTATGTGTGACTGTCTGCCTGTGACTGTGTGTGACTGTCTGCCTGTAACTGAGTGTGTGACTGTCTGTCTGTAACTGAGTGTGTGACTGTCTGTCTGTAACTGAGTGTGTGACTGTCTGCCTGTAAATGTGTGTGTGGGGCTGCAGGGATTTTGTAGAAGGGGGCGGGGGTTTTGTATTAGGACAGGAGTCTTTATAAGGGGGGATAAGCAGGGGATTTGTGGAAGGGGGTTGCGGGGGTTTTGTAGATGGGGCAGTACAGGATTTGTAGAAGGGGCAGGACAGAGGTTTTGTAGGAGGGGCAGGGCAGGACAAGGGTTTTGTAGGAGGGGCTGACAGCGGTTTTGCAAAGTTTACAAATTGTAAAAATAAAAGAAATAAAACCTTTAACATTTTTTACAGGTTTTTTGGGGGGGAGGGTTGGGGGGGGGGTGCCAAGCACAGGATCCGCCCCGGGTGCCAAATGCTCTAGGTACGCCCCTGCTTTAGCTAGACTAGAACAGACACCAAACAAGATAACAAGACAAGACTAGAAGAACCCAGAACCGGAGTAGGACAAAAAGCAGAACCCAGAACATGTACACAATACATGAGGGAAACATGAACAGGGAAGATGAAATAAAACAAGACAAACTCCAAACACGACGAAATACCAAAAGGAACCATTCGTAAGAAGGCAAGTTGTGTATCCCTCGTTTGGGAGTTTGATTTCACCGAATGCCACTTTCTTCGGATGAATGGGAACAAACACAAGTGGGGATGGAAGTCTCAGCGGTGTTCGGGCCGTCGAGTGTCCAATAATAGTTCCATGCACTCGATGACCAAACCCTGCTGGAAGCCTTTGTCAAAACAAGATGGCCACCACCTCGTGTTCGTCCATACGAATGGCCAACCAGTTAGAACGTTCACGGATTGCATTTGGAGTAGGTGTTAGGAAGGTCAAGGAGGTTAACTAGCGGCACACGACGGTCCTGAGTGGTCGGTCTATTTTGGTTGGACAGTTTGTTCGGTATACGAACTGGGTAGGTTTTAAGTGTTCTGTTAGTTTGTATATTGAATAATTCAAGTCAGTACAAATAAAAATTAACAGAAAAAGTTTAGAGGGTGCAACCCATGAAGGAGGCATTCATCACAGTAGTCTTTCTTATCTGTGAAGTACATTATACTAGCACTCCAGTAGTCAATACAGGAGTTTATAAACCCTTGTACAAGAGACAAATTAGAAAATAAATATATACAATAAATTGGCCACTTTTAAAAACAGAATTGAAGAAAGACACTTTTTATTGGCAACTGTGTCACAAAATTAACATCGTGGTTGGGAGGGTTTTCCCCCTCATTAGATTTGAACTGTAGCTTCAGAAGTGAGTGCTTCTCATAGTATCTGTTTAAACGTTGCTTGTTGAGAAGCATTATTGATAAATAGATGGATACAAAACTTTACAAGCAATCGTTGTAGACTTTGTCACCTGACATTGAGACCAAGTGCCTTGAAGATGGCGTGGGGACCTTAGGTGGTTAAAAACATGCTCTGAAATCAATATCCTTTTAATGTAACGATGCTTATATGGGCAGAAGAACATTTCCCCGATGTGAAGGATTCCTTATTTATAGTTTCAGATTTAAAAACAGTTCTTCAAATCTCCAGGAATAATGCATATATAAAAATGTCATTTATTACTGACAGTGTGAAATAGCAGCGCAGAATATGAAAAATCACCCCCTTTTATATCTGGCAGGTTTAGAGATTTCAGTAATTTAAATGATTAATCGCCGCTGTTTTAAAAAAGATTTATCTTGGCTTTCTTTGCCAAAAAAAAACTGAAACACTGGTTTAGCAATATGATTATATTGGGTGCAGTATTCCAAAGAATTCATTTTTTTATTGCCGTATTCTATTAAATAAGGCATTTGTTCACTTTGCTGAAACATTAAGAAACCAAGCAGGGAGGCTGTTAAGTGAAACTATTAATCAGAACTCCATTAGCAGATGGATACAAATATTACGGACGATCTTGGTGTACACAGCAAATGTAATGTGACAGGTGACCCCCAGGAAAGGGATGAATTATCTAGGATCTGCTCTTTACATTGCCCCTCATTGCCTCATGTGCTGGCTTTTAAGATAAAATTGAGAGGGGTAATAAAAGTAGGAGGAATAATAAAATAATTATATGTTTTTGTTTTTTTCTTTCTATGTAATCAACATAGAAAAATATTATTTTGCCAATTCACATCTATTTTTAAGACATTCATGTCATGTTGAAATGATGATATCACACATGGCATGTAGGCCTTTAAGTTATTGAAGCTAATAATGTGACATTATGTTTGATTCAAGGAAAATGTCTGCGGTCATATTGGGGAGGGTAAATATTTGGTTTACATGGGTCTACTATTATTATTATTATTTATTATTATTATGATATTTATAGAGCGCCGTCAAATTCCGCAGCGCTTTACAATGGGTGGACGAACAGACATGTAGTTGTAACCAGACAAGTTGGACACACAGGAACAGAGGGATTGAGGACCCTGCTCAGTGAGTTTGCATGTTAGAGGGAGTGGGGTATAGTGACACAGTAACAGAGGGATTGAGGGCCTGCTCAGTGAGTTTACATGTTAGAGGGAGTGGGGTATAGTGACACAGTAACAGAGGGATTGAGGGCCTGCTCAGTGAGTTTACATGTTAGAGGGAGTGGGGTATAGTGACACAGTAACAGAGGGATTGAGGGCCCTGCTCAGTGAGCTTACATGTTAGAGGGAGTGGGGTATAGTGACACAGTAACAGAGGGATTGAGGGCCCTGCTCAGTGAGTTTACATGTTAGAGGGAGTGGGGTATAGTGACACAGTAACAGAGGGGTTGAGGGCCTGCTCAGTGAGTTTACATGTTAGAGGGAGTGGGGTATAGTGACACAGTAACAGAGGGATTGAGGGCCCTGCTCAGTGAGTTTACATGTTAGAGGGAGTGGGGTATAGTGACACAGTAACAGAGGGATTGAGGGCCTGCTCAGTGAGTTTACATGTTAGAGGGAGTGGGGTATAGTGACAGTAACAGAGGGATTGAGGGCCTGCTCAGTGAGTTTACATGTTAGAGGGAGTGGGGTATAGTGACACAGTAACAGAGGGGTTGAGGGCCTGCTCAGTGAGTTTACATGTTAGAGAGAGTGGGGTATAGTGACACAGTAACAGAGGGATTGAGGGCCTTGCTCAGTGAGCTTACATGATAGAGGGAGTGGGGTATAGTGACACAGTAACAGAGGGATTGAGGGCCCTGCTCAGTGAGTTTACATGCTAGAGGGAGTGAGGTATAGTGACACAGTAACAGAGGGATTGAGGGCCCTGCTCAGTGAGTTTACATGCTAGAGGGAGTGGGGTAAAGTGACACAGTAACAGAGGGGTTGAGGGCCTGCTCAGTGAGTTTACATGTTAGAGAGAGTGGGGTATAGTGACACAGTAACAGAGGGATTTAGGGCCCTGCTCAGTGAGCTTACATGATAGAGGGAGTGGGGTATAGTGACACAGTAACAGAGGGATTGAGGGCCTGCTCAGTGAACTTACATGCTAGAGGGAGTGGGGTAAAGTGACACAAAAGGTAAGGATAGTATTAGACTAATGACAGTTGCAGAAGAGGAATCAGTCAGGAGCTATTAACAGTTTAATTGATACGCTTTTATGAAGAAGTGGGTTTTTAACGATTATTTTTAAAGGAGTGGAGACTGGGTGAGCATCGAACTATAATTCTTTACTATCATAAAACATGTCAGACTTGGTAAATCCTTTTGTTACGAAACACAATTCAAATTTGGGACAATTGGGTTGTGAATTTGTCTGATTCCCTGATTTCTGAACCATCGTATGGAGTGGACTTATCATCAAACAAACAATTGTGCCGTGGATGAACATGTTTATTGATTGATTTGGAGTTCCATCCATGGCACACACAAAAAAAAACAGAAATGATTGAGGGACAAAAAGATGATTGATAGTTATGGACAGACATTAAATGTTTATTTTATTCACAGTTTAAGTGAGAAGTGAAGAAAGGATGTAAAAAAGGAGGAACAGTAAAATAGTAAATCTATATTTATATATTTATTGAATAAATACATATAGATTAATTTATTGGCCCCCCTGTTTTCTCCCTTTATTGGTTTACTTTTTCTAACTTGATCTGTGAACCAAATGGCAGGAAAATGCTTCTATCAGTGTACTGCAAAATATATACATTATATCATATTACAGTCAGATTGTTTTGTTTAATATAGAGTTTATCTATATATTTTTCAGAACACTGATTGGCCCATTTTCGCATTCCTTTTGGTTCATCTGAATATAGGTCACTATTTGTTTTGTGTCTAACAATCTTACTGGTTCAGGTTAGTATTTTATGGAAATTATATGTTTTATCGTGGAGAGTCTGGAGAGCCACACATCTGAAGAATCGATTTATATTGCAGATAAGCAGGACAGCAATGGGGTGTTCAGTTGACCCATTGTACACAAACGTTGGTCTTAGATTTTTAAAGGCAGATTTATCTACACTACCTACTTTTAATCTTGAGATCTTTTCATTATTCTTGATACATGCATTGTCTTATTTTCCAATTAATTCTAAAACGTGTATAAAATGTTTAAAAAGAAATACTGTTTATATACTCTAATATTAAAAATACATTCTTTTTCTTGAAAATTAGCTTTTTAAACTTGGACATGTCCTTCCCATATTGTCTATAAATATGACCACTTGTTAATATCAGATTCTATTCATTAGAAAAAATGCGCAATAGATGTGTTCTTCCAGATAATTAATGTTATTCTCAAGGTCAGACTGGCCCACAGTCAATTTGTACATAATGTTTAACTACAGATTGGTGATTTTCAAAAGTAAATCTTCTATATATTCTGCTAATTTATACTACTATTTTATTTATTCGTTTATATGTTTTATTTTCTTCAGCTTATTTAGGATGTTGACATCCTGATACTAGTTTAAAATTCCTTATAACATTTATGAGTGTTTCTAAAGTCAGAATACATTGCAACACAGAGAGTGGACAACTTTGTCAGGTTCATTATAGATTAAATATATTTTCTGAGAGCTTTTCAATTCAATGACAAGTCAGTCACGCCATAAAGTCCTGATATGATTAATCCTTACATTGGAAACAATATATTTTGGGCATGGTATATGTCTGCCTGCTCTTTCCTAATTGTTTATGTTGTAATGTATCTCTAAAAAAGTAAAAATGTTACCTAAAGTTTTTTAGTAATACGCAATCATTTATCAGTGAGGTCTCAAAAATGTCACCAACACAATACCAGCTTGACTATTCAAAGCCAATGATTAACAGCTTATGATTAAAGCCTATGATTAATTGCCTGAATAGTAAAACATGTACAATGTTATATTTGAAGTAAATTTTTTAATAGAATCTTTTAGTTTGTTTCAATTGTGTTTTTTTGGCAAGAGCTTTTTTTTTAATTCAGGTATATTTAGACTCTCATTTCATTTAACAAATATAAATGCTGGCTACATGATTTCCCAAGGATCTGAGTCTGTCTCTCTTTTATTGCAAATATATGTATATTATTTAATGAATGATCATTCATTGTCTTAAATCCCTGTTAATTTAGCCAAGATTTTAAGACTCCTGTGCATTTATACCAGTTGTGAAGTTGGGAGTGTTGTACTTTAAGTATTATATTGTTTTAAATGTATTTTATACTTGCTAGGATAGGCTTTTCTAATGAGGAGGCAGATGACAAACAATTCACTCACTCAGTCTGTGTTTTATGAATTCACAGACATATTTGGCCTTTTCATTCTTCAGAATAGTTTCTCACACAAGTCAGACACTTCTGATTTCTTTTATTGGGTGACCCAGTGTTGAGTTTGGTAATTTTATTTTCTGTTTTATTGCGAACATACCTGTAGCAAACACTGTTATGGAATAGATTTGCTTCAGGTATCAGCAGTGCCATCAAACGGGAGGTTTTAGTAGGTCAATAAATCTTACATATGACAAACATCTAACACATATTTCATTCCCACCTGTTGGAACTTTGATGCTTATTTCAAAACCAAAGCTTTGCCTTTCTGCTTAATGTTTCTATTTTATGTTTTATTTACAACCGTTGCAAAAACATGGTCCAGTTACAAATGGCTTGTGGCAGGCTGCCACAGACAGAATTTGCAAAATAAAAACTTAGTTTATCAGTGTATGAGTCCATTCATAATCACTTTCTCAGAGAATGCAGCTCCCTTAAAAAAATAAATATTTCATAAGATGCTTGATTTATCTTAATAGCTGCTCACTTTTAACAACGGCATGAAAACAAATTAACTGGAAACTCAGCATTAGATTTATAGTCTCATGCCCTGCAATGCCTTTTGGTCAGAATACAGAGCATCTTTGAAATGGCTTAAAGGGACACTATAGTCACCAGGACCATTTGGCACAGACTTACCTGCATCTGGTGCCTGCGCCGCTCCCATTCTCGGACCAAGGGGGCAGAAGACTCCACATGACCGCGCAGCCTGAATAGCTATTACTTACCTCCGGTTCCATGAATGGCTCCCTCTGCTGGTTCACGGGCCGATCTACTGGCCCTTAAATACATTTGTAAAAAATTGACGTTACACCCTTCAAGGGACCACGTAATCTAGGCAAATCCATGCTGTTTGGAATCACAGAGATGACGTGGACCAAAGAGAACACATGTGAACCTATTTAAAGCCTGTTCTGGCTCTTACTCATTGCCGTATCGTGGTTTCTGTTTAGTAACACGTTTAGTGCTCTTGTAACTCTCTTGTGATTTCTCTTTATTGACCTTAGCTTTTTTGGACCCTGTTATCCTCTGGTTTCCTGACCCAGCTTGTATATTGACCTGTGTATTTCTGGTATTCTGACCCGGCTTGTATATTGACCTGTGCATTTCTGGTATCCTGACCCAGCTTGTATATTGACCTCTGTATTTCTGGTATCCTGACCGGGCTGACTGTGAATTTCTGGTATCCTGACCCGGCTTGTATATTGACCTGTGTATTTCTGGTATACTGACCCGGTTTGTATATTGACCTGTGTTTTTCTGGTATCCTGACCCGGCTTGTATATTGACCTGTGTATTTCTGGTATCCTGACCCGGCTTTTATATTGACCTGTGTATTTCTATTATCCTGACCCAGCTGGTTTATCGTGTATCTGTATCTCTGTATTTCTGACCTCAGCAATTCCTGACGTTGATTCTTTCTTGTAAATTGTTTAATCCAGCCACTTTAAGGCCCAGTAATTCAGTTTTCCTGTGTGTAAGTGTAATGGCAATCGAGACACCGCTACAGCTTATTGTAGTTGTTCTGATGTCAATAGCCTGTACCTGCAGGGCTAGCATGTGTAAAAACTAGCTTTTAATGGAAAAGGCAGTGGGGGGCGGAGCCTGACTGCCAAGCCGAGCAGACATGTTCAGCTTGAGCTCCTGCATGAAAACAAAGAAAACAGCAATTTTGAGCCTAAATGCTGCGCTCAAAAGCAAAAACTTGGCAGAATTTACACACAGGGGCTCCGGGCACACGACACTATAGTTACTCTGAAACTACCATCGATGACAGCCCGAAACCCCGAAGGCAACCTGCTGGGGCCTGGACGAGGGAGAGGCGGCCGATCTCCCGGAACTCGGGCCCTACCCGCGGACCCGCTATACTCCGAACCCCCCCCCAGGACCGGGGGTCATCCCGGTCCACCAACTAGACACGGAAGGGGACAAAAGCACGGAGAACTGGAGGGCAGAGGTACTATACGGCACAGACCTCGTGGCGAGACCAAGATGGCTGCCACGCGGGAAGCCCGGCATAGTAGCCCACACACTCACTGGAGGGCCCTATTTGAAGCCAGGTTTAAAGCCATCTGCCGTAAATTCTGGCAACGCATCAACCGAAGAGCAGCCACGACAACCAGCCTACCTACCAAACAACAACCGGGCACACCTGGACACCCGAAAAAGGGAAGACCCGGCCTCGAGTAGCTCCCGAGTCTGTGGGCCGCAGGTGCTGGCCCTCTTTACGGCCTGGGGCATGAAGGCGGCCCTCCAACATCTGCATCTCACCATCCTCCGGGGGACACCCCCAACGTACGATACCCCGCTTGGGCATCGGCTGATCGAGGACTCAAGGGTCGGGGGGACCTACACGTACACGCTTCCAGCTGTGGTCCTCACTGCTCATTGGGAACCCCACTTAGACTGTACACACTGCCAGTCACAAGCCCAGCATATACTGGCTGTACCCTGTTGGACTAGGGGCCTCCATAAGTTACTTAATAGCCCATTATTGTCTACTGCTCTGTAGGTCTCTCATAATGTAAAATAAGCCTGACGTTATTAGAATGCAATTACATAGCCATTGTGTCCACTAAGTCTAAACTATCACCTGTGCCGTAGTATCTGACCTCAGCTCAGCCTTACTATACCATATAACTTGATAAGCCTATATCTCAGCCTGTTAACAGAAGGTCTAAAGGGATAGAGCCCAAGGTCTAAAGGGATAGATCCCTAGGTCCAAGCGAGCTGACAAGACTAGGTAGAGCCATAACAATTGTAGCAAGAGAACCTATAGCACTGTACCTAGCGAAGAAACAGCCACATGGTGTGATATGCCAATCTAGAAAAGCTTTTTTCTCAGCTAGACATGGGCTCCCTCCGGTGCTCACTAACAACGACTACCTATAGCATACCTTCTATTGCAATAAGCATGTACAATCAACTATGCCATAAGTACCAAGCGTAACAGGCGCTTTAATTTCCCTAACATGTAACTAAAATTGCACATTTCCCTTCTCTCTTTTTCTGTATCCAAACTCAATTGCCTCAATAAAAGAAATATTGACAAGAAAAAAAAAGAAAAGGCAGTGTTTACATTGGTGCCTAGTAACATTTCTAGTGACAGTCACTCAGACGGCCACTAGAGGTGCTTCCTACTTTCAGCCTCTCCACACCCTGCATGGAGATGCTGAATGTTCCCCATAGACATGCATTGATTCAATGTATCTATAAGAAGAGATACTGATTGGTGCAGCCTGGTGTTTTGCCACTCATGTGCAATAGCCTCCCAATATTTTCCTATGGGAAAGTGTTGGATTGGCTGAGATCACGAAGATTGATTATTTCAGTCACTGCAATCGTAGTGAGTGCGGCCACCTACAAAGCTACTTCAGGACTATAGTGTCAGGAATACGTTCCTGATACTTTAGTGTTCCTTTCACTATATAACTGCCAGAGTACTCAGAAAGAGGTTAATCGGGTATCGGAAAGTCTATGTTTATTAAATTGTGTTAACTGGTTCTTCACGTCTTAATGACAAATGGTTCTTCAGGCGTTAACGACTATATGGATTGTGGGCATTATAGTTCAGCAGATAGTTGCACATAACATAGTTATCTAACATTAATTATTGGCTCCAAAGTTTTAACCAGATTTTTCCTTTGTACTAGCAGGCTGTTAATAATACCCTTGTAAGCCCTGAATATACAGCCCTGCCAAAAAAGCATTAGTTATTAAGGTTTGTTAATATTTATATCGTTAAAGATCTAAACATTATGGACACTGTATTTCCGCTCTGCATCGGAGGTCGATAGGACTGGGCATCGGGCCAGGATGTGTTCACTTTGTCAAGTTCTATTATGAAAGGAAGTAAAAAATCTTGAAGTCCAGTTTCTCGGGATAAGGAAGAATTGCAACTCTTCTTATGGACATCGTGCATGTTGAACTACAAGTAGTCTATAAAGATATTTATATTTTAAAACATATACATAACTGCATCTTCTACACTTTGCTGCTAGCTTGAAGTACAATCTCGTTAGCCTTGTTTTTGAACCTATTGCAACAAAAACAGAGAATGTGAGAACTCGGATGTGCAAAACTCAATAGGTTGCCTGTTGGTAAAGCCCTGCTCAGGTTTCTCTTGTGCCTCTGCAGACAATCTACATCATTATCATATCAGACTAGTTCTATATAATAAGGACAATTCAGAACTGAAATGCCGGCAAGTTCAGCAACCTCGGACGATCAGTTTAGCCTTCAGTGGGTTTGGTCAGCGAGGTGTAGTTCATCTTCTGGAGGATTACCCTTTTAACTTAGAGAGAGTCCAAATAAATGACAAAAACAGAGAATATGGGAATTTCGAGAAAGGGCAAAAGCTTAGAGAAACTCAGAAGCTTATTATATTATTTTATATATATATAATGTATAATTGCAACTTCTCGACTTGCTGCTAGCTTGAAGTAGAGCCACGCTAGCCTTACTTTTGACCTAGCAGTGGGAACCAGTAAAAGAAACCTAGTCACTCATCTTCACTCATCACCCAGTCATTCATGTGAATGTCGTTCGATACATAAGGTTCGATACATAGGCCTGTGACACGAAGTTTGTCTTTGTTAATACAGGGTCTAGCTGTAGCTACACACGTTACAATGTATTCCATAATTAAAATTAAAATAAAGTATACAGAGCTTTGTAAAAACATTCTACATAAAGAGCAAAGAATGTTCTAGCCAGCAATACGTCTCCTATCAGCCAGTAACGCTAATCAGCTGCATGTCACAGTTAGTACAGAAAGAATTGATTGACCAAACAACTGCAATATATACAAAGGCAACTCAGTATCTGCCTAGTGTGATGTGTCATGGAATATATGTCACATTTATATAATGTGGATTCATGGGCAATGTCAAAATAATACACAAGTGTTTCTAATTTCTATGACGCTGCCGCCTCCTCTCCGTGTGATGAATCCCGTCATTTTGACAGCCAGATAGAAACACACAGCGCCATTCGGCATCACGCTCTCTTGCTGAGATGTATAGGTATTAGAAATTTTGCTTGAAGAAGTTTTTTATGATCTGAAATTGGCACTTCTTGTCCATGTAAAATAACAAATTATTCAGATTGAAAACAAGAAGAATTTCCCAAACAGTTCTAAAACTGACAAAAATCTCTATAATTGATAGTAGTAATCCTTGAGCCAAATTTGGACTTGTTACTTATAGGAAAGGCCTGCGATTTAGCTTTGTTGGTGGATGTAACTTTGTTACCGTATGTAACGGACCGTTTTGCCCAAAAGAGGTTAAAAACCGTTTAGGCGATATTCCCCTTTTTCAGCTGCACCGACAGCTACTGCAAGCGCCAATCTCCTGAACTGCAAACCCACGAATTCACCAACTGCCGAACTGGAGACACACGAATAGCTGCTATCAGACGAACAGGAAAAGCTCCCAAGCGGCTTACACTCCTGGCAATCAGTAAATCCTCCCCCAATAATGAGACGACACTTCACTTTGAGGGTTAAGCAGGAACTGCTTTACTGGGGCTAACTGCCCGGCTTTTATGCAGGTCTCCCACCTGGGGACCCTAGGGGACCAAATGGGAGACTGGGACACAAAGGGTAAAAGGACCAATCACAGACTTACACATTTCAACCGTCCCACAATGCATCACAATCCCTCCTCTCTGCTCTGGAGATAATTGAGAAGTAATTCTATTATCTCTAAAGACATAGGCAAAACTCCATTAACCACATGGCAGAAAACAAACAGTAAAAGACATAAAATTACCTACAGTTAGATTCAGTACATAAAACATATACGTTCTACATATCCCCAGATAGCTCAGGTCTGAGCGCACATTATTAAGCGAATGGCACTCAGACCACACAAATACAGTTTAATCGCCATGGAGCCAAAGTCTTTACACAGTCAGTTTCATGGGCTCCATGGGATTCCTATCTGGGGCACAACACACTCAAACAAAACTACCGAACACCGGGCCGTTCGTGCACTTTCACCGAACAAGAAGGGATGTCGGCGGCTTCAGCGGTGTTCGCGCAAAACTGTGTCCGATTTCAGTTCCATGAATTAACCGTCAAACACCACTGTGCATTCGCATGTTTAAAATGGCCGTACCTCGTGTTCGTGATACGAATGTCGGCCACCCAGCATTCGTCAATTAAGCTGCGGTAAACCGCAGCTTCAGGGAGGTTAATTGCCGGCACACTCCAGCTCCCAGGTGGTCTATTCATTCGTGCGGTTGTTCGGTAGATTGAATCTACCGAACACCCGGCAGAAAAGCATGAATAAGTCTTTTCTGCAGGGAAAAAGATGTCTTTTAACATGGGGACATAGTCCAAAGGCAGCAGGCGAGCAACCAGGCTTCTCCAGTGTACAGTGGCGAGGTTGGTTTCGCCACACCGTACCTATTGTTACATATTTGGTATCCTTATCCTGTGAGCACCCCCATTCCCATCATTGAACATAAACATGAATAAAATTTAAGTTTTGCTCACCTTTTTCCAGCTCCGAGAGTCTCTCTGCACTGCTCAACTCTCCACGTCATGTGACGTCAACGAGGAGGCATGACTTCATCCAGTGATGTTACATGTATCTGAAAACACAGCAAATACACATTGTACTCGGTTGTGTACACTCACATATTTCAGAGCAAGAATCTACTCTCACTGGGTTTTCATGTCTATGAAGTCTCTCCACCATGAAGATGGTAATGTGTTTGGATAATGCATTTTATGAAAGAGCAGATGTATTCTGAATAGTAATTTACTGTATTTGGTATTGTCAAATTTATTTTCAAACATACAAGTAAAACAAGAAAGTGAAATGAGGAAAGTGGCTGACTGCAGTGTATAACTATTTGACTGCTGTGTAGGGCTCTCATGGTTGTTCACTGAACTGATAATTCAAAGTTAATTTCAAATTTAAAGGAACACTATAGTGCTAGGAATACAAAGCTATATTCCTAACGCTTTAGTGGCCCTCTCCCCTCGCCACCCCCCTAGCCTCCCCTCGCCACCCCCCCTAGCTTCCCCTCGCCACCCCTACCCCCCCTAGCCCTCCCTCGCCACCCCCCCTACCTCCCCTTGCCACCCCCCAGCCTCCCCTCGCCACCCCTCCCTATCCTCCCCTCACCAAACCCCTAGCCTCCCCTTGCCACCCCCCCAGCCTCCCCTCACCTTCCTCCCAGCCACAGAGTTGAAAGACGTTAATGACTATATGGATTGTGGGCATTATAGTTCAGCAGATAGTTGCACATAACATAGTTATCTAACATTAATTATTGGCTCCAAAGTTGAAACCAGATTTTTCCTTTGTACTAGCAGGCTGTTAATAATACCCTTGTAAGCCCTGAATATACAGCCCTGCCAAAAAAGCATTAGTTATTAAGGTTTGTTAATATTTATATCGTTAAAGATCTAAACATTATGGCCTTTTTCACTTACCTTCTTAACGCACCTAGGTCGCTCAGTGCTAGCTCCGTCTCCTCTGACATTTTTGCGAGAGGGAACCTAATGCGCATACACAGAGAGTGCTGCGTGCGCATTGATTCAAATCTTTCCTGTGGTGATTTTCAAGACTCAAAGCATGAGGACTTCAATGGTCGTTTGATGGAATGAAACTCGATGAAACTGCCGCCACTAGAGGCAGCCCTAACATTGTAAATATAAAATATGATGTTTTACCGTTGCAGGGTTGAATGGACAGGGACACTGCACCCAGACCACTTCAATCAGATGGGTGCATATATTGTCCATTTAAGTTAAAATTGGCCATACTGGAAACATAGCTATTTAAAGATATTTTTCCAGTTCAGCAAATTTGAGCTTACAATTGAAATTTACTTGGAATTCACTTTGAATTCTCACTGTAGTGAATACTCCTGTATATATGACTATTTATATGATACCTAGAGGATATAAAGAACAGGTATGTTTGTCAGTTTAGAAACATAGAATGTGATGGCCGATAAGAACCATTCGGCCCATCTAGTCTGACCAATTGTCTAAATACTTTCATTAGTCCCTAGCCTTATCTTATAGTTAGGATAGCCTTATGCCTATCCCACGCATGCTTAAACTCCTTCACTGTGTTAACCTCTACCACTTCAGCTGGAAGGCTATTCCATGCATCCACTACCCTCTCAGTAAAGTAATACTTCCTGATATTATTTTTAAACCTTTGTCCCTCTAATTTAAGACTATGTCCTCTTGTTGTGGTAGTTTTCTTCTTTTAAATATAGTCTCCTCCTTTACTGTGTTGATTCCCTTTATATATTTAAATGTTTCTATCATATCCCCCCTGTCTCGTCTTTCCTCCAAGCTATACATGTTAAGATCCTTTAACCTTTCCTGGTAAGTTTTATCCTGCAATCCATGAACCAGTTTAGTAGCCCTTCTCTGAACCTCTCTAAGGTATCAATATCCTTCTGAAGATACGGTCTCCAGTACTGCGTACAATACTCCAAGTGAGGTCTCACCAGTGTTCTGTACAATGGCATGAGCACTTCCCTCTTTCTACTGATAATACCTCTCCCTATACAACCAAGCATTCTGCTAGCATTTCCTGCTGCTCTATTACATTGTCTGCCTATCTTTAAGTCATCAGAAATAATCACCCCCTAAATCCCTTTCATTAGCTGTTGAAGGTAGGATTCTATCAAATATTCTGTACTCTGCCCTTGGGTTTTTACGTCCAAGATGCATTAACTTGCACTTATCCACATTAAATGTCAGTTGCCACAACTCTGACCATTTTCCTAGTTTACCTAAATCATTTGCCATTTGGCTTATCCCTCCTGGAACATCAACCCTGTTACATATCTTAGTATGATCAGCAAAAAGACATACTGTATATACTCGAGTATAAGACGAGTTTTTCCGCACATACTCGAGTCATATTCTGTATTATGGCAACTTACATTGCCATAATACAGACCTGGACCGCCGGGCTCATTACAAGCCCGGCGGTCCTGTTGGGGGCTGGGAACAAGCTATTACTTACCTTTACAGCAGCTCCTCTCAGCTCCCTTCTCCTCCATGCCGTTCAGCTCCACTGTAAGTCTCGCAAGAGCCGCGGCCATCAGAATCCGTGGCAACGCTCCGCGCGGCACGCAAACAGCGAGACTTACAGTGGAGCTGAACGGCACGGAGGAGAAGGGAGCTGAATGGAGCTGCTGTAAAGGTAAGTAACAGCTTGCTCCCAGCCCCCCTCCTGCACAGCCCATCCACTGGGACACCAGGGAATAATATAATAAAATAAAAATTTTAATAATATTAAAAATAAATAAAAAATAATAATAATAATAATAAAAAAATAATAAAAATGCCCACCCCCCAACAATGTTACACACTCTGTATCACATACACAAACACACTCTGCATCACATACAAAAACACTCTGCATCATATACACACACTGCATTCATACACACACACACTGCATTCATACACACACACATAGCATTGTCTACACACATACACTGCATTCATTAAATACACACACTGTAAATAAATATTCAATTAATATAATTTTTGGGGGATCTAATTTTATTTAGAAATTTACCAGTAGCTGCTGCATTTCACACCCTGGTCTTATACTCGAGTCAATACGTTTTCCCAGTTTTTGGGGGTAAAATTAGGGGTCTCGACTTATATTCGGGTCAACTTATACTCGAGTATATACAGTATCTTACCATCAAGACCTTCTGCAATATCACTAATAAAAATATTAAAGAGAATAGATCCAAGTACAGATCCCTGAGGTACCCCACTGGTGACAAGCCCAAGCTTTGAATATACTCCATTGACTACAACCCTCTGTTGCTTGTCACTCAGCCACTGCCTTACCCATTCAACAATATTGGAATCCAAACTTAAAGATTGCAGTTTATTGATTAGCCTTCTATATGCAACAGTGTCAAAAGTCTTACTGAAGAGGGGCGGAGCTTACCTGCCGAGTGAGCCAGACGTCTATGGCGAGAGCTCCCGCATCTAAAAGCCCTGATTCTGGGCATTACGCCCGACCACTGGGTTGTGCCGACTGCGGACAGCTATCCTCAAGCTCAGGAGGGGATACTGAATCCAGGGATACCCGACACGAGGCTCCCCGCCGCTAAAATGTCCAAATCGCAATCTGCGGCCTACACGAGTGGGAGCCGTGGAGAGGCGGCCGCTCTCCCGGTTTTCAGACTGAAGAGGGGACAATCACACATCGCTTCCCCTCCCCCATGGACCAGAGGGGGTTATCCCAGTCCCCGCCAGCAAGGAGGCCACAAACTCAGACGGCACAGCAGATGCTGGTGAACACTCCAGCGCCATAGAAGCAACGAGGCCCAAAATTGCAGACATGGCTGGCTTCACTACACGTGGCCCAAATCAACCACAAACTAGCGTAGAAGGCCCCACAGCAAAATTGACGACTATGGCGACACAGGCACAACCTGCAACAAACAGCACCCATGCCACCCCACCCAGGCATACCCAGTTCTTCAACCAGCTCTGCACCAACCTTTGAATAAAGCTCCGAGGGAAGGGCCGGCCCATCAGGCTGGCGGTGCAAGCGGCAGCAACATGGACCCGTCCGGCTACTCGATGCCAACTATGTGTGTACACACCGCGAGCCCCCAAAGCGACCTCCCGAAGGAGACGTCGCCAGAGATCTAAGTGGCGGGCAACAGCGACATGCCTTGCGGGCGCTAACACTCACACTCCCACACATCAGGCACCAAGGCACAACCCGGCAACCAAGAACTCACGCTGAGGGACATGAAGCTAGCCGAGATGCAGCAAGGCTTCCTGCACACAATAGACACACACAGAGAGCCCCCTCAGAGCTCAGTGGAGATGATATCTCCCCGAGACACCAACCCTGCCACTATCCACGGCCCACCTATCAGGCATCCAGAGCCGGCATCGGCCGATTAAAGCGGACTAATCCCAAGAAGGACTATTCTCCTGCAACCACAAGGCTTGTTTTCACCAGGCAGTCTATAACCAAGGTGCTATTTTTCCTGGCTATTATACCTCCCCACTCGGCCATTATTTAAAAGTTTTGTATCCTATACAGCCCTAGCATGTTTAAACATCAAGCACTCAGGCGCAGCACTCCGTTTAAATCTATTCTCACATATCGCAGATAGACATCCAAACGGCTGAATAACAGCATACAAAGCAATGTTGTCTAAGCTTGTCCCATACCTTGATAAATTAATCACTGTGCCTTTAACGTAAGGATGTTAAGCGGATGTCACCTCCATCATTAATCTTAATCTTAGGACTACGCACTGGCACAAGAGTAAAAAAAAAAAGCTTAGAAAAATGTTAAATCTGTAAAAAAGTTTTAAGAAAGTTTAGGCAAGTTTAACAAAAATTAATAAGCAAAACAAAAGTTTAAAAACTAGTTTTTAAAAGTAAAAAAGTTATAAAAAGTAAAAAAATACATTTTAAAAACGCTCATTACCACTACACCTGGAGCAAACTAGAGAAAAAATTATCCCACGCCAAGGTTCAAAATATGCCTTTTGAATTACCCCAGGGTGTATTCTTTAATAAATAGTATGTGTTTGTGGGGAAGTTTCAATAACCAACCGTCTAAACTACTCCAAATTGGAACATGGACACAGCGTAAAACTTCAAAGTTAGAAAAAAACTGAATGGCTGCGTCTCAAATGCGCCCCTTCAACATCCACATATACCTGGCAAAGGTACATACGGGGGTATTGCTGTACTCAGCCGACATAGCTGAGCAACATATGAAGTATTATACAGTCATAGCACACATAAGGTTTGCAAAATATGCTGCGCAAACTCACTTTGTATGTCAAAAAGGCAGAAAAAATGCTTATTACCACTACACTTGGTACAAGCTAGCGGAAAAATGATCCCACGCTAAGGTTCAAAATATGCCTTTTTGAAATACCCTGGGATGTCTTCTTTAAGAAATGGTATGGCTTTATGGGGAATTTGGATTATATAGCCTGGTAAAATACTCTAAAATGGGACATAGGCACAGCATAAAAATTCAAAGTTTGAAAAAAAACTGGAATGGCTGTGTCCCAAATGTGCCCCTCCGATGTCCACACATACCTGGCAAAGGTACATACGGGGGTATTGCTGTACTCAGCCGACATAGCTGAGCAACATATGAAGTATTATACAGTCATAGCACACATAAGGTTTGCAAAATATGCTGCGCAAACTCACTTTGTATGTCAAAAGGCAGAAAAAATGCTTATTACCACTACACTTGGTACAAGCTAGCGGAAAAATGATCCCACGCTAAGGTTCAAAATATGCCTTTTGAAATACCCTGGGATGTCTTCTTTAAGAAATGGTATGGCTTTATGGGGAATTTGGATTATATAGCCTGGTAAAATACTCTAAAATGGGACATAGGCACAGCATAAAACTTCAAAGTTTGAAAAAAACTGGAATGGCTGTGTCCCAAATGTGCCCCTCCGATGTCCACACATACCTGGCAAAGGTACATACGGGGGTATTGCTGTACTCAGCCGACATAGCTGAGCAACATATGAACTATTATACAGTCGTAGCACACATAAGGTTTGCAAAATATACTGTGCAAACTCACTTTGTATGTCAAAAAGGCAGAAAAAACGCTTATTACCACTACATCTGGTACAAGCTAGCGGAAAAATGATCCCACGCTAAGGTTCAAACTATACCTTTTGAAACACCCTGGGGTGTCTACTTTAAGAAATGGTAGGCCTTTGTGGGGTAGTTTGAATTTAAAACCTGCGAAGATGCTTGGAAATTGCACATAGGCCCAGCGTCAAAATTCAAAGTTTGGTAAAAACGGATATGGCTTGGTCTCCTATATGGCACTGTAGCTTCACGAAATAGTGCCAAAGACATTCATATGGGGTGTCATTTTACTCAGAAGACTTAGCTGAGCATAATTTGGGGGGTTTGAACTTAGTGGCACATATGAAATATACAAAACGCCCAGCAAAAATGCAATCCGTATGTAAAAAATGCACAAAATTATTTTTTACCACATACTTTGGCATATATTGGTGAAAAAATGGGGGCATGTTAAGGCACAATATGCACCTTATAAGATACCCTGGAGTGTCTACTTTTACAAATGGTAGGCCTTTGTGGGGGTTTTTTGAACAGTCAAACTGTTATAATACCCCAAATGGAAGCTAAGGCTCATTAAATCCATCTCTCAAAATTCTACTGTGAATACTGTAAAGGACAGGTCTCCTATATGGCACTGTAGCTTCACGAAATAGTGCCAAAGACATTCATATGGGGTGTCATTTTACTCAGAAGACTTAGCTGAGCATAATTTGGGGGGTTTGAACTTAGTGGCACATATGAAATATACAAAACGCCCAGCAAAAATGCAATCCGTATGTAAAAAATGCACAAAATTATTTTTTACCACATACTTTGGCATATATTGGTGAAAAAATGGGGGCATGTTAAGGCACAATATGCACCTTATAAGATACCCTGGAGTGTCTACTTTTACAAATGGTAGGCCTTTGTGGGGTTTTTTTGAACAGCCAAACTGTTATAATACCCCAAAATGGAAGCTAAGGCTCATTAAATCCATCTCTCAAAATTCTACTGTGAATACTGAAAAGGACAGGTATCCTGTATGGCACTGTAACTTCACGAAATAGTGCAAAAGACATACAATGGGGGTGTCATTTTACTCAGCAGATGTAACTGAACACAAAATAAAACTTTGTACAGGAATAGCACACACCAATTTTACAAAATATACACGAGAATTTCTCTGTTATAAGTTTGTGTGCCAAAAACCAAAAAGAACACAATTTTACTCCAATATTTAGCAGAGGTTGGCGGTGAAATGGCTACGTAGAAAGTGTCAAAACAACCTTAGGTAAATAGCCCGTGATGTCTACTTTATATAAATATATACTTTTGTGTGGCAATTTTGTTTTCTTTTATGGCTATTAAGCTTACAAGACAAACATACCAAATTCTAAAATCGCTCCACATTAAAAGTTTATTTTACTCCTTGTGCTTTGTGACCTGTAACTACCAAAAAAAACTTAAAATCCCAGACACATTATATATTCTGTAAATCAGAACAAATAAATAAATTTATTTTTAATTACTTTCCTTAACCTGCACTAATTATGCACACATTATTATTGCAAAAACTGTAAAAAAACAATATTTTTCATTTTTTTTGCATTTTTCTGTATTTTTTTTATAATAAGTAAGCATTTATATATATATATATATATATGTTATATCAAATTAAAGCCCTTTCTGTCCTTTAAAAAACAGTATATAATATGTGTCGGTGCAATAAATGAGAGAGATGCAAATTGCAGTTGAACGCAAACAGCAAGAAAATGCAAAAATTGCTTGTGTCATTAAGCGTAAGTCAAGCTTCTGAAGCTGTGTCCTTAAGGGGTTAACATGGTTTCCATCACTTTCCCCACTACTGAAGTAAGGCTTACTGGCCTATAGTTGCCCGACTCCTGCCTATTACCTTTCTTGTGAATGGGCACAACATTCGCTAACTTCCAATCTTCTGGGGCTACTCCTGTTAACAATGATTGGTTAAATAAATTTGTTAATGGTTTTGCTAGTACACCACTAAGCTCTTTTAATAACTTTGGGTGTATTCCATCAGGTCCCATTGACTTATTTGTCTTTACTTTTGACAGTTGAAATAGAACCTCTTCCTCTGTAAACTCACATGTAACAAATGACTAATTTGTTCTTTTTCCTAACTGAGGCCCCTTTCCTTCATTTTCATCTGTAAATAGTGAACAAAAATATTCATTGAGGCAATCAATTAGAGTGAACAAAAATATTCATTGAGGCAATCAATTAGAGCTTTATCCTCTTCTACATACCTTCTTTTGTTTTTAATCTAACTAATCCTTGTTTTACTTTTCTTTTCTCATTTATGTATCTATAAAATGTTTTATCCCCCCTTTTTACTGACTGTGCTATTTTCTCTTCTGTATGTGCTTTGGAAGCTCTTATAACTTGCTTAGCCTCTTTCTGGCTTATCTTATAGATCTATCTATCTTCCTCACTTTTTTTTTATAATTACTAAATGCTAACTTTCTGTTTTTTACTATTTTGGCCACATCTGTGGAGTACCACAGTAATTTTTTTGCTTTTACTGACAAGCCTAATGCAATTTTCTGTTGCCTTCAACAGTGCAACTTTTAAATAATCCCATTTCTCTTGGACTCACACAGAATTCCAGTATAGAGCCACAATCCACATTGAATCTTTGAGGGAATTAAAATAATTTTATATAAATAATTTTAATAATTTTGAATTTACACATTTGATGGTACAATGTATTAATTCATTTCTATAATTTACCCAAGTGATACTGTGCCATCCATCCATTTCTGAATGACATGCCTGGTTTACCATGGTGGTATGCTTACTTTGAACGTGAGAAGTTTAGAGCAGAGGATTATGGAGTTGTTATAATATGCGATATTTAGTTGCATAGTATTTACACATTTTATCTGTGAATTTTGTTTCCTTAAGCTGAGCTCATTCAGTAACCATGGTGTTTGTACAAAAATACCACATTCTGATTCCTTCTTAATGAGCAGATTTTTCATCTTGGACCGAGTTCCAGTATACACTGATATATTATTTATTTTGGAAGATGTATTGAAACCTACATGTTTGTTTAAAGCTTTGACACATCAGCAGAATACAATGGACAGACCCATAAAAGAAATACCGTAGTTATTTACATCTTGACAACGCTTAGTATTTACACATCCAGGGGAGTATTAGCGATTCTTTCAGGATAGAGAATTCCGCAACTTCTAAAGAATCTCACATCACCTAGGATTACCTCTTTTCGATACTTTCTTGGAATTTGCTATGATTTGATTGGATCATCTGTTTACCCCTAGAGTTAATTATCTTCATTGACCTTCAAAACTCTTCCTCACCTATAATTAATATAACGCACCATGACTAATATGGACTTCTAACATATCCTAACCCAGAGTGTCTTACTGACTCCTTTATTGGTATAGACTAAGCTGGGATATTCTTTTGGACTGAACTGTAATTTGGCCTGAATTTGGGTCGATTGGGTGTCTGGCACTATAGGCAAATTCTGAACCAAAATATACCTGAAGTTCAATCCAACTGAAGAGAGCAATGCCGGCCATGTTCATGGGTGGGAGAGGGTGGAGGTCAATATTCTGAGTTGTTCCTGTAGCACCAACAAAAAGAGATAATTAATGGGGAAAAAATATGATTGATGGCTAGGAAACAATCACTAAATGAGGATTCTATTCACTGATCAAGTGAGATGTGAGCAATAGAGGGAAAAAATAGAAGGAGCGGTAAAGAAAAACTGATAATTATATATTATATAGTTAATATATATATAAATATACAACTAAAGATATTGTTACTACTCCTTATTTTATTGGTTACTTTTTCTCGTGTGATCTGGGAACCAAAAGGCGACAAAACCAAATATATTTAGCAACACAGATTTTCCTTTTTTTGCTCGAATTTTTGGTTTGCTCCTCTGATTTTGTTTCTGGATCAACATTCGGCTGAGCAGAACAGACATCCCGCCAAATTTCAGCTGTCCCAATTCATTTTCTATCTTTTTAAACATCTATTGACCACAGCCAAAATATCTCACTTTGTAAAAATCGAGTATACACTATACCAGAGCTTGCCATGTTCACGAGATAGACAGATAGACAGAAATATAGACAGGTATTTTGACACAGTGTTGTGTCACCTTCAGAAGATCTGCGAAGGCTTGTGTTTACAGGGCCGGCCTTAGGCAATTAGGCGCCCTGTGCAAAAAGTCTTCACTGCGCCCCCCCCACCTCCCACCAAGTTGCCTGAATACAGTAACACACACAGGCACCGGGGACGTGTGTATCACGAGGCAAACAAGGCATCTGCCTTGGGCGCCACTTTGCAGGGGGCGGCAAAAAAAAGCATCCCTCCAAACCCCCAGGCAGATCCCTTGCTTGCCTCGCATCCTGGGGGGCTCAAGAGCTGACCGGCTGGCCACTTTTGAGCCCCCCCAAGGCTGGCAGCGGGCAGCGAAGGAGCATACTCACCTGAGCTCTTCCTGCTCAGCTTCCTCTGCGCCGCTTAATGAAGCCGGGAGCCAGAATATGACGTCAGTCCGGCTCCCGGCATCACTAAGCGCTGCTTACTCAGCCTGTGCGCCCCCTGCCTGCCTGCCCAGCAGCCACACTGGACTGCTGGTAAGAAATCCACTCCAGCTTTCCCAGGGAGGCTGGGTGGATTTAAAATAAATGTAAAAAATATTAGTTTGTGAGTGTTAGTGGAAATGTCTGTGTGTGTGTCTGTGAGTGTTTATTTTGAAGTGAATGTGTGTGTGTGTGTGTGTCTGTAAGTGTGTAATTGTGTGTGTCTGTAAGTGAATGTGTGTGTTGTGTGAGTGTGTGGTCAGTGAGTGTATATGTGTCAGTCAGTGAGTGTGTATGTGTCAGTCAGTGAGTGTGTATGTGTCGTCAGTGAGTGTGTATGTGTCGTCAGTGAGTGTGCGTCTGTCAGTGAGTGAGCGTCTGTCAGTCAAAGTGCGGCCTTGACAGGAAGGGGTGGGGGAAATTTAAACTCGGTTACAGGCATGTACACACACACTCAGTTAAAGGCAGTCACACATACAGGCACAGGCACAAACAATGGCACAGCTACAGCGACACACACAGACAGACAGTCACATAGGCAGTCACACACACAGACAGACACACAGTAACACACACATAGACAGTTATACACACACAGGCAGGCAGTCACACAGATAGAAAGTCACACACACAGGCAGGCAGTCACACACAGACAGATAGTTACAGACAGACACACACAGGCAGGCAGGCAGTCACATACAGGCAGTCACACACACAGACAGACAGTCACACACACAGACAGTCACACAGACAGACAGTCTCACACACACAGGCAGTCACACACACGGGCAGTCACACAGACAGACAGTCACACAGACAGACAGTCACACACACAGGCAGTCACATACATGGGCAGTCACATACATGGGCAGTCACAGACAGACAGTCACACACACAGACAGTCACACACAGGCAGGCAGTCACACACAGAGACAGTCACACACACACACACACACAAGGACAGGCAGTCACACAGACAGTCACACACACAGACAGTCACACGCACACAGGCAGGCAGTCACACAGACAGACAGTCACACACACACACAGACAGACAGTCACACAAACAGGCAAACAGTCACACACACACACTTACCTCTTTCCAGTGGATGCAGTTGGCTGATGGGGAAGCATCTTTCCCTCTTCCTGTACAGCAGGGGCTTCGGGAGGTATTAGCCCCGTCTCCGCCTCTCGATAAGCCCCGCCTCCGCCGCTCGGTAAACCCCGCCCCCTCTGCCGCGATTTTTTTTTTTTTTTTTTAAATAGACCCGGGTGGAGAACAATTAATCCTCCAGCCAGGTACCTCTTTTAGCTCCCCTGCACTCCGGTCGCACAGCTCGCACACCCCTAAGGCCGGCCCTGTGTGTTTATATAGACTTGGTGACACCTTTTAATCTACAGCATTAAAGAGCATGTCTTGGTTTTAGAATTTTTTTTATTTTTCTACTGAAACCTTCACCATTTGCACGAAGAAAAAGCACGACGACTAACGTGAATTACCGGTTCATCTGAATAGTTTGCTCATCGAAAAATAGCGAAAACATTGACAAGTTACGGAATGTGCTGAGAAACGTCAAACACTCACATTATGTGGTTGTTAAACGATGTGACAAGAGTACAAGGATATTTGACTTTTTATTTTTCATTCATTGCTTTCAAAGTTAACATTATTGACGGTACTGTTATTTATAAAATGCCAGATATAATCATTTACCTTCATCATGAATAAAAAAATATATATATTAAAAGTAGTAAAGAAATTTCAGATAGCATGGTCCTACTTAGTCTCAAGAAAAACAGCTTAAATGGCCATGTTAGGGGTCGTGGTGATTTGGAAATGAGCCTCACCTGTAAACATCCTTTACAGGCAACCAGATGATTTTGTTCTGTCCTTTTGTTTTCCACTGTCCATCTTTGTGCACAGAATATTAACTATATCCTTGATATGTTCTTTAGAACCAGAGGTACTCAATGTCATGCCAACTTCATTTAGCTCTACGTGGAGCTTACCAACTAAGTTACTTCATACAGCTCTTACCAACTAAGTTTCTTCATACAGGTCTACATGGAGGTAACTACGAATTTTCATACAACTCTGTGTGAATCTAACTATCTAAGTACCTTCATGTAGCTCTATGTGGATTTACCTACATGACTTCAAATGGGTGTACATGGATCTAGCTATGTCTCTTCATACAGCTCTACGTGGATCTAACTACAAGTCTTCATACAGCTCGACATTAATCTAACTTATGGTCTACATACAGCTCTACATCAATCTTACTAAGGGTCTTCATACAGCTCTACATTAATCTAACTAAGGGTCTTTATACAACTCTACGTGGAGCTAACTACAAGTCTTCATACAACTCTACATGGATCTAACTAAGGGTCTTAATACAACTCTACATTAATCTAAGGGTCTTCATACAGCTCTACATTAATCTAATTAAGGGTCTTTATACAACTCTATGTGGATCTAACTACATGACTTCCTACAGCTCTGCGTGGATCTAACTACAAGTCTTCATAAAACTCTACGTGGATCTGACTACAAGTCTTCATACAACTCTACGTGGATCTAACGATAAGTCTTCATACAACTCCACATGGATCTAACTACAAGTCTTCTTACAACTTTACATGGATCTAACTATAAGTCTTCATACAACTCTACATATATCTAACTAAGGGTCTATATACATGAATATAATTCAACAACAAAAACCACCTACAAAGATTTGTGCAACTTCAAAAAATATAGCACCAGGTATAATTTAACAGCAATACATAGGTTGAGAAATACGTTGCTAAATTTGTGCCCTGCTGACATTTGTGTTCTTTAACATTCATATTCACACATTGTACAGAAAGTAGTCAACAAAACACATGTATATGGACACACAACTGTTGATCATTAGTTCACACATGAACTGTGCAATATAGATCAGAGGTTTTTAACATCTGTGTCGAGATCCACATTTGGTTCCTCATGCAATTTTAATGGGTCTCCGTGCCATTTTATTTGGTCCCTGGTAGTTGAAACAATCAATTTATTTATCAAGTTTAAGGAAACTGTTCACAATAAATTGATTACTTGGGCAGCAATGTCTTCCCCAGTCCACAGGACAGCCCTCTGATACTGTGAAGAGTCCAATTAAGGCGTCTTGCAGAATACAGTTGTCTACATGTTTTAATTGAAGACTCCATCACTGAGCTAAATGTATACAACATGAGGAAGTTACGGATGTTATTGGAGACACTGTTAAGGTTAAAGGGACACTCCAAGCATCAAAACAACTTCATCTAAATTAAGTTTTTATGGTGGCAGGAGTCTACCTGGGGGCATTCTTATTTCAAGGGGTTAAACAGTTCTCGAATGGTTTAACCCCTAAGTTCCCTCAAGCAGTAATGTTCACTCCCTCCAGCGTCATGTGGCTTCTGAAATTGAGGTAGGAGTAGCCACAGGGGGCCTCCAAGCACCAAAACAACTTGAGAAAAAGTAAACATACTTTTTAAACATTTAAACATTAAAAGCCAATAGTGCAGATATTGTAAGAGGGTTATTTACTAAAGTAACATTTCAAAATGAAATTAAAATGTAAGGTCAGAGTAGCTAAATTTCAAATATATCTGACTTTTCAGTTTGACATTTACTTTGAATTCACGTTGAATTCTCATTTTAGTGATTAACCCTGTAACTGATGCATATGCTGTTATTATTTTTTGTAATATTATACACTATTCCTATTTGTGACAGATCCCTCTGTCTTAGAACTATATGGCTATCCCGTTTGATTCATGTGTATAATTACCTGTCCGTACTTCCCCGTTCGTTTATTTTTTTAATCTATCGAACAAACTGCCGAATGGCCAGCCACCCAGAAGAGAGGTGTGCTGCTGGTTAACCTATCGGCCTCAATTAGAACGTTGTGGTTAACCGCAGACACCTCTTAATTGAAACCGTAAGCTGGGTGGTCATCGTTCGTATGCCGACCACGAGGCGGCGGCCATCTTAGACGCACGAATGAACAGCGGTGTTCGACAACAATATTATGGAACCCAAAACGGACACTTTTTCTCCCGAACACCGCTGAAACTGCCGACCTCCCTTCTTTGTCATCTGGCATACGAACGCCGGCCCGTTTGGGACTTTTTATTTCACGAATGGACTTAACCCAGATAGCCATCCCATGGAGCCATTCATATACCGAAAGAACAGTGTGAAAGACTTTGGCTCCATGGCTATTGAACTGTGTGTATTGTATCTGAGCGCCATTAAGTAATAATGTGCGCTCAGATCTAGGCTATCTGGGGATACGTTATATGTACTGAATACATTCGATAGTTTTACAGTTATTGAATTTTATGTATTTTTATTGTATCCTGTAAAATGGCGTTTTGCCTCTATCCATGGAGATAATTGGATTTCTTACCAATTATCGCCAGGATAGAGAGGAGGGGTTTACTTGTACAAAGGGGAGTGTTTATGCCTGAGCCACTGTGATTGGCTACTATACCATACTTGTCCCAGTCTTCCATCTGGTCCCCTAGGGGAGTGTCCACCAGGTGGGAGACCTGCATAAATACCGGGCATGTAGCCCTCAATAAAGCAGATTCCTGTTTTACCCTCAAGACAGAGCTTGGTCTCGTGTTTGGGGGAATTGCTACTTTGGATTATTCTTTTGCCTGTTCCAGGAGAGAAGGATTTTGTATGATTCTCTATTCAGGAAATTGAAGTATTCGTAGTATTGCTAGTATTGCTAGTCCCGTATGAAGGGGAGAAGGATTTCGTGTATTTTTCCAGTTCGGTGAAATTAAGCGTTCGTGAGTTGCTATTCCCGTATCAAAGTGAATCCGTCATTCGGCATTAACCCCCGATACCCGGGTTATACCGTAACACTATTCTTCTCTCTATCACTCTTTATGGCCTTTGTGTCTCGGACACAAGTGTTAAGGCTTTGCCTGGAATTGTAGGAGGGGCTTAGTTACCTTTTAAAGGGACTCCTCACCTTCCCCTGTAGCGTTCCTCATCTAGCGATTTGCATGTCCCCTCCCTCCACTCCCTCTATACACTCAATCTACCTTTCTTTACACCTTAAGAGTGGGCCCTCTTTATTTTACAGGCCTACCAGCATCGTCGGTTCGGGCACACCACAACCGACTTTTTCCATTCTGTATTACGCTATTCTTATTTTTCTCTCTATCACTCTATAGGGCCTCGGACACAAATATAATATATATTGTTTGTATATTGTATTTCTTTTAATATTGTACCTTACTGTAACGATGCAGTGTTTTGTGGACCCAGGACATACTTGAAAACGAGAGAAATCTCAATGTTTTCTTCCTGGTAAAATATTTTATAAATAAAATAATAAATAAATTAAATACGTATCTTATAGCTCTTCCTTTTTTATAGAGATTGGGCAAACTGAAACCCTACAGTCAAACAAAAAATAGACAAAAAAAGGATATTATGAGTTCCTGCAAGATCTGAACTGCTCTAAGGTTTCATTTCATATATAGAACTGCAGATACAAAAGCAAGCTATTTGTCTTTTGTTCACTTTATATGTTTTGACATTTTATTTATTTGTATTTACTATTTGTAATATGCATTGGGTTTCTATTACATGTCATCGTTACTCTTTAAAAATCACAAGAGATAAAAGAATGGCAGAATATGTTTCCTGTATTAAATAGGAGATCCCCAGAATGTTTATTCTCCCTTGTACGGAGCATTAGTAAAGTTTAATCCCTACTTTCTATGTGCATACGCACACATGGACGGGTTTAGGAAGATTGCCATTCAGCTGCTAAGCAGATTTTCTATTGTGGGTTTGCTATTTTCATACAGCACTGGGCTCACTTAGCTGTGTCTCATCTGTAGGCGAGAGAGATCTGATAAGCACATAGTATGGGAGCCATTCTGTATACTAAACAGGCTCCCTATAAGCCTCTGTGGGGTTGGGACTCGGGAGCACGAAATCAAGCTAGATAACTATACCAAGACAAATAAAGGGCAGCTCACATGAGGATAGGGGGTTCCCTCAAACCCCTAGAAAGGTCAATTGGCAAACAGATAGCAGGAAGCGCCTCACAGAATCTTAGTAACCAACCAGAAAATATGTAGGCAATAGGACAATAAACAATATATCAAACGATGGCAATGAGGCCAAAGGTATGTCCTTTTCTTATCGGTAGAGTCAGATATGGCTTCTTGTCAACGTATAAATCTGTATGTGCATGTAGGGAAAAACAATTTGCTTTAAAACACACCAGGTGCTCTGGAACCAAAAAAAAATTAAAATTGCCGAAGAGTCATGGGATTTATAGTTCAGAATCAGTTAGGCAATCCTTTCTAAACTGTGAAAAGATAAAAAAAGAAACACCCTATGTCCACATATAATATATATCTATAGACTGTAAGCTCATTTGAGCAGGGCCTGCTCAACCTATCGTTTCTGTAACTTGTAATTGTCCTATTTATAGTTAAATCCCCCCTCTAATAATATTGTAAAGCTCAACGGAATCTGTTGGCACTATATAAATGGCGATAATAATAATATATTTATCATTATAGTGCTTTTAGTAGGCATTTATTGGGGGTATGGGGGAATGCTATAACAAGCACTTGGAAACCCCAATTTATATTCATCTATTTTTTAATTATTGGCTGTATTAAATCAACTTTGTCACTACTTGAATACTCTCTATGAAATACTAATTCTGACTGTGTTGGAATGTAATTGAAATTCCAACACAACCCAAAGATTCCATATGTAGGGACCACCTTGTTTTATGGACAAGCCTGAGGTTGACTAAACTTGAAAAAAGGCAGAGCTCTGATTTCAACTTTTGTCCAATCCCAGCAGCCGTCAATGGATTAAGGCACAATCTCACTCATCTCGATGTATTATGGAGACTTCCATTTAAGAGTGATGTGGCTGATGTGGCTTGTGACGAGACCAATCTCGCCACTATGCATTGGAGGAGCCTGGTTGCCTGCCTGCTGCCTTTTGACTATGGACCGGCATTTAAATACCCTATTTTCCTATGCAGAAAGGTCTATTCATGTTTTCTGCCCTGGCGTTGGGTAGATTCTCAGATTTACTGAATGAACTCATATAACCCAGATAGCTATGCCATGGAGCCTATTCATGTAATAAAAGACTTTGGCTCCATGGCAATTGAACTGTATGTGTTTGTGGTCTGAGCGCCATTCAGTATTGTGCGCTCGGACCTAAGCTATCTGGGCATATGTTGCATGTCTGTATTTTATGTCATAAATGTAACCTTGTGTATTTTATTGTATTTTACTGTCTTTTTGCTGCCATGTGTTCAATGGAGTTTTGCCTCTGTCTTTGGAGATAATTTGATTACTTCCCAATTATCTCCAGGATAGAAGACTCTGTGGAACTGGTTTTGGGCAGAAAAGCCATGCTTCCTGTGGTCACAAAGGACTACGATCTATCTTTTGAACCACTTGACCAATTTGTATGATTTTGACGTATGTTTGTATTTGGAGTATGCTGAAAATGTAAGTTTTATGTGAATGTGATGCATACTTTTCAAGTTATGAATAATGTGGGAAAATTGTATTACTCTGCTTGTGCTAATTAAATTACCCATTGTGTAAGTTAATTGTATCACAGGCAGAGGGGAGGATTTTGTGTGGGAGTGTCTGAATGTATTGTATGTGTTTATTGGTTGTATTCCAAAACCCTGTGGGTGTTTCTAATGTGTAAGAATGTGTACATAAGAACAATAAACCCATAGCTCTGTCTGTTCACTGCTTGACCCTCAACATGGAGCTTTGTCTCGTTCTTGGGGGGATTTACTGTATGCTGTTAGAGACTGATTGCCAGGAGTGTAAGCTGATTGAGTGCTTTTCCTGTTCAGCTGCTAGCAGCTATTCGTGAGGTTCCAGTTCGGGAATTTGGAGTGCTACTTGGTATCCTGTTCGGGAGTTTGGTGTTCTGCAGTAGCTGTGCCTGCATCTCTGGAAAGGGGGATGATCGCCTAAACGGTTTTTACCCCTTGTGAGCAAAACGGTCCATTACAATTGGTGGCAAGCGGCGGGATCGTTCCTACAGCCAGAAGGACAGCTACAGGTGACACCATTTCTTTGGATTTACAAGTGGGGGCAACGCATGTCCCAGTACAGCGACTCTAAAAGCAACAGAATGGAACCAGCAGTGTTATACGAGGAGGAGGACCTGGATCGCCGGGATGCATTAAGGAAAAGCATGTGGTACCAGGCCCTGGATAATGTACAATACCAGCGGGGTGAGAGTCTCCCCAGTGAAGAGCAGTGGTTGCAGAAGCAAGTGGCCCTGCGGATGCCCTTCCTGGGAGAGCAGCCCCTGGAGGAATGGGTGAAGGAATTGGAGCTCCGAGTATGGCAGGAGATTTGGCTGGAAGATGCCTACCAGGCTCTCTGGTGGTATGGGGCACAGTACCTGCCCTGGACAGCCGAGCATGACAAGCCAGAGGGAGAGGAGTTTGATGGTCCTGGCTTGTTATGGGAGGCTTTTGCAGAGCCTGAGTTTGGGAGCCCTACACAAGCCCGGTTCGGTGATCTCTTGGAGTGGAGGGAGAGCAGGTATGACTAGGACGACACTCACGAAATTGAGCAAGACCTGGCTCACCTAGCAACCCGGGAGTGGGAACTGGAGCAGGACTACCGAGATCTCTTCCACTCCATTGAGAAGATTCAGCAGGACAGCAAGGTGACAAATCCAGTTCCAGACCCATTCAGCTGGGAAGACATTGTTGATATTTACTGGGAAGAACCCCAGGTGGCGGGTGGAGACGGGACCGAGGTCTCTCCACCGATATTGCAGGGAATCGGGAGCCCAAGCTCCATTCCCCAGCGGCAGGCTGAGTTACAGGGGACAGAGATAGTTGCTTCTGTCCCCCAGCAGCAGTGTGAATTGCAGGGAATTGGGAGCCCGAGCTCCATTCCCCAGCGGCAGGCTGAGTTACAGGGGGCAGAGACAAGTGGTCCTGTCCCCCAGCGGCAGTGTTCCTTGCAGCGTCCTTCCTCCCCAGTGGCAGGGTGAGCTACAGGGATGCTGGGCAGTTGGCTCAGATCCCCAGCGGCAGTGTGATTTATTGGGAATTGGGAGCCCGGTCTCCATTCCCCAGGGGGAGATATTGCAGGGAATTGGGAGCTCAGTCTCCATTCCCCAGCGGCAGTACGAATTACAGGGAATTGGGAGCCCAGTCTCCATTCCCCAGCGGCAGAGTGTCCTACCGGGAATAGAGAGCCCAGTCTTCTTTCCCCAGCAGCAGGACTCTGTGTTGGGAGCAGAGACAATCGGTCTCCCTCCCCCGCGGCTGGAAGTATGTATGGGAAAGAAGCTTGTTACCCCCTCTCCCCAGCGGCAGCTTAATGTACAAAGGGGAGACAGTAAGCCCCACAACTGTGCAGATGGGACCGTGGTCTCTGCACGTACAGCACAGGGGGTAGGGACGGTCGGTTCTGCCCCCCAGCGACAGGGCTGTTTAGCCAAAGGGGAGACAGTCGGTCTCCAGCAGCCGGGCTGTGTGTCTAAAGGGGAGACAGTCGGTCTTCAGCAGCAGGACTGTGTGTCTAAAGGGGAGACAGTCGGTCTCCAGCAGCAGGGCTGTGTGTCTAAAGGGGAGACAGTCGGTCTCCCCCTCCAACAACCAGGCTTCAACCAGGCTACCTTCCCAGTAGCGCTGGCACCAGGGCAGAGTACCGCTGGTCTCTGCCCACTCAGCAACCCACCAAGTCAGCATACCTGTACCCAGCACAGCCGTGGTGAGGCCCCTAGATATAGACAAGCTTCTCCTCTACCCAGGTGTATTAACCGTTTATTGTGGGTGGGCTGTGCTGTTGATTGTGTTTTGTGGGTGGGCTGCTGGACTAACAAGGGCACTGACCGGCAGGAGATCAGATACCCTGTTAGTCTGTTTGGAAAAGGGGAGAGATGTGACGAGACCAATCTCGCCACTGTGCATTGGAGGAGCCTGGTTGCCTGCCTGCTGCCTTTTGACTATGGACCGGCATTTAAATACCCTATTTTCCTATGCAGAAAGGTCTATTCATGTTTTCTGCCCTGGCATTCGGTAGATTCTCGGATTTACTGAATGAACTCATATAACCCAGATAGCTATGCCATGGAGCCTATTAATAAAAGACTTTGGCTCCATGGCAATTGAACTGTATGTGTTTGTGGTCTGAGTGCCATTCAGTATTGTGCGCTCAGACCTAAGCTATCTGGGCATATATTGTATGTCTGTATTTTATGTCATAAATGTAACCTTGTGTATTTTATTGTATTTTACTGTCTTTTTGCTGCCATGTGTTCAATGGAGTTTTGCCTCTGTCTTTGGAGATAATTTGATTACTTCCCAATTATCTCCAGGATAGAAGAGTCTGTGGAACTGGTTTTGGGCAGAATTGTATTTCTCTGCTTGTGCTAATTAAATTACCCATTGTGTAAGTTAATTGTATCACAGGCAGAGGGGAGGATTTTGTGTGGGAGTGTCTGAATGTATTGTATGTGTTTATTGGTTGTGTTCCAAAACCCTGTGGGTGGTACTAATGTGTAAGAATGTGTACATAAGAACAATAAACTCACAGCTCTGTCTGTTCACTGCTTGACCCTCAACACGGAGCTTTGTCTCGTTCTTGGGGGGATTTACTGTATGCTGTTAGAGACTGATTGCCAGGAGTGTAAGCTGCTTGGGTGCTTTTCCTGTTCAGCTGCTAGCAGCTATTCGTGAGGTTCCAGTTCGGGAATTTGGAGTGCTACTTGGTATCCTGTTTGGGAGTTTGGTGTTCTGCAGTAGCTGTGCCTGCATCTCTGGAAAGGGGGACGATTGCCTAAACGTTTTTTACCCCTTGTGAGCAAAATGGTCCGTTACATGGCTCCTAGTAGATAAAGCACCAGGAGCTGAAGGTGATCACCCAGATGAAGATGGTGGTTGCTGTCGAGAGCTACAGGTAAGTAAAAGCTACTTTCTGCAACCTACAGTTATCGGACACTAACCACAAATTTCACCTTCGAGGGTCTTCACAAAATATGCCAAAAACCCTGAAAGTGAAGATCCACTTTAATTTCCACAATACATATGGTTTCAGAGTATATCAGGTCAAAGACTATTCTACCAGGTACCTCATGGTTACGTCCTGGGGACTCCCTTTGCTTTATACATGTGAAATACACTGATCAGCCATAACATTAAAACCACTGATAACTGAAGTGAGTAACATTGATTATATCGTTACAATGGCACCTGTCAAGGGTGGGAAATATTATGCAGCAAGTGAACCGACTGTTTTTGAGTTTTGTGTGTTGAAAGTAGAAAAAATGGGCAACAAAAAATTCAGAGTGACTTTAAAAAGGGCCAAATAGTGATGGCTAGTTGACTGGGTCAAAGCATCTCCAAATGTGTGGGGTGTTCCCAGTATACATTGGTTATTACCTACCAAAAGTGGTGCAAGGAAGGACAACATGTAAACAGCCAGAGGCTCATTGATGTACATTGATGGAGTGAAGGCTAGTCCATCAGGTCAATCACACAGAAGAGCTATTGCAGTTCAAATTGCTGAAAACTTAATGTGTATGGGGCAGTGCTGCTGCAGACCAGTCAGAGTACCAAGATGACATCTGCCCACTGCTCAATGCGCCCTCAATGGGGATATGAGTTTCAGAACTGGACCATGTCGCAATGGAAGAAAGTTTGCCTCCCCGCCCCCCCAATTCATGGCACTGGTGTTAGCTGATGGCAGTGGCCTCTTTCAGCAGGTTAATGCACCCTGCCACACTGTAAAAAAAGTTACACATGGTTTGAGAATAGAGTTCAATGTGTTGCCTTAGCCTTCAAATTACCCATATCTCAATCTGATTGATCATCTGTGGTATATGATGGAACAATTCAATCCATAGAGGCCCACCTCACAACTTGCAGGACTTAAATAAACTGCTAATGTCTTTGTGCCAGATACCACAGCACACTTTCAGAAGTCTTGTGGAGTCCATGCCTCGATGCATCAGAGCTGTTTTAGCAGTACGAGGGGGACCAACACAATATTAGGCAGGTGGTTTTAATGTTGTGAACACAGCAAACAAACAAAAACACGGACACCCGTGAAAAAGGTGATATAACACAACAACTTAACTGAAAGGTACACAGCTTCCCAAGGTTATTTCCCAGTTGATAACCTTATAGCAGAACAGTGTGATTGATAGGATATTTGGGATTCTGCTGATGTACCTATAATAGAGGACAAAACATAGTGCAAATATTGCTACACACTATAAAACCGCTGGTAAAAAATATGCACTCACATATTCCAAAGAATATAAGCGTGTTCAGGGTGCCTCCCCCTAAGAATGAAAAAGGGGGGGTTTATTCTCCTTTAATTCTCCCTCCTCAAGTGATAGCCAGTGGGGTATCCGGGTCAGCAAAAAGATCCAAGCAGATGCAACCAAAGGAATACTTCAAAGGCGATTTATTCACTTATAAAATTCAAGAGGTATATATAAAAATACATAAAAACAATATAAGAAAGAGATGCTGGTCCTACGCGTTTCGTCCTTATACAAAAGGACTTCCTCAGGGACCTCTTTCAGTACAAAATTCAGTCACCAAAATTACAGAGAATAAAAAACAGCATGCAACCAAAGGAATACTTCAAAGGCGATTTATTCACTTATAAAATTCAAGGGGTATATATAAAAATACATAAAAACAATATAAGAAAGAGATGCTGGTCCTACGCGTTTCGTCCTTATACAAAAGGACTTCCTCAGGGACCTCTTTCAGTACAAAATTCAGTCACCAAAATTACAGAGAATAAAAAACAGCATGCTGTTTTTTATTCTCTGTAATTTTGGTGACTGAATTTTGTACTGAAAGAGGTCCCTGAGGAAGTCCTTTTGTATAAGGACGAAACGCGTAGGACCAGCATCTCTTTCTTTCTTATATTGTTTTTATGTATTTTTATATATACCTCTTGAATTTTATAAGTGAATAAATCGCCTTTGAAGTATTCCTTTGGTTGCATCTGCTTGGATCTTTTTGCTGACCCGGATACCCCACTGGCTATCACTTGAGGAGGGAGAATTAAAGGAGAATAAACCCCCCCTTTTTCATTCTTAGGGGGAGGCACCCTGAACACGCTTATATTCTTTGGAATATGTGAGTGCATATTTTTTACCAGCGGTTTTATAGTGTGTAGCAATATTTGCACTATGTTTTGTCCTCTATTATAGGTACATCAGCAGAATCCCAAATATCCTATCAATCACACGGTTTTAATGTTGTGGCAGTTCTGGGTATTTTATAGTTTACAGGAATAGATACAGGCAACTCCAAAGAGTATGTCATCAGGACTCAATATTCATGTATTAATGATGGTGAGAAGTTAGGTATAAGTTTGGAGCCGTGATAAATGGTATAAATTTTAAATGTCTGATACCCAGGTTAGATGGGTCCCCATTGTTCAAACCTTCTGCTGGGGTTTAGAGATATCATATGGCAACATATCTATATACTGTACATATTTGTGGTTACATATACGTCTATGCCGTCTTCAAAAATCTTAAATAAAGGGATTGTTTTGTTTTATTTCCCTCTCCCTAATGTATTATTAGCTTGATTTTCAATATTATATCAATCCATTTATTCCATCATTTTAATATATATTTGGACACAATAAGCTGGTTATTTCCAGAAAAACTGACAAAGAAGGATAATTTACTGTTGGCCATGTGGGATGTTTTCCACTTGAGATCAAATTATTCATTTTTAGTAACTGGCTATTTTAAACCAAGTGAATTAAGAAAGTCTGCAGTCATTAGCAGTTACTCATCATCACTTATCCAGCATCGAGTTTTATCTTAAGCTGGCGAACCTGAGCCGATGTGTTCCATTTTATTGACTTATGTAGTATTAAGAATGATCCCGGATGGTAGAGTCCAAATGGCTGCAGAAGCTTCTACTAATTTGTAGACTGGATTGCTGCCATGTCATGAGGTCACCAAAACACGCTAAGGAGATACAGGGCTGTGTTTAAAAACATTAAAAACATGGGGGAATCTCTAACAACTTCATTATTTCCATTATGTTGTTGTGGTGCCCAAAGTGGACCTTTAAGTTAGGTATCTGGCCCCCCACATGGTGCTAAACTACAACTCCAGTGATGCTCTTGTCATCTATCTGAGAGAATTGTGGGAGTTGTAGGCCATTAACACGGCATTTTTAAAGTCAGAGGGTCCTGCACAATTAACAAGTTTATTTTGCACTATTTAATTTGTCTCTCGTGTTTTAATTAGTGTAGGGCCTACCAATATTGGGGTACGGTGAATGGTGGAAGTGAACCCCCATATTTGTTTCCTGAGATAGGTGATTTTAGGTAGCCTTGTAAAATGGAAAACTGAATTTTTATGTGTATGCTGTTCCTTATGCTGTATAGTTTATGGTGCAGTGTGCAGTGAGTGACAGTGTATGATACATTGAGCAGTGTGTAACAGTGTATGGTGCAGTGAGCTGGGTGTGGCAGTGCATAGGGTAGTGAGTAACAGTGTATGGTGCAGTGAGCTGGGTGTGGCAGTGTACGGTGCAGTGAGCTGGGTGTGGCAGTGCATAGTGTAGTGAGTGACAGTGTGTGGTGCAGTGAGCAGTGTGTGGCAGTGTATGGTGTAGTGAGCAGTGAGTGACAGTGTATGGTGCAGTGTGCAGTGAGTGACAGTGTATGATACATTGATCAGTGTGTAACAGTGTATGGTGCAGTGAGCTGTGTGTGGCAGTGTATGGTGCAGTGAGCTTGGTGTGGCAGTGTATGGTGCAGTGAGCTGGGTGTGGCAATGCATAGTGTAGTGAGTGACAGTGTATGGTGCAGTGAGCTGTGAGTGACAGTGTATGGTGCAGTGTGCAGTGAGTGACAGTGTGTGGTACATTGAGCAATGTATGACAGTGTATGGTGCAGTGAGTGACAGTGTATGGTGCAGTGTGCAGTGAGTGACAGTGTATAGTGCAGTGAGTCACAGCATATGGCGCAGTGTGCAGTGAGTGACAGTGTATGGTGCAGTGAGCTGTATTTAACAGTCTGTGGAAGACAATGTATGATCCAGTGAGAGTGTTTGTGAACATATGAAGTACCATTCGCAGTGTGTGAGAGTTCCAGGACAGTGAGATGTGCATGGGACAGTGCAGTAAATAAAGTGTGACAGGGGGCGGTGCTGTTATGCAATAAATTGTCAGTAATTGTCTTATGTTTTGGCTAAACTTTACACGGAGAAGTTGAGTAGTGACTTTACAAATGCTCGTCCAGACAATAAACATCAAGTTCTAATAGAAAGCATAAAACAAAGGGTAAAAGTGGAAAACATAATATAACGAGTAATAGTGTTCTGGAAAATATAATATAACGAGTAATGGTGTTCTGAAATAGATAAGATGACAAGTAAAGGTGTTCTGGAAAATATAAAATACAGAGTAAAGGTTGTGATGGTCTGAGTAGGTATCACAGTCCTGCATTCCCTTTTCCCATAAAAATAATAACGCCAATAATCCACAGGTTCCAATATCACTGGTGTCGCATAATAACCCACACACAAGCCAAAGCTTAATGCTGGGACAAGACTGGTTTAATGGAAACACAGGCATTAAATGTATACATCACATAACTCCTCCTCTGAGCCAGCGAGATAATTGAGTTTTGAGAACATACTAAACTCAATTATCTTCTGGTCAGAAAAAGTTAATATTTTCATGATTTCTAGAAATACCTTAAAACCACATTAAAACCCCACACAAATCACATCTCTGTGTAGCGTGTCTCTGTGGGAGCAACATATCCAAATTTCAGTCAAATCCGTTCGGTAGTTCCCAAAAGGCACCGTGGAGAGAGTTGACCGGTCTGCCACGAGGTTGAAGCCGAGAAACAATTCCAGAGAAAATGTAGCAAGAGCCGGTCTCTGTTCATGGGTTTTTATACGAAAACCGCAATAGGTAAAATAATGCTGGTTCGTGAAGAATGCTCCTTGTGTTCGGAAGTTTGAAAGTGCTGGGAAATAGAAAGTAGCAGAGTTCCATAGAGACCGGTGTTCGTGCGAGTGCGTAGCCGAAAACAGTTCCAGGCACCCGATGACCTGGTCCCGCTGGCTGCGTTCGGGAGACAAGATCGCCGCCACCCATTGTTCTCACCACGTGCATTTGTATGCACGAAATGGCGGCAACCTAGGAGCATTCAATTAGTCTGCAGCTTTCATATTGCTACATGGTGTTCCACGTTCTAATTAGTCACAGGGGTGGTCAAGGTTTCGGGAAACGAACAACTAAACGAATGGAACAAGAAAAGAACGAATGACTGGGGACAAGTAAATAGCAGAGAGTGCAAATAGCCAAACGGTGATGGCAATTAGCCAAACGGTGATGGGGTATTCCTTCACAAATGTGTTCTGGAAAATGTGAATCACAGAGTAAAGGTGTTCTGGAAAATATAAAATACAGAGTAAAGGTGTTCTGGAAAATATAATATAACGAGTAAAGGAGTTCTGGAAAATATAGAATATAGAGTAAAGGTATTCTGTAAAATATAAAATACCAAGTAAAGGTGTTCTGGAAAATATAGTTTAATGAGTAAAGGTGTTCGGAAATTATAAAATACCGAATAAAGGTGTTCTGGAAAATATAAAATACTGAGTAAAGGTGTTTGGAAATTATAAAATACTGAGTAAAGGTGTTCTGGAAAAAATAAAATACAGAGTAAAGGTGTTCTGGAAAATATAATATAACGAGTAAAGGTGTTCTGGAAAAAATAAAATACAGAGTAAAGGTTTTCTGGAAAATATAAAATACTGAGTAAATGTGTTCTGGAAAATATAAAATACAGGATAAAGTTGTTCTGGAAAATATAATATACCGAGTAAAGGTTTTCTGCAAAATATAAAATACAGAGTAAACGTTTTCTGGAAAATATAAAATACAGAGTAAAGGTGTTCGAAAATTATAAAATACAGAGTAAAGGTGTTCTGGAAAATATAAGATACCAAGTAAAGGTGTTCTGGAAAATATAATACAACAAGTAAAGGTGTTCTGGAAAATATAAAATACAGAGTAAAGGTGTTCTGGAAAATACAATATAACGAGTAAAGGTGTTCTGGAAAATATAAAATACAGAGTAAAGGTTTTCTGCAAAATATAAAATACAGAGTAAAGGTGTTCTGGAAAATAAATTATAATGAGTAAAGGTGTTCGGAAATTATAAAATACCTAGTAAAGGTGTTCTGGAAAATATAAGATACCAAGTAAAGGTGTTCTGGAAAATATAATATACTGAGTAAAGGTGTTCTGCAAAATATAAAATACAAAGTAAAGGTTTTCTGCAAAATATAAAATACAGAGTAAAGGTGTTCGGAAATTATAAAATACAGAGTAAAGGTGTTCGGGAAAATATAAAATACAGAGTAAAAGTTTTCTGGAAAATATAAAATACAGAGTAAAGGTTTTCTGCAAAATATAAAATACAGAGTAAAGGTGTTCTGGAAAATATAATATAATGAGTAAAGGTGTTTGGAAATTATAAAATACAGAGTAAAGGTGTTCTGGAAAATATAATATAACGAGTAAAGATGTTCTGGAAAATATAAAATACAGAGTAAAGGTGTTCGGAAATTATAAAATACTGAGTAAAGGTTTTCTGCAAAATATAATATAACGAGTAAAGGTGTTCTGGAAAATATAAAATACAGAGTAAAGGTGTTCTGGAAAATAAATTATACTGAGTAAAGGTGTTAGAAAATTATAAAATACCTAGTAAAGGTGTTCTGGAAAATATAAGATACCAAGTAAAGGTGTTCTGGAAAATATAATATAACGAGTAAAGGTGTTCTGGAAATTATAAAATACAGAGTAAAAGTTTTCTGGAAATTATAAAATACAGAGTAAAGGTGTTCTGGAAAATATAAAATACAGAGTAAAAGTGTTCTGGAAAATATAATATAATGAGTAAAGGTGTTCGGAAATTATAAAATACAGAGTAAAGGTTTTCTGCAAAATATAAAATACAGAGTAAAGGTGTTCTGGAAAATATAAAATACAGAGTAAAGGTGTTCTGGAAAATATAGAATATAGAGTAAAGGTATTCTGTAAAATATAAAATACAGAGTAAAAGTTTTCTGCAAAATATAATACGTTCCTCCAGAGCTGCCTGGACACGGTGCTGTGTTTATGAGTTTGGTAACAATTAACCTCCTGCTAGTTCGATAGTTAAACCAGCTCCCATCTTGTATGTTTGGCAATCTCTTCTACAAAAGCTAAAATTCTAAGCACGTTCGTTTTACATGTAAATACTTTTTAACTTCTTTTTTTTTGTGAGTCAGTTTTGTATCATTCAATCCCGTGCTTTGCTTTATATGTTTATACTGTAAATCTTTATAAAATAATAATCTATAACTCCAGAGCTATGTTCCAATCAGATAATGCCCGACAATTCTTTTCCATAAAGAAGCAGATTAAGTCATGTTAAATCACTCGGAATTATAACCACATGTAGCCCGTCCGCCTTCTCCAAGGTACGTAATGAGAGATCAACCACCCAGTCCCTGGCAGAGGTCATGGAACCTAGTTAGCAGGCCTGCAAATCACAAATCATTCTGCTTTTACAGAACTTGTCTAACGTTTGGCTGAACAATAAACAGTTACAGTACTTTACAAATGTATTAATAAGACACATATATTTACTAAGGTTTGAATTGTCAGGAAGACAAAGTGAATTCAAAAAGAATTTAAAAGTATAAGGCAAAACACCAAAACTGGTCAAAAACAAATCTCCACGTTAACAATGTGTTCAGTTACAGTATGTGCAATCCTGTTTTAGGTGGTCAAACAATATGTGAATGGTTTGTCACGTACCCGGGTCCCCCAGCATTTCTCCCAAAATACCAATTTCGGCATGAGACTGCTCTCTGCAGCGGCGTACATACCGCAGACGCACCTGCGACTGGGCCCGTCACTCCAGGGGGCCTGGCCGCCCTGCGCACCACTGCAACCGGTTACCCGCCATCACAATTTGCGGTTCCGGCCCGCGCGGCAAACCGCCAGGGCCGCCGACCAAGGGGTCCATCGGGTGGCCCATGCTGTCAGGGCCACCCGATGGATATGGATTATCAGGTGGGAACTCTGACTCCCATCAACCTGAGCCACCACTGGACCCCAGGGATGTCACCCTCCTGAACCTAAAAGGTAGGAAACAGGAGGGTGATTAAAATATCTTGTGTGTGTGTGTGTGTGTGTGTGTTTGTTTGTTTCTGTGTATGTGTATTTGTATGTATGTCTCGTGCGTGTGTGTGTTTGTCTGTCTGTATGTATGTCTTGTGTGTGTGTATGTGTCTTTGTATGTATGTGTGTCTTGTGTATGTGTCTTTGTATGTATGTGTGTGTCTTTGTATGTATGTATTGTGTGTGTGCATGTGTGTGTCTTTGTATGTATGTGTGTCCTGTGTCTGTTTGTATGTATGTGTGTCTTATATATGTGTCTTTGTATGTATGTCTTGTGTGTGTCTTTGTATGTATGTCTTGTGTGTGTCTGTCTGTATATATGTGTGTATGTATGTGTCTTTGTATGCACGTGTGTCTTGTGTGTCTGTATGTGTGTGTGTATGTGTTTGTATTTATCTGTCTGTCTGTATGTGTCTGTGTGTGTATGTATATGTGTGTGTGTCTGTATGTGTGTGTGTGTGTCTGTCGGGGTGTGGGCGAGGGGAAGAGGGAGGGGAGGCACGGATCAGTTTCGCACCGGATCAGTTTCGCACTGCCTTACCCATTCAACAATATTGGCATCCAAACTTAAAGATTGCAGTTTATTAATGAGCCTTCTATGTGCAACAGTGTCAAAAGCCTTACTGAAATCTAGGTAAGTCTACTGCACCACTCTGATCTATTATTTTAGTTACCCAATCAAAAAAACCAAAAAACAATAAGATTAGTTTGGCATGATCTCCCTGAAGTAAATTGACAGTCAGCATTCACACCAGCTGACCTTCAATTCTTTGGCTTGAAGAGCCTCATTTCTGAGTGGGCCTGCCCTTTTGAGCGGTGCCAGTGACATGATTCACAACCCCGCATGTCCCACTGGCAGCCCACTTCACGGGACATTGATGTTGCCTAGCCTATTGTCTATAATTAATCCCACTTCATAGTTACACAGGCTGAAAAGAGACTTGCGTCCATCAAGTTCAGCCTTCCTCACATTTGTTTTTTGCTGTTGATCCTAAAGAAGGCAAAAAAAAAAAAAGTTTGAAGCACTTCCAATTTTGCAACAAGATAGGAAAAAAAATCCTTCTTAACCCCAGAATGGCAGTCAGATTTATCCTTGGATCAAGCAGTTATTACGCTACATTGAAAGATTCTATATTGAAAGATTATATAATTGAATATTCTGTTTTTGCAAGTATCCATCTAGTAGCTGTTTAAACATCTGTACAGATTCTGATAAAACTACTTCTTAAGGCAGAGAATTCCACATCCTAATTGTTCTTATGGTAAAAATAAAACCTTTCCTTTGACTTAGACTAAATCTTCTTTCTTTCAGTCTAAACGCAATGGTTTGTATTGGCCCCGGATATATTTGTATAATGTTATAGATCCCACCCGAGGCGCCATTTTTCTAAACTAAAGAGGTTTAAATTTGTTAACTTCCTTCTTATTTGTATTTAATGGCAACTCAGCTTCACATTGTTTGTGGGTTCTTTATCGCAGAATGTATAACTTTCTTTTTAGCTACATTTATAAAGTGTGAAAGATTCTACAGTTTCCTAAATTAACAGTACTTGAAATGGTCTCAGAATACTTAGCGGAGACCTATAAACATCATTGTGCAATATAACGCAGGTGCAACAGAAAAACTACAATAAAAAAAAATCAATTGTAATCTATAAATTGAATGATCACATCAATACATTGGTAAAAATACTATATACCCCTAACAAGAACATATTCATAGGCTAAATGGTTAATACAAACCTACTCCAGCAATGATGGGCATAGTACTTGCAGGATATTTTAACTGTATTAGAGATGCTGAACAAGATAAACATATACCTACGGGAGTTAAAAATTCATAATTATATCATCAAGCGTATTGTATAATTTATTTTTCGTACAAAATTCAGTTGTTTGATGTATGGAGATTTATACTCAAAGGAATAAGAACGCTCATTTTATTCTAAATGTCACTGTTCCCTTTTTTAGATTGCATGCGAAATGGATAACATAAGAAAATATGCTAAACTTTCCTGAGATTTTATTTTAGGATTACTCCATGCCCACTGTAGTGAATATTCTGGCCTTGGCTTTCGTCTTACCAGGGTCCCTGCCGGGAGCCAAATGTCCTCCTGAAGCCAGTGACGATATTATCTCTCTAAAAGTCGTTCCTTCCGGCCTTCTCAGCCGACCCCTCTCAGCCAAAAGTAATATGCCAATTAGTCAATGACGTTTCAAAGTGGATAAACGTATAAACAGCGATTCAAAGCGAAACAGTGCACATACTGACTCCAAGCACTATGGCCACTTCAAGTATACTTCCCTTATTTGATTACCTATATGAACAGCAATGGTACTCACGTACAACAAGCCTGGATATTTAATAACTATTGAAGGATACAATTCATATACAAAACATAATTTACACAAAATCTCAAACAAGCTTCAAGGCCTATAAAAAACAAACAAAACAATTAGAAAACCCCATACGTTAACCAAGGTAAAACAAATCAGATAGATGCTCAATTATGTTAAAAGAAATTGTATAAAAAGTTCCCTGCTGAGAATGAATGTGTTTAGTAATTTTTCTGTCCTATACACATATATTATTCTAATACACATATTATATTTTTATAATACACTTTTTATACATATATTATAGAGTGTATTATATTCCATGGATCAGCTGACAGAGTGCAGGGGGCTGTAATAGGACTTGCCTGATATTATATGGCGTTGCAACCTTGACCATGCAGCAGCCATTTGCAGCTGTCACCATTTTAATTCAGTCCTTTCCCACTAACGATATAGCTTGTACAAAGCTAAGGAGACCAAGATGGTCAGATTCTGTCTCCCCAGCTCCTCCCCCAGCGCATATGGATTAGGAAAGGGATGAATTAATACAATGAAACTCCTAACCCTATCCAGACCCCTAACCCTAATTTAAATAAATAAAACAAATCGACCTTTGGTCCTGTCCTAATACACACAAACTGAAGTAGCGGCAATCATTCTTGTCAAATGTTTTTTATTGAATATTTTCAAAGTTATTATGATACAATGTTTCCAAGAGAAAAAAAACAAAAACGTGTCATAGTATACATTATAACAAATACTAACTGGGGAAAATTAACAGTATATTTCATTAAAATATGACAGTAAATTTAAATTATCGGCACTCATTCGTATTGGTAGAAGTCGTAGTTACCTATGTAGCGGCTACCCCGAGAGGATAAGGGATTTTGCCGCCTGAGCCATTCTTTTCCCCTGTTCAGAGTGATGCTTTCCGATTTCCCAGGATAGTATAGCTTTTACAAGAACTAGTGATTATGGAAGTCTCAGTGGTGTTCGGGCAGTCGAGTGTCCAATAATAGCTCCATGCACATGACGACCAAACCCCGCTGAAATGGTCGCCAAAACAACATGGCCTCCACCTCGTGTTCGTCCATACGAATGCCGGTCACCCAGCCGACCACTTAGAATGTTCAGGGAGTGCGGTTAGAGTAGGTGTTAGGAAGGTCAAGTGGGTTAACTAGCGACACACGACGGTCCTGGGTGGTCGGTATGTTCGACAGTTTGTTCAGTATATGAACTGGGTAGGTCTTAAGTGTTCGGTTAGTTTGTATACCAAATAATTCAAGGCAGTAGAATGAAAAATAAACAGAAAACGTTTACAGGGTGCAACCCATGGAGGAGGCATCCGTCACAACCAACACCTCTAGTTAGCCATGTTTGTACACATCTGGACCGAGGTTTTTTGGGGGTTTTGTGTTTTGTGTTGGTGTTATGTGTATCACTTGAGGTTAGCTTTAGAATGAGAAGTTGACTTATCTGTACAGGGCAGGAAAACCTTCTGTATACAGGCAGATTGAAGTATCGAGGCTTTTCTTTGAATTGTGGAATTTAAAATCGTAGATAGCCGAGGTAGTTCCGGAAGGACTATATTAGTGATATCAGTGTGATTGAGTTGATAATATAAAGATGAGATTGGAGGGGGATAGATGTTATCTGTGATAGGATCGGTCGGAAGGGCCGTTTCTATATATTACCTCCTTCTCACGTCTCATGTGACCTTTGGCCGCTTTGTCTCTCTTCATATCCCTATACATACTATTACACTCTTACATATTTTAGGAATTGTGTACGAAGTCAGTCTTTTCCCGTCCCATCACTCTCTAAATAGAGCCGAGATACAGTGGTTCTGTCACCTCAAACTTACCTTTCTTCTATTGTTTCCTCTTCTCTTCCTCTTTCAGAATCTGTTCTTCTTTTCATAATTTCTCATCTATTACCCTTTAAATCATAAGACAAAGTAAGGATAACTTTGCATTATGTATTTTCCTATGCTTGACGATTGTGATAAAGGAAGTAGAGCTTGCCTTATCAAGTGTACTCAGGTTGATTTATGACAAATAGCAAAAAGCATTTATTGTGAAAATATCCTGCTAAAGGTGAGCACCACAGACAACTGGAAGACAGTTGAAGGATTCTAATACATCGACTAAAGCAGATGTCAAGGTACTAATGCGGGAAATCAAGACAATGTTCAATGCAGACATGGTTCTGGTCCGCTAGGTGGTATCTAAACTAACTGACAAAGTTCACCTACCACAATAGGAGCACTACAGAAACAATGTGCAGACCAACAGGCGCAGATAGCCACCATTGAGGACAGGGCCAGAATACATAATTTCAGAATCCGGGGAGTACCGGAAACGATTGCAGGAACAGAACTCCTTCACTACTGTTGGAGGCTTATTGCCACACTGCTAATGCCCAAGCTGGCAAATCAAATAGTGGTAGACTCCTGTTTCCGACTTACCAAAGCTTCCAGCGCAGCTCAATACTCACCCAGAGACGTCCTGCTGACATTTATCGGGACTCTGACCACGAGAGTCTCTCCCACGGGGTCATTTAATGGGGGCACAGCTGATATTTTTCCAGGACTTTTCCAGACATACCTTGGTAAGGCAAAGATCGCTCAAGCAAGTCACCCAGCTGCTGCAGAAGCACTCTATCACCTACAAGTGGGGTCTACGCCGAATCCTGGTTGATAAGGCCGACAAGCCATACACGTTGACACACCTTTCTGAAGCACCAGCTTCTCTCCAGTCCCTAGGCAAACCGGCAGAGAAGACACTACAGACAGATCACCCATCCTGTAGCAGGAATTACTCCATTCGCACCCAGAAGGGGTGGACGTGAGACAACCACCTCACACACCTGAAGTCTGCACCTGCAAATACCTGTCTCATTAGTTTGCACTGTTTTAGTTTGCAATGTTGTATGACGCATAAGGCCCACTGATTCTCCTATAATCCTCCACATGTTAAACTGGCTCCATAAGCTGCTGGTCTAGTCCTGTGTTCAGTTCTCCCCCATCTCCCCCTTTTCTCATAAAACGTGCAGAGGCCTATAGTTTGGTTTAGTTTTCACCTTTAGTTTGGGTGTACCTATGCATGTTTGGCCCATGACCTAGGTCTTCTGAACAATTAATTGTTCCTCAAGCGGTGTCCCGCTGCTAATGAAGGCTAGTAAGTCTATTACTCACTCCAAAGGTGCCTTACATGAGTCCATTATTAACAGAACTGCGAAGACAAGCTGTAAGGCGCTATAAGCCCCATACCAGCACCCTTATCAGATAAAGACCGCTTTAACGCACACTGACAAGAGAAGGAACCCTAGCCACAAAATTAGTGGAATTACACTATGAGATCTTAATATCTTTGCTACTGTATAATGCTTGTTACCGTATGTCTCTCATGCCATGTTATATTTCAGCGCTCACTCGCAAAAATAAAGAATAAAAATTTTAAAAAGGGTCATGGATATTGTGAGCAAAATCCTCTCAATGTACTCAAAGCAAAATGTAAAAGCAATTCTCACAGCTTACCATGAAAAGGGCGTTTATTATTCATGGACATAGCGATTGTATCTAAATCACATGCAATATAGTGGGGCAAAATATTTGCAGATATAAATGGTACAAATGGTACAGAGGCATGGAAATAAAAAATATAGTAACACAACGATGCTACCAGATCCAAATCAGCCTGACTGTTTTTATTGGTATGGTCCAGTGAGCGACAGCACTAAATAAAGAAATATGACATTGAGAATCTGAAGTTCTCATTTGATGTCTTCTCTTTAAACCTAGATAAGGCAGATATCATTTTAGTCAGACAGCAACAGGTGGTTAGTTTTACCGTTTAGCACAGAAACCAGGTGCAACGGAACATTTAGCAAGTCGTAATCTCTATGGGAAATATTAAAAGATTCACAGCTGCTAATCACCCGTCATTACACAATAAAATCTGTAGCATAAAAACTGAGGGATTAGATGTGAAATATGCTCCTGCATTAAATAATCTGAATATTACAACTAAATAAAAATGAAAATATAACCAAACAAGGATTTTATAAATGGAACTCTGTGACAGAGCCTGCTCCAATCTCACTCACAACTGGTGCAGGAATCAAGGAAACTCCCCACAACAGAGCTTAATTATCCACCTGCCCATTACTTCCTGTGTTAATACCTTCCATGCAGCAGAGCTGTTTCCAACCCCTGGGACCATTCATCCTGATTAGGATAGCCACAACTACACATTGGGATACACGTGCTGTCCATCAGGTACTCTGACTCAGACAGAGACTGTGGTGGACCACCATTGTATCACCGCCACGGACTCCCTTTCCCAGTGTGAAGCAGCTCTATCCAACTGCAGAAGTGATTATAGCTAGTATAGTTTCCCCCATAAATTAGCCGAGACTTATGTTTGGAGTAGATCTGGTTTATTTCGGCAAGGCCCACATAATTTATACACAACCCCCAGCATGGGGTCGCCATACATAACAACACAAGCTCCTACCGGGCATCTCTGTGTCCGGGAGATAATTGAGTCAAAAGGCTGGTAATTCAATTATCTCCCAATTACAGGAATACATACAGATTTTACACAAACTTCCCCAAAACACCATTAAATCCACACAGGAATCCCACATGTCCTATATTCCCAGATAGCCAGGATCCGAGCACCCAAGGTGTTCAAACAGCACTCAGATCCATTCAGTGTAGTTTGACCGGCCGGCCAGGAGGTTGTAGCCCAAAACAGGTCCAGTTCCAGGGAGAAAGGGGCAGCAGCCGGTCAACTTTCTGGAGCTCCTGCATGAAAACCACCGAATGTTTCCCCTGGCTCTTGGGTAGCAAAGGGTCCTTGTAAGTCACCGAGTCTTTCCCCAAAGAGTGCTCTCCTGGCTTGTCTGTAGCTGTAGCGGGCTGGATTTCGGGAGTTTAAAAGGGGAATACGAATGTATGTTCGTGAAACAAACTGGGGTACAGAGAAATAAACAAAGAAGGGAAATAACACCAGTGATGGGGTATTCCGTCACAGAGACCATGGTCGCTAACCGGTACACTTTGCATTGTACACCACTCCTGCCAAAGGGACACCCAGGAGGAGCCCCTTTCCATGTAGCCAGAGAGACTTTTGACTGGCACTTACCCGGCAGCAGATTAGATCGGAGGTTAAAAGCTAAACCTTCACACGAGGATTGCTCGGACTGCATACCTCTGATCCAATCGCTTTTTGGATATTTTATTCTTGGGAGCAAGCCCTGTCCTAGGATGTATAATTTGTCCATTGTGTGTGGGTAACCCTGTGTTTTGGGGTTACCGTTGTATGATGCCTGTGAAGGAATACATCAATACTGTTCAGCCATTCTGTTCGTTTGGATTCATGTCCTAGTTTTGTTTTGTTTATTTTGTTTGGTTCCCGAACCGAGACCTCCCCAGAGACCAATTAGAAAGTGGAACGTTTGTGTATCTTGTACGAAAACCGCTAGGTAATAATTAATAGAATGCTCCACTGGGTGGCTGCCATTTTGTACATGCAAACGTACATGGTTGGGACAATGGATGGCGGCCATCTTGTCTCTCAAACTTATTTGGGCCAGGCATTCCCGCGAACAATAGTCACCATGGATCTATGGCCCGTTCTAGTTCCCGTTCACTTAGACGAACAGCGTTCGGGAGTTACAGAATACCGAACACAGAGAGCATTCTCCATGAACCAGCTTTCCTATATCTTATGTGGTTTTCGTACAAAACCTCATGAACAGAGACCGGCTCTTGCCACAAATCCTATGGAACTATTTTGGGCTTCTAACTCATGGCAGACCGGTCAGAACTTCCCTGTGATGACAATCAAAAACTACCAAACAGATCTGGGTGATTTTTAGATATATTGTTCACCCAGATCCAGGCTACCCAGGGATGTGACTTTTGTGGGGTTCCCATGTATTTTTGGGGTACGTTTGGGGTGTTCTAATATTGTTAGTTTTTCTGTGCCTGGAGATAATTGAGTTTAGTACAGTTCCTGACTCAATTATCTTACAGGCACAGAGGAGGAGTTTACTGACTTTATAAATTTGATGTCTGTACTGCCAATAAACAGTCTTCTCCCAGCATTAAGCCTAGGCTCATGTTTAGGGGGCTATGTGATACCGGCGATATTATACCTTTATATGATTATTATTATTGACGTGTTATTATGGGAAAAGGGTATCCATGGCGGTGATACCTTGACAGAACGCCACAGTGCCCTGTTGTGTGGATGTTATTAAATCATCCCTTAGTTAATTGGGCCATCCCCCAGGCACAGAATCGCTGAACCCTTGTTGGGAATGGTGCTAATAAATATATATAATAAATATATGTGCAAGTTGTGCCAATAAAGTGTCTAATTTTATAACATGACAGGAGGCGAGTATTTGCTTTAGTCTCTCTTTACTAGAACTCCACAGCAGCACAGAAAAACAACCAATCAGAAAAAAGTTAGGTACTATAAAACCCCCCTCCCCATGCATCATTTCCTCTTTCTTTGCTGCTCCACAGTCAGTACAGGTCAGAGTACCAATGCCTCCTGCTAATATTAGTTGATGGCTGTATGATTTTAATTATATTTACAGTGTTTTACTTATTTTATTATTTGGGGACTTGCTTGTGTGATTAGCTGTAAACCCCTCTGCCTATTGCTCTGGGGTTTGTGAGGAGTTTTTGTTTCTATAGTTTTCTATTCCCCTCTCTGTCCCCTTAAATCTCCCTTCTATGCCTACCCCGTTTTTGGCTTTTCCGTTTTTTTCCCGCTCGGGGGTTTCAGGAGGCTGGCCTGTTCTGCCTCCTCCGATCCCCCCGAGCTCCGGGACCGCGGAGTATGCCTCCAGCGGTCCCTTCTGTGTCACTCCTGTGGTTTCCCTCCGGTCGCGGGGTGCTCTATCCGCGGACCACGTGTGTCCGCTGGGGGGAGGAGGGAGCTTTTTATGCTGCCCCACCTGTGGTTTCTTCTCCTCCGGTCGTGGGTGCTATGATAACCGGGACACCTGTATACCGGTACAGGCAGGCTTCCTCTCTAGGGAGCCGGGGAGTATTATTTCCCTTCAGTGAAAGTACTGTCATGCTTGCACAATATATCAGTTTATTTCTGCAGTATTTTTTAAGGTTGTAACTATGGTTTTTAGAGAAGGTTGCTAGTAATTATTATAAACTGTGTATATACCGTAACCTATTTAAAAGGTCCCCCAGCCTTCATTTTATTTTTATTTTTATTTTTCCATATCATGCAGACCTTAAATTTACCAATAGCATATTTATTTTGGGATTTGTTTTAGGATTGGTAATCACATGTTATCTGAGTTATCCATGCGGATACTGGTTTAATGGCATACTGTCATACATTCTGAACTTTTAGTCATATGCAGGAACATTGTTCCCACTTCTTTCAAGTACCTCTCTGGTGTGAAGGCATACTTCAGGATCACCAAGTTGTCAGCCTCCTACACTTGCACTTGGATTTGATACCTGGTATGGTAAAATGACGGTATAAAGTAGAGATATCCATAATAATAATTTTAAAAGACATTCGCAGTGCATATATTATTCCTGCCTTTAGATTACTCTGTTTATTGGATTCTGCATGTGGTTATTCATTGGTGGACAGTTGTAAGGTCCCACACAGTGTGCTACACATTCATACTTCATACACTTGCTTCTAGTGGGAGTCTGTGCCCTGCAGGCACCATAACTACTGTATCAAAGGCCTACATCCGGCCCATTATCGCAAGGTGCCCCAGGACCTATTATGACACAGATAAGGCACACCTCCTTAACAAGGACCCTTACCGCTAATTGATGCACCACTGCTAAGTGACTTGGCCTACTCCGTCTGCGCCATTTTTTTTCTGGCCTGCTATGTCTGTGCCCCATTGACTGGCCTGCTATGTCTGTGCCCCAGTGACTGGCCTGCTATGTCTGTGCCCCAGTGACTGACCTGTTATGTCTGTTCCCATTAAGACGACCTGCTATGTCTGTGCCCATTAAGACGGCTTGCTATGTCTGTGCCCCATTGATTGGCCTGCTATGTCTGTGTCCCATTGACTGGCCTGCTATGTCTGTGTCCATTAAGACGGCCTGCTATGTCTGTGCCCATTGAGACGCCCTGCTATGTCTGTGCCCATTGAGACGGCCTGCTATGTCTGTGCCCATTAAGACGGCTTGCTATGTCTGTGCCCCATTGATTGGCCTGCTAGGTCTGTGCCCATTTGATCGGCCTGCTATGTCCGTGCCCTTCTGACTGGCCCTATCTGTGCCCTTTGTTAGGCCTGAGCTATCTGGGCCCAAATCCCCCTTTAGGCCACAGGCCTGGGAGGATATCACTGAGAAAAGCCCAGTACCCACTATGGACATGGAGATGGGTGGGTGTCCAGGCAACCACTGCTGCCTTACTATCCAAGAGGACACCAGTATATGGGCACCTCAATATGTTTGGAAGGGTGAAGGCCCTAAATCTTATACCCTGAGGGGCAAGGTTTTTTATCAGGATCCCTGGGTGCGCCACCGCAGTTTACTCCAACCCGGCGGTGGCACATCTCCAAGGAGAGTTTTGCACAGGTGGGGACCAGTGCTCAGACGCCCGAGGTACGTATTTACCGTTCTCTACTTTATTTGTCGTTTCTTGGTTTTCAAGCCTTCCAATTGGTCTATCGCTCGGGTCGTCGAGAGGCCTGACTTGACCTCCCCCGACCTCCCAGGCTCTCGTGGATTGAGGAGAACGTCTCCAGCTTTCCTCATGCTACCAACGGTCATCCTGGACCCCGCGTGCGCGCACGGGATCCAGGCGGTCAGTTGGTAGTTTCCATCTTTGTTTCCGAAGGTTGCATTTTCTCACTATCCCTTTCTGCTATTTAGGATGGACGAGGCCCGTGGTTGTATACTATTCCATCGGTCTGGTTTATTGCCGGTTGATTCCACCTCAGGTGAGCGATTCAGGAAGAGGTCTCATGATCAGAGAGAGACCCACCTCAGGATCTCAGTCTTATGCTGATATTAGCAAATGGTGTACCCCTGCAGTTGATCACCCTGGGTCTCTAAGGGACTCTAGTTTGGTTTACAAGAGGGTGCGGCCCTCCATCACCTCGATCCGAGAACGATATTTTAATTTTCACAAACAGAGAGTGAACCCCTCTCATATACGGAACTGGACACTGATTTGTTATTAGAGGGCGCAGCCCTCCCTCAACCTCAGCCCGATACCGAGCTGGATACAGAGGACATGTTTTGAGTGTCAATATCTCGTAGAGAGAGCCGGTCACGGATGTTGACGCTACTGTTTGGTTATTAACGTGTGCGGCCCGCTCAGGCTATCAGCCGGATGCTTACACAGAGTTCGGTCACATTATTAGAGAGCCCGGCTGTGACGGAACGCTGGCACTCCGACTGAGTACCTCCGCCAATCGATGCTCCTAGCGCTTGCCGAGGACTCCAAGTACTCCAACCGACACCATCAGCACTGCAGACCCCACTTCCAGCGATACAGCTGCGCCGGGGTCTCGCCGTCTCCACCCACCCTGGATCCACAACCAGGATCCAGCTCCCAGTGGGTGAACCTCTCCTAAATCCAGAGAGCATAGCAGGAACAAATCAAGCTATTGCAAGAGCTTACTCTGGGGAGTAAGTGATTATAGCAATCCCTAGAGTGTGGGTATCCCTTCCCCCAAACATGAGCTAAGGCTTCAAGAAAGGTACAAGATGAACTGGTTTTAATGACCACACACTGGCTTTTATGCAAGTATAACCAATCACAGACAATACAAACAAAACACTCCCACAGTGATATCGCAATCCCTCCTCTCTATCCTGGAGATAATTGGGAAGTAATCAAATTTTCTCCCAGGACAGAGGCAAGACTTCATTAACCACATGGTTACAAAAAGACATAAAATTACACAATGTTACAATTACTACATAAAACAGATACATGCAACATATCCCCAGATAGCTTAGATCTGAGTGCACATTATTATTGAATGGCGCTCAGATCACATACATAGAATTCAATCGCCATGGAGCCAAAGTCTTTTCCATAGTCTTTTGTTACACAAATAGGCTCCATGGCATAGCTATCTGGGATAGCACTACTACCATACTGAAAGTCCAGAACGCCCCAGCAGAAATACACAAATAAACCTTTCTGCAGGGGAAAATACCGCTATCAGCACATGGGCCATAGTCGGAAGGCAGGAGGCTAGCCAGTAGTCCCCTCCAGGCACAAGTGGCGAAGGGCACTTCGTCACACATCTTCCCTTTGGGGGGAAGACTAAACAGGTACCTGACCTTCTGCCGGTCAGTACCTAGGTTAGTCGGGCAGCCCACCCACAAAGAAAAATATGCAGAGTAACCCCCCCACAATAAATGGTACTGGCCTGTAGGTTCAAGTTTGTAGTGGGACAGCGCAGCACTCTCGGTCTCTCTGGTGCAGCTTGGCAAACTGCTGGTGTTGCTTGGGGGGCAGAGGCCAGCGGCGCTCTGCCCTGCTGCCAGTTCTTCCACTGGGTTTACCCGTGCTAAGTCAGGCTCTGATACAAGGGAAAAGGGGGGGCAGAGGCTAACAGAGCTCTGCCCAGATGCCAGCTCTTCTGCTGGGAGGGGGTCAGTGGGTATCGCAGGCTCATCCACTGCCCCCAGGACCCGGTTGGCATGTAGCTGGGGAGGGGAAGTTTCACTTACCTCCTCCTCCTGGCATCCCTGCGGGGTTGGTTGGGGATCTGGGCCGCCCGTCCAGCCTCCCTGTAGGACTAGCACAGAGACCGCAGTCCCATCTGCGCCAGTGTGGTTAGGTTTGTTTTCCCCCTCTCCCGGTATCTCTGGCTGCTTTTGGAGGGGGAGGCTGGTTGCCCCCACTCCCCAGGACGCTGGTTGCTGAAGATGGAGGGATCGACCATCACCTCCTCCTGGAACTCAGGCTGCCTCTGGGGAGAGAGACCAGTTGTCTCTTCCCTCTGTACGGTGCACTGCCGCTGGGAAGGGAGGTCGCTGCTCTCCTCTCCCTGTAACTCATTCTGTCGCTGGAGACGGGGTGTCAATACCCCCAAACTTCACAGTTGGTACTCGAAGTTCCGTGCTTCTTGGTTCTCAGCACTCAACTGGCGCATCACTTGATGGACCACCTCATCTGAAGGGTTTGGGCCAAACCAGACCAGCCGCACCTTTACTTCCTTCATGAAATCAGCACCCTCATAGCACTGTGACAGGCGGATTTGCAATTCACTGGCTGCTGTCCAGGGTCTTGCTAGCTCCATGTTGCTGTAGGTAGGGACGCTGCGCAGAGGCTAGCGTTGCCCTCAATTATAAATCCATAACTCCACATGTTACCGGTGTCTCTGAGCTGCTGGTCCTCGCACTAGGACGCCATCCCGCCGCTGCCACCAAATGTGACGGAACGCTGGCACTCCGACTGAGTAGCTCCGCCAAACGATGCTCCTAGCGCTTGCCGAGGACTCCAAGCACTCCAACCGACACTATCAGCACTGCAGACCCCACTTCCAGCGATACAGCTGCGCCGGGGTCTCGCCATCTCCACCCACCCTGGATACACAATCAGGATCCAGCTCCCAGTGGGTGAACCTCTCCTAAATCCAGAGAGCGTAGCAGGAACAAATCAAGCTATTGCAAGAGCTTACTCTGGGGAGTAAGTGATTATAGCAATCCCTAGAGTGTAGGTATCCCATCCCCCAAACATGAGCCAAGGCTTCAAGAAAGGTACAAGATGAACTGGTTTTAATGACCACACACTGGCTTTTATGCAAGTCCCCATACAAGGGGACATCCCACAGGGTGTGACCCAGTATAAGCAATCACAGACAATACAAACAAAACACTCCCACAGTGGCATCACAATCCCTCCTCTCTATCCTGGAGATAATTGGGAAGTAATCAAATTTTCTCCCTGGACAGAGGCAAGACTCCATTAACCACATGGTTACAAAAAGACATAAAATTACACAATGTTACAATTACTACATAAAACAGATACATGCAACATATCCCCAGATAGCTTAGATCTGAGTGCACATTATTATTGAATGGCGCTCAGATCACATACATAGAATTCAATCGCCATGGAGCCAAAGTCTTTTCCATAGTCTTTTGTTACACAAATAGGCTCCATGGAATAGCTATCTGGGATAGCACTACTACCATACTGAAAGTCCAGAACGCCCCAGTAGAAATACACAAATAAACCTTTCTGCAGGGGAAAATACCGCTATCAGCACGTGGGCCATAGTCGGAAGGCCGGAGGCTAGCCAGTAGTCCCCTCCAGGCACAAGTGGCGAAGGGCACTTCGTCACAGCGGCTCTCTCATCTATGGTGCTGTCCATTTGTTCATCACACAGGCTCGTACCCGTACAGGACAACGATGTCTGCATTGAGGGGAGTCCTTCCTGCATTCAATTTGATCTAACGACCGTGATACCAATTTCGTTATAAAGGGCTGCCTGATCTTGCAGGATTTACATATTAAGTCTGGATCCCTCTATTTCACCTCCTGTAATGGATCTACTGGATCTGGACCACTGTACGCGAGAAATACTCACAGAGGTATAACGGGGGGAGACTCCCACTTATTTACACACACTCCTGAAGGCGGTACGGCTAACGGATGAGCCTCAGGTATTACAAGAGTGCAGGTTTTGGTATTTTCTGCGCTATATGACACAGACAAGTGCATTCTGTTTTAGATATCTGGACCATCGGGAAAAAACTGCACAGACAGTTTTTCCCATATCATGATGACATGAGAGACTGAGACCTTCATGGATCAAATGGACACTCTCTTACTCGGGTAACAAGACTGGGGAAGGCCCGCTACCCGGTCTGCAGGTACACTATACGCATGGATCGCATGGAAAGACCGGAAACCCCGGTTGACTTGAGTTCTCTGGTCATTAACAATCTTGAGATAAGATGACAGGACCGCCCCTACTCCTCTGAGGACATATCTGAAGAACATGGTTTGGAGATGGAGGGCCCTCCGTTTATAATCTATATCCCTCACGGGAGCCGTCTTGGTTTGGGTTCTCACTAACCCACCTTTTCAACTACCATCAAGGAGACCTACAAGACTCTATGGAGGAACCCGGTGTGCCCCGACTACTACACGGACATAAAAGTCGGGTCGCAACCTACCGCTGGAGTGCGGCTCAAGATGTGTAGCAGACTCAGATAGGGCTACCGGCATGCTAAAATGGGACAACACATGATTCGGACGATTGACGCTAAACCCTTGTTTTTGTCATCATATCTGCTCTCTGGAACCACCTGTTGTGAGCAAAGGGACTTTACGCCTTGCCTGCGTATTGGAGAACACTATGTGTTCGCGAGACTCCAAACTAAGAAGGGAGGTATCCCTCTATAGGGATACCTTGACTTCGGTTATCGAACCCACATTCCTGGGTCCCTTGTCCTAGGGCCTACTCGAGGAGAAACGTGCCCAGACAGTCAGGGGTCAGGGACCCTATCTTGTAGGTGGCGTGTAGACCAGGTACCCCTACACGAATTTTGACAGGTTGGACATGGAACAGGATCATACTACGGGTAATTTGATTATTTCACTCTCTCTATACGGCACGTGAGGACTCTTCGTTGTTATACAGGTCCCAATCACCATTGGATCCGTATTTCTTTTCACTCTTAGACCATAACACATCTGGATGGAAATCTCAACTCCGGATTACGTTTCCCATCCCTTTTGAGTATTTCAGGGATTCACTTTTCCCAGAATAGTCGACCACCGTTCCACCACACAAGTTCGGTTTGGTATTTTGATTGGATGTCCCTCTGGAGTCCTTTCTCTAGCACAGCTGAGGATTACACAGTCCATTTGGAATATTGGAATCACTTAGGATACAGCTGGTTTGACATAATACATTTCTTCTCAGATGAGACATGTCACCGGGTAGGCCATGAGGGAATGAAAGATCCTACTCGGTTCTATTAAGGAAATGGTGGTGGACTTAGGCGCATTCCTCAAGATTGGAGATCTACGGGCAAGAGTTGAGACATAATGGCAGTTTCTTCTCTCGGCCCTAAGTACACAAAGGACCTTCAACATTTTACAACTACAGGTAAATGGCTAATAGGTCAGCTTGGCAGCTCATGGACCGGCTGCTTGGAAACAGGTCACAACCCGCGTACGATGGATCTATCAACGGATGGTGTTTTTTCCGTATTTGGGCTAGCATATTCTTCGATCCATCTACTGTCATTTATCACAGTTGGAAAGTCCATTTAGGATTGCTCTGATATCTCCCGGAATAGGTACCAGCGAAACAAACAGCATTGGATTTGTTGACTGAGCGTTAAAAATACGAAGCCTCCTGTCATGTTATAAAATTGTAGATTATGCTAGCTTTAGTGTACCTATAATCTTAATTTTATTAATGACAGGAGGCAAGTATTTCCCACCCATTCTTATCCCTCCGTTGTTTAATTTTAATAGTTTGGATTAATCAGGTACGTATGCAACTCTGCTTGTTGTCTCTGCTACCTGTCATCTGTTCTTATGTCTGTTTTTTCATAAGTAGGGTTGGGATATCTACATAGTAAGGTAATTTTGGGTTGCTACATTGAGTACCTACATGTTTATTCAGAGTACATTGCCTTGGGTAATCAACCTGTTCGATTCTGTTTTTTCTCTCGTTTCAGTTTACAGTCTATCAACGCTATCTGGTTTGGCAGTTCTTCTCGGATGGTGGACATTGTTGTATTCATTGTATCCAGGACTTCGTTTCTTCCCCATTATGTTTTCTGCCTTTTTTATTCTGTTTTTGTCGCAGCTTGAAAGAGGAAATGATGCACGGGGAGGGGAGTTTTATAGTACCTAACTTTTTTCTGATTGGTTGTTTTTCTGTGCTGCTGTGGAGTTCTAGTAAAGAGAGGCTTAAGCAAATACTCGCCTCCTGTCATTAATAAAATTAAGATTATAGGTACACTAAAGCTATCATAATCTACAATTATTACACCTTAATCAAGCCCCAGCAGAATGGAGGACCCAAAGATACTTTTATTCCCCTTTGTTCTCCGTATATCCCTGTTCGTTTACTGAATCCCCTCGCTGTGTGGCCCCTTGTTCGCACCTTTTAATCACCGACCACCCCTGGCTGTTAACCACAAATTGGTTATTAGTTCAAGTGTTTTCCCTGTGTGGCCGACGTTCGTATAACGGAACGCACATGTTCAAACAATTGGTGGCCATTTTTTCTCCTGAATGCGGGCAGCGGTACATGGTCATTGACAGCGTGGAACAGTTTTCGAATACGCAACCCTGCGAACACCCTGGAAACTGGCATAAACTACCGAACAGGGGGAGATTTCATACCCTAACAGCTAGGGAATGGATTCATCAGAGTGAGAACCCCCGAAAGATGACTGGTCGTTGCCTTGTTTTCTCTGGAATTGTTTTGGGGCATCACCCCGTGGCCAACCGGTCAAAATTCTAATGGCGTTCCCGAACCACCAAAGGGATCTGAGTGATATTTTGGCAAAATGTACGCTCAGATCCAAGCAATTCGGTGGTTTGACTTTCGTGGGGTTCTGAAGTTATTTTTTTTTTTATTCTTTATTTTTGGTGCAATTTCAGCGGTACAGACATAAGTAAGGGTGCCACAACAGCATATGCACAAGGTACATTCACATTTCGTTTATCTCATAGATTGGGCCGAGTTGAGCTGTGCACATTTTATATTAGCAAGGGCTATGTAGTTTTAGCGGGGGATCTGACTGTGCCAGTGGTGAGTGTGATATGTATGTCTAGTGTCGTCCAAGTGGGACTCTTAGGTGGTGTTGGGGCACTGGCACAGGATATGGCCTTAGTGGTTGCTTAGTTCCAGGTTAGGTAGCGGAGCAAGGTCTAAGCGTTTGCGCCTCGTCTATGTGAGAGTGCAGTGTGTTTTGGAGCTCGGGTGTTTGTGCCTTCGCAGGGCTTGGCCTGTCGTGGCAGCATATAGGAGTCGTATGACCTCTTCTTTTGTTTTTTTCCCCCAGCTAGGCCGGTATTTCTGCGTGGAGACTCCAAGGTTTACTGTGCCCTATAACCCGGGGCATTTTGGGGGGTGGGGGGGAAGAGCCCCTGGACTGGGCGCTAGCCAACTGCCTTACCGTCACAGGACTCTGTAATTAGTTCTCTGTGAGTGACTTAGCTTGTCATCAAAAAAGCAAAACAAAGCAAAACAAACAGCGAATAAAAATAACAATAACAATAGGCTAGCAATGTGGCCAATGCAGGTTTCAGGATGCGGGTCCCAGGAGCGTGGTGGCTGGTGCCATGGTGTCATTGGACAGTCCCAGGGTGGTCAGCAGGGCCGGACTTTCTCCCAAGTTTGAGATCTTGTAGTGTTGGTCGCCTTTAGTCACCCATAATGTCCTGGGGGTTGCCCATTTGTACGTGAGGCCCGCTGCTTGCAGGGTGGTCGTGATGGGCTCCATGCTCTTGCGCCATAAGAGAGTGTCTCTACTCCTGGTCCAAAAGAAGGTGATTCGGTGTGTTTCAAAGTTGTGTAGTGTTTTCCCTTTAATGGCTGTCATCAGGGATATCTTATCCGTTAGGGATTGGCATCTTAAGATGATGTCACGTGGAGCTGCCTTTGGTGCCTGCTGTGTCTTGGCAATGTGGTATACTCCGTCAAACACGAAGTGTTTCGCTTTTCTGTTGGGGAGGAGTGTGGCCACCAAGCACCTTATAAAGTGTGGCAGTTCATCCAGTGGTACCACTTCTGATACCCCCCTGATTTTGATGTTCTTTCTCCTACCCCTGTCTTCTAGTATGGCGACTTGTCTGATGGTGTTTGCTTGTGCGGTTTGCATTTGGGTGACTGTGTCTTTAAGTGAGGTGAGGTCTTGGCGTAGGTCTCTCACCTCTTGTTCCACGGCCTGGGTTCAGGTCGATACTGCTTGTACCTCTGCTGCCAGCCCCTTTAGGTCAGCTTGCCACATGTGCTGTAAATTCCATTGAAGACCAGCCAGCATGGTCTGAATGTCCTGCTTTGTTGCCGGTGCTGAGTCATTAGCGGTGTGTATGAGTGCGCTTCTTGCGTCTGTCATAGCCATGCTATGTGTGGAGTCCCCGTCCTCGGACCTCTCGGGTGAGACTGCCTCGGCGACTCGGGTCCGTGCAGGCGGAGGGGATTGCAGCATTCTGCCTATGTATCCGCCGGGTGTCAGGAGTGTGCACATGAAGTTCTTTTTAGCCGATGGGCTGTAGGTGCAGGTGTATTGCTTGTTTTTTGCGCTGGTATATCGGGGCTGTAAATGGCGACCGATGTGTTGCGCCGTTAGCTCCACCCCCTTGGGGTTCTGAAGTTATTAACATGTATTTTTGGGGTGTTTTAAAATATTGTAGATTTTTCTGTACCTGAGAGATAATTAAGTTATAGCTTTTTCTCACACAATTATCTCTCAGGCACAGAGGATTCTGGGAAGAAAAGCCCTGTATTTCTAACTTAGAAACCCCATGCGAGGGGCAATGTATTAAAGCTGTGTGTGGCAGGAATAAAACCAGTTGTACTCCCAGAACAGTGTGTCGTCTAGTTGCTGGGAATGAGGTGGGCTAATTCTTTAGCATTTTTCTTGCTTCTGATTATACTCTTGCAGACCCAGTGGAGGTAGGTCCCTGCTAGGACCAGGGCTCCGCTACAATGCTATAAACACTTCTGCAATTCTAATCCAGCGATAGGGAAACTATGGCAGAGGTACTCAGTCAGAGTACCAGAGCTCCGTCACAAACTCTATGATAGATTTCTAATCTTCTAGTGAAGGGGTTAAAACCCCTTCAGCCACTTACCTTTCTCCAGCGCCAGGCTCCCTCTGTGCAGGGAAACTCTCCACCCCTTGCCGACATCAGATCCGAATACGCATGAGCGGAAAGAGCCACACGCGCATTCAAACAGCCCATATGAAAGCATTACAAACGGAAAAAGGAAAGAATGTAGCGCTTGTATATTGAATAAATAAATGATCACCTTTTTAGTTAAAATATAAGAGGAAGTTTCCACTATTATCATCTATAAAAGACAATCAAATATAGTGTAGATTGTACAGGGTTAAACAATATACAATTCTAAGGTATGTGTTCACTCACAAACAGAGAGCTATAGACTCAGCTCTGGTGTGAATTGCTTCTGGGTCCGTATAGGCGACCCACCCCTACTCTAGACTTGTATCCTGTCCTGGAGGGAAATAGATGGGCAGAGGATTGTGCAGTATTGTTTAAAATAATAAAGTGAAAGATAAAAATTCCCAAGTGGATACTTACAAACAGAGAGTCTCAACTGACTCTATGTGTAGGCGTTGTGCAGTTAGGGACCGCACTCCCTTGTTGAAATAGATGAGATTGGGAACCAGGATGAAGTGTCACAAATAAAATAAAATGTATTCACACAATTTAAAATAAATCTGGCTCAATGTCCAAAAAAAACCATCCACCGGGACGCGTTTCGCCACTGCAATGTGGCTTCTTCAACCGTATTAGAAAGTATTGGCTGGAAAGGTTACCGATGGCTGATTTAGCTGGCGTGTGTTCCGCTGCCGATCCTGCGTTCCACTGTGCTGTCCTGCTGTGTGTCTGAGAGCTTAGATGCAACCTTACGCGTTTCTTGATTCCTGTGATCTATTCATCAGAGGTTACCTCTACATATAGCTGAAACATTTTGGACAATTGTGAAACAAACTGTTTTATCTATAACCAACATAGACTTGGACTGGTACTATTAACTGGGACTAATACAATTTGCAATTCCAGTACCAACACACAGTTTAGTGGCTATAACCCCTTTTTCTTGCAGTTTTTTCCCTTTGTTTGTACATTTTTTTTTGTTTTAATTATTTAATTTCCTACCCACTCCTAGTCATTGCATGGGTTTCCCCCTGCCTTTCTGCTTTAAGTTGATGCTCTCAGCCAATTAAGGTCTACAGACAGAAGCGGCTCATTGGACCACCAGGAATCATCTGAGTCTAACCGGGTAATGGAAGTGAATTCAAAAGAGAATTTAAATTTTTAGACCAAACTGGAAGAACTACTGAATTAGAGTATTTCTCTATTCTCTATTCAGTTATTTTGGACTTAAGTTTAAAATTCAGTTTGAATTGTTCATAATTCTCACTTTAATAAACAACCCTCATTAGTATTATTATTATTATTATTATTATTAGCCTTTTCAAACTTTGTAGCTTTTGCAAATAAATACATATTTTGAAGAATGCCTGTTGCTCCGTTGTGTTTTGAATGAAGCAGCTTTATTATACATTACAGGTGAAGCAGCCTCCAAGGAGACCTGTATATAACACGCAGTGGGTGAGCATTCTAGGGCGACACGTGCTCCTTGTGGGAGTGATCTGATCACAGCTAAATTTGGTAATCTCTGGATTAGCTGCAGAATACTAAAAAAGGGTATTTAGATGATTTTTAATTCAGAGTTTTGTGAAAGCACAATATTTTTTATAATAATTATATATTATTCTATATAATATAATTGTATTAAATTATCTCGTAACCTACTTTTCTAACCAACTTACTTTTGTGTCACTTTACCCCACTCCCTCTAGCATGTAAGCTCATTGAGAAGGGCTCTCAACCCCTCTGTTCCAACTCGTCTGGTTACAGATATGTGTCCGTTAGTCCACCCATTGTGCAGCACTGCGGAATTAGTTGGCGATTTATATATAATAATAATTGCATAGTAAACATTAAATAGAGTAGTGAATTTCAAACCAAAATCAGGGCTGGATTTACATCATGAGCTGTAGGCACAGAATTCTCTAGAAATAGCTCCCCTAACTGTTTACCATAGAGAGAGCGAGACTCAAATTTTAGAGGGGTGAGATCAGCGCTGGAGCCAACTTCAGGATTAGAGGAATTTGGTATGATCGCTAAATTGTCCCTTAAAGCAACACCACCAGCAGATAAAGAATACTTTAATCTAAACAACCTCCAGCTTGTTTAGTGTAATTTCCAGTGAAAATTAGATTTGTGAAGGTGGCTTCTAACATTTTCAAACATGCAGTCACAGTTTTACATTCATTAAAATAAAACAGCAGCCTATGCAATTGCCGTCAGTAGCCAATCAGAACCTGTGAACCAGACAGATTAATTATTTATCATCTAGCATCCCACGTAAGGAAGAAGAAATGATTGCATGACTTGTCTTATGATACGAGAGACCATTATGTTATAAAAAACACAAAAAGTTCAGCCCAGCAATAAATCCTTACAAAAAAATATTCTACTACAGAAATAAATAAATTAACACAAAAACCATCAGCACTAGGTACAAGTATGTTTCTTATATAACAATGAAGCTATGCCAAAAGCGTCACAAGGGGGGGAGGGGAAGAGGGGGCCATGGCCCCCCCTACATCATGCAGTGCCCCCTCTTGTGCCCCCCCAATTGATGTCGGGAGCACTGCGTCTCCCTACAAAAGCTGCAGCAGCACTGTAGGGAGACACACCCTTTCCCCACATGGGGCCAGAGGGGACACTGTGCTGTGAGGACTTCCTCCTGGGTCACAGAGAACAGCGCAGGGGAGAGACAGGGAGAGGACGCTCAGCTCTGCACAGAGGCATCCAGGCAGCTGCACGTAAGTGGGAGTGTGTGTGGGGGGCAGTCTGTGTGTGTGGGGGGGTCAGTTTGTGTGTGGGGGCAGTCTGTGTGTGTGGGGGGACAGTCTGTGTGTGTGGGGTCAGTCTGTGTGTGTGGGGGGACAGTCTGTGTGGGGGACAGTCTGTGTGTGTGGGGGTGTCTGTGTGGGGGGACAGTCTGTGTGTGTGTGTGGGGGACAGTCTGTGTGTGTGGGGGTCAGTCTGTGTGTGTGGGGCAGTCTGTGTGTGTGTGTGTGTGGCGGGCAGTCTGTGTGTATGGGGGTGTCAGTCTGTGTGTGTGGGGGGGTGGGGTCAGTCTGTGTGTGGGGGAGCAGTCTGTGTGTGGTTCAGTCTGTGTGTGTGGGGGTCAGTCTCTGTGTGTATGTGTGTGTGTGGTTCAGTCTGTGTGTGTGTGTGTGTGGGATGGGGGGGAGGTCAGTCAGTGTGTGTATGGGTCAGTGTGTGTGTGGGTCAGTCTCTTTGTGTGTGGGTCAGTCTCTGTGTGTGGTTCAGCATGTGTGTGTGGGGGGGTCAGTATGTGTATAGGTCAGTATGTGTGTGTGTGTGTGTGTGTATGGGTCAGTCTTTGTGTGTGTGTGTGTGTGTGTGTGTGTATGGGTCAGTCTGTGTGTTGGGGTGGGGGTTCAGTCTGTGTTTGTGGGGGGGTCAATTTGTGTGTGTGTATGAGTCAGTCTGTGTGGGGTGGGTCAGTCTGTGTGTGTATAGGTCAGTCTGTTTGTGTATGGGTCAGTCTGTGAGTGTATGGGTGTGGGGGGGTCAGTCTGTGTGTGGTGGTGGGGGGTTCAGTCTGTGTGTGGGGGGGGGTTTGTGTGTGTGTGTATATGGGTCTGTATGTGTATGGGTCCGTCTGTATGTGTATGGGTCCGTCTGTGGGTTTGTATGGGTCAGTCTCTATAAGTGCTTGAGCTCCAAGAGAGATACCTCTCATCTTGTGACCTCCCCTGTACCCGATGGATAGGCAGCCTTCTCAACCAGCACGGATCTGATTGTGTCACCCCCTCCCTACAAGGTAAGATGAGGGAAAGAGGAAAATTGTAAAGCTCTTCCCTATCCCACTCTCTACACCCCCTGAACACAGTACACCCTCACAGGCAGTGAATCCTCCACATACAGTACACTCCCACCAACACAGAGTACACCTTTGCATACCCCTCACAGTGCACACATCATCTCTTCACCCACATACACACTTCTTCCCCACATACCTTCACCAACACATACACACATACATACATACATACATACATGTTCCACCCCGTATACACACCAAATCTCATATATAAATATATATATATAATATCTACAGCTCCTTGATAAGCATACAATGCAACCCCAATACACATACACTCACAATGCATCCCCTAGATGCAAACGCACACACTTTACAGGCCCTTTCAGCATACACACACACATATTTATTTATTTTTTCAATTTAAATCCACCCAGCCTTTGGGAAAGCTGAGTGGATCTTTCCCTGGCATCCAGTATATATATATACACACACACACACACACACACACACACATATACACACTTTTTATATCTGCCCCCCTACTTTTCTCCCTGGCCCCTTATGTGCCCCCCTAAGTATGAATCCTGGATACGCCACTCTATGTGACAGAGTAAAGACATTTTCCGATGACTGTCTCTTTAAGTAAGGCTGTCACTTTCGATATATCGCAGCGTGAACATGTCACAAAGTCCCATCTTCTTTTATTCTTCAATGTTTTTCTTAGGAATGTCTTCCGAACATTGGCACGTCCAGATTTCCAGAATCATTCAGAATCTGACATACTGTAAGATTTATGTTTTGTGGGAGGCATTCATTTCTCCGTGCCTCCACTGGATTTTAACTTAATTAAACGTATATAATGTCTGGACTTTCCAAATCGTCTACTTGAGATAAGCAGATTGGTTGTTCTCCCCGATCGCCAAGATCCTGTCCAGCTGCTCGATGCAGCATGATGCAGTTATATCAGCAGGCTGTCAGCGTTTCCTCTTGTTCAGAAGTGATGACTGCTTTTTGGGAATACAGAGTGTTCCTTTGTTCACTCAGTTAGATCCGCTTAATACCCTCTTCTTGGCTATCAACACGTCGGTGTGCAATGACCTTTTGGCCGCCCCATGAGTAAAACTTTAGTATTTAGGTTTAGAGGTTCCTTGAAAACACGCGGAGAGGCCCCACAACCTGGAATGATGATTTTAAAAAACGTGGTGAAAAAAAAAACATAAACGCAAAGAAACAAGTGACTTTTACAGTTGTGAAGAGTTTTTAATTTGAACAGGTGAAGCCACACTCCGTATTTACCTGCATCCCACCTCACGTGCAGTCAGGGGATAAGAGGGACCAGCGCACTGGTCACTGTTGGTCGCTAAAGCATTCTAGGAACCAGCGCATATATTAAATCACCCCCACTTCCACACTGTACTTTTTCCTGGGGATCAATTTAATTCCACCTGTGCATATGGCAAGCAACCACACACAGCATATTAACTGATTAAATACTGACATGACGTACATTTTGTGCAGGTGGATGGAAGCCGTCATTGAGAACGTCCTATTTTATTCCAGCGAATGAGTTACACAACTAGAATTTCCCTTATTGAGATGAGTGATCAGAAAGTTTGGATTTCCTGGACACCTGGCCAGGTCTCCGCTCAGTGTCTCTCATTTGGAAGTTAGATTTCAGGAGGCAGATTTATGGAGCCTAGATTATTTTGTTTTTGCATGTGTCCAAAATCTGGATAATGGGGCCAGTCTTTAAATATCCTATTTCAAAATGAATTGAACGAACACAGGGCTGTATAATGCAACAAACACAAAATAAGCAGGACATTTCATAATAGAGCTGGTTCTTTACAGACCAAATCCCAACTACTTTTGTTTAGGAGCTGTGAATGTGGTCCTTAAGGGGTTGAATTTTCTTTGGAATATATTCCCAGCAAAATACTACGGGGGTCATAACAAGACTTGGAATGAAAGCTCTCTTTCTGATATCTAGTAGGAGAGCAGGAGGATGTAGATTAGAGAAGCCAAGTGACGAGTGAATAAACCAAGACATCAGTGATGAGCCATTTACTCCATGACTTCTACCTGCCACAGCTGATTACAAAAAGACACGTCAAGAACACGGATCCTACACAATGCAGGAAAGGTTTATCAGTGATGGGAAAGGTGTTTGTTATGTGTTAAGCAGGAAAATTTGAGTTTGTTGGGGTACAAGAAAAACGTGTGAAAATGTCAGGGTACATTATTTTCTCTCCCCCTCCTTTCCTCCTCCTCACTTCTGCTTTTGATCTTCTTTCGCCTGCCCCCGTTCCTTTCCCCCCCAGACTAGCTCCCTTTGCCATGGGCCACATGGTCGGTTCCTGATGCACCTCCGGATCGACGCACTCCACCCTACTTGGGATCGCTTAAGTCGGAACGAGGGTTGGATCGGAGGAATTTGTCCACCTTACTGGATAACTGATGGAACCGTATTTGCAAATATCCCCAGCTGACAAATTACAAAGGTATTTGGTATGCACCGTATGGATCAATTGTTACACGTTATTAAGTACTTATTACCTGATGTTGCAGGATTATTTTATTTTTCATTTAACTTTTCCTCTGTGAAGGAAACTTTGCTTTGTGTACAGTCTTAAGTTTAATTTCTCACAAATGTCAGGGTATTCACTAAAGGGAGAATCGCAGGGAATTGAAAGTGAATTTCAAATTAAAGGTCAAAGTAGCCAAACGGAAAGCATAGTTGACTGGGATAACTTGTCCAGTTCCAGTTCAATTTCTCTTTAGTGAGAATAGAGAGACAGACATAATTAGTCATAAAGACAGAGATAGATAGACAAACAGAAAGCCTGATTGCAAAAATAGCCAATATGTGACTATAACAGAGTTGGACTGTTCATGAAAAGTTTTACCCTTCCATAAAAATAATCATAAAATTCATCTGCTTCGGGAAGGAGTTCAATTAATTTTTCAGGTAGGAATTTTTCCATTAGAAAGTGCTTTGATTAATCAATCGATTTTCCTCCCACTTTACATGCAGGTCAACCCTTTTCATATGCCGCCCATCACACACAGAAGAAGTTATTCATGTCCAGGAAAGCCTTGGATCATGTAAACACGAGTCCTGCTGACTGAGCCAAGCATAGGTTATGTGCCCGCCACAGTCCTAGCACTGATAAAATGATTCATCTCGATCTATTGTTTTAATTGGGGTCGAGAGACAAACGGAGCCGAAAGAAGACATTCTTAGACAGAGAGAACATTTATAGACATTAAGATTAATCTGATTTTCAGAGAAGGCCCATTTAGTAATTCCATACATGTAAGCTGCCACTTCTAGGCTCGTAAATATTATACTCACATTTATATTTATACCGACAGCCCATATAGCTTATAGTAGTACAGCTTCACATTTTTTTTCATAAAAACTAAAATGCATGCATAATATTTTATGACAGGAAAGGAAGAAATGTCAAATAATAGGAAGACCTGTACATAAATAAATTATTTTATTTATGTTCCCGACATAATTATTTACTAATGCTGCATTATTCCTTCAGACTGAGCCATCAAAATGTCATAACTCACTAAAAAAACATAACTCACAAAATGCCTTCACTGGGACGGAAACAAGATTTTTAACCCTTTCAGGGGGATTTCACTTATTAGGCACAAACACAGGTCTTAGAGAACAAGTGAAATAATTTGTACATAAGGCTACTGTAAGGGGTTAAACAGGCATTAAAGGACCACTATAGGCACCCAGACCACTTCAGCTCATTGAAGTGGTCTGGGTGCCAGGTCCCTCTAGTGTTAACCCTGCAGCAGTAAACATAGCAGTTTCAGAGAAACTGCTATGTTTACACTGAGGGTTAATCCAGCCTCTAGTGACTGTCTCATTGACAGCCGCTAGAGGTGCTTCTGCAATTCTCACTGCGAAAATCACAGTGAGAAGACGCTGGACGTCCATAGGAAAGCATTGCCACACATGCGCATTCAGATCTGACGTTGGCAGGAGGAGGAGAGTTCCCCAGCACAGAGGGAGCCCGGCGCTGGAGAAAGGTAAGTGGCTAAAGGGGTTTTAACCCCTTCAGCCCAGTGGGAGGCGGGCCCTGAGTGTGGGGAAGAACTAATGACCCTATAGTGGTCCTTTAACTCTGTCTGTCTGGACACGGCTATTCACTAACATGTGAATTGCTGGTAATTCAAAGTGAATTTCAGATTTATGCAGCAATTAAACATTTTCACATTTTGACGAGACCGTGTTCTTCTTCCTACAAAGATTAATGTTGAGGTCTCGCTACTTTTTCAATTCAGTTTGAATGAATGACAGTTCATACTGTATACAGTAATCATGTGCTGTATATTCAGTGGCTGTGTCATCTCAGTTTCCCCAGCAGTCTCTTGATATTGTTTGAGAGCCAAGAGTTACCAAAGATCAAGTTAATAGGTTTGTTGTTTTTTTTATCTCATATCTTCTGTTAGTTTTTGTTAAACAATGTTTCAGCACCTTGTATATTGCTTAGTGATCAGGCAGACCAATGCCGCACTAATGATACAGTATATATCTCGCAGGGCCCTCCATAGACATCAGTGTTGTGCTCTTGCACATGTGGCTATATGGAGATTATATTACAATGTCATCATGCAAAATAAGGTGAAGATAGTTTCTAAAAACAGCTAATGAAGCTAAAAAGACAGGTACACTTCACCAGGACAACTTCATTGAGATGACTGCATTAAAACAGGTTTGTTGTCTACAATAAATGCAGCGGCGAGAATCATCTTTCTCTCTGCCTGCACCTCCCAGGCCTCACCCTTCTGTCAGTCCCTACATTGGCTTCCCATAAGATATAGGGCGAAATTTAAAATTCTGGTTCTTGCTTTTAAAGCTCTCCCACCTATCTATCCTCCCTAATACACAAGTATGTCCCGTCTAGGCCCCTGCGCTCTGCCAAAGACCTGCGTTTATCCTCTGTCCGTACTCCCATCCCTGAGGCTCGTATCCAAGACTTCTTGATGGCTGCACCATTCTTGTGGAACTCTCTTCCCTTTTCTGTTAGATGCTCACCTCGTCACCACTCCTTCAAAAAAATCATTAAAACTCACTTTTTCACAAAAGCATATCAATTAAACTGGTCATTGCTCCAAGCTGATTTCTCTCCTGCAACTGTAATTGAAAAAAACCAACCAAAAAAAACCCACACTAAGTCACAGTGAATACTATTCTACCAATATACTCCCCTAATGTCACTATACCCCACTCCCTCTAACATGTAAGCTTACTGAGCAGGCCCTCAATCCCTCTGTTACTGTGTCACTATACCCCACTCCCTCTAGCATGTAAGCTTACTGAGCAGGCCCTCAATCCCTCTGTTACTGTGCCACTCCCTCTAACATGTAAACTCACTGAGCAGGCCCTCAATCCCTCTGTTACTGTGTCACTATACCCCACTCCCTCTAACATGTAAACTCACTGAGCAGGCCCTCAATCCCTCTGTTACTGTGTCACTATACCCCACTCCCTCTAACATGTAAACTCACTGAGCAGGACCTCAATCCCTCTGTTACTGTGTCACTATACCCCACTCCCTCTAACATGTAAACTCACTGAGCAGGGCCCTCAATCCCTCTGTTACTGTGTCACTATACCCCACTCCCTCTAACATGTAAACTCACTGAGCAGGGCCCTCAATCCCTCTGTTACTGTGTCACTATACCCCACTCCCTCTAACATGTAAACTCACTGAGCAGGGCCCTCAATCCCTCTGTTACTGTGTCACTATACCCCACTCCCTCTAACATGTAAACTCACTGAGCAGGGCCCCCAATCCCTCTGTTACTGTGTCACTATACCCCACTCCCTCTAACATGTAAACTCACTGAGCAGGGGCCTCAATCCCTCTGTTACTGTGTCACTATACCCCACTCCCTCTAACATGTAAACTCACTGAGCAGGCCCTCAATCCCTCTGTTACTGTGTCACTATACCCCACTCCCTCTAACATGTTATCTCACTGAGCAGGCCCTCAATCCCTCTGTTACTGTGTCTATACCCCACTCCCTCTAACATGTAAACTCACTGAGCAGGACCCTCAATCCCTCTGTTAATGTGTCACTATACCCCACTCCCTCTAACATATAAACTCACTGAGCGGGGCCCTCAATCCCTCTGTTATTGTGTCACTATACCCCACTCCCTCTAACATGTAAACTCACTGAGCAGGGCCCTCAATCCCTCTGTTACTGTGTCACTATACCCCACTCCCTCTAACATGTAAACTCACTGAGCAGGGTCCTCAATCCCTCTGTTACTGTGTCACTATACCCCACTCCCTCTAACATGTAAACTCACTGAGCAGGCCTCAATCCCTCTGTTACTGTGTCACTATACCCCACTCCCTCTAACATGTAAACTCACTGAGCAGGCCCTCAATCACTCTGTTACTCTGTCACTATACCCCACTCCCTCTAACATGTAAACTCATTGAGCAGGCCTCAATCCCTCTGTTACTGTCACTATACCCCACTCCCTCTAACATGTAAACTCACTGAGCAGGGCCCTCAATCCCTCTGTTACTGTGTCACTATACCCCACTCCCTCTAACATGTAAACTCACTGAGCAGGGCCCTCAATCCCTCTGTTACTGTGTCACTATACCCCACTCCCTCTAACATGTAAACTCACTGAGCAGGGCCTTCAATCCCTCTGTTACTGTGTCACTATACCCCACTCCCTCTAACATGTAAACTCACTGAGCAGGGCCCTCAATCCCTCTGTTACTGTGTCACTATACCCCACTCCCTCTAACATGTAAACTCACTGAGCAGGCCCTCAATCCCTCTGTTACTGTGTCACTATACCCCACTCCCTCTAACATGTAAACTCACTGAGCAGGGCCCTCAATCCCTCTGTTACTGTCACTATACTGATACCGGAGAAACTGACGGAAGCAAAGCACAGAGAGATGGACACAGGTTTCTTCAGGAAGGAAGAGATTCTTTATTGGATCACCGATCGGGACTCAGAGGGACTAATGTCACCAAAAATACAGCAAGTTCTGAGCCCTGAACAATAGTGCAGGCTCCCTATATAGGCACATAACTCCTCCCATATTAAGCTCCACCCGCACATTCTCTTGACCAATCATTACAAATAAGAATTAACTTCCTGCTTGACCGCATGGCTTGTCCAGCACAATGGAGGAGGGGAATACTACATCCTGTATTCTTGCACATGCTCCGTACACTACTGATCGTATCTTGCCTCGTGCAACCAACTGATCGATACGTCAGCATATGCACGTACACATGCCACGTGGTAATCTCGGCCTACTAAATTTATTTTTACCGAGATTCCACCACATTCCCCCCTTTGATGCCTCTTGATATTTTACAATTACTTGAGGCATCACTTAACCTTGGTTTGCATACACCACAAGTTACCTTTGAACCAGACCAGACTTATCCTATGATGTGAATCTTCAACACTCGTCTTCCTGCATTGGTTCTCCCTGATCTAGAGCCTTATATTTATAAATTGCCATTATCTGTGCAGCAGCCTTCCTCTCTGCTATATTTTCTATCAGGCTTTGCACAGACCTAACTACTAAGGGTATAAGACACGGCAGGAGTAGACACAACATTAAAATCAGTAGGACTCCACCTACCACTGCCTTAAGCCCTCCAAACCACTCATACCAGCTACCAAACCAACTACTTGGATTGTACCCTTTCCATACCTGAGTAGGCACATGCGCTAGTTTAACCATATGGCTAGTAAGCTCAGCTATTGCTTGCCCTTCGTCATCTATTTGAAGACAGCAATTGCTCAGGTTAAACTTCCCACATACACCTCCCTCTACTGCCAAAAGATAATCCAAGGCTAATCTATTTTGGTAAACTGCTGTCCTCATCCTGGTATTATGCTTCGCTAGAAGATTGAGCGCTTGTGATGTCTCGTTAGTAATGATCTCAACCACCGCCTGTAACCTTATAATGCGGTTGAGCATATAAATAGGGGTTCTATAACCAAAGGTACCATCCTCTGCCCACGTGGCTGGCCCATAATAATCTATAATACGCTGGGGAGGCCATTCATTATCTTCCCAGGCACCTATCTCTATGGGTCCCCTTTTCTTCCTATGATTCACATCATACACTTTAACACCTAAAGTCTCACCTGTTTCAATAGGCAACAAGAAGAAGGATGGTTTTAACATACCCAACACACATGCCCCTTCCCAGTCCTGTGGTAACTCCGAATAGGCCTTCTTACCACAGATCCAGTACAAATTCGCTGGGGCTCTCCAGTTAGATGTGATGGATAGATCAAACCATACGTCCTTTAAATTGGCATATCTTGCAAACGGGTTAGATGGTTCTGAGACATTTGAAGCCGACCACCAAGTTGTATTCTTTGTATCATCATCATAAGCTTTTTGCCCTAGACAAGTTAATTCTCCTACAGAAGTATTATACATCATTCCTTTCCTCGCTATGCAAACATAACCTATGATGGAGGTCTTCAATCTCCACTCAGATTTACCTCTAACACTCATATGATAGTCGGCTTGTGTAGATATTAATTGGTCAACTGCCTCAGAACCGGACATTACCTCCTTTGCTTCCCAAGGCCATTGGTCTCCCATGTTAGTACCTCCACACACATAGCAGTTGGTAACATTAAGACTACCGGCAATACTCTCGGCTAAATCAATGAACAAGTTTTTAGCATTATGGGGGATCTTATTATCTATGCTCATCTCTTCATAAAAGGAATGGTATACTTGATGAGTTTGGGAGGTTACCGTATCAGTCTCTATCCCTATAAACAATATTGTCCCAGGGTCTAAACCCGTCCCATATATTTGAAACCCAAATAAATTACCATATTTATCTAAGAACTTGTCAGGGTTATTTATAAGTATATGGATTGGATTGCATTCCATAGACTTACAATATGGATTAGTAGGCAACTTAGTCACAATCATGTCCTTGTCTGCTGTCTGTCCCCAAGTCGCCCACCCCACACAAGACCAATATGGGCAGAAGTTATAATCTCTATTTGGGCATCTTGGACTTACATATTTATTTTTACTACTGGGACAAATATATTTATCGTTAGACCCATACGTCCTCTCCCATCTAAGATCCCCACATACATTCCACGGCTTTCTACCACTTGATATTGCTTTACACGCATCAAATAGCAGAGCACCTGAAGAATATACGGATTTTAATACCGTCTTATTAATTAGGGTCCCCTGAGAATCTCCATTTCTGAGAGTCAACCAAATTGTACGGGGTTGATACTCAGGACTGAAGCACTTAGGTTCTCCTACTCCTAAATGACACACACTATATTCTATATTTAAGTATCTACATCTTGATACATCTCCTTTACACTCATATTGCGAATGCCAAATTAGGGTCTGGGATATATGGTTACCTGTTCTTGTAGTCTTAATGCATACCTCACAGCTAGGAGTGTTGGTACCTCTACCTTCCTGAATATAAAAATACACATAAATAAACATTATTAAAAATACATCTTTCGTCGTCATCCTCAGTCTTCGTCCGTGTGAAGGCACCTCAGCTTCCAGGATGTAAGGACTGCAGGGAATGGAGTTCTGCTCGTCTTCACAGGGGTCCCCTCAAGACTTTCCCTGACTTATACACTCGTTGGTGAGTGGACAGGCTTTAAGTTACCAAGCACGGGAGGTGGTCGCCTTCTCACTCACTTACCAAGTCTCTGAAACAATAAAATTTGTAATCTACAAGGTTCCTCGTCACTCCGACTGAGTCGTGCGTTTTAACCGGATCTTGCAGGGATTCTCTGGATTTGCTGTAACTTGCCAGGAATCGGCTGCTGCTGGTTTAACCCTGGAGTGATGTATCCACGGAGCCACTTCGGCTACTTTTATCGCTGTAGGGGTAGACAGAAGAACAACATAAGGACCTCTCCACTTGGGCCCTAACGGCACATTATTCCACTCTTTAATCCACACTTGGTCGCCTGGGTGGTAACTATGAATTGGGGGATAAATATTCACAGGTAATCTATCTTGTACCCATTTCTGTACCTCCTCCATAGTCTTACCCAACTCTACAACCTGCTGCCGGGTAATTCCTTCTCCCAACTGACTCAAATCCCCCCTTAAGTTACCAAGCACGGGAGGTGGTCGCCCGTACATGATTTCAAAAGGAGAGAGGCCCATCCTTCTGGTAGGTGTACTACGGATTCGCAATAGAGCTATGGGCAAGAGAACGTTCCACTTAAGTTGGGTTTCCTGACACATTTTAGCCAACTGATTCTTAATAGTTCTATTCATTCTCTCTACCTTACCAGAACTCTGGGGTCTATATGCCGTATGAAGCCTCCACTTTATACCAAGCATATGAGTCAATTGTTGTAGGCACTGATGAACAAAAGCTGGACCATTGTCCGATCCTATAGAGCAGGGTAGTCCATATCGGGGTATTATTTCTCGTAGCAGGAATCTCACGACTTCTCCTGCTTTCTCTGTACGAGTAGGACATGCTTCTACCCAGCCTGAATAGGTGCACACCACTACCAGCAGGTAGCGATGTCCACCCGATTTAGGCATCACTGTATAGTCAATTTGTAAATCGGACATGGGAAGTCCCCCCATAAACTGGACTCCTGGTGGCTTTACTGGTCCTTGTCTTGCATTATTTTTAGCACACGTTACACATCTACGTACAATGGCCTGAGTCAAGTTGGACAATCTTGGTATGTAGAAATGTTTTCTGAGAGATTCTTCTGTACTGTCTCTCCCAGAATGTGTCCCGTTATGATAGTTTTGGACAATTTCTACCGCTAGTGATGCTGGAATAACTATTCTTCCATCTTCTAACTGATACCATTTGTTCTCCAAATACTTTCCAGGTTCAGTCCTTAACCACTCCTCTTCTTGAGCTGTATAAATTGGAGTCCATTGAGACAGTGGAGTTGGTATAAGAGCAGCTATATGCCCCACATATTCCTGTCTTCCTGATTCAGCAGCACGCTTAGCTGCACTATCTGCCATCCGATTCCCTTTGGTTACATCACCATCTCCTCTCAGATGCGCCCGACAATGTATAATACCGACTTCTTTCGGCTCCCACACTGCTTCCAATAGTTGTAGGATCTCAGCTGCGTATTTGATTTCTTTGCCTTCTGAATTCAATAGTCCTCTTTCTTTATACAAAGCTCCGTGGGCATGAGTGGTTAAAAACGCATACTTGGAGTCCGTGTAGATGTTCACTCTTAAACCTTCAGCCAATTGTAACGCTCGTGTCAGTGCTATCAATTCTGCCTTTTGTGCTGATGTTCCTTTTGCCAGTGGCCGAGCTTCTATCACCTTGTCTATCGTTGTTACTGCATATCCTGCATAGCGGATCCCTTCTTTTACATAACTACTGCCGTCGGTGTAATATTGAACATCAGGGTTCTGGATGGGAAAATCACGAAGATCTGGTCTACTTGAAAATACTTCATCCATTACTTCCAAACAATCATGTTGACTTTCAGTAGGTTGTGGCAAAAGGGTAGCTGGATTTAAGGTATTTACAGTCTCTAAATGCACTCTTGGGTTTTCACACAACATTGCTTGATACTTGGTCATACGGCTGTTACTAAACCAATGATTTCCTTTGTAATCCAACAACGTCTGTACTGCATGTGGAACTCGTACATAAAGTTCTTGACCCAGAGTGAGTTTATCGGCTTCAGCTACTAGCAGGGCGGCTGCAGCTACAGCTCTTAGACAAGGTGGAAGTCCGCTGGCCACTGCATCCAGTTGCTTAGACATGTAGGCAACAGGTCTTTGCCATGATCCCAAGTACTGTGTCAATACTCCCACAGCCATTCTTCTTTGCTCATGTACATACAGGTAGAATGGCCGTGTGTGGTCAGGTAGACCTAATGCTGGGGCACTCATCAAAGCCCTCTTCACATCTTCGAATGCCGTTTGCTGTTCTTGAGTCCATAAGAAGGGGTCGTGCTCTGTACCTTTGATAGCTGCATACAGAGGTTTTGCCAGTATCGCGTAGCTGGGAATCCATATCCTACAGAAGCCTGCTGCCCCCAAGAATTCTCGCACTTGTCTTCTATTCCTGGGTATCGGTATTTGGCACACAGCTTCTTTTCTCTCTGGCCCCATAATTCTTTGACCTTCAGAGATATGGAATCCCAGATATTTGACAGTTGGCAAACACAACTGAGCCTTCCTTCTTGACACCTTGTATCCTGCCTTCCAGAGAATGTGTAGTAGATCGTGCGTTGCTTGCTGACATACTTCCTTTGTAACTGCTGCTATCAACAAGTCATCTACATATTGTAATAATACACACTCTCCTGGGATAGACTCGAAATCTAGTAGATCTTGACTTAGAGCTGAACCAAATAGGGTAGGTGAATTTTTAAACCCCTGGGGCAATCTTGTCCAGGTCATTTGGCGTTTCGAGCCCGTTACAGCATTTTCCCATTGGAAAGCGAAGATACATTGGCTTTCTGCGGCAATTCGGAGGCAAAAGAAGGCATCTTTGAGATCTAAGACTGTAAAGTAAGTAGCCCCGCCCGGAATTAAAGCAAGCAGGTTATATGGATTGGGCACGACTGGATGTATACTAACAACCGCATCATTGACTGCTCTCAAGTCCTGCACAGGTCGATACTCATCTGTACCGGGCTTTTGAACAGGCAGCAATGGGGTGTTCCAGGGGGAAGTACAGAATTTTAGGATACCATACCGTATGAACTTATCCAGATAAGATTGGATGTTCTTCTTAGCCTTCTGCGGAATATGATATTGTCTCAGGCTTACTGGATAAACCCCAAGTTTTAGTTCGATTTTAATAGGTGGAATATTGCGGGCCAGTCCTGGTGGGTTGTTCTCTGCCCAAACTCCTGGTATGTTAAATAAGGATTCATCACTCCTCGGGTTTTGGCTAGTCAACACTGTATAAAGTCGCCACTCTTCTTCCTTTGGTACGGACAATGTCATAATACCTGAGGGTCCATTAAACTTTAAGGATGTTGTTCCATTTGGTAGGAACGTAATCTGCGCTTGTAATTTGGATAGCATATCACGTCCCAGCAATTGGACTGGACACTCAGGCATATAAAGGAATTGATGTTTTACTACGTGGCCTCCCAATGTACAGAGTCGACTTTTAAGAACCGGTTTTTCAGCACTTCTTCCAGTTGCTCCTATTACAGTAATAGTTCTTCCAGATGGAGGAGCAACTTGATTAGTCACCACCGAATGTTCAGCACCAGTGTCGATCATAAACGCACTCCTTTTTCCCCCTATTGATACATCGACCATAGGCTCCGCTCGACCAAGGGGGATGGAGCCCGGTCGGTATCAATAGTCCTCCATGACCGTGTCAGCCAATCCCACAAAGTCCCTACCTTCTCTATCGCGGGACCTTTGCGCTGCTGGATAGTACCTATCTTCCCTTACACTTCCTCTGTTCCCATTACTCCCTCTATTACCATTACTCCCTCCGGGGCCTCCTCTACCTCTCGCTCTGCCTCTAAAGTTTCCGTAACCTGCCCTGGGTAAGTCTCTCTCATACTGCTCTCTTTGCGGACACTCGTTCCTCCAATGCCCTTCTTCCTTACAGTACGCGCACTGATTCCTACTCAAAGGCTCCCTATTCCATCTACCATCGCCTCTATCTGGGCCCCGTCTATCTACGCCTGCGATCGCTACCGCTAGCATATCTGCCTTTCTACGCATCTTGCGCTCTTCCTCTTTCTTACTTTCTGTTTCCCTATTCATATATACTTTGTTCGCTACCTCCATTAGTTGGGTGATAGACATACCTGCAAACCCTTCTAATTTCTGTAGCTTGCGCTTAATATCTCCGTAAGCTTGGCTGACAAAGGCGGAGTTTACCATTCGGGAATTATCAGCGTCTTCCGGATTAAAGGGGGTATACAAGCGGTATGCCTCCAATAATCGGTCATAAAAGACACTGGGCGCTTCATCACTTTTCTGAATCACCTCAACTGTCTTCGACATGTTAATAGCTTTCTTCCCTCCGGCTTTCATGCCAGCAATTATAGCATCTCTATAGGCTTTAAGTTGAGCCATATCTGCGCCATTTACATTCCAGTCAGGATCGGTGTTAGGGTAATGTGTTGCGGCCCATGCTGCCGGATTGGCTTGATTTAAAGCACGGGCTCTCTCCTCTAGCGCCTTAATGGCCGCTTGGTTAATCCTTGTCCTTTCCTCATTATTGAACAATGTCATTAATAACTGCTGGCAATCAGCCCATGTCGGGTTATGTGTCTGAACTATCGAGGTGAACAGATCGGTCATAGCTTGTGGTTTCTCAGTGTACGAGGAATTGTGGGTCTTCCAATTCAAGAGATCGGTAGTCGTGAACGGGACATATACGAAGACTGGGTCAGCATGTGCCATTTGACCTGCGGCATCGATATAGGCTGACCCAGGATTCAGACGAAGAGGCATCTGATAATGTTTTAATTGTTGGGTACCGGTCAGTTGTCGGGTTAGTATGGGGCTACGTGGAGGGGCGTCAGTTAAAGGTTCCGGTCGAGAGGTAATAGGGCATGAGGATGTGGGAACTTGATTTTGGGAAAAGTTAGTGAATAGTATACTCCGAGCCGAGCTAGAAGAAGCTTGACCGGAAGTTTGAAGTGGCGCCAAATCAGGATATTCAGATCTAATGGGGGTTGGTCCTGGTTCCGGAAGGGGAGTTTTAATACGAGGGGGGGTGGATTCTGTACTGGAGGAGGAAGCGGAAGTGGATGGGGGCAATAGGGGAAGGGGTGCAGAGCTTCCTGCATTCGCGTCACTTCCTCTTAAAGGAAAGTAAGGAGGCGGCAAAGGGATCTCGGACTCAGGGGGCGTGTCCAAAATGGGCCTAACACCAGTCCTAGTGGACAAACAAGTCCTGGCCACCATGAGGCGACATTGCTCCTCGTGGCATATCCGGATCCATTTTGGCGAGTCGTTTACGGCCTGCCCCCAACAATCAATGTATGGAAACTGTCCGTAAAGTTCAGGCCTACCTGATACAGCCACGTGTACACGCTGTACCAGGGTTGGATCCAAACTGCCACGCGGCGGCCATGCCGCAACCAAAATAGGCCACTCCCTAGTGCACAAAGTGACCAAACGTACAGGAGACATTTTAACCCCAAAATCACATGTTTTGAATCCCTTTTTAAAATTCTTTACCATACAACCTAAGGGATCCGAAATCGTTGACTCTGACGCGCCCATACTTATCAATGGAACGTCGTTGACAACGAATACTATGCACGCGTTCTTATTCAACAGTCACACCCGTTTCCTCTGGCAACAGCACCACGTGGTACAGTTACCGAGTGAAACGTACACAATAACACAATAATCACTCAGGGAATTCCCGTACACACACAGCTGTTACACCAGTCACTAAATAATCAATATTATGCCCTTTGGCGAAACTATACAGTCACCCACGCTATAATTCTCTATATATGAATTACCCGTCTATAACACACCCCAGTAACATCGTCTTTTACTAGTATCGGTTACAGTACGGTTAGCATAGGTCAAAGCACAATTTAAGGTCACAATACAATTATTAGTGGTTACGGTGTTAAACATGCAATAGACGACAATGATTAGTACTTATATACAGTGTCAGTAAATATACAGGGTTATGGTACCGTGCACTATGATACAGCAACACACTATTAACACTCTCGCTAGACGGCTGAGCTCGCGCTATCTAACAAGATATACACTTTACTAACAATCTTTAACACATTTACAATCCCAACTAAACTATTGGCCAGTACCTTGAATGGACTACCTAAAACTATATACACCCGTTTTGGTTAGCCACACTGCCCAAACACCACATATAGCGAACTAGAGGGCGAAATTTACAAAATTGCCCTTCTAGTCTATTTACTCTATCAAAAGTCTAGTGGGTTCCAAATTTACACGCCTTCCCACTTAGCCAAGATAGGTTGAGAGCTAGCGAACCGAATTTACACAGGCGCCGCTTAGTCTCCCGGTCCCTCCGACCTAGCGAACGTAATATACACCCTAGAACGCTAGTCTAGACAAGACACCGGTGTCCGGCTAGGGCTATTTACACAGGACCCCGCCTGACTAACCAGATCAAACGGTCTTACTAAAGAGCGTTCGATCGAGCGGTGCGCCTTCGCTCCTTCCCTCCGACAGAGGGGGCAGATTCCATACACAGATTTAAACCCCTTTTGGGCCTACCGCACAATCGGTATACCCCTAGTGGGTCTGCCGTCTAAAACAGCAGTTGTCTTACCTCCTCGTTCCTGAACCTGAGTTCACACTCATCGACGGGGACACCCCAGCACTTCTTACGTAGAGGCCGATGATCTCCTGGACAACAGACCAGTGGCGCCGAGACGAAGGGAGGTCCACGCAGAAGTTCAGGGGTGCAGCCGTAGAGAACGTGGGCAAAGATAGACCGTCTCACGCCTCTGCCTCTCAGCTACCGTTGAACGATGAGCTTCCCGGCCAATGCACCAAATGATACCGGAGAAACTGACGGAAGCAAAGCACAGAGGGATGGACACAGGTTTCTTCAGGAAGGAAGAGATTCTTTATTGGATCACCGATCGGGACTCAGAGGGACTAATGTCACCAAAAATACAGCAAGTTCTGAGCCCTGAACAATAGTGCAGGCTCCCTATATAGGCACATAACTCCTCCCATATTAAGCTCCACCCGCACATTCTCTTGACCAATCATTACAAATAAGAATTAACTTCCTGCTTGACCGCATGGCTTGTCCAGCACAATGGAGGAGGGGAATACTACATCCTGTATTCTTGCACATGCTCCGTACACTACTGATCGTATCTTGCCTCGTGCAACCAACTGATCGATACGTCAGCATATGCACGTACACATGCCACGTGGTAATCTCGGCCTACTAAATTTATTTTTACCGAGATTCCACCACAGATTCTCTTGGGGCCAGGTCGCAGGACGGATCCAGGGGGCCACTGTTCTCACTGCTTGACGTGAAAAGGTTTTTGGAAAAATAAAAGTTAATAGAGAATAGTATTGGTAATTCAGTTTCACCAGTATTTCATAATGATTCTATAAAAAAAAAAAATCCTATTTTTAAACCGATATCATTTCTATCCATATAGCGGCAAACGAAAATACCTAGACTCTCTTTGAAATGTTTTAAAAAGACCTAGAAAAATTT
>OW240913.1:14334730-14461779 GCA_933207985.1 Pelobates cultripes | reverse complement strand
AGAGAATACAATCAAGCAGGGTATAGTTATGGCTTTTAATGTTTATGTGAGTTGGGGAGGAGATTAATTACGTTAGCTGCAAAGTCTTAAACAGCGTGCAAGAACTATTATTAGGATTCAGCCAATCAATATTAAAATCTCCAAAGACCAACAGTTTACTTTTTGAGTTTTGAGCTATGGTTTCACTCAGTGGTGTATCCTAGTTTTGTGCTGCCCTAGGCAGGACAAAACTCAGGCGCCCCCCTCCCCCCGCGCCACCTTCTAAATACACACACACACAGTCAGACACAAACACACACACACACACACACACACACACACACACACACACACACACACACACACTAACAGACACACACACACAGTCAGACGCACACACACAGTCAGACACACACATACACACAGTCAGACACACACACACTAACAGACACAAACTGTCAGACACACACACACTAACAGACAGTCAGACACACACACACAGTCAGACACACACATACACAAACTGTCAGATACACACACACACACACAGTCAGACACACACACATACACACTACAGACACACACAGTCAGACACACACTAACTCACTAGCAGACACACACTAGCAGACACACTCACACAGTCAGACGCACACACACACTTACAGACACACACATACACACATTCAGACACAAACTGTCAGACACACACACTAACAGACAGTCAGACACACACACTATCAGACACACACACACAGTCAGACACACACATACACACTACAGACACACACAGTCAGACACACACTAACTCACTAGCAGACACACACTAGCAGACACACTCACACAGTCAGACACACACACACTAACAGACAGTCAGACACACACACTAACAGACACACATACACACAGTCAGACACAAACTGTCAGACACACACACACAAACAGACACACACACACAGTCAGACACACACATACACACTACAGACACACACTAACTCACTAGCAGACACACACTAGCAGACACACTCACACACACTAACAGACAGTCAGACACACACACTAACAGACACACATACACACAGTCAGACACAAACTGTCAGACACACACATACACACTACAGACACCCACAGTCAGACACACACTAACTCACTAGCAGACACACTCACACAGTCAGACACACACACACACACACACACACTAGCAAACACACACACATTAACAGACACACTAACAAACACACACACATTAATAAAAAAAATTTAAATTTTGACCCTGTACCTCACAGTCAGCAGACACATTCCAGCCAATCAGCAGCAGACCCTCCCACCTCCTGGACAGCATCCATTTTACATTCACATGAAGCTGCATTCTTAGTGAGCTGTCCAGGAGGTGGGAGGGTCTGGGAGGGAGGGTCTGCTGCTGATTGGCTGGAATGTGTCTGCTGACTGTGAGGTACAGGGTCAAAGTTTACTCAATGATGACGAATAGGGGGCGGACCGAACGGCGAACCGTTCGGGACATCACTACTAAATGACAGTGAAATTGCAGGGGAATGATCTTTACACTAAAACTGCTTTATTTAGGTGACTATAGTGTTTCTTTAATAAAGGTCCCTGGCTTCCTATAGCCCCACCCCTGCTGGAGGTATTGCTAAGGAAGATATTACACACTTCCTTCTAGCCATACAGATTCATACCCGCAGTAGGCACTGTGATAGGCTGAAGGCTGTCAGCTGACACTCTCAGACAATCTCAATCACCCATTGCAGCTTAGTTAGACGCCAGTTTTAAAAAAATTTTAACTAACAAAGCTTTATTTTCAACCACAAAGATACAATACTTAAAGGGACACTATAGTCACCAGAACCACTACAGCGTAATGTAGTGGTTTTGGTGTCTATAGATTGTCCACTGCAGTTTCAGAGAAGCTGGAGTGGCTCTTTTCCTGCGGTCCAGTGTGGCTGCTGAAATCTTCAAGCTCTTCCTGCTCTGCTTCCGGAGTGACGTCATATCTCCAGCATCACAGCAGGGTGCGCGATGCAGCAGATCAAGAAGAGCAGGAAGAATACAGCTCCTTCCAAAGTCATCACAGCGCCCTGGCGTCTGGGCTTTGTCAAGCTCTGGCATAGCAGCTGGACTGCATGTGGTATTTACTGGCTGGCAAGAGTACAAAGCTGACTACAGGACACTGCACTGCACTGGTACCGGCTGATGGTATACGACAGTGGTGCCATGGGTTGGGGAAGGATGTATAGATTGAATCACAGCTCTCAGTTCCATCTAGGGACACGATTTTTACTGGTTTATACACAAGGATATGAGTAGATGATGAGCTCATCGTTATTGAATTCTGGATAAGATAATATAGCTTGCTGAAATACAATGACTAATTAATGTGTTTGTATTGAAATCTACTGTTTGGGTTTCATATTCTGCAGAACAGACCTATTAAATGTGGTTTTATTTTGATAGTTATGGTTGTTGAAGAGTCATGCAGGACTGGGGCGTGTTAGGTCAGGTAAATTTAGGTGAGGGAAAATTAAAAACTCACTTCTTTAGGAAAGCATATCAATTAAACTGTTATTAGCTTTGCCTCCCCGCACCTTGGTAACCCACCCTGCTTCCCCTCCTGCAATTGTGTCATCCAATTAACTCATTGTAAACTATTCTAGTAAACTACTATTACCATAAATTAAACAGATCCTACCTTTACCTCTTGTGTCATGTTACCCCACTCCCTCTAGCACAGGCTTCCCTAAACTCCAGCAAACTCCCATGATTCTCAGCCTATTTCATTCATAGAATCATGGTTGAAGTTCAGCAACATCGTAGACTTGTCAAGTACCACAATGTGATTGTCACCTGAATTGCATCCCGTCCTGCAGACCATCTGAAAAAAAGGTGTCAAAACATGTGTACCCTGTCATCCTGACACTCACATGCCCCAAATGACTCACCCCTCTTGCCCATGTCACTAAGTCCTAGATATGCCAACAAGCTAGTTTTGCCTCACTTACCCCATCCAGTCCTGATTTCATGATTTCAGATTTTATAAACTTGGTGGGTCTGCTATTGTCCAGTTTCCAAATGTGTGCCAGTGCACAAGATGGACAAACTAGTCCATTCTACAATCATACTATACATTTATCTTTTCCCCATTCTTTCACTGGCCTTCCCCCTCCCTCCCTCTTTTGGCCCTCCAAATGTTGCAGACTGCATATCCCATGATGCTTTGCCAGCATTATGGCTGTAAGTGAATTATGGGAAATATAGTTCTAAACATCCAGTTGCCTATTCCTAATCCAAATGCAACGAGCATTCCATGTACTTCTGGCCAAAGGTTTAATAGTTAATTGATGTTCTATTTTATCACAAGCTTTAATATCCATTATATTTTTCGAGGAGCCCACAGTGTCCCTTTAAAGTGGAAACATTTTCACAGACTGGTCATGAAAAACTGTTTCAGCAAATATTGTTATATCCTTATAGTGTCTGTATAAATAAACACAACGTACTAATCTGACTGGAACAAAATCGCCCTAACAGATGTGCAAATTAAAAACAAAAGTCCACGGCTGCTTTTTACTGTCAGGATTTTTATTCATGACCTGTTTAGGTATTTTCCCCTCTGTTTAATTCATGACAATACTTCGGAATAAATGTATCACTTGTATATACTTGTCAGCAGTAGCTATTTGGACGCATCCTGTTTTATATTGAAAATATACTGGAAATAAACTGGGAAAACGCAGAAAGCAAACAGCAGCAAAAAGGAGGAATTGATTAATGTCCTGCAGGTCTGACAGCAGAACTGGATCAGGAGCCACATGGGCCTGGAGCTGTGAATTACACTGGGCCCAAATGCAACATTTTAATTTGTTTCTGGCCTGTGAACCTGGCCTCCATCTGTAACTACACTTTGCCCACAATGCATTATTAACTGGAAGTTTCAAACGTATAAAATGTGACGGACCCTTCAAAAGGGGCGTGACTGAGAGCTATACCCAATTCGTCTGGAATTCTATTCAGATCGGGCAAACACCACGTGCTGGTAAAACATTAAATAAGATGCTTTTCGGCCCTGACCCACAGATCGGGGCGCTAGAGGCTGAGAGGCATCCATGGACACCGAGCTCGTAGGGGATCTCCCCATATTATTTGAAAGCGCTGCAGTTAACTAATGACCAAGGAGACCAACCCAGGACATTGGAACTCTGTGTTGGATCGGGGGCTGAACTTAGACCCTCCATGTAAATCAGGCTAGCCATGGACACAGTGGGCGCTCCAAAGAGACCTTTCGGGAGATATATGGCATGGCACAGTGTATATATGCTTTATGTACATTTTTGAGGTTTAGCTGATTTTATGCTGAGTCATGCTGACACTGTACTTTGAGGATATATGGTGGGTGTGTTTTTGGGCGTGGTTACTGTACACTGGAATTGTATATAAGTGGACAATCTGGCCGGAATAAAACAGTTCTTCTTCACCCTTCACTAAGTCTCGACTAGTATTTGGGTGGTACTGCAGTTACCCTTCGGTATGCGACTATAATCACTGGTAAGTGACTATAATCACCTGGAGCTAATCACAACTGGAAGGGGTGACCTAGGCGGTAATAACTCATCCTCGAGAACGTACACTGTCACATAAAATCCACCGTTTAAAGCTGACTAGGCCACAGACAAACCTGCTTGGAAAGCAAGGTGTAAAATGGATCACAGCCAGTTCTATGGGTCATAGGGTTATTTGGGATCCACTATCTGGGTTATGGGGCACAGGGAATACATTATATTGGTAATGGGGCACAGGGAATACATTATATTGGTAATGGGGCACAGGGAATCCAACCTATGGGTATGGGTAATGGGGCACAGGAATCCATACTGTGGGTCATGGGACACAGGGAATCCATTCTATAGGTAATGGGGCACTAGGAATCCATCCTATGGGTAATGGGGCACTAGGAATCCATCCTATGGGTAATGGGGCACTAGGAATCCATCCTATGGGTAATGGGACACAGGGAATCCATCCTATGGGTAATGGGACACAGGGAATCCATCCTATGGGTAATGGGGCACTAGGAATCCATCCTATGGGTAATGGGGCACTAGGAATCCATCCTATGGGTAATGGGGTACAGGGAATCCATCCTATGGGTAATGGGGCACTAGGAATCCATCCTATGGGTAATGGGTTAACTGGGATCCACCCTCTGGGTTATGGGACACAGGGAATACACTATATTGTAAATGGGACACAGGGAATACATTATATTGGTAATGGGACATAGGGAATCTATCCTATGGGTAATGGGACGAGGGGAAGACCTTATATGATTAATAGGGCATCTGGAATCCATTACATGGGTAATGGGACATCCTATGGGTTATGGGGTGCAGGGAATCCATCCTATGGGTAATGGGGTGCTGGAAATCCATCATATGGGTAATGGGGTGCAGGGAATCTATCACATGGGTAATGGGGTGCAGGGGATTAATCCTATAAGTAATGGGGCAGAGAAGGTCTATATGCAATGAGCTTGGAGAAGAGGTAGGTCACTCTAATTTGTACAGACCTTAGAGCACATTGGGCCCCTCCAGTTAATCAGAGCACACATCAGATACAGGTAAGTACATACAGTGCTAAAGCTACTACAGGCCAAGAGAGTTTATGATGCAACGCTTGGCCAAGGACGATATCTGTGTCCCCCTGCCCTGGTCAGATGCTAGGACTATGGCACCCATAATTTCAAGGCTGCAGCAGCAGAACAGAAACAAGTAATGAAATCAGGCAGACTGGGCCTATTTCAACGAGTGGGCCTGGAGCTCAGGCTCCAGCAGCCTCTACGTTAATTACCATATTTCAGAAATTAACATGAGCTGTCGTCTCTCGACTGTCCCAGAAATGATTAACAATTTATGAGCAATCCCAGTTTACCCTCCTCTGACGGCCTTTAAACATGCAGCATATTAAGGTTAAACACATACTCTTAAAGGTTTAGCTGCCAAACTGAGCCAGTTTAAACATTTACACAGCTACCATCCTCCCCACTTGCCCTCCAAGGTCATTGCACAATTATGTCAGCCCAGCCCAGAAACGCCTCTGTAATTTAACAGTGAGATTATAAACGCATGTTAAACGTGATCACAGATTTTACAACCATTCTGTAAGCATGCAGTTAGTGTATTGGCAGTAACATGTAAACTGCACCATGCTTTCCTTCCCATATATATATAGTGACATTTTGCCACATTCTAATGGAATGCTCGCATGTATTGCATTATTTAAGGCAAAGTCTGAAAGTTCTGCCTGGCAGTGTATAGGAGTTTAAGCAGATGAGATATCCTTCCTCAAGCATTTGAATGCTACATATGTACTGTGGTGGTAGCACTTTTCATGTGCTGCCTAACAGAATGAGGACGCATTAACTGACCAGGATAGAATAGAAGATCTGGCATATTGAGACTCATGGTAAAATTACATGGACAAAAAATAATAAATAGCGTTCACACTGCCTTCCTTGTGCTGCCCCCCAGCCGCTAAATCAATATAGAATATCTGTATAAATAATCGTGCATTCGTATGAAAATTATTTGGTGTTTCCTAATCTGTATGAAGAACAGAGCATCCCACCAAACTCGAGGAGCAAAACCATTTCACGAAGACAATTCCCCCCCTCCCCCCTCCAAACGGTTGCATATCTACCCTGTTTTTCTGGATACACATCACTGACAGACAACACATAATAAGTACATAGCATGTATATGCTGAAGCAAGGAAATTAAATATGTAATCAATGAAGAATACTTATGTACCAATGGAACTGCACAGTTTAAATAACTAACTTTCTCCCACAACACATTGAAGCCCATGCAAAAGCATTGAATACAATTCTCTCTATGTGTGACGCTCAGAATTGCGAGCAGTGCTTGTCGTGCCTGCGCATTAGGTACCCAATGCTCCTCTCTGAGCTGTGCTACATCGATGATGTCACGGGAAATGGAGAGCTGAGCCATAAGTAAAACTCACAATTTTGTTTGCACATGAGGGGGATCTATATAGAACTAGGGACAGGGACACTCCAGCTTTATGAAGATTTGAATTCCTAACGCTATAGTGTTTAAGTAATGCTTTCTTGCTAAAAAATGACTTTACTTTACATATCAGATTGTTTTCATCATACTAGTTACAAATGCTGGGATCCTCTGAACACAAAAACACAGCCCAGGGCAGAAAATTCTATCTCTTTTAATAATGTCTTTATGATCACTCAATGCACAATCTGATATAAGACAAACAACAGAAAACACACACAGCCCACAGGAACCAACAACACTATTATATGCACACTGTAACAGTCATTACCATTATTCCCAACATTAACAAATATAAAACAGAACCTACCAAACTCAGAATTAAATGTATATTTATTTAATTATTAGTATCAATATCTGTCTGTATGACTGTCTGCCTGTGTGTGTGTGTCTGTGTGTATGACTGTCTGCCTGTGTGTGTGACTGTCTGCCTGTGTGTGTATGACTGTCTGCCTGTGTGTGTATATGACTGTCTGCCTGTGTGTGTGTCTGTGTGTGCGTGCGCGTGACTGTCTGCCTGTGTGCGCGTGTGTCTGTGTGTGTGCATGACTGCCTGTGTTTGTGACTGCCTGCCTCTGTGTGTGTGGATGTCTTCCTGTGTGTGTATGGCCATCTGACTCTGTGTGTGTGTGTGGCTGTCTACCTGTGTGTAAGTGTTTGGCTGTCGGTGTGACTGTCTGCATGTAAGTGTGTGTGTGTGTGTGTAAAACTGTATGTATGGCTGCCTGTGTGTGTGTGTGGCTGTCTGCCTGTAATTGTGTGTGAGTGTGTTTATCTACCTGTAACTGTGTATGTGTGTTACTGCCTGTACCTGTGTGTTTCTGCCTGTACCTGTGTATGTGACTATCTGCCTGCGACTGTGTGCATGTGGTGGATTTGACAGTGTATATGTATAACTGTGTGCATCTGACTGTGTGCACATACCTCTGCAAAAATATACACCTGCATTCACACAGGCTTAAAGGCAGGTTTTTATCTGAATTAAATAACCATCACACACAGCCAATAAACCCAGCACAAATATCACATACAACCAATGCATGCATATCACACACTGTTAATACACACATTACAAATATCACACACAGCCAGCACACAGCATACATATCACACACAGTCATCACACCTACTATCACATACACAGACAACACAAACATTACATCATACATGGATGACGGGGGGAAAGGGGCACTGTGAAGATTTTTCGCACAGGGCGCCTAAAGGCCTAAAGCCGGCCCTGCGTCTGTCTGTCCCTCTCCACATCTCCAAACTACCTCTGGGAGCACAGTCTACATTGGCAACAAAAGAACAGTTCTTTAGATTTGTCAGGGAAGAGGTCACTATGGATAAGCAGTCAGCATCTCCAGAACATGGTGTACAAAGCCAAGCTGGAGAGGCGTAAAGCCATTGGATTCCGGAGCAGCATAAAATGGTAATACTCTGGGCAATTTTATTCTTCAATCTTGATGCACTAGTCAGTGCTTCTCAAAATGTATTATAGGAACATCAATAACACACCCATGTTCTAAACACAATGAATAAAGGAGATATTAAACAGTGAGAAAAGGCCTGAAACGCTTTGTGTTCCTGTTGCTACTATTTTGGATAGCACCTTTAGCCTTTTTCGTTTTGGTTTTGCATGGTATACATGTGCTGTAGGTAGTGAACACTGCGTATGCTGACTGGCTGCATTGGAGGGATTTTTCGATTTGTCTACTAAGACTGCACTGTCCTCCTCCGACGTTCTCTATTTTATAGCAACGGTCTTGGGAGGCCGTTTTCCTGTTTCAGCATGATAATGCCCTATCAAACACTGTGGTAGTGTGACTTTTTATCACCTGCACCTCACGCTGTATGACAACGGATTGTGGCCACAATGTTTCTTGTATGACTTTTCATTCTTACAGCGTCAAACAGTGCTTGTTCTTCCTGTCCTCCCTAACCAATGTCACTATGGTCTAATCACCGCAATTCACTAGTTAACAAATAATGTCACTTCTGTTATTGGGTTTGTTTCACAGTATCAGAAGCAACGTAGACATAGTACCAAGCTGTGATACTTTTTACACTGCTTGAAAAATGGATCGGAAAACAGCCATTTCAGAAATATCTAATTGTTGATTGGTCGCTTTCCAAAGTCAGTGTTTAGTGAATAATTCTTAGATACTTCTTACCTCCTAAAATACAGTTTGTCGTACACTGCAGAGGCTGTAATGTTCAGTAGAGTGCAAAAACAAGATAAGAACTGTGATATTTCACAAACTATCACCTACATGGATAAAAAAACCTTCCGGCTCCATTAAAACGTGTCAGAATAATATGCAAAATACTCTAAGAATGCATACACATACGATAAGTTCATGTACAAATGAGACAAATTATATTTTAATTTTATTTTTTGGGAAAAACTAATTTTTTCCTTCATCATGGATCTGCAATGCTCTCATTTATTATGAACCAGAAGATGAAGCTCCATTTAGATATTTACAGCGCTACGGAATCTGATGGCGCTATATAAATAATAAAATAATAATAATATATATGTATATAAGTGGACAAGATATCTACAATGCATCCATTGTTAATCTATGAAAGATGATAAATTATTCATTTGAAAATGGATAATTCACATAATATCAAGTTACCTTATTGTAATAGTTTATTTTCTCTTAGAGTTTTTCAGTACTTGATAGATGATTAACTGGACAGAAGATACTAATTATAAAATAAACAAATTATTATCTTTTTATTTATAGCCAATCCTAGCGTGCCATTCATTGGTGGAATTCAAATATAAACACAGTGGAACAAAGGGATTATTGGTAAGCCAGCTATTAGTAGGACTGGGGTTCAGTGATAGGGTGACTGGTAATAGGTTGCACGCTTTGATCACGTCTTTCAGCGTGCCCCCTGTATCTGTGACGTGTGTGAGCATGACGGAAAGAGAGTCATGTATGAAACAAAAAGAATGTGAGAAGTAGGACAGCTGGTGGTGGCTGCAGAGGAATGATAGGAGGGATACTTCTTATCTGGGCACGGGAATTAACCCTTAAAATCTCCCTTGCTATAAACAGATGACCCCATGCCTCCACAGTTTCAGAATAGGGTCAGGGATAAAAACTAGATGTAATGGGAACAGGGTGGACTACGATCCAGACTTGTTCTGCTACAAGGAGCTTTACACTTACCTTGTGGTGGTGACACAATCTACATAAAACATAATCACACAGTAAATATATGAGGCAACAATACAATCGTGAAATATGACTGATGAAAGAGGGATCTGGGGAACATATACCAAAATGTTATATCTTGTTACACTACACAAAACATATGCAAACATATTGGTGACTAGGAACGTTCAATCAATAGATGAATCGATGTTACTCTGGAAGTTTGTGGTTCCATCGTACTAGGGTCACAGACAAAGACTAGGGTCAGGGACAACGACTAGAGTAATGAATGACTAGGGTCAGGGATAAGAACAAGGGTCAGGGATAAGGGCTTAGACTCATTTGTAATGATTAGGATCAGGGATAAGGACTAGAGTCACAGATAAGAACTAGAGGCAAGAATAAAGACGAGAGTTATGGATAAGGACTAAAGTCAGGGATAAGGACAAGAGTCACATATAAGGACTATGGTCAGGGATAATGACAAGAGTCACAGGTACGGACATAAATCACAGATAAGGAATAAGGTCAGGGATAAGGACCAGAGTCACAGATAAGGACTCAGGGATAATGACAAGAGTCACAGGTAAGGCCGAAAATCACAGATAAGGAATAAGGTCAGGGATAAGGACCAGAGTCACAGATAAGGAATAAGGTCAGGGATAAGGACGAGAGTCACAGATAAAGGCTAGGGTCAGAGATAAGGACTAGAGTCAAGGGTAAGGACTAGTATTATGGATAAGAACTAGAATCACGGATAAGGACTAGGGTGAAGGAGATTGTTTGGGTCAGGGATAAAGACTAGAATCAAATATAAGGACTAGCGTCAATAATAAGGATAAAGGTCTTGGATAAAGACTAGAGTCACGGATAAGAAGAGGGTTATGGGAGGGGGGATAAGAGCTGACAGGCAAATTAAAGGAACAACAAAAAAAAGTTTTCCCCCTCCCCATTCCCCGGCTTCCTTTGGGCCATGGAGGGATCCCTGGTGGTCATGTGGACGATGCACATTGTCTCCTTCTGGTCGGTGCCAGGGAGAGTGTCAGAGATACAGTACAAGGAGCTGAAAACGTGTTCTGCACCTGCAGAGTGTGCAGACAAATTGACTGTCTCTCTACGGCTTTGGGGTGGCAAAGCATGGGGAGGGAAATCTTTGAATAACATTTGTGAAATAGCATATGAAAGCTGCACTGCCATGTTTGTGGTCATTTCTTTTTTTTACAACGAACCTGCTATGTCATGGTGATGATTTCACTTTCATGGTGGGAACCTGGGGGAAAAAAGGTAGATATTCTTACAAGAATCTCTTTCTCCTCTGCATCTTTTTCTTCATCTTGATTTTTGGCTTGTGGAACCAATCTACCAGGAACCATTCTTGTTCTCTAGAGCAGGGGTGCTGTTGTAGAACTACAGTTCTCAAGGTGTTCTGGAATTATAAAGGTGTCTCTGCTCTAGAGCAAGTGCATAAAATGTGATCTATGGAAGATCCTGCAAGACCTTCTATAGATGATCTTGTTCATGTTTAATGCGCTCTCACAGTAGTCTAATGAACATGGCGTGAGAAGACGGCTAAAGAGAAATGGAATATGATGGAACAGCCAGCAAGGATCTTGTCCATAAGACAAATTAGTCCATTCCATATCTTCTGAGTGCATTGATATTTCAGTTAAATCTCAGCTCAGTCTTCCTGAATTCTTCATATAGAATCCATCAGAAGAGACAGAACCACTTATCCATCATAAGACACAGAAACACTTTAAAAGAACGTTTTTATGTATCAAATTTAATTATATATTGTAATGTGATACCACAATTCACTTTTTAAATATAAAATTGCTGCTAGTACTGAATGCAAAAATGTAGTAGTTATTCATCAGAATGTATTTTTCCTGGTTTATTTTTTACAATATTTGTTGTTTTGTGTAAACAATGTTGATGGAGTTGCACATTTACCCTGCAGCACTGAGTTCTTTTGGTAGATATTGATAATCTTTGTCTGTAGGAATTAAACAGCAAATTCTGAAAAGCTTCAATAGTTCCTGCATAATTCAGCTGATCACAGTACATCTCAATAGCCTTAAAATGAACCTATACCGGGGGCGGAGCCTAACCGCCGAGCTGGAAGGACGCGTTGAACACCAGCTCCTGCCTGAACGCAACAAAAACAAGGGTAAATACCCCGAAAATCGGTGCGTCCACCAGCTGGAGGGTATGAGACAGAGTGGGGACACCCAGGAGCACAAAATGATACCAAACTCGAGTACCCCACAGCCCGGAAACCCACAAAAAGCACCTGAGGCCTACCAGCGACTGAGCCGGGGAGAGGCGGCCGCTCTCCTCGAAGACACAGCCGCGCATAGAACCCTCGGCGCACCCGCCTCCCTCCCCCCCCCACCAGGACCGGCGGGGGTCATCCCGGTCCACACTAGACACCAGGGCTGCCAACTGACACAGCCTACCAAGCCTGTACCAATACCTCACAGAGACAGCTCCTCGCATGGCGAGTCCAAGATGGCAGCTGGCGGCAAGAGGCACACGGCAAGCACACAAGCGAAGTTGGCGAACATAGTACCAATAAAACCTACTGGAGGCCCACAGGAACCTCTTGAAAAACGGCTAGATGAGCTCTTTCGTGCCTTCTGGCTGAAGCTCGAACACAGACAAGCTCTGACCGCAGAGAAAAGCAGAGAAGATGGAGCACAGAGGCTCCAGCTCTGCACAGCTATGCTGTCCACAGCCTGCTCAGCAAACCCTGGGAGGAAAGCCCGCCAAACCACAGCCCGTCCACGTCCTGTGAAACGCAGTACCTACTCGCCTAAACAGAAAACTAAACGGAGGACACACTGGATACAAGCTACACGCCACCGGCGGGAACAACCTTGCCCTCAAACCAAGCATACTGCCAGCTGGGACACCGCTCGTGGAACTAAGAGGGACCGAAGAGCTGGGAACTACACAGGTGCCCTCGCAGAGGCCTGGGGCCAATGGGGTAGAATAATACACCGACACCCGCACAATGCATACCCCGGATCACCACGAAACTCCCACATGGACCGAAGCCGCTCTCACCCAAGCTCTCACTCAAGCCTCCACCAACGCCAAGCACAAAAGCTACGAAGAGCCCTCTCCCAAACCCACACAGAATGTCAAAGAGACTCGGAGCTCCGACAAGCGGATGGGGGAGACCGGGGCAGAAGCCCCCTTTTACACACTATAAATGGTTACCGGGACTGTTTCTGACTGGTGTGGGCTGAATGGAGAGCAATTTACAACCTACAACATCTCGGCACCAGGACACTGGCACCATCCTTCTCTTGACCTCGAAGACCTCGTAAGAGGGACATGTTCATTCTTTTTTTTTTTGTGTGTGTGTTTTTTGCAGTTTCATTCTTGGGTTATTTTAATGGCTCCTATGACGTACAAAACGAGAAGTAGTAGTTCTTCTGTTTCACATACCTATCTAACCATCGTCATGCCTGAAAGAATATGCACACAGATAGCATGTTTAGCCTGTATAGCATTATTACACACCTATATGCATACAACATCTTTAAACCCCAGCACAGCTCCATATGTTACACAATCTATTGTTGTCTACGCTAACAGAAAACCAGCACGCTACTCATCTAGCTATTAACTTAAGCTAAACTACAAACACTAAACTACAAACACATTTCAATCTTTACCTTCAATTATCACTCACATGTCTAGCAAGTACATACAGTTAGACACGCAATTCCAGCTAGGACTGGACATGATTATTTTGTCTAGCATGTTTCCTGATACGCCTGTTTGTAATATATATGCTATAATATGCTATAACTCGTGTATTAAAAACAAAAAAAAAGTGCAGTATACCACAATGACGTTAAAAGACACATTGTTACCCTGTCTCTAAAGTTTTGTGATAATGCTGAAATGTATATTTAACACTGCACTGAAAAATAAAGAATTAAAAAAAAAAAAAAAATGAACCTATACCTACTGATTATCAGATTTCCTTTCAGGCGCATTTACTTGTGAGGTATAGAGTACTTGGAACTTGATTTTGGGAGAAATATAGTCTCTCAACAATTTAAATGGCTAAGGATTCAGATATTCATAGTTTAATGACACACTACTGTTGGGATTATTCTCTGAACGTGCCCCATTATTGCAAATATCAGGGATAGACCCTGTAGCGGCCCATGGGTAACACGACCGCTTACCTCCACTAATTCCTTGCCTTCAGGCACTCAGGAACCACTCAGAGTGTAAAGGGACCCATTTGCCCCCAGTAACCGGACAACACACAGTCCTGGAGGTACAACACAATTTTATTGGCCACACACGGCTTTTATGCATACTCTGTGCAAGGGGTGGATCACACACACATACAAAGACACATCCCACAATCCTCCTCCTCCCCGAGTTGTCCCCAAGGCCCGCCACTAAATCGACGGGGGTTCCCCACACCAATCGCCAGGCATCTTCTTCCCAAGAACCTCTTCGCCTGGAGATCTAGGCGCTGGAAAGGCGCCGTCCCTTTGTCTCCCAGGCATAGAAAAGCCCACCTAGGGGAAAATAGCTAGTCCCTTTGTCCCCCAGGCTCATGAGAGCCTGCCAAAACTCGCCAGTGCCCCAGAAGTGCCCACACTAATCTTAGGGATCCTCACCTCGATCCCTTGATCGACTAGTCTCTGTTCGCAAGGTTCTGGTGTGAAACCCAGCGTCTCCTTTCGGGGTACGAATGCTCCCCCTGGATGGCGTTCGTCTGTACGAATGGTGGACTCCCAGGGGAGCACTCATTAATTACTTCCCTTGCAGTTTCACACCTATTTTGCGGGTGTGAAACTGGGCATGCCCTCGTTCGGGACACGAACGAGTCGGGAAACAATCCACGAATGCTCCCCCTTGTGGCGTTCGCCTGTACGAATGGCGGCCACCCAGGGAAGCACTCATTAATTGTGGTTTGCGGTTTTGACACTTATGTTGCGAGGTGATTGGGAGGTGTTAGTATTCTATACTAACATTCTAAATTAGGTATTGTGGTGGTCCTCGTTTGGGAGGTGAATGAAACCCCTTCAACGGGGAGTGGGCATAACAAATGAATAACACATGGAAAATACATTTGAAAGAGAGGGGAAATCCACGAACAGGCAGTGGTTCTGCCACAGACCCTAATTTTGACATGTCACTGCAAAAGTGAGTTATAGGTGTGAAGTGTTCCTTTAAAATAACGCTATAGGGTCAGGAACACAAACATAAATTCCTGACCCTATAGTGGTAAAACCACCATCTAACCACCCTCCCCCCTAAGTATAGTGAATCTTAATTGTATTCCAGTCTGCTGCAGCTGGCTTTGCCCGTGATCTGCCTGCTTGGCTGACAACATCAGAGGTATTGTTCTGAGCCAATCATAATGCTTTCAAATAGGATTGGCTGAGATTGCCAAGGAGGCAGGACCAGTACAAGCCAAACACTGCCCTGACCAATCAACGTCTCCTCATCATTGAATCAATGCATCTCTATGAGGAAAGTTCATTGTGTCCAAGCAAAGGTTGGAGACACTGAATGTCAGTCACACGGTGCAGCACTGCCCCAGGAAGCAGCCATCTGCAGAGTGGCCAGTGGAGTTATCGCTAGGCTATAATGTAAACACTGAGTTTTCTCTGAAACAAACAGTGTTTATTGCATAAAGCCTAAAGGGAATGATCATATTCATATAAAAATATTTATAAAATATAATAAAAAACATATTATTTACTCACCCGATTCCAGCGCTGATCTCCCTGGAACTGTGTCGGTGCTCCACCTCCCCAATTTCTGCAATGCTATCTTATGGGGATTTAACTGACGCTGGATGTCTTCATGCAGAGAGTCAGGCAACCAAAATATGAAAAATAGAGATATTTATTGAAGAAGATACTAGATATATTGTATACAGGACAATGACGCCCCAGTCCCCTTCCAAGTAGGCACCTTGGGACCTCAAACAGTTCTCCCAGTGTCTCTTCCACTATTCAAAACACTCTGCAAAATCCTTTGTTGGAATCTCCATCAGCTGCCTCATTGTATTTACCTGAATCTCATTGACTGTCTGAAATCTCTTTCCTTTCAAAGGTGATTTTAGTTTTGGAAAAGCCAAATCTTTCAAGATTCTCAACCATCTTTTGTGTGTTTGTTCAACACTTTAATTTGCACTGCACTCATTGCATCGTCCATGAAAGCCTTCTGAATCATCCGATTGGTTTTTGCAGAGGAATGTTCAAGCTTAACGCACATTGGATGCAGATTCGTTGCTCTACTCGCACAGTCACATGCTCACTAAACAGCCTCTAGCGCCCCCACTGACTAGTACAGTGAAGTCATCATTGTTCACGCATGCACATTGCAGTCCACTGGCTGGCTGCCAGGTTACATCAATGTTGCACAAACCATTCTCGTTATACTAACAAAGGCTGGACAGATGTCGTCCAGTCATTCTTATGTTGCCCTTTTCTGCCATTGAACATAGTTATTGCAAGACACAAAACCAAAACTGGAGCTAATTTATAATTGTATTCTTATGTGTAAAACTCTTAATAAACTCTTTATGAGTCGTATGCATTCTTTCCAGGTGGATCCATCTGTCCCTTTTGGTGGAGCCAAAGACACTTCACAGGACACCGAAGTTGGGGGGGTATGAAGCTGTCACAAATATGACAGACACACAAATGTTTCTTCACCAAGTGATAAAAGTAACGATTTCTATTGAAACTGGCACTTTTATAAACTTTCTCAAATATAACAAACTCCAGACACATAGACACATGTTCCTTTAATAACGTAAAGTTTAATTACTCATTCTATACAACATGCAATCTTGGATAAAATGTACTTTAGTCACATCGGTCACTTGGCTACGTACTCAGGCCGACTGCAATATTATGTAATAAATGCGTCACGCAGGGATTGATTGTGCACCCTGTATACTGTTAATTCCCAAGGTATTTTCCCCGAATCTTCCCTACAAATTCTGCACGTTGTGTGTTAATGTTACTCTGTATTTTCCAAACAGACCTCTGGCCTAAATTTAATTTCAGAGTAAATTTTGTTTCAATTAAGAAACTGCCATGAAAAGCTCTCCAAGGGATTCATTTTATGTACTCAAACTTTTCCAGCATAAAAGCCAATGTTATTCTAAAGAAATGGGGAAAGTGCTCACATTTTCTCAGTGTCAGTTTCACACAGTCTGGGGGTGTGTGGCCCAGCTCCCAATCAGCACTGAGTGCTAGACAGGATCGGCTGATATCTCCTGGATCGGCTGATATCTCCTGTTTGCTATAGGGGATTTTAATCATCCCAAAAATAAACCTGACAAGAAAGGACTAGTCAGCAGTCATGAGAAAGTATTTATTTTATGTTATTTTTTTAGATTTTTAGTGTTTTGCAAGATTGCTTATCTCAAGAAAAAGACATTTACATAAAAATGATCAATTGCTAGCGAGCATGTTAAGTGCCGGACAGCCTGTGTTTAGTAATCTGATGCTCAATGAAATTATTGCCTAATGTTGTAAAATAGGAAATTTGATTGGTGAAGTATGAGCTAAAATAATTGATTATCGCAGGACGGGAGAATTTCTGCAGATTAGCTGTTTTTGCTGTAATTTTGCAATTTGGTTTTTGGATCAATACAGCTCGGTGTTTAATAAGGGTTATATTTCACGTCCAACCAAGTGGTAAAACATTGGTTAATTTTGTTTAATGGGAAGTGTAAAATGTAAAAAAAAAAAAGAGAAAAAGTAGGCCATGCATTTTTCTGACTTGTTATCGCGAGAAAACAAGTTGTTTATTTAATTACTCAAGAACTCAGAAACATATTGAAAAGACATGGCCTCTCTGAGCTTCCTTAGGTATGGTATAAAATGGACAAGAACAGCAACTTGTGGATACAAAATGAAATGGCATTTTAATGTTGACCCGTTTTGGCAGCTCTAATCTCAGGAGAACAAAGAGGGCATGTCTGTCCCAGAGGTCCAAAAAGATAAATATAAAATATTATAATAATTATATCATTATGGACAGACCATAACAGAAGATAACGGCTTGTGCCCAGTTACTGAAGCTGTGGCGGCCATTCAGAGTGTCAGCTCTGCAGCACAAGAATGGCAGGATGGCCAGGGTGTCAAGGCATGTGTACGCCTGTCGGGGCAATTAGGATGTGCAGTTTGCAGCCAAATTAAATTGTTTAGGTGAGTTAAGTTAATGTTATAAGAAAACACTAACAAAAACTAAACTTAGCTGGGAAAAAAAAACCTATAAATGAGCTGATTTTTTTTCTTCTTTTTTCTGTTTTCTGGATCAACAGAAAGCATTCATTGGAAGGGTTAAAGAGACAGTCCATGCACGAGAAACACAAATCTGTTTTGCAAAGTGTTTAGGTCAGAGATATGACCTCGTACCCCCTCTCTATCAATGTTATTTACTAAGTGAAAATGCAAAAGGAATATTCAATTTTAGGCCAATTTATGGAAAGCATACATTTTTAAAGACTTAGAGAATCTTTTTAGTTTGCCTATTTCAACCTTAAATTAGACATTTACTTTAAATTGACCAATTCTCACTTTAGTTAATAACCCTAAATGATTAATTACAGAAAACGTGTGTTTCCCCTGGGCCACACAAAATGTTTAATGGCGGATATGCTGTACTATTAGACTATCACTGAAAGCATTCAACATATCTAAACTACGTATCCTATAATCCCCCGCTGGGTAGAATGCACAGAACATTCATGATTCCACTGAAAACAGACCAGGAATTACTGAGAATACACAGAAAGTGTTTAGTCTCTACAGCTCTCCCCCTCAACAATATGGAGATTCTAGAGAAGAGGGACATTAGGATAGAAAAGGAGGACAAAGTGATTTGAACCCATAATAGGGACTGTCCCTCATAATTAGGGACACTTGGGAGGTCTGCTACAAATCGGGCATAAGTAACTGTGTGATATATTTAGTTCACACTTTTTAAGCATGTGTTTATTTCTTTGTATTGTATAATCTCCATGATGCCTTAAAAATGAAAGGTCAGACCCAGTCTGTAGTGGTTATAAAACTAGCAGCCATGATTAACTATGCAACGAAATAGCAATGTAACTTTCCATTTAACACAGAGTCTAAGGTGAAGATGCAGTTGAACAAATCATAATAATGTTTGCAATTTTATTCCAGAACAGAATCCCCGCTGTGATTTAACATAAAGTATGGTCCAAGCACGAAAAATCAGCGATTTGTGCGGAAGCCTTCGGGTTTTCAAGGTTTGTCCATGATTGCAACTGACGTTAATATAAACAAATGTTTCCAACGAGGTAAAATTGAGGTTTTTCAGATATTTAAATATACATTTATATAGATATATGTCAGAAAGGCTTTGTGGGTACAGTGACCCCAACAAGGGTTAAAATCACAAACACCTAGCGTGTGTCCAGGTTGAGGGGTTAACAAATTAACTTGGCTAATGATGAAAAAGCATAAATGGGATTAACTGTAACATTTGTAGCTAAATACAAGTTGTTATATTATCTTAACCGATCTAAGATTTACTTATATTTATGTGTAGAAACCATATGTACATTACATGGAGCAATTGCTAAGTCGAAGTCTGCGACATCGGAACATGAAACTAGAATCAACAAGACGATTTGATCCGTCTTTCCCTGATCAGGTCCATATCGACGTGAATATATCTGAGAAGAGGTTCCGTTGTCACAAACAGCTTTTAAAAGGGACACTCCACTCTCAGACTTTACCGGCATGCAATCGTATAATAATAATTTGTGTACTTCTTTGCTTGCCAGTAAATCAGTAGAACCAACAGATAATTTAACTCTTCTGTTTTCGGATATCACCTTGTCTATAGTGTAAGCTTGTGTAGTAACACGTTCCATGTATGTGGCTAACGGGGTATGTGGGTGGCAGAGTGGCTGATTGGGTATGATTATTTAAGGAGGTCAGTTAGTTTGCCTGAGAGTTACTATATGTGACTAAGACAGTGGCTAATTAGATTTGTGTATTTGTGTCATTCCTTAACTGAACTTTTATGTGGAATCTCCCTTTTGGCCCCTAGATTCCACCTATCCTAGCACTTAATTTCCATGAAAATTGGACAAGTCTTGATATAAGCATGTCAGATGGGTATGCTATTATATCTACAAACTGTCTTCGACAGCGTGGATCAAGGGGATGTGACTCATGGGTGCGAGATTTTTTGGGCAATTCCCTGATACATTTATAAATGTTCTTATTATGTTCCTTTGCCCCTTTCCCACTACTAAACATCATTAGAATATAGTCCACAAACGTAATTTTATTTCTCTGCGTTTAAGCTATAGGGATCCTTTCACCCAATGCTGCTCTGGTCCTGCCACGGCTGCCTCTCCACCTGTTGCTTAGATTATCAGTGATGATGATCTTGGCCAATCCAATGCATAGAGTAGCATTGGGGCCTATTACACGTGTGCACCACTCAGCATGTCCTCGTACAAATGTTTATATAAATGTTCGCTATGGGGAGAATTTACTGTTGTTTATAAACTACTGTTTGATCTCAAGTTGATCCAGAGTTCCCAGGTTGACATGCTAATAACTAGAAAGGGGCATCGTGTTTTTAGGTTTCAATTTGCATTTCTGCAGGTCCCCTTCACATGGCTTGTGATCCAGAAGAACCAGTGACCAGAAACTTTTTTGGTACCTAGCGAAACAACTTCCTGAAACCGAACCTGCACCATGCTGATGGGACACACAAGGTGGAAACTGTACAGCCCATGGCTGGTTTATAATCACTGGTCCTTTTATATAACAGCCATGCTAGGTTTAAAAAAAAACCCAAAACACTGGCACTGAAACCTCACTGAATCTGCCCGGAATGGGGCCAGTTCCTTCTGACTTACCCACCTTACAAAGGTGGAAACATCTCAGTTAGTTCCTCTTGGAAATGATATTTCATGGCATATAGTAATATCCTAAAACCCTTCACCTGAGTTAGAAGACCACTCCAATTCTAATACTTTTAAAGAAAAAAACAAACAATTTTTAACTGTCTAAATTTTGGCCTAAATTTAGGAAACATGGGCCTCGATTTAATATTGTTGGATAAGATTTCCAAATGGTTTAATATTTTTGGGTATAATTTTAAAATAATTATCTCAACATATGTAAAAAATAAAATAAAACATAATATATATATCACAATTTTGAAAATAACAAAATATGACAACATTTTTATATTTTTCAGAAAATGTAATAAATCTAAAATTTTATCCAAAAATATTAAATCATTTGGAAAATGTATCCAGCAATATTAAATTGAGGCCATAGCCAGTGACACACTACAAGTAGCTGTTTAGAGAAATAATCCCCATATGTTGAATCTCGATCCTTCCTCACTGTTGCATTTTTTCTCCTGACTCCGTACAATTTGCTGGAGATAGGGCTGTTCCCACAATAAAGGGTCAGTTCTGCCTGTGATACATTTATAAAAACCTTTTTAGAACTGTGAGAGGAGCATCAGGCACCAATGTAGCATATAAACCATTCAAAGCATATATAAGAAAGGGCGATTAAGAGAGAGCGTTTTTACAGCTTTATTACAGAGTCCTCCGATATGCTTGCCATATTATGCACATTAATCAAGTAATTTTTGTCTGAAATGCTGCACTCGGCCAAGCATGACTAAATCTCCGAGCAGCTTTATAGCGAATAACAGCTGCTACTCACAGGAAGCTTCACAGCTAAACCGAGTCATGAATTTCCCAATACATCACGCACAGGCCCTCGTCTCTAAAATCCGTGCCTTCCCGTCTCTCTGAATTCATTTTACAGTTATACTGCTGCTAATTAGCCACACTTTATTCATGGGGGCCACTCCCTGACTCTCGCTTTCTTATTATCTAAGTATTATTATATTATAAGATGGTCTTTGTTTGTAGAAATAAATATATATATAAAGATACCGATGAATCCCTACACCGAGAATTTTGTAGAATTAATAAAGAAATTGCAAAATATCCTGCCAGTGATTTTGTTTCCAGAAATATGAAAGGCAGAATGCTTGCAGGTAGCACACACAGAGAGCCACATGTTTTGTAAAAGTCACACATGGTGAAAATAACTCTGTACACTTCGCATTGCTGAAGGCCAGTGGCAGTTAAAGTTGCCAGAACAATAAATAAGAAAATCTACGGCTTAATGGTGTTTATATAAAGAAAACAATTGGCTGTTAAATTGTAATATCCAACGAATCCACTTCCATATCATCAGGAGGGTGCAACCCCTACATGTGAAAGGCAGCCCCCGCCTAATTGGCACACCTGGACCCTGACCAACGAGCTGTTACTATACAGTAAGAACTTGTTGGTCATTTCCTGGGTTAGGAAATCTTTGGCACTCCAAATGTTTTGGACTACATCTACCAGGATGCTTTGCCAGCATTATTGCTCTAAGAGCATTGTGGAAGATGTAGTCCAAAACATCTGGCGTGCTGAAAGTTACCTACGTCTGGTATTCTTTTCGTTTTGTTGGGCTGCCATCAGGGAGTGAGAATACTCTGTTGACAGCCTTAACGGACTTTACTGCCTGCCCCCTCTTTACTCCAGTAAATGTCTTCCTCCCAGAGCTTGTGGAAGCTGCACAGGTTGTGGGAAGACGAGCTTGCAGTCTACAATCGAGGAGGGTTGACCAGAGAGGGGCAGTCACCACAGTGGAGTTCCAGAGATTTACGAGTTCTGGGGTGACACATCCCAACAGGTAATAGAAATTGATAGGACATCTAAGCCTGATCCCCACTGGACCCAGGGAAACCATGCTCCAGCTGTAATTTAATCATTAAAAAGGAGGGTGGCCAAATTAACCAGTACATAGCTGGGTGTGTTTAATCGTTTGTATGTGTGTTACTGTGTGTGCGTAGTTGTGTTTCTCTATATACGACACAGGTGTGGGTGGACACGTATACTAGTGAGTTGCCAGTATCCCCTCACAGCAAACACAGAGTGATACAAAATTGCAATAAACAGGGTGAAAACTGTCAAAACACACATATAGTGGACTCAGTCCAAAGGGTGCAACACATTAAATCAGTAAGTGTACAGTTTTTATGGTTTTTCCCTTCCCAACATGAGGTGAAAACTGACACCTAACTTATGGTTTTGTGTAATATTGCAGCAATCTTCTAAATCTTGCAGCGAGATCCTTTTCACATTAACCACGTAAAGGTAAAAATATGATAATACCATGTATTACTAATGTTTAAAATACAGTAAAAAACGCTTACATCAATGTTGGTGGGACCATTTCTGGTTTCATACCCACTAATGTGTACTGGTACAAAGCTCTTCAGTTATATCAATTTCTATATACTGCTTCCTGACAGCTGTTTGCCCTGATCTGGCTGCTGCGCATGCTCCATGATGAGTGCTTGATAATGTATGAGCTGACACGTTTCGCCCCGTCTATGGGGCATTGACAAAGCTTCGAAGTGCATGCAGACCATGCAGCACTGAGGACCATGCAGAGCGTGGAGGCACTGAACGCCACTACTGCACACTGTGCAGCACTGACACAGGAAGCATATCTAGTGGCTGTCTGAGTGACTGCACCTAGCGGTGTTTCTAGGCAGTGATGTAGACACTGTCTTGTCTCTGAAAATGCAGTTTACAGTTCTCAGCCTGCAGGGTCAGGCGAAAGACCTCAGAACAACTACATTAAGCTGTAGTGGTTCTGGTGAATATAGTGTCCCTTTACCTGCTGCTGCTGTCTGACACCCAGTGTGCGTGTTTCAGTGAGTGCTTGTGCCAGTGTTTGTGTGTGTCACATTATATTTAGTTAGTTTATTTTGTTTATATTTAGTTAGTCACTATACTACGAATTACAGCAACTGAAAATCCAAATAGTATAATTTGGGCCAAAATAGGAGAGTTGGAAAATTTCTCAAACTCCTCTTCAGACACAGCTTGGCTGTTCTTCCTAAATTTTACAATTCAATTTTTCACAAAAACTTATTATTTAGTGAATAACCCAAACTTCCGTCTGTTAACATATTCACTGAGAATGAATGCACTTGGGGGATTAATAATAAACAAACTTCTTTATTTTAAACAGGCAAAGTTTCAGCACCATTGCTCCATTATTGGACTTTAATCAAGAGAACTCGTGGGGCTGAAACATTCACGGTATTTTATTGTACACAGTGTACGTAAAGTAACACTATTGAAAAAAGAAAAGAAATAACAATTCGGTAAATGTAAACTCGGAGAAAGCATGGATTTAATTATATTTGCATGTCTTCATTGAGGTAATATAAGCTAATCTTGCAATGGCTGCAGATCAAGTATCTGCAGCTACTGCAAGCCCTCCCCTTCTTTCCCAGCCCAGACTTCATCTAATCCCAGGAATAACCAGAGGCTGCAGAAATCACAGCTCTTTGCAGGGTAGGTAAGCTCTGGAGACGTGCTTAGTACTTGCATTTAGCTCCAGGGATGCTGAAGTGTTTTATTTGTTTCGAGTACTACATTAAAATGAAGAAGTTCCTTTATTAATTAGGCATCCTATTAGTGCACCCTTACATGTTTGTAGAAGTCATTTTCAGTAAAAAAATTGTATACCTCTATATCTGCATGCTTTACTGATGCAATGCATTCAAGAGCTAACAGAATATTTTTCCAGGGCAGCTTAGCCAGTCTGGCCCTACCTCTACCTGAACATATATCCACATGCACCTACCTCAACATATATCCACATGTATATACAGGGTGGGCCAAAATTCAGAGTAGGATTTGCAGGTAAATAATAGGCATGTGCATGGGGAAAATTTTTGGTTCGGTACGGCATTCCGAAATTCGGGATTTTCGCAATTCTGGACTTTGGCAATTCGGCACTTCAACACTTCGGAACTTTGGCACTTCGACACTTTGGAAATTCGGCAACTACGGCACTTCGACACTTCGGAATTTTGGCATTTCGGGACTTCTGCACTTCGGGACTTCTCTTGCAGCCACGGTATTAGGGAGTTATCTACCAAAAGGCTGAAAGACCTAAATTGGTCTTTCAGCCAAATTTACTAATACTAAGTAAAAATTACTTAGTATTAGTAAATTTTGCCCCTACTCGCTATACCGCGAGTAGGGGCATGTCTAGTAAACAGTGAGCAGACTGTGGTTAATTTTTTGGGGTGGGGGGCCCCTACTGGTATTTAGGGCCCCCACCTGCCACTCAGGGGTGGGGGCTAAGGGGGAGGACATTAGGTTCCCCCCTCTTATTAGTATTTAGGGCCGCCACCCACTGCTCAGGGGTGGGGGCCAGGGGGGAGGACATTAGGTCCCCCCCTTATTAGTATTTAGGGCCCCCACCCACCGCTCGGGGTGGGGGCAGAGGGGGAGGACATTAGGTCCCCCATTATTATAATTTAGGGCCCCCACCCACCGCTCAAGGGTGGGGGCCGGGGGGAGGACAATAGGTTCCCCCCCCATTATTTTACATTAGGGCCCCCACCCGCCGCTCAGGGGTGGGGGCCGGGGGGGGGCAATAGGTTACATTACATTGACAGGCTAAGTAACTTACATTTTATATGAATGTATGTTACTTGATTGTTGTAAGTGTTGTAAATGCTTACAGCTGAATCCTGGCTATGTTTGTATACTTTTTATTTAAAATTTTATACAATGTAACATTCTTCTTCTTTCACTGGGTAAGTATATTAGTACTTAGGCAATACTGTGCTTCGGAACTTTGGAAATTCTGTAATTTCGGAACTTCGGAACCTCGGCAATTTGGCACTTCGGCAATTCGGACATTCGTAGGTACCCGAATGTCCGAAATTCGTCCGAATTCATATTCGGACCGAAACGAATTGCACATGTCTAGTAAATAAGGTATTTGTTAGTAGTTCAATTTGTTTGTAACAGGTGCATTATAACTGTGTCCAGGGAGAGTGATCATGGGTGATTCCACGATGGCATGACTAGTAAAAATAAAGCTTACCAACGCCACTATGTAAGAAATGTTATTACAACAGAATGGGGCTACTGCCCAAACAGCCAGGACCACAATGGACCTACTGAGACAACTGTTCGGCTAGAGCAGGGATAGGCAACCTTCGGCACTCCAGATGTTGTGGAATACATCCCCCATAATGCTCTTAGACCCATAATGCTGGTAAAGAATCATGGGAGGTGTAGTCCAAAACATCTGGAGTGCCAAAGTTTGCCTATGCTTGGGCTAGAAGATAATTTCAAGAAATTCCCAGATTAATTGGCCTCCACTTTTGTCCGACCTTTCAGCTCCTATGTTAAACATTCATTGTATGTAATACCATTGAAATTGGTTCATTAATATAAAAGTTATTGACACTAGGCATGTGCATGGGCAAATATTTCGGTTCGGTTCGGCATTCTGAAATTCGGCACTTCAGCACTTCGGAAATTCGGTAATTTCGGAACTTCGGGACCTCGGTAATTCGGCACTTCTCTTGCAGCCGCATGGTAGATAACTCCCTAATTCCCACGGTATAAGGGAGCTATCTACCAAAAGGCTGAAAGACCTAAATTGGTCTTTCAGACAAATTTACTAATACTAAGTAAAGATTACTTAGTATTAGTAAATTATGCCCTTACTCGCTATACAGCAAGTAGGGGTAGTGGCTGCTCACTGTTAAAAAAAAAAAAGGGACCCCCCTTCCGAGCCTGTGCTTTTAAACTAAAGGGGGCCTGAGCGGCGGGTGGGGGCCCTAAATTAGAATAAGGGGGGGAACTATTGTCCGCCCCCTGGCCCCCACCCCTGAGCGGTGGGTGTGGGCCCTAAATACTAATTAGTGGGGGGGACCTAATGTCCTTCCCCTTGGCCCCCACCCCTGAGCGGTGGGTGGGGGCCCTAAAAACGAATTAGGGGGGACCTAATGTCAGAAATTCTTCCAAACTGTTAAAAAAAACAAAAAACCCTCAAATTTTTCATCTAGAGAAGTCACTATTTAATTCAACTAACATTTTTGTAGATCAGTCGTTTGATAATTTTAAGATGCTGTGATTTTGGGTTTCTTGAACTGTGATAATATCTTATATTGAAGGGGTCATTAATGCTGATATGGTAATAGACCATGTTGAAAAACGTTGATAAATTTGTGAATAAATGCATTTAGTGTTCTTTTTAACTATAAGATTCAGAGCCCCACTTAAGGAATGTAAAAAAACGAAAAACTCGTTATAGCAGGATCCCCACACGCCGTAAGGTCACAGAGAACATCTCGGGCCCTATGGCGCATGTGCGGCAATTACCACACGGTTCCAATTGGATGCTTTTACTAGAGCAGCATTATACCATGGTAAGCTGATCTATGGTAAGAATGATCTAATCCAGTGCCCTCATGCTGGCTGAGACTGATGATGCTGAACATGTAGACTTCCACCAGGAAGTGCCTCTAGTGGCTGTCTTATGGATTGATCGTCTGATTGACAGTCGCCAGCCTCATCCCAGCTGTGTAATGCAACACGGTCATTTCTAAGAAATACATAGTATGCAATGATAAACAGCAAAATACTAAAATTTAAATAAGAAAAAAAAAAGGTGCAGACACAATAAGGACAGACAAGAAATATATATATATATATATATATATATATATATATATATATTTTTAGGACTAAGGCTGTGATGATGATATGTAAAAAAACTTTTAGGACATTATCACTTCAATTATTTAACTGCCAGGCAGTCATAACTAACCTGACCGCCTTATAACAAAATCAAAAAGCACACTGACCACAGTCCACTCTTTCAAATACTTGGGTATGTTGTTAGACCCCAATCTATCTTTTGGCCTCCACATAGAAAAACTTGCATCTACACTTTATCCTAAACTAGGTTTATTTTAAAAAGTACAGTATAAACCCCCCAGCATTCCCCACTACTAAACCACATCACCCCCCTCTACTAAATCCCAGCCCCCCCTCTACCACCCTGTACCAAATCTGATCCTCCCGCTGACACACACACACATATTCACTGACAGACACACACATACAGACACACTGACACACACACTCACTGACACACACACACTCACAGACAGACACACACTGACAGACACACACACTGACAGACACACACATACTCACAGACACACACTGACAGACACACACACACACACTGACAGACACACACACACTCACTGACAGACAGACACACATACTGACAGAGACACACACAGAATCACAGACAGATACACACATACAGACACACTGACAGACACACACATACAGACACACTGACAGACACACACTGACAGACAGACACTGACAGACACACACACACACACACACACATTCACTGACAGACACACACACATATTCACTGACAGAGACACGCACACACACACTCACACACACACACACACACTGATAGGCAGACACACACACACACACGCATACTCACAGACAGACACATACATACAGACACTCTGACAGACACCCACACACACTCTCTGACAGACACACACACACACACGCATACTAACAGACACACACAAACTTGCTGACAGACACACACACTCACTGACAGACAGACACACACACATACTCACAGACACACACACACATACATACTCACAGACAGACAGACACACTGGAACAGACAGACACACACACTTACACATGCTTGCACACACATACTTTTTTTTTTTTATTGCTCCTTACCTTATGGAGTCAATGGGGGGTCATCTCCCTGGGATCCTTTCTGCTCCTCACTGCTCCCTCGCGCGGTTTAGTGATGCCGGGTGCCGGAATATGACGTCATATTCCGGCGCGTAGCTTCACTACAGACGGCGTGCGCGAGGGAGCAGGAACACTGAGCTCCCTCGCTGGCCACCTGCGTCCTGTATCCTCCTCGGCCGGGTAAATGTTAGCAGAGTAGGCACCTGAAATATGGGGAAAGCCCTAAATTAGAATAAGGGGGGGAACTATTGAATGCATGCTATAATACCAGCATGCATTCATGGCTCGCAGGGCCGCAAAGATGGTCCTTGTGGGCCGCATGCAGCCCGCGAGTTTGACATGCTTGCTGTACAGAAACAAATCCTACCTAAGCCCTACAGTAAAGAAAGAGATTGTACAGCAAATTATAATGACAATCATTTATTATGGGGATGTAGTATATGCATCTGCACCGCAATCCCACATTAATAAACTCAATACATTGTATAACTAGTTCTGCCGATTTATGCTACAGGACCCACCATTGTGACATACTAAAAGAACTAAACTGGCTGTTGCCGGAATCCAGATGCACCCTTCATCTTTCCAGCCCTGTGTTTAAGAGCTTTTCTGGGAAGCTCCCTTCCTACCTGAACAGAATGCTCTCCCCAGCTGTTCCCACCTCCGATCTCAGTACCTGCACTTTATGTAGTCTACCTCAAAATAAAAGAAAGCAGTCCGATCCTCCTTCTCCTATAGAGCACCGCAATTATGGAACAACCTCACGCACATTTTCAAATCTTCCCTAAGCCTAAAGTCATTTAAGAGATCCCTCTCTACATATCTCAAAACAGAATGCACCTGTCATGGTTGATTATATATTTCCTGCCTGTTCTATGTTAAATTTTGTATTTATTGTGTATTAATATTGTTTTTGTATTTCATTGTACCCTAATGTAACAATGCAATGATTTGTGGACCCAGGATATACTTGAAAACGAGAGAAATCTCAATGTATCTTTCCTGGTAAAAATATTTTATAAATAAATAAATAAATAAATAAAAATTATATTGTGAAGTGGAGCGGTCTTTAACTGCAATACACCCCTATCCCACATGCAGTACAGTTAGCAAGTTAAAATATACTTATTGTATTTCTTGCTCAATGATGTCTCAATTGTGATTCAGCATATACAAAAGGAAAAAAAAAATAAAATGATCATAGAACAGATCTGTTATATTAACTTGCACTTCTATGAATAGTGCTACCGTGTTTCCCCGAAAATAAACCCTACCCCGAAAATAAGCCCTAGTCGGATTTTCGGGGTGGGCTGCAATATAAGCCCTACCCCGAAAATAAGACCTAGGCATTTTACCTTTTCGGCGAGACTTCCTTCTTCTACTGTAGGAGGAGCGTTGCGGGCCGCGGCATCGCGCAACGTGATGACGACATTTCGCAGCGCCGTCAGTCTGCCTTCACGGATCTTCAGCGGAAGGATCCATTTCCGGGCGGTGAGGCTCCCAGTGGTCGGACTCGGCAAGGAAACTTTGAAATGTGAGTACCGGTAGATATTTTATGTCTGGGACTGAATTAATTAAAGGGGGCGGGGGGTGAATTAATTAAAGGGGGGTGAATTAAAGGGTGGGCTGGATTAATTAGAGGGGGGTGAATTAATTAAAGGGGGTGAATTAATTAAAGGGTGGGCTGGATTAATTAGAGGGGGTGAATTAATTAAAGGGGTGGTGAATTAATTAAAGGGTGGGCTGGATTAATTAGAGGGGTGAATTAATTAAAGAGGGGTGAATTAATTAAAGGGTGGACTGGATTAATTAGAGGGGGTGAATTAATTAAAGGGTGGGCTGGATTAATTAGAGGGGGGTGAATTAATTAAAGGGTGGGCTGGATTAATTAGAGGTGGGTGAATTAATTAAAGGGGTGGTGAATTAATTAAAGGGAGGGCTGGATTAATTAGAGGGGGTGGGGTGAATTAATTAAAGGAGGGTGAATTAATTAAAGGAGGGTGAATTAATTAAAGGGGACTGGATTAATTAGAGGGGGTGAATTAATTAAAGGGGTGGTGAATTAATTAAAGGGTGGGCTGGATTAATTAGAGGGGGTGAATTAATTAAAGGGGTGGTGAATTAATTAAAGGGTGGGCTGGATTAATTAGAGGGGGGTGAATTAATTAAAGGGGGGTGAATTAATTAAAGGGTGGACTGGATTAATTAGAGGGGGTGAATTAATTAAAGGGGGGTGAATTAATTAAAGGGTGGGCTGGATTAATTAGAGGGGGTGGATTAATTAGAGGGGGGTGGATTAATTAAAGGGGGGGTTCAATGTACATACCGGTACCGTAAATAAATAAGCCCTACCCTGAAAATAAGCCCTAGTGTGTTTTTTGTGACTAAAATTAATATAAGACCCGGTCTTATTTTCGGAGAAACACGGTAGAGATCACATATACTTGTCAAATCAACTGGATATTAACAAGTTTATTACAATCATAAAACAGATAACAAAGTTAAAAACAAGATAAATTAAAATACAAATACAGGACAAATCACTGTTAAGTTAATATGACACAAAACAGCTCATTATGCATCACATAGTAAATGTCTAGAGATGACTACAAAGCAAATGGCTGCTTACTAGAATTGTTGGTGAGTATAACGGTATGTATGCCCGTTTACTCACAGTCTGGCTTTCCCACACTGGGAGATGTCTCCTGTGTTGAGAGAGGTCTGATGGAGTTCCTCTGTGTTACCGCTCGGGTGCCGTTCAGTTCAGCGTGTGATTCAATTTTACCGCTCTCAAAACGCCCGGCTTCCAAATAGGCTCCGCCCCCTTTCTCAACGTGCTTCCGTGTTGTCTACGCGTTTCTCCGTTCACAGACGGCTTCGTCAGGACGTCAAAGTGCTTAGTCCCTCCCCATTCTCGGGGAGTTTTTATACACATTCTCCTATTATGTTGATTGTTTTTAGGTGCATCACATTTACATATATATGGGATTCAGATCAGCAAATCAATTGTTAATACATGGACATCATATGTTTCCAACAGAAATGTCCCTCTTTATCAACAAATCTATACATACAATAAGTGCAGTAATTAAAATAATTAAAATTATGCAGTCTAAATTAGATCTTAGCTGAATCATCACATATAATACATGGAGGGAAAGAAAAAAGAGCATATAGTTAGTATATATTCAATACCATCAATGTAATTTACCTCTATGGTTTTGCAATAATAATGACTCTTAAAGTGACACAGTGATAATATCAAAATAGAACAAAGTGACATAGTGAAGGGGTGTACTCTGAGTGGATATCTGAACTTATGTAAAAGAGATATATCTCCCAAAAATTAAATATATACAAATAAAAATAAAAATAAAGAAAAATAAAAAGAAATAAAAATAAAGAAAGATAAAGAAAAAATATAGAAAAATATATAAAGAAAAAATAATAAAAATAAAAATAAATATAAATATAAAAATAATAAATATAAAAATAACTAGAAATAAATAAAACTAAAAATAAGATAATATAATAATAAAAATAAAAATAAAAATAAAATAATAAAAATAATAATAATAAAAATAACAATAAATATAAAAATAAAAATAAAAATAAAAATAAATATAAAATAAAAATAAAAATAAAAATAAAATAAAAATTGCTGGAAAATTATAAAAAATGACAGATCTCAAAGTCATTATTCATTCCATTGGGAATGAGAGTATTCAGTTCAAATATCCATCTCATTTCTATACGACCTAAATTCTGGATCAGATTTCCTCCTCTCCAGTCACTTTTAACCTGTTGAATCCCTATAAAATTTAAAAGGGAGGGGTCAGAATTATGAAATTCTTCAAAATGTAGGGAAACTTGGTGTAGTTGATATTTTCTTTTAATATTATATGTATGCTCACATATTCTAGTTCGTAACTGTCTAGTCGTACGGCCTATATATCTCAAGCCACATGGACAAAATAACATATAAATTACATTTTTCGTTTGGCACGTTATGAGTTCTTTTATCTTGTATGTGATTCCATTGGCTTTAAATTCTTTAATGTTCTGTTTACAACTATCCGTATTACGACAGGCATTGCAGTAACCACACCTAAAGAATCCCCTCAATTGATTCATAAAATTAAATTTAGATTGATTTTTATTTGGGATTTGCCCCTATAGATTGTTTAATCTTAAGCGCTCCAGTATTGAATGTTTTAAATAAATAAATAAAATAATACAATTCAGATTATATTTTTCCTTTATATGTTAACCACAAGCATGACTTTATTCCTTAAGTATGAAAACCACGCCTCAACACTACCACCACAACAACTAAATATCCGGTATCACTTAGGAGGGAATGTGGGGGTTTACGTAGCACAGCTCCTGCTCCTAATCACTTCAAGCAGTCCCACACAAATGTCTCCCAGTTCGCCAGTTTAAATCCCATCCTTCCCACTATTGTTGTCGCCAAATCTCAGCTCCTGACTCCAGCAATAGCTTGTGCAATTTTTCTGCCCAGAGACTCCCACACAGCCCCTTAGTGATGACCTGACCGTAAAGTTAACCCCGTCCTTGCCATCATGCATATGTCGGCAAATATGTATTATTGCCTGTGGCAATTTATTTGTCAAAAAGTAGGGACAGTGTCACCAAAATGGACACCAAAACTACTACATTAAGATTCCATTAAAATGTCCATTTAGGTACCAAAAAATACAAAAAAACAGACAAATACATAAACGTAAATTTGTAACAGTTTTTGATAATATTCTTTGTAATTTATTTATTTTTATTGTATAACTGTTTAAAAACTGTTTGTAGACATTTATAATATTTAAAATATTCTTAAGTTTTTCCTACAATAATATATTTTTCTAACAATCAGCCATCTCACGTTTCTAGAGATTGCTTTCATTTTTGTATCCCAGTTAAGGTAGAACGTATTAGCCTTTATAAGAAGAAATCCTGAATGTGTGAATTATTTTCCCTCCATATGTATTTGTGAAAATCGCCCTTGGGCACAAGTCTACTTTGAAGGATGTTTAAGAGTCTATTGTGTGATAAACACTAAACACTCCTTGATACATGTTACTGAACAGCGCAGATAGCAGCTCATTGCACATGTGCTTATCAGCTAGAGAGGCCTGAAAACTGTTACATAAGGTTAGATAACGCAGCACCGCATGAAGTATCTCTTACATAACATCACCGCCACAGGCCAAAGACTAGAATGACAGAAATAACAGAGTGGGAGGGGCAGACAGAGCAGAGACTGCAGCCAGAGACCTGTACGGGGAGAGGTCCACAATCCTTGCTTTGCAACTCCACACACTGTGTGCTTAGTGGCCTTCACTGCTATTAAACCTGATCATGCTGGGAACACGCTAAGCATGAAATTATGCAGTTTAGTGACTCATTTACTAACAAAGTGGGCGATTCCTTATTCAAGACACTTTAAAAAAAATAAATTTTTTGAAATAAAAAAAAATTGTAACAAAACAAAAACCATCAAAAGTCAGAATTACCTCCTACGATAGCAAAAGAGATACTTTATAACATAGCGTAATGTTGCAGCCGTAATGTTTCTAACCCTTTCAGTGCCCATCCTTTACATTAACCCAGTGGTTCCCAAACGTTTTAGGTTCAAAGCGCCTTTAATATTTAAATATTTTTTCAAGGTGCCCCAAGTCAAAAAAATGTTCTAGTGATAAGGAAAGGAGTAGACACACTAAAAGCCAAATAAATATACGTCTAATTGAAGTGTTCCCAGGTGTAGCTCACTGACACCTAATATAGTTAATAACAAGTAAAAAAAAGTGGGAAAAACACCCAATGAACGTACAAATTGAATAATAGTACACCCTGGAAAATCCAGGACGAGTGAATCTTATTTAGGACCCCTAGCAAATCTAAAAAGGTAATAAACATAACATAGCGTAACACAATAAAAAAATTGTGGGAAAAAGTGATGCTGGTAGCATACTCACAAACGTAAGTGGAAAACAGGCTTCTCACCCCACCCGGGGTTAAATAGTATCTGGATTTGATAGTAGATCTTAGAAATTAAGAATCTTCAAAGGGACAAAGGAAAAAAGCCATACATGGTGCAGTTTGTATAAAACTAAGAAACAATTTATTTGGTTGCACTTACAAACAAGTAGAGGGTACAAGCACCACTTGGAGTGGAATTCAAGCGTAGCGTTGTGGATCTGGACTGCGCTTGTTTTTCCCACTTTTTTTGCTCGTTATTAAAAAAATGTTCTAGGCTGTATATATGTACAGCGCAGCGGCATATACTGGGCCCCTGTTCGGCAGAAATGCTTGACGTTCTAGCGCAGATCCAGAACCTAATTTTAGGAGAGGCACTGGTAGATTATTTAAAAAAACAATCCAGGCAAAATAACCACAACAGCACTTGGTAGTGGTTATGGTGCCACTATTGCTGTAGTGCCCTCCCAGAGTAAGTAGTAAAACTGTTTAAGAACAGTTTGACAACTTACCTGGGATCTGCCGGGATAGGGGCTGTAGAAGGCGATAGGGGCAGTAGTGTGTGTGAGGGGTGCAATATGTGTGTGTGAGGGGTGCAGTGTGCGAAAGGGGTGCAGTGTGTATGTGTGTATGAGGGGTGCAGTGTGTGTGTATGTGTGTGTGTGTGTATGTGGGGCAGCTTGTGCGTGAGGGTTGCGTGTGTGAGAGGTGCTGTGTGCATGTGTGTGAGGGGTGCAGTGTGTGTGTGTGTGAGGGGTGCAGTGTGTGTGTATGTGGGGCAGCTTGTGTGTGAGGGATACAGTGTGTGGGGGGCAGTGTTTGTGTGGGGGCAGGCTGTATTAGGAGTACAGTGTGTTTGTGAGAGTACAGTGTGTGTGTGGGGGGCAGGTTATGTGAAGGGTACAATGTGTGTGGGGCAGTGTGTGTGAGGGGTACAGTTTGTGTATGGAGGGGCAGTGTGTGTGTATGGGGGGCAATTGTGTGTATAGGGGCAGCCAGGCAGTGTGATTGTATGGGGGGTAATGATTTTGGTGTATGGGGGGCAGTGTGTGTGTGGGGAGGAGCAGTGTGTGTGTGGGGTCTGTGGGGGTGGGAGGGCAAATTCATAAATATATTTAAAACATTTTTTAAATTAAAAATAATAATTTTTATATCCCCCCTCCCTGCTTACCTTTGCATGGGAGGGGGGGACATTTCCTGCAATCCGTGGTGGTCCGGTGGGGAAGCCCTGATGGTCCCAGTGGTGACAGTGACTACTAGCAGCCTCAGGAGCTGCTAGAGTTCACTTCCTCGAGATACGAAGTGTTGCCACAGTAACCGCGGCAATGCTCCAAGCTCGTGAGAGGAGAACCCGGCGGAACTGCATGTTAGAGCTCCCCCAGGGCCCCTGTCGGCCGCCAGCACTACACTGCTAGTGGGCTGGAGAGGGAGATCTCTGATCTCCCCTCCAGTCCTGAAGAGCCAGCAGGGGAGAGGGAGGCACAGTTCCCGGTGCTATTATCATAGTGGGAAAATATCTTGCGGTTCCCCTGTGTGCCCAGTTCCCCTGTTTGCCCATTAGTGAGCAGTAAGAAGCATTACTACAGATGCTGAAATGTTCCCTTATTAACTGCAGTTTTGTTTGTTTTCTCGTGTGAGATCCCATTTACTTCATGAAGTTTATTCAGTAATCTGGGGGTCACGATATGACAAGGGGATCGCAACAATAGGCCAAACCCTCATAGCCTGGTAAATAAGCTTATCTGAAGGGTTTTATATTACAGTTTGGCTAATAATCCCTCGTTAATGCACACTTTAGTTAAAGGTTTACTCCAAACACCATGATCATTTCACTGATTTGAAGTGGTGATGGTGCGTGGAGTCTATATGCAGTTTGACTCTGCACATACAGAGTTATAGCCCTTTACTCATTAGTCACCTTGGAATAAGAGGTAACTCTGTGCATATTTGGGATCTGTCGGCATAGAGTGACAGCGAAGTCTCACCTCAGCGCACCTTGCAGCGACAGGGAGGGAAGTCATAAATGGGCTATAGTGAGAACTTGACCTTGGCTTGGGATCGCAGATAGGTTTATTCTTGTTTGTTTATTTTTAGTTGTTTTGTGGGGGGAGGGAGCACGCCAGCAATGGTTACTCTAACCACAAATATTAATACAGGGTTTCAATAAACCATTTTTGCTTGCATGAATTCCCAGAGGGACAGGATTCTGATAATTTCAACATGTTTAAATACTAAAATGAAGAAAGATTGCTGCTTGTTTTTGCATGTTATGTTTATCTTTTTTAGTGCGTGGGAAAGTTGCTAACATATTTATATATTCTCGCTGTTTTTAAGTAAAAAAGTTGCAATTTATCCAATCTTTCTGAAAAGATAGCATATCCACCCCAACGAGAGTCTCCCTTTCCAGTATAATCGCTGACCGCTTGGCTTCTCTTAACAATGGACAGAAATATACATCAAAGGATAATATTATCCTTTAATATTGTTAGGAACTAATTCCGAACAATATTAAAAGACAATACAAAAAATATCATTTTTCAACCGTAAAATATGCGATGGTGTCTGAGCAAGTAAAACAAGCATTTCAGTCAAACTCATCTTGTCTTCGCAAACTTGTTTAGCCACAGAGACAAATCAGTGAGTGACCTGCGGGCTACGAAAATATGCGTTCGCATTCCAGAAAAAATGCTGGCTAGGAATAAGCATGAACCTTTTATATGAATAAAAACAACTCCTGTTGAGTCTTTATAGCAAAAATCAAACATAAAAATAAATCTAATATAAAATAACTCTGTTATTGCACTGCATTGTCAACAGTTAATATATACCCGTCCAGTTGTTGATGTAAAACCTGTGACTTTAATTTTCATTGTAAATATTTGCAGATATCCCACGCAAGTCAATGGAGGTTACTTGTCAAATCGCGGACTCAACGGAGAGAATTGTTGGGTAAAGGAAATCTGGCCTGGTCTGAAGTCTGCGTTTTGTTGGGAGTACATGGTGATGGCTAAATTGCAGACATAAGAATTGTTACAGTATAAGACGGATGCACACGTCCGGCTCCACAATCCCACCGGATGCTATCTAGCCATGTATTGTAGGTCCACGTAAACGCATTCCACTCACTAGCATAACAGGTGCTTTATATTCCTATAGACAGGCATAACATGTGTTTTATATTCCTATAGACAGTGGCAGAGCTAACGTAGAGAGGGCCCTGGTGCAAGAATTTTTGTTGGGCCCCCCATTGCAAAAGGTAGATCCACATCTGTCGTACACCTACCAGAATCTACCATTTGCCCATCTTTGGAGGGTTTTATTAAGGACTGAGCAGTGTTTGCGCTTGCTGAGGATGTTGAGAGTCAGAGGCTGGCCATGTCTATTAGTTCTCCCCGCCGCGTGGCTGGGAGGAAGTGACACACTCTCATTTCCTGTCAGCGCCTCCACCATTAATGGAGGCCCCACAACATAACACTCTGATGACACATGCCCATTGGCCATGTCCTCCTGACATTCTCCCTTAACCCCCAAGTGACATGTCATGAATGAAGGCATAGCTAACAAATGAGGAGCAGTCTGTGGCTGCTGAATTCTTAATTTTGGCTTCCCCTTATTTCCCCAACACTGCCCAGCAATTGGAGCTGTTAGTGACTGGGTAACTATGGCAGCCAAATCACTAACAGCTCCATCCCGTTAGTGATGGGGTAGTAAGGCTTTTAAAAGTATAGGGGGACCTACTGCTGATCCCCACTACCCCTCTCCATGGGTAGCACATGGGGGCTAAATGATAAAGATGGTAGGAACAAAATGCACAACTCCTAGTTCTCATTCCAATCAATCTGCATTTATTTTAAGCAGCGTACCACAACTCCCATTATGCTCAGCAGCATGTAAGACAGATAAATTAGGCTTCAGACGATGCCAAGCCTACAAACTTTCTCTACATCTTGCTTGTTAGTTGTAACTAGGGTTTGCAGATTCACACATATAATTATACAGGGTGATAGGCTTCACGTGAAAAGTGCTGTTCTATGGTATATGTGGCATTCAAATGCAGCAGGTAGAAGACCAACTCATTAATCAAACAGGAATCCTGTAGCGTCTGAATTCTGCATACTACCGTTTTCTGCTGGGATATACAAAGTTAATTCCCCTTCCCCTTGCTGGGCCATTCCAGTCTGAGAGATCCCAGTCCAAAATCATTATTTCAGTGGCAGAGGAAGGAACAGTGGTTTCACGATAAGGATCAGAAAGGTTAGAGTTTCTAATCTCAGCTGCAAACAGAAAAGGCAAAGGGAAAAAAATGTCCCACTGGCCGAGAAATAATTACAATGAAAATGAATTTTCATTTACCCTGTTGATAAATGTAAACCATGTGCTGTGTCAGGGAGGAAAGCTTATTGTGCTGCATACCTCTTTAAAGGGACAGGCTAAGCACCATAACAACTTTACCTTACTAGAGAAGAGATTCTGGTGCAAAGACCCAGTCGCTACAACCTTTTATTTTAAAAAGATCTCATTCCAGAGACTAATACAAATTTTTCTCTGTTTTTAAGGCCGCCCGAGTGTACTGTCAATTAGCCAACTGGAAAACACTCTTCCTGGCTGACGATATTTGTTTTTGTCCAGTTTTTGCTTCCGGTGTCTGCACACATAGCACACACAGTGCAGACGGCACACATAGCGCAGACAGAACACATAGCGCAGACAGCACATACAGCGCAAAGGCACACATAACGCAGACAGAACACATAGCGCAGACAGCACACACAGCGCAGACAGAACACACAGCGCAGACAGAACACATATAGCGCAGACAGCACACACAGCGCAGACGGCACACACAGCGCAGATGGCACATACAGCGCAGACGGCACCCAGAGCGCAGACAGCACACACAGCACACAGAGCGCAGACAGCACACAGAGCGCAGACAGCCCACACGGCGCAGACAGCCTACACAGCGCAGACAGCCCACACAGCGCAGATGGCACACACAGCACAGATGGCACCCAGAGCGAAGACAGCACACACAGCGCAGACAGAACACATAGTGCAGACAGCACACACAGCGCAGACAGAACACATAGCGCAGACAGCACACACAGCACAGACAGAACACATAGTGCAGACAGCACACACAGCGCAGACAGAACACATAGCGCAGACAGCACACACAGCACAGACAGAACACATAGCGCAGACAGCACACACAGCACAGACGGCACATACAGCGCAGACGGCACCCAGAGAGCAGACAGCACACACAGCACACAGGGCGCAGACAGCCCACACAGCGCTGACAGCCCACACAGCGCAGATGGCACACACAGCACAGGCGGCACCCAGAGCGAAGACAGCACACACAGCGCAGACAGAACACATAGTGCAGACGGCACACACAGCGCAGGCGGCACACACAGCGCAGGCGGCACACACAGCACACAGAGCGCAGACAGCACACAGAGCGCAGACAGCCCACACAGCGCAGACAAATAATTTGTGCCAATATTAGGAAACATTTGTGCCAATATTAGCATATGCATATTGCAACAATTAATTATATGCATTAACATATGCATTGCACTCCAAGTATCGGCTACCTTCTCTGTGTCACTGTAAATCTGAGGGCTTCCACTGGAGGGCTAATCCAAGTATCGGCTACCTTCTCTCTGTCACTGTAAATCTGAGGGCCTCCACTGGAGGGCTAATCCAAGGATCGGCTACCTTCTCTATGTCACTGTAAATCTGAGTGCTTCCACTGGAGGGCTAATCCAGGGCCGTCTTTAATAACGAATGGACCCTGGGCAAGTGTTTGCTTGGGCCCCCTGTGCCCTGCCGCTCTCGCCCCTCACTCCCTGGTATGCAATCACGGCATCCATCCCAACGCAGTGGCGGTACTAAAGTAGAATGAATTTTATTGGGACCCCCAATTGCAAGGTTGGACTAAAGGTAGAACCCCATCTGTCGTGTAACTCCAACAATGCTTTGACAGCTGGGACTCTACCAATTTCCCATGCTTGCAGGGTTGTATTTAGCACTGAGCCATGCTAGTATGTTTGAATGTAAGCATGTGTTTGTATGGAGTATGTTTGTGTGAATGTGTTTGTATGTGGTACTGGAGTTTGAATGCAAGTGTGCATTTATGTGTAGTGTTTGTTTTGAATGTAGGAGTGTGCTTGTATGTAGTGTTGACGTTTCAATGCAGGAGTGTGTTTTATATGTAGTGTTGAAGTTTGAATGGAGGTGTGTATTTGTATTTAAAGTTGCGGCTCAGATGCACAGGTACACACTCTGACGCACAAGCAGATACACAGATACATACACTGACTACATACAGATAAACAGGCACATACACTGACACAGGTACATATATTGACACACACACAGACACATACACTGGTAGACGTACTGACAGACATACTGACACAGGCACATATACAGACATACCGACATACTGACACACACACACAGACACATACACTGATCAACATACTGACACACATACACTGACAGAAATACTGACACCCACACACCGACAGATATACTGACACCCACATACACTGAGAAATACTGACACACACACACAGGCACATACACCGACACACACAGACTGATATACTGACACACACACACACAGACATACTGGCACACAGACAGATATACTGACACATGCATACACATGCACTAACAGACATACTGACGCACTGACAGACATACTGACACATACACATACCGACACACACAGATATACACACACATATATACTGACACATAGACAGACAGACATACTGACACACACACACAGACATGCTGACACACATACACTAACACACACATACACTAACACACACATACACACACACACACTAACACACACATACTAACACACATAAACTAACACACACACATACACTAACACACATACACATACACACATACACAAACACACACACACACATACACTAACACACAGATACACTAACACACAAACACACACACCAACACACATACACTAACACACACTAACACACAAACACACTAACACACACATACACTAACACACATACACTAACACACATACACACACATTTTAGGTCAGTAACCCCAGCCCTCCTTACCTTGGAGTGCTGGGGATTCCTTGGGTCCAGTGGTGCTGTTATGCTCACATGGTGGCCGGTCGGCAGGAAGGTGGCGCAGGGAGCACTCCACTGCTTCCTTCTTCAGCCCCCTCACAAGGGATGCCGGCGCCGGAAGCAGTGAGTGCTCCCTCGCGCGCCCGCCTTCCTGCCCGACCGGCCACCCGCCCGCCGGGGTCAGCGGGGCCCACGGGGCAGGTGCCACGGGCCCCCCAAGAGAAACTGGGCCCGGGGCAGCTGCCCCGTTTGCCCCGCGTTAAAGACGGCCCTGGGCTAATCTAAGGATCGGCTACCTTCTCTGTGTCACTGTAAATCTGAGGGCTTCCACTGGAGGGCTAATCCAAGTATCGGCTACGTGTGCCGTCACTGTAAATCTGAGGGCTTCCACTGGAGGGCTAATCCAAGGATCGGCTACCTTCTCTGTGTCACTGTAAATCTGAGTGCCTCCACTGGAGGGCTAATCCAAGTATCGGCTACCTGCTCTATGTCATTGTAAATCTGAGTGCTTCCACTGGAGGGCTAATCCAAGGATCGGCTACCTTCTCTGTGTCACTGTAAATCTGAGTGCTTCCACTGGAGGGCTAATCCAAGGATCGGCTACCTTCTCTGTGTCACTGTAAATCTGAGTGCTTCCACTGGAGGGCTAATCCAAGGATCAATACCTTCTCTGTGTCACTGTAAATCTGAGGGCTTCCACTGGAGGGCTAATCCAAGGATCAGATACCTTCTCTGTGTCACTGTAAATCTGAGGGCTTCCACTGGAGGGCTAATCCAAGGATCGACTACCTTCTCTGTGTCACTGTAAATCTGAGGGCTTCCACTGGAGGGCTAATCCAAGGATCGACTACCTTCTCTGTGTCACTGTAAATCTGAGGGCATCCTCTGGGGGGCTAATCCAAGGATCGGCTTCATTCTCTGTGTCACTGTAAATCTGAGGGCTTCCACTGGAGGGCTAATCCAAGGATCGGCTACCTTCTCTGTGTCACTGTAAATCTGAGTGCTTCCACTGGAGGGCTAATCCAAGTATCGGCTACCTTCTCTGTGTAACTGTAAATCTGAGTGCTTCCACTGGAGGGCTAATCCAAGGATCGGCTACCTTCTCTGTGTTACTGTAAATCTGAGTGCTTCCACTGGAGGGCTAATCCAAGGATCGGCTACCTTCTCTGTGTCACTGTAAATCTGAGGGCTTCCACTGGAGGGCTAATCCAAGGATCGGCTACCTGCTCTGTGTCACTGTAAATCTGAGGGCTTCCACTGGAGGGCTAATCCAAGGATTGGCTACCTGCTCTGTGTCACTGTAAAGCTGAGTGCTTCCACTGGAGGGCTAATCCAAGGATCAGATACCTTCTCTGTGTCACTGTAAATCTGAGGGCTTCCACTGGAGGGCTAATCCAAGGATCAGATACCTTCTCTGTGTCACTGTAAATCTGAGGGCTTCCACTCAGGGGCGTTTTAGCCGCGAGGCAAACAAGGCATTTGCCTTGGGCGGCATTTTTCAGGGGGCGGCAAAAAAAGCCGCCCCCAAATGCCCAGGCAAATGCTTTGTTAGCCTCGCGGCTAACAGTCATGCTTCCACTGGAGGGCTAATCCAAGGATCGGCTATCTTTTCTATGTCACTGTAAATCTGAAGAGCTCACTAACACAGATTTGTGAACAATATTTGAGAGAAATAGGCCTTTTGTGGACGTAGAAAAAGTCTTAGATCTTTGAGTTCAGCTCTTGAAAAATGGGGGCAAAAACAAAAGTGTTGCGTTTATAATTTTGTACAGTTTATTTTTTTTTAAAGTTGTTTCCCACCCAGGTCAAAAGCAAGGTGGGGGACTTCCACTTAATCTCACCTTCTAAATGGAGAAAGCTCGCCTAATCTGTGCTCTCTAATAGGGGGTAACCCTAAAGCAACCGACTAGAAATTAAAAAATCCCAGTCCACTCCCCAGATTGGGAGAGTAATGGGAGGGAGCACAGTCCAGTAAAATAATAGCAAAAGGAACCCTGACTGAATTTGCCTTTACTAAATATAAGAATTACAGTTTGCAATTTGTTTATTTTAACAGAACTTTGCTGATCCGGGTTAAATTTGTTCTTTAGTGGAATACTCCAATAATGTTTTCCAGAACCATAAAAAAGTCAACGTCTAATTAGATATATTTTTTTTAGGATAGTTTGTTGAAGGTTATTTTGCTTAATATATTCACAAAACATACTCAAAATTCATGACTGTCCATTTATTTATATTCTCCTGGTTACCATGTTTCAGAGAAAATCAGAACAAAATATTAGCTCATATATTAAAGCGTTAACCAACGTACACGAGGCATTAAAAGCACAAAACCTAATGTGGCTGAATCAGATAAGATACAAAATATTAAACTGTAAAACCACACAGCATAAAAAAAGTAATTTGAAAAATTGTGCTGAAAATCACCTGAAAAAGGTACAATTAATGACCTAATTTACAAAACCAAACGGCTGGGGAAAAAAAAGTCCTGTTTCAGTTATAATACAATAGGCAGTTTTATCATCATCAGAATCAGAGATTAAGGTTTAGGACAATGCTAATTGATTTTATTACAAAAATAGATTTTAAAGTTCCTTCTTTAGGAATCTACTTATTAAATTTTAGATGCAAATTAGCTCAAGTTTAATGCTTTGCTCCATTGACCTCATCAGATGTATCAGGGAAAATATGTTACTTTTGGGACAGGACAGAATTTGGGATTTCATTTATATTTAGTCATCGTTCAATTCTATTTAAAACTTTTAGAAAACGGCAACATTTAAAGAGACACTCCAGGCACCCAGACCACTTCTGCCCACTATCCTTAACCCTGCACTGCAATAATTACCTTGCAGGGTTAAGTCTTCCTCTAGTGGCTGTCTATCAGACAGCCACTAGAGGGACTTCTGTGTTCTTAGAACACGGAAAGTGCTTTAAACAACGCTGGACGCTCCATACTCTGCATGAGAATCTCCAGCGTCCCCGGAATCCCCATAGGAAAGCATTGAATAATGCTTTCCTATGGGGAGGTCTAATGCGCGCGCGGCATCCCTGCCGGCTGACATCGGTGAGGGAGGAGCATGGGCGGAGCCTGACCCAGCACCGAGGGACATCGGCGCTGGATTCAGATAAGTCACTGAAGGGGTTTTAACCTGGGATGGGGGGTGGGAAGGAGAGGGGCACTGCAGGAACCTGGAGTGCCAGGAAAACGGATATGTTTTCCTGGCACTGGAGAGTCCTTTTAATGGACAACTGTCACCTCAAAACTATCTTTTCATATCATAATCCTTTCTTCAAGTTTGAAAGGAAATTGTTTTTTTTTAATTAAGTATATGTAAAAAGAGAAAAACTCAACCCTATCTTTAACATAGGACAAGATTCTCCAGCCATATACATACACCTTGGGTCAGATAGTGTTTGCAAACTGACAGTTAGTCTCTATGGTATTCCCTGGGTCTGTGCAGGGAGTGAAGTTTGGAAGACCATAGAGATTAACTGTTGGTTTTCAAACACTGTCCGAACCAAAGTGCATAAATATGGCTGAAAGATCCTGTCATGTACTAAAGGCAATAAGCCATGCTGCGCCAATCAGCATCATAGCTTCATAGTTGTAGCTACATGGAGTGGGCCCTCCAGAGGAATTGTGAATGCATGGAACAGTCGTCCTGGGGAGTTATGGATACACGGAACGGACGTCCAGGGGAATTATGGACACACAGAATGGCCATCCTGGGGAGTTGTGGATACACAGATGAGTTCTGTATTTACAGATGAAAATGAAGGAAAGGGACCTCAGTTGAGAAAAAGGATAAATTAGTCATTTATTACATGTGAATTTACAAAGGAAGAGGTTCTATTTCAACTGTCAAAAGTAAAGACAAATAAGTCAATGGGACTTGATGGAATACACCCAAAGCTATTAAAAGAGCTTAGTGGTGTACTAGCAAAACCATTAACAAATTTATTTAACCAATCATTGTTAACAGGAGTAGTCCCAGAAGATTGGAAGTTAGCGAATGTTGTGCCCATTTACAAGAAAGGTAATAGGGAGGAGTCGGGCAACTATAGGCCAGTAAGCCTTACTTCAGTAGTGGGAAAGTGATGGAAACCATGTTAAAGGATAGGATTGATGAACATCTAAAAACACATGGATTTCAAGATCAGAGACAACATGGGTTTACTTCAGGGAGATCATGCCAAACTAATCTTATTGATTTTTTTGATTGGGTAACTAAAATTATAGATCAGGGTGGTGCAGTAGACATTGCTTACCTAGATTTCAGTAAGGCTTTTGACACTGTTGCACATAGAAGGCTTATCAATAAACTGCTATCTTTAAGTTTGGATTCCAATATTGTTGAATGGGTAAGGCAGTGGCTGAGTGACAGGCAACAGAGGGTTGTAGTTAATGGAATATATTCGAAGCTTTGACTTGTCACCAGTGGGGTACCTCAGGGATCTGTACTTGGACCCATTCTCTAATATTTTTATTAGTGATATTGCAGAAGGTCTTGATGGTAAGGTATGTCTTTTTGCTGATGATACTAAGATATGTAACAGGGTTGATGTTCCAGGAGGGATAAGCCAAATGGCAAATGATTTAGGTAAACTAGAAAAATGGTCAGAATTGTGGCAACTGATATTTAATGTGGATAAGTGCAAGATAATGCATCTTGGACGTAAAAACCCAAGGGCAGCGTACAGAATATTTGATAGAGTCCTAACCTCAACAATTGAGGAAAGGGATTTAGGGGTGATTATTTCTGATGACTTAGAGGTAGGCAGACAATGTAAAAGAGCAGCAGGAAATGCTGGCAGAATGCTTGGTTTTATAGGGAGAGGTATTAGCAGTAGAAAGAGGGAAGTGCTCATGCCATTGTACAGAACACTGGTGAGACCTCACTTGGAGTATTGTACACACCGTATCTTCAGAAGGATATTGATACCTTAGAGAGGGTTCAGAGAAGGGCTTTAAACAACGCTGGACGCTCCACACTCTGCATGAGAATCTCCAGCGTCCCCGGAATCCCCATAGGAAAGCATTGAATAATGCTTTCCTATGGGGAGGTCTAATGCGCGCGCGGCATCCCTGCCGGCTGACATCGGTGAGGGAGGAGCATGGGCGGAGCCTGACCCAGCACCGAGGGACATCGGCGCTGGATTCAGATAAGTCACTGAAGGGGTTTTAACCTGGAATGGGGGGTGGGAAGGAGAGGGGCACTGCAGGAACCTGGAGTGCCAGGAAAACGGATATGTTTTCCTGGCACTGGAGAGTCCTTTTAATGGACAACTGTCACCTCAAAACTATCTTTTCATATCATAATCCTTTCTTCAAGTTTGAATGGAAATTGTTTCATGGATTGTGGGGTAAGACTTACCAGGAAAGGTTAAAGGATCTTAACATGTATAGCTTGGAAGAAAGACGAGACGGGGGGATATGATAGAAACATTTAAATATATAAAGGGAATCAACACAGTAAAGGAGGAGACTATATTTAAAAGAAGAAAAACTACCACAACAAGTGGACATAGTCTTAAATTAGACGGACAATGGTTTAAAGATAATATACGGAGAGGGTAGTGGATGCATGGAATAGCCTTCCAGCTGAAGTGGTAGATGTTAACACAGTAAAGGAGTTTAAGCATGCGTGGGGTAGGCATAAGGCTATCCTAACTATAAGATAAGGCCAGGGACTAATGAAAGTATTTAGAAAATTGGGCAGACTAGATGGGCCGAATGGTTCTTATCTGCCGTCACATTCTATGTTTCTATGTTTACACAGAACGGCCATCCTGAGGAGTTGTGGATACATGGAATGGACGTCCAGGGGAGTTGTGGATACACAGAATGGCCATTTTGTGGAGTTGTGAATACATGGAACGGACGTCCAGGGGAGTTGTGGATACACAGAACGGCCATCCTGGGGAGTCGTGGATGTTTAGAAGACAGCCTTGTGCAGGAGTTCATATCACACGTGTCTGAAATAAACATACAGCTATGTCTCTCAGTGACAGGTGTCTTGTAACAGACTTGCAATCTGCTCAGCAGTTTCCAGGCGCTCTGTGGGTATGACTGGGCTATGAATAACAGAAACAGACGTTATATGGCTGCCCTGGGAAAATGAATGGTGTGTTTAGGGAAATTCATTGGAGATTTGGGAGGAAGGGCTGCATTAGACTCTTCCTAGCAAAACACACAGGTAGCAATTACTGATAGGGCAGAACGCCTATACTTATTGCATCATGTTCCCAAAAGGGGCTCCCTGGGCCCCAAACAAACGGGATTAATAACAAGACTCGGGGCATACCCACAATCCACAGGTGCCAGGAGGTGTAACGTCCCAATGCAGGTGTGTCAGTGTGACAGGAATAGCAGCATGACAAGACGCTGCTCCTAACCCAGAGTAAGGAAACTGCTACTCTAAACAGATATACATGGTATAAACACACCAATCAATACATGTACATTATAAGGACATTATTATTGTCCAATTGTCAGGACACCACCTCACTAAAAAATAAAAATAAACCAACCAGCAATTTCTAAATATGTGGCATTTTCTTCCATTAGCTCTAATTGTTGTTTAGTTCATGTAAACTAAGAGACGATAATCTATACCCTGGAAGCAGCCCTACTAGCAGCCATTGCAATGCGGTGGTCTAATTCAGAGCTCAGCATTGGAAGCTGGGAATGGCCCACTGGGCCACTAACACCCAAAGATTGTCGGGCCAAACACCATTATTCTGTAGATTAAAATAGTAGGAGTGGTGCAATATCTAGTACAAGCATGCCAAACTCAAAGGTTAGCACTGTTTAAACAAGATTTAAGTTTATGTGGGCTGCAAAAAAACAGCAAAACTTACATTTTGGTAGAAACGTAGGTTTGTTTTGAAAAGTACAGTATTTAAAAAAAAAAAAACAGCATCCCCCTCTAAACTAAATCTCAGTACCCCCTTCTATAATAAATCTCAGTCCCCCCCTCTACTAAACCCCAGTTCCCTCCCTTTACTAAACCCCAGTTCCCCCCTCTACTAAATCCCAGTCCCCCTCTACTAAACCCCAGTCCCCATCCCCTCTACACTAAATCCCAGTCCCCCCTCTATACTAAATCTCAGTCCCCCCCATTATACTAAATCCAAGTCCCCCCATTACACTAAGTCCCAGCACCCACCCCTACTAAACCCTGACCCTTGTTTAAAAAACAACAACAATATTTAGCCAACAAGCAGACTCCACTGGCATTGTTGCTGTCAATATGCGGCTCCGGAGTCCAGTCTAGTATACCCCCAATGGCACCGTCCGCACCCTGTGCCAAAGCGGATCCTCGCGCTAATCCTTTAAAACTCGAATGTGACGTGGCATCCGTACACCTCCAGGTCCTCCACTGTCCAGCCGCGGTCATCACAACACTGACCAACACACACTGACATACACACACTCACTGACATACACACACTCACTGACAGACACACACTCACTCACACACACACACTCACTAACACACACACACATTTACACACTCTCTATGACTGACACACACTCTCTCTGACAGACACACACTCTCTCTGACAGACACACACACTCACTCACTGACAGACACACACACACACACACACTTACTGACAGACACACACTATATCTGACAGACAGACACACTCACTCACTGACAGACACACACACATTTACACATTCCTGCACATACTCACATCATTTTATTTATTGTTACCTACCTTTGGGGGCTGGTGTGTGGGCTCTCCCTGGGGTCCAGTGGGGATCTTCCCTTGGGAGGTCTACATTCCTGCTTCTCACTGCTCCCTCATGCACGCAGTTTAGTTATGCTGGGTTCCGAAATCACTACAGAAGGTGTGCTGCCGCCAGCGGCCTCTCCTCCCCGGCCTACTAAATTTAAGCAGAGTAGGCACCTGCAATGTGGGGACGGCAGGTGCCTACTCTGCCTTAGTAAGCATGTCAAACTCGTGGCGTAATATCTAGTAGATTATTGCAGGAGTGGTGTAATATCTAGTAGATTACTGCGGGAGTGGTGTAATATCTAGTAGATTACTGTGGGAGTGGTGTAATATCTAGTAGATTATTGTGGGAGTGGTGTAATATCTAGTAGATTATTGCGGGAGTGGTGTAATATCTAGTAGATTATTGTGGGAGTGGTGTAATATCTAGTAGATTATTGCGGGAGTGGTGTAATATCTAGTAGATTATTGCAGGAGTGGTGTAATATCTAGTAGATTACTGCGGGAGTGGTGTAATATCTAGTAGATTATTGTGGGAGTGGTGTAATATCTAGTAGATTACTGCGGGAGTGGTGTAATTTCTAATAGATTATTGTGGGAGTGGTGTAATAGCTAGTAGATTATTGTGGGAGTGGTGTAATAGCTAGTAGATTATTGCGGGAGTGGTGTAATATCTAGTAGATTATTGCGGGAGTGGTGTAATAGCTAGTAGATTATTGCGGGAGTGGTGTAATATCTAGTAGATTATTGTGGGAGTGGTGTAATATCTAGTAGATTATTGCGGGAGTGGTGTAATAGCTAGTAGATTATTGCGGGAGTGGTGTAATATCTAGTAGATTACTGCGGGAGTGGTGTAATTTCTAATAGATTATTGCGGGAGTGGTGTAATATCTAGTAGATTATTGTGGGAGTGGTGTAATAGCTAGTAGATTATTGCGGGAGTGGTGTAATAGCTAGTAGATTATTGCAGAAGTGGTGTAATATCTAGCTGATTATTGTGGGAGTGGTGTAATATCTAGTAGATTATTGCGGGAGTGGTGTAATAGCTAGTAGATTATTGCGGGAGTGGTGTAATATCTAGTAGATTACTGCGGGAGTGGTGTAATTTCTAATAGATTATTGTGGGAGTGGTGTAATATCTAGTAGATTATTGTGGGAGTGGTGTAATATCTAGTAGATTATTGCGGGAGTGGTGTAATATCTAGTAGATTATTGCAGGAGTGGTGTAATAGCTAGTAGATTATTGCGGGAGTGGTGTAATAGCTAGTAGATTATTGCGGGAGTGGTGTAATATCTAGTAGATTATTGCGGGAGTGGTGTAATATCTATCTGATTATTGCGGGAGTGGTGTAATATCTAGTAGATTATTGCGGGAGTGGTGTAATATCTAGTAGATTATTGCGGGAGTGGTGTAATATCTAGCTGATTATTGCGGGAGTGGTGTAATATCTAGTAGATTATTGTGGGAGTGGTGTAATATCTAGTAGATTATTGCGGGAGTGGTGTAATATCTAGTAGATTATTGCAGGAGTGGTGTAATATCTAGTAGATTACTGCGGGAGTGGTGTAATATCTAGTAGATTATTGGGGGAGTGGTGTAATATCTAGTAGATTATTGTGGGAGTGGTGTAATAACTAGTAGATTATTGTGGGAGTGGTGTAATATCTAGTAGATTACTGCGGGAGTGGTGTAATTTCTAATAGATTATTGTGGGAGTGGTGTAATATCTAGTAGATTATTGCGGGAGTGGTGTAATATCTAGTAGATTACTGCGGGAGTGGTGTAATTTCTAATAGATTATTGTGGGAGTGATGTAATATCTAGTAGTTTATTGCGGGAGTGGTGTAATATCTAGTAGATTATTGTGGGAGTGGTGTAATATCTAGTAGATTATTGTAATATCTAGTAGATTATTGCAGGAGTGGTGTAATATCTAGTAGATTAGATTACCGCGGAGTGGTAATATCTAGTAGATTATTGGGGAGTGGTGTAATATCTAGTAGATTATTGTGGGAGTGGTGTAATAACTAGTAGATTATTGTGGGAGTGGTGTATCTAGTAGATTACTGCGGAGTGGTGTAATTTCTATAGATTATTGTGGGAGTGGTGTAATATCTAGTAGATTATTGCGGGAGTGGTGTAATATCTAGTAGATTACCTGGGGAGTGGTGTAATATCTAGTAGATTATTGCGGGAGTGGTGTAATATCTAGTAGATTATTGGTGGAGGAGTGGTGTAATATCTAGTAGATTATTGTGGGAGTGGTGTAATATCTAGTAGATTATTGCGGGAGTGGTGTAATATCTAGTAGATTATTGCGGAAGTGGTGTAATATCTATCTGATTATTGTGGGAGTGGTGTAATATCTAGTAGATTATTGCGGGAGTGGTGTAATATCTAGTAGATTACTGCGGGAGTGGTGTAATTTCTAATAGATTATTGTGGGAGTGGTGTAATATTTAGTAGATTACTGCGGGAGTGGTGTAATTTCTAATAGATTATTGCGGGAGTGGTGTAATATCTAGTAGATTATTGCGGGAGTGGTGTAATATCTAGTAGATTATTGTGGGAGTGGTGTAATATCTAGTAGATTACTGCGGGAGTGGTGTAATATCTAGTAGATTACTGCGGGAGTGGTGTAATTTCTAATAGATTATTGTGGGAGTGATGTAATATCTAGTAGTTTATTGCGGGAGTGGTGTAATATCTAGTAGATTATTGCGGGAGTGGTGTAATAGCTAGTAGATTATTGTGGGAGTGGTGTAATATCTAGTAGATTACTGCGGGAGTGGTGTAATATCTAGTAGATTATTGTGGGAGTGGTGTAATATCTAGTAGATTACTGCGGGAGTGGTGTAATATCTAGTAGATTATTGCGGGAGTGGTGTAATATCTAGCTGATTATTGCGGGAGTGGTGTAATATCTAGTAGATTATTGCGGGAGTGGTGTAATAGCTAGTAGATTATTGCGGGAGTGGTGTAATAGCTAGTAGATTATTGCGGGAGTGGTGTAATATCTAGTAGATTATTGCAGGAGTGGTGTAATATCTAGTAGATTATTGCGGGAGTGGTGTAATATCTAGTAGATTATTGCGGGAGTGGTGTAATAGCTAGTAGATTATTGCAGGAGTGGTGTAATATCTAGTAGATTACTGCAGGAGTGGTGTAATATCTAGTAGATTATTGCGGGAGTGGTGTAATAGCTAGTAGATTATTGCGGGAGTGGTGTAATATCTAGTAGATTACTGCGGGAGTGGTGTAATATCTAGTAGATTATTGCGGGAGTGGTGTAATATCTAGTAGATTATTGCGGGAGTGGTGTAATATCTAGTAGATTATTGCGGGAGTGGTGTAATAGCTAGTAGATTATTGCGGGAGTGGTGTAATAGCTAGTAGATTACTGCAGGAGTGGTGTAATATCTAGTAGATTACTGCGGGAGTGGTGTAATATCTAGTAGATTATTGCTGGAGTGGTGTAATATCTAGTAGATTATTGCTGGAGTGGTGTAATATCTAGTAGATTATTGCGGGAGTGGTGTAATATCTAGTATATTACTGCGGGAATATCTAGTAGATTATTGCGGGAGTGGTGTAATATCTAGTAGATTACTGTGGGAGTGGTGTAATATCTTGTAGATTACTGCGGGAGTGGTGTAATATCTAGTAGATTACTGCGGGAGTGGTGTAATAGCTAGTAGATTATTGCGGGAGTGGTGTAATATCTAGTAGATTATTGTGGGAGTGGTGTAATATCTAGTAGATTACTGCGGGAGTGGTGTAATAGCTAGTAGATTACTGCGGGAGTGGTGTAATAGCTAGTAGATTACTGCGGGAGTGGTGTAATATCTAGTAGATTATTGCGGGAGTGGTGTAATATCTAGTAGATTACTGCAGGAGTGGTGTAATATCTAGTAGATTATTGCAGGAGTGGTGTAATATCTAGTAGATTATTGCGGGAGTGGTGTAATATCTAGTAGATTATTGCTGGAGTGGTGTAATATCTAGTAGATTATTGCGGGAGTGGTGTAATATCTAGTATATTACTGCGGGGGTGGTGTAATAGCTAGTAGATTATTGCGGGAGTGGTGTAATAACTAGTAGATTACTGCGGGAGTGGTGTAATAGCTAGTAGATTATTGCGGGAGTGGTGTAATAGCTAGTAGATTACTGCGGGAGTGGTGTAATAGCTAGTAGATTACTGCGGGAGTGGTGTAATAGCTAGTAGATTACTGCGGGAGTGGTGTAATAGCTAGTAGATTATTGCGGGAGTGGTGTAATAGCTAGTAGATTATTGCGGGAGTGGTGTAATATCTAGTAGATTATTGCGGGAGTGGTGTAATATCTAGTAGATTACTGCAGGAGGGAGGCAGAAAAGAGGATTTGTGGAGGACCTTTGCTTGACCAGCACGGTGATCGGTGAAGGCTTGTCCATGAGGTGGTGGCACACAATGTCAATGTTCTCCAGAACTGAAAAGGCCAAATGGGAAATTGCACAGAAGACTGCAATATGTGTGAATGGCCAGGCTACCTGAGACATGTTTTGTCATTTGAATTTCTCAGTACCTGACCTAACATCCAATACCGTACCTTCCACCATTCTAAACAGACAAAGAGGGACACTTTGTTTGGCATGGAGCGGGGCTGTACAGAGACAATTTAGGTGACTTACTTATAACAATTTAATAACTAAAATGTAATTTAGAACAAGAACAGTGAAAGAAAGCCATTAGAGTTTAACTCTGTGAAACAACACTGGGCGTCCTCACGCTTCCCATGAGGATGTCCAGAATGTTGAAAATGCCCCATATGAAGGTATTAAGTCAATGTTTTACTTTGGGTATGGCCTAATGCACATGTGGTGCTTGCTGTACATGCGCATTGGGTTTCCCCATCGCCGTGAAGTGTTAAAATAGTTTTTGACCCTTTCAACACTGGGTGATGGCCTTATAGCTATAGGCAGAGACACTACTATACACAGTTTTGTATTTCTAACGCCATAGTGTTCCTTTAAGGAGTAAGTATAGCAGCAGTTAGCACAGTTATCTCCCATGTTATAATTAGTGTAGGACCCTCTGATATTGGGTACTGTGAGATACTGGTGGGCTTACCACAATATAGCCACATGGTGTTTCCTAACTAGGAAGGAGTTACACAGTATCCTCAATGTAACATGTCAATGTGATTTTTTTGTTTTCTTTAGAACGTATTAATGATCCTATGCTTTGAAATCTTGATTTCACTCACAGCCAATACAGGACAAGACGTTAAGGACCACTTTTATAAACTCTCAGAAAATTTGCTAACAGATTGAAAGCAGCTGAGGACATGAGGAGTACTTACATAAATCAAAGTACCATCAACACTTTCCAAGCCACTTACACATGGCAAAGACTCCTGTTACCTGTACATTCATATACTGAGAGAGATTTATCAAAATTCTCAAACCTTTCACAGGTAAAAGTAATATTGGGAAGGGTTAGGTAAAAGCTATGGCGCGACCACAGATTTGGCTGGTTCTGCTCTGGGAGGCAGGGAGGGAGGGAGGGGGGTTGGGGGGGATGGGGAGAGTTTACCGAATTCTTTGCAAAAACAAACAGAGAGCATAGTAATTAATATTACACAACACAAAATACATCACAACATAATTATTGTATCTATTAACAGTGCCAAGTCCGGAGGGACAGTGTCGCTCTGGGAACTCTGTGTACTTGCACCCCATACTATTACATGCAGGAAGTTCAACAGAACTGCATCCTTTTTATGGAATGTCCTCCCTGTCTGCGGTCTTTAAAAAAAAAAAAAAAAAACATTAAAAATACACTTCTTTAATTAAGTCTATCAGGTCACCTCTCAACCCCTCAATTTCCACTGCTGTCTTCCACCAACTGTGCTCCCTCTTACCAAACGCCCTGCCCATCCTTTCAGGTATATCCAGATAATTTGATTTCTTCTGTGTATTTGATTGTAAGCTTATTTGAGCAGGGTCCCGCACATCAAACGTGGTTTGTTAGAACTAACTTTTGCTGCAAAATGCCGTGCTGCACCAATCAGCATCTCGTCATAGAGATAAATTGAATCACTGAATCTCTATGAGGAAAGTTCAGTGTCTCCATGCAGAGGGAGGAGACACTGAATGTCAGTCACACTGTGCAGCACTGCCCCAGGAAGCACCTCTAGCAGCCATCTGAGGAGTGGCCAGTGAAGTTATGAAAATACAGTGTTTACATTAAAGAGCCTTAAGGGACTGACTATACACATCAAAACAAATGCAACAAGCTCTAGTTGCCCTGGTCCCTTCAATAGTGATGTTTTATCTATTATAAGTGCTGAGGAATATGCTAACGCTATACTAATTATTGTAATAAGCTGCTCACTTGTAATAGACAGAATTACATTTTGTATAAGTTGTCACTATAGCAACCGCACCTTGCCAGTTATAAGAGCTCACCCTGAGCATGTATACTTTTTCTATCCCCATGCTCCTGCCAGGTTACAGGAAGTTCCACCAGATACCCAGAGTTGCAGCCAGTGTGATTTGTGACAGTAAAGGCTCTTTTAAATCTTGTAGGGCGAGACTGGTCAGTAAGCACGCATCTTGGCTGTCAGGGCCATCCCCCACTTTAACTTTTTTAGGCTTGCTATTTTGAGTATTGTACATATATGAACAACCAATATTAGAACGATGTATGTGCAATAGAAACTAGTAGGTTAATAGATACATAGGGCAGAAAGATTTAGCAAAGCTATATAAATATAATACAACATGTAATATAGAAAAACTCTTCTAGGATAAGTGTCATTCCTTATTCTGAGCTCTTTCGTGTGTGTGTGTGTGTGTGTGTGTATGGTGGGAGGACGGGCGAGGGAGATGAAGGGGGGGGGTCACCATCTTTTTTCATGTAGACAAAATTAAACATAGGTGGTTACAGAATGTGTCCAGATTTTAGAAAGATAGTGTGAAATATTTGTAAATAAAGCAGAGAATGTTATATCAGTGTATGTCCTTGTAAGTATTGCGTGTCCAACGACACCTACTAAACAAATGAACTGGGTTTTCACTCTAACTAGATAATCTGGTTTCCCCAGTTAATGCGAGGTAGCATGTACCTATCTACCTGTGAAAGGTACAGAGTTATACTGTTAATGTTAAAGGGACACTATTGTCACCAGAACTAGTACAGGTTAATGTAGCGATTCTGGTGTCTATAGCCTATCCCTGCAGCCTTTTCAGAGAAAAGGCAGTGTCTACATTACTGCCTAGGAACATTTCTAGTGGCTGTCACTCGGACCTACGTTAAGAGTCTCCACACTCTGCATAGAGAGAAAGAGACCAGCTCACACAGACCTCCCTTACAATTCAAGCTAAAACTTCCATGATCTCAATGAAGCCCTCCTAGACTCCATCCCACCTCTTTATCACACCACTAATCTCCACATCCTCTAAATTCGAGCTTGGACTATAGCCTCACCTTGACCTGTACTTGGTCCTTCTCCTAGTGATCAATACTGGTCTAGTCCCATTCTCTACCTGGGTTCATTTGATTTACCCCCAACAGCACCACATGACTGGTGTAATCTCAAGAATACTTGGAATCCTTAAAATGTGTGAATGTTCACTTTCACAATGATTTTAGACTTGTGTACAGCAGAAATATTTGGTTCGTAAAATTTCATCTGACGAACCGAACTTTCTAGTACCAACTCTCGTCCCATAGACCAGGGACCACATCTAGGCATAGGAGGGAATGGGACAGGAGCAAGAGGGCATATTGTCCTCTTCCTCCTACTCCTAGGGGGACGACATATGGCCAGGTTGCCTAATCTGTCAAAAAACAGTTCATTGGGGGCACAAAGAGAGGGGAGACCCCAGGAAATTCTGAACCCGATTACCATTCAGATAACATTTTACTAGCAAGGTGCATATTGTTTTTTACTTACCCACAATAATTCTGCCTTGGAAGGGAAAGGAACATTCCCTGTTGGCTAGGTCCATGGATATCAGTACAATATGTTCAAGTGAAAGTTTTTGAAGCAGTTCCATTCATATTACACATTGTGAGCCCCTTGTGTAAATATCAATTTAATCTGTTTGAATCAGCATCAGAAATGGTTCCAATCAGATAGTATTTTTTTTTCCAAATGATTTGTTTACAAAAATTCCCACAGTTGGTGACTTCTGTAAGTAACTCCGTTTTTCGTTTTTGGAAACATTTCTGATGCTGATTCAATCAAAGTAAGTCCCAGATCTTACTGTTTACCAGAAAGCATCTGTCCTCATTGTCTAAATCCATATCTTTATCGACCCCCCAACCTGTGTTGTACATTTAATGCTCAACAGAGATAGCAAATCTGTTGTAACAACAATAATCCCTATATTCTGACAGTTAAAGGGGTTTTATAGCACGTGGTAATAGTCTTCTCATTAATTTGTATTTTTATTAACGTGAGTTTAAAAGTACAGAATTATATCAAACACTACCCTCCACACTAGCACTCATCATATTTGTTGTTCAACTTAAATGAAACATACTGCCATATACTAAAAGAAGGGATGGGGTTTTCTGTTTTAATTTTTTACATATACTTCATTTAAAAAATATATATATATATCTTTCCGTTCAAAACTTGATGGATTGATTATTGTATTAAAAAAAGTTTTAAGGTGATAGATGTCCATTAAATCCACTAAGTCGAACAGTTGGTATAATGAATGGCATTGTGCAGAGTAGTATCACCACCAAACAGCACTCTTAACTGTTGCTGAACTAACTTTAAATAAAAATAAATTTTCATGAGAATATTTGATGTGACAGTTTTTTCTTTGAATTCGAGTACTCTGATCCCAAGAGCAGGGAGAAAAAAATCAATATATATTATTCTTGGTAGTTAATTGGTTAAGGGAGTGAGGAATCCTATAATAACATTGCGGTGAAGAATATTATTAAAAACTGAAAACAGGGGGAAAAAAAGAGATACTCTCAAAAATGGTCTTCATTTTTTAATGCATTGCTGATATCGTCATACAAATAAAGGGGGATCAACCCAAAATAACAATTGCAGCGGCTGATGAAGACATCATTTTTTAAATGTATTTAAGTTGTGTAACAAGCCCACTTTTATATTAGTCTGTATAGGTTCTCCTCAAAATCTTTATAGGGGAATAGAAAGGCATGACACATGTACCATTTTTTTTATCTCCCTGAGGAAGCCATTAGAGACTTTATTACAGCTCTCAGAATCACAGTTAATAAAAGTTAACATCTTCCAGTTACTAATTTATGTCTGTTATGTAACCGGTCAATATCCAGGAATTCTCAATTCTCAGAAACGGAATCGCAAGGAACAGAAAATGCCAGGGAAGGTTAATTTATCGCTGCCGGGAAAATAAATTCTAACAATTAAATCTCTATTTTATTCTCAATTTGTCCCAGCAAGGCAGTGGATGTGGGTTTACTTTTGGTGACATGGGGTAAGAGAGTTATAGGTTGGAAACACCTGAGGTTAAATGTTAGATTGGAATAATTAGAGTGAAAAACTGTTGTCTATCGCGGATTACGAGAGAAGGCAAGTGTGATGTCATTAACCAAATTCTAAAAATGATCATCTTTCAAAAAGGACGATACTGGTCATTATCATCATGATTTACAAGCCCATACAGTTACTCAGCAAGTAACCTTACAACTGTGGATTTTTAGAACAAAAAAACAAAACTTTTTTTGTTAAAATGCTTCATAATTTCAATGTGTTTTTCTACTAATGATATGTTATATTACAATATTGGATGATCACAAAATCTGAAACCTTGTATTTTAATCTTTGTTTCTCTGTTACCATACTGTGTACCATTAATGTCTACCTTTATTGTATTTACTTCATATTATCAAATTGTAACACTTCACATTTGACACTGATAGTTTTGTCATGATGTTCAGTTTTTTTAATTAATGCTTAATTTACACTGAAATATGAAAAAAAAAAGCAATGTGGGGGGGGGGGGGGGGGGGGGGGGGCTGTCACAGCCCAGATAGGTCCTCGTGACTTGTCTCGCATTTTGAAATCTTCCAGCACATTTCAAAATGAAGACAAGGACTGGGCACTAGGACCATGTACTGATGGTCTGCTCGAGGGGGCAGGCTGCCAGTCGGCCAGGTTGCCCCCCCCCACCCCCGCACAGTGCAGCCTGCTTTATCTGAAACATTGGCATGTACAGGGAGTGCAGAATTATTAGGCAAGTTGTATTTTTGAGGATTAATTTTATTATTGAACAACAATCATGTTCTCAATGAACCCAAAAAACTCATTAATATCAAAGCTGAATATTTTTGGAAGTAGTTTTTAGTTTGTTTTTAGTTATAGCTATGTTAGGGGGATATCTCTGTGTGCAGGTGACTATTACTGTGCATAATTATTAGGCAACTTAACAAAAAACAAATATATACCCATTTCAATTATTTATTATTACCAGTGAAACCAATATAACATCTCAACATTCACAAATATACATTTCTGACATTCAAAACAAAACAAAAACAAATCAGTGACCAATATAGCCACCTTTCTTTGCAAGGACACTCAAAAGCCTGCCATCCATGGATTCTGTCAGTGTTTTGATCTGTTCACCATCAACATTGCGTGCAGCAGCAACCACAACCTCCCAGACACTGTTCAGAGAGGTGTACTGTTTTCCCTCCTTGTAAATCTCACATTTGATGATGGACAACAGGTTCTCAATGGGGTTCAGATCAGGTGAACAAGGAGGCCATGTCATTAGATTTTCTTCTTTTATACCCTTTCTTGCCAGCCACGCTGTGGAGTACTTGGACGCGTGTGATGGAGCATTGTCCTGCATGAAAATCATGTTTTTCTTGAAGGATGCAGACTTCTTCCTGTACCACTGCTTGAAGAAGGTGTCTTCCAGGAACTGGCAGTAGGACTGGGAGTTGAGCTTGACTCCATCCTCAACCCGAAAAGGCCCACAAGCTCATCTTTGATGATACCAGCCCAAACCAGTACTCCACCTCCACCTTGCTGGCGTCTGAGTCGGACTGGAGCTCTCTGCCCTTTACCAATCCAGCCACGGGCCCATCCATCTGGCCCATCAAGACTCACTCTCATTTCATCAGTCCATAAAACCTTAGAAAAATCAGTCTTGAGATATTTCTTGGCCCAGTCTTGACGTTTCAGCTTGTGTCTTGTTCAGTGGTGGTCGTCTTTCAGCCTTTCTTACCTTGGCCATGTCTCTGAGTATTGCACACCTTGTGCTTTTGGGCACTCCAGTGATGTTGCAGCTCTGAAATATGGCCAAACTGGTGGCAAGTGGCATCGTGGCAGCTGCACGCTTGACTTTTCTCAGTTCATGGGCAGTTATTTTGCGCCTTGGTTTTTCCACACGCTTCTTGCGACCCTGTTGACTATTTTGAATGAAACGCTTGATTGTTCGATGATCACGCTTCAGAAGCTTTGCAATTTTAAGAGTGCTGCATCCCTCTGCAAGATATCTCACTATTTTTGACTTTTCTGAGCCTGTCAAGTCCTTCTTTTGACCCATTTTGCCAAAGGAAAGGAAGTTGCCTAATAATTATGCACACCTGATATAGGGTGTTGATGTCATTAGACCACACCCCTTCTCATTACAGAGATGCACATCACCTAATATGCTTAATTGGTAGTAGGCTTTCGAGCCTATACAGCTTGGAGTAAGACAACATGCATAAAGAGGATGATGTGGTCAAAATACTCATTTGCCTAATAATTCTGCACTCCATGTATGTAAAACTGAACTGAGCATTAAAAATATATATTTATTTATTTATTACATTTATTTTCCTTATTTGAACTTTAACTCCCAAAAAACTAAATAGCAAATATAACTGTAATACCTTAAAAGTAGAAAATAAACATTTGCATAAAAAAAAAAAAAAGTTAATATATACCGTATATAAAATACATATACCTGTATGCCGTGTGCGTTTGTGTATATTGTGTATATATTGTTTTACATCTTTCTGGGAAATAGTTCTCCCTGATTACATTTCAGATATGTATGAGAGGGAGCTATGTACGGCATTTGCCCGGCGTGTATTTTAATGTAGCAAGACATGTTATATTTTCATAGCAGTCAATGTCAGTTGCAAGAGTCATCAGAATTATACCCTAAATAACCAGGTATAATGCTGCATTGTGATTGGCTGCTTGGTATAAGCATTAGTCACACATTTACGCTAACAATACAGTTATACAATGTAGACATTAAGGTGTAACAACATACACATTCTAGAACTGTAAGACAACTCTACGAAATGTTTAAAACATCGATAAACTATTGGAGCATAACTGTGTTTTTTGGGCCTGATGTTTGCAAGTTGCTCATCACTTACCGTTTATTTAATAAGCCCACATGCCTCACAAAGCTTCACGTACTGAACACAAACACTCGCAATCACTCTCTTGCCAATTTGCCAGGTTCCCACTGTGTTTGAGAACACATATTCTGTTGTTTCTGACACCTCCCCTTCTTCAATGTGTAAAATGTTGCCTACGCTAGATGAACAGATACACTCCGAATCAGCTGTTTCCACTAGTCACTGAAACTTTGTTTTTCTTTTATTGGTCCCTTACATTTTATTAAACCTTTCTGGGCTTCATTATTGGAAGATTTAGGCTTTTATGATTTTAGATTTAACTACACATTTCCATTATACAATTTTGCACCAAAAAACCCCAAACATGCAGATATAGGTACCTAAAAAGATTGTGGTGATTAAAACTCGCCACGGTGCAAATACCAAGATTTACTGTTGTGCATCACCTACATATCTCAAGTTGGACTTTGAGTGTTCCTTCTTAGGTATAGAGACTCTAGAAATCATGTATCCATAACTATCCCAGAATTCCCAGCTTGACATGCAAATGAGGTCAGACAGGCATTGTGTTTCAGACTTCATACTTCATTTCAGCAGATACCCATAGCAATGGACATTGTTTTAAACACAGCTTTTACAAAAAGAAACAAAGAAAAACAAGGCATGGACTATGTTTCAAAAGCATCAGTGACCAGAAACCAACCATGGACTGCAGTCACGACCTTGTGGTTCTTAACAGCACAGTGCCTCTTTGTGTAAACCCCATCTCCCTACCTCTTGATCCTCGACTCCCATTATGCCATTGAGGAGGCATTACATCCTCGTCACTTGTCTAATCCAACGTTTCCCATATCTGGCACCAAGGGACACACTATCAGCAGACATATACAGTGTTGCTATTGGATAACATTAAATCATCAGACACCCAGTGCTGGAATTGAAACTGATCTTTGGATATGTATAGGTTTCCATATAGCCTATTGGTTAAGTACTTTTTTTTTTTCACTTTTGCAGCCTCGGTTGAATTCTTATATTGGTATAAAATACATTTACTTTTTTAAATTCTGATTTTTGTTATTATTTTGTTTGAGGTGTCACATGCAATGAATACATGGTTTTTTTTTTCACTCTTGCATGTTCACTCCACAGAAACTCAATACGTTAAATTAATGCAGTTTGCCCAAGTTTCAAAAAACAAATTAATTAACTATATTAAAATAATTACATATATGCCTTTGGAATATGCACTTGCCCTCACTTCCAGATTCCATGTTGAAAGAGGAGGAAAATATATCTATATCTTTGGTCACACTGTTAATTTATACAATGTGGAGAGTTATAAAATAGTGTGTGGTGGGTGCGACCGGGTGCCTGTTCCTAGCGCTCACCGAGGACTCCAAGCATTCCACCAAACACCATCGGCACAGTAGACCCCACTTCCAGCGTTACAGCTTAGCTGGGGTCTCGCCTTCCTTCACCCACCCTGGACCCAAGACCAGATTCCAGATTCCAGTGGGAAGACCTCTCCTACTCCAGAGAGTGAAGCAGGCTGCTCTTACAAGAGCTAGTGATTATAACCCAGAGGAGTATAGTGATATAGAAATCCCCAGTGTAGATACAGTCGATTCCCCCACAAATGAGATGAGGCTCTATGTTGAGCGTAAGCAGGAACTTGTTTAATGGGAGCCACAACTAGCCTTATATGCAAGTCCCCATGCAAGGGGCACTCCCCCTGAGAGTAAACCACAGTATAAAGAATTACACAACCACATTGGCTCTCAGATCGAGGACACTCCCATACATAATCAGATAATCCCTCCTCTGTGCCTGGGAGATAATTGGACCAGGAACTGTACTAATCTGATCCAATTATCTCCAAGCACAGAAAAACATATCTTTTTTTTAACATTACTCCGAAAGTATCCCCAAAACCCATGGAAACCCCCACAAAAGTTATATCCCCCGATAGCCCCGATCTGGGGGACCAACATATCCAAAGATCACCCAGATCAATTCAGGGGTTCGGTTGGTCTATTTTGGGAATACATAAAACAGTCAAAATACAGAACATAAGAGTCTTAGTCTATGTTTCTGGTTCGGGAGCTTGTTCCTACCGAACGCCGCTCTTCTCATACCAGACGAACTTAGAAAGATATGGAAGTCCCAACGGTGTTCGCGCCGTGGAGTGTCCGATCATTGTTCCATGCAGACGATGACCAAACATCGCTGTATGTGTTTGCGGCTAAAGATGGCCACCGCCACGTGTTTGCACATACGAACGACGGCCACCCAGCTAACCACTTAGAACGTTGTCGTTAAACATAAGTCAGGGAGGTTAATGGACTGTACACTCCTGTTCTGGGTGGTCCAACTGTTCGGTAACCAAACAAAATAAGTACAATCTGTTCGGTAAGCCCCATATACTGAATCATAACAGGGAAAAAGGAAGAAAAAAAATGTTCCGCAGTCCTGAACCAAGGTCTAATACATGGGACATAGTCTTGGGGCAAGAGGCTGGCAAGCAGGCCCCTCCAAGAACCAGTCGCGAGGTTACTTTTGCCACATAGCGTAATTTGTGTTTTTATTGCGAAAAAAGTTCACTTTTTTGCATGGACAACCCCTGCAAATTAGTTGCCGGATGTGCTCGGCCAATAAATGCAAAAATTTACATTACGTAAGTGTAAATTATCTTCCATAATAGCAAGATACCAAGCAAGGGACCGCAAAACTGGTCCCACTGGCGACTAAAATTTCTTAGCAAACCACTTAAAAATGAGTTTAACGAGGGGGCAGGGCTTGCCAACCGACTAGAACGGATGCCATTCCTGAAAGCTCCTCCAAATACAGCCTAAATCCATCAAATATCTCCCCAATAAAGCCCCATCCGACATTAAAAACACTCCAGCTGACCTTCCGTGATTGGCGCCGCACCGATAGATGCTATTTTTGTACACGGCAAAACACTCCAAGCCGCAGCCTACTACGACTGCATCACTCCCTTTATCCCAAGGAATGGCAACGTGCAAGCTACTAACACCTGAACGCGCCCAAGTCTGGAAATGGAGAACTGTCTACAAGAAAGTTTACTAACCCTGTGGAGATATGGTTTAAATTTGTTTTCCTTCTTATCTCTCTTCTATTCTTTTACATCTACCATGTTTGTGTAGAATGCCTAGCAACTGGAGACGACTAATCCCGAACTGGCCCGTAGCTTGAAACCTGACTTCTCCCCCCCCCCTGCTGTTTCATAGGTATGACCCCCACGCTGGGCGATATAGCACTACTGCTGCACACCTGATAGTCCCAATTTAAGATCACCAGACAATCCTTAGAATGAGCCCAGGGAGAACACCTACCAACCTCTGCAAGAGAAAATATGCTGACCCCACTCCAGCCCACTAGATACAGACTCCCGAGCATATTAACACCCAAAGCACGGGAACATCTGAGAGCTCTCACTCACATGGAAACCCCCATACCCAATCCCCCTCTCAGACATATCCCGAAACTTGAACCACGTGGCATTATGGAGAAAAATACAAAAGGTGCCATAACATGGCAATGCTATCGTAAAACCACTCTGTATATCTGCATCTTACAAATTTGCCATGTACCGACCATATCTTTGCTATGCACAACCAAAATAAAGAATAAAAAAAAAATGAGTTTAACACAATCTCTGGATGGCTCTAGGGGTATGCTAAAAACCAAGACCATAACAACATGCTTCACATATCTCTTTAAAGATATAAGAAGGGAGAATTCTGGAAACTTTTTGTTCTTTAATAATACTTTCTGGTAGAATATTTTTTTTAAGGAAAACTGTGAGAAAAGAGAATCTATTAATTTGTTAAATGCAAAAATTACATAACAAAAAGAAAGAAAAAAGCCATTACTTCTTGCGCACAGCCATTTGTCCAGAGGCTACTTCTTATGTAAGAAAAAAACAAAAAACAGGACCGTATATTTCAAACCTACAGATTCAGCAGAATCGAAAGAATTTGAAAGATTTATAAGAGTTAATTAAAAAATCTTTTTCTAGTTTATTTGTCTTGCAAATCACCTATTTTCGACAGTGGCCTTCTTTCGTACAAGGTATATCATATATAACAGTAAACATTTCAAGTGAAAAAAGAATCCAGTTTTCTGTTGGAACACAAGAGTAATTTTTTAATAAAACAATGATAACAGAATCTTCCTCACAGTTCAAAAACACTTTGATTTTGCAGTTAAAAATCACATTGCTAATTAGTGTTCATTTATTAACAGTTGTAAAAATAATATGTAAGCTCTTTTATTTCCCTGCGATTTTAGTTGTTGTGTTTACTACCATAATATAACGTGGATAATAAAACATGGCGTTTTAGCTTTATTAGGAGGACATATTATTTATTTCCCAGAATCACAGGCGCTAAGAGACTTACCTTTAGTTTTCTGGAACTGCAGCAAGACTCATGAGATTTAAGCTGGTCGGAAAATTAGCTCAGAAGGAAGAGGTGAGATCGTAGACCAGCAGGAAATACAAGCATCGATCTAGTATTGATAGACTCCAAACGAACTCTCACAGCGGGGGAACTGCATCAATTACTGAGACCTATGGGAGGAAATCATAAAATAAATTTATTATTATGATCATTTTACTAACTTTCCAAATCCCAGTTACCTTCGACAAATGACTCAGTAAAAGGCTTTATGGCTGTTTATTGACATTCTTATATAAATTATTTGTATATATGTTTAATTTATTTATCCAGCACTTTACAGGTTACATTACAGTAAAGGGAGGTACAGTAAGTCCAGTAGGTATACAGTGTATGTATATTTTATTTATATAGTGCTAACAGGTGTACTCAGCACTTTACAGGTTACATTACAGTAGAGGGACATACAGTGAGTGCAGTAGGTATACAGTGTATGTATATGTATTTATATAGCGCTAACAGGTGTACTCAGCACTTTACAGGTTACATTACAGTAGAGGGAGGTACAGTAAGTGCAGTAGGTATACAGTGTATGTATATTTTAGTTATATAGCGCTAACAGGTGTACTCAGCACTTTACAGGTTACATTACAGCAGAGGGAGGTACAGTAAGTGCAGTAGGTATACAGTGTATGTATATTTTATTTATATAGCGCTAACAGGTGTACTCAGCACTTTACAGGTTACATTACAGTAGAGGGAGGTACAGTAAGTGCAGTAGGTATACAGTGTATGTATATTTTTATTTATTTAGCGCTAACAGGTGTACTCAGCACTATACAGATTACATTACAGTAGAGGGAGGTACAGTAAGTGCAGTAGGTATACAGTGTATGTATATTTTATTTATATAGCGCTAACAGGTGTACTCAGCGCTTTACAGGTTACATTACAGTAGAGGGAGGTACAGTAAGTGCAGTAGGTATACAGTGTATGTATAATTTATTTATATAGCGCTAACAGGTGTACTCAGCGCTTTACAGGTTACATTACAGTAGAGGGAGGTACAGTAAGTGCAGTAGGTATACAGTGTATGTATATTTTATTTATATAGCGCTAACAGGTGTACTCAGCACTTTACAGATAACATTACAGTAGAGGGAGGTACAGTAAGTGCAGTAGGTATACAGTGTATGTATATTTTATTTATATAGCGCTAACAGGTGTACCCAGCACTTTACAGTTTACATTACAGTAGAGGGAGATACAGTGAGTGCAGTAGGTATACAGTGTATGTATATTTATTTATATAGCGCTAACAGGTGTACTCAGCACTTTACAGGTTACATTACAGTAGAGGGAGGTACAGTAAGTGCAGTAGGTATACAGTGTATGTATATTTTATTTATATAGCGCTAACAGATGTACTCAGCACTTTACAGGTTACATTACAGTAGAGGGAGGTACAGTAAGTGCAGTAGGTATACAGTGTATGTATATTTTATTTATATAGCGCTAACAGGTGTACCCAGCACTTTACAGTTTACATTACAGTAGAGGGAGATACAGTGAGTGCAGTAGGTATACAGTGTATGTATATTTTATTTATATAGCGCTAACAGGTGTACTCAGCACTTTACAGGTTACATTACAGTAGAGGGAGATACAGTGAGTGCAGTAGGTATACAGTGTATGTATATTTCATTTATATAGCGCTAACAGGTGTACTCAGCACTTTACAGGTTACATTACAGTAGAGGGAGATACAGTGAGTGCAGTAGGTATACAGTGTATGTATATTTCATTTATATAGCGCTAACAGGTGTACTCAGCACTTTACAGGTTACATTACAGTACAGGGAGATACAGTGAGTGCAGTAGGTATACAGTGTATGTATATTTTATTTATATAGCGCTAACAGATGTACTCAGCACTTTACAGATACATTACAGTAGAGGGAGATACAGTGAGTGCAGCAGGTATACAGTGTATGTATATTTTATTGATATAGCGCTAACAGGTGTACTCAGCACTTTACAGGTTACATTACAGTGAGTGCAGTAGGTATACAGTGTATGTATATTTTATTTATATAGCGCTAACAGGTGTACTCAGCACATTACAGGTTACATTACAGTAGAGGGAGATACAGTGAGTGCAGTAGCTATACAGTGTATGAATATTTTATTTATATAGCGCTAACAGGTGTACCCAGCACTTTACAGGTTACATTACAGTAGAGGGAGATACAGTTAGTGCAGTAGGTATACAGTGTATGTATATTTTATTTATATAGCGCTAACAGGTGTACTCAGCACTTTACAGGTTACATTACAGTAGAGGGAGATACAGCGAGTGCAATAGGTATACAGTGTATGTATATTTGATTTATATAGCGCTAACAGGTGTACTCAGCACTTTACAGGTTACATTACAGTAGAGGGAGGTACAGCGAGTGCAATAGGTATACAGTGTATGTATATTTGATTTATATAGCGCTAACAGGTGTACTCAGCACTTTACAGGTTACATTACAGTAGAGGGAGATTCAGTGAGTGCAGTAGGTATACAGTGTATGTATATTTGATTTATATAGCGCTAACAGGTGTACTCAGCACTTTACAGGTTACATTACAGTAGAGGGAGGTACAGTGAGTGCAGTAGGTATACAGTGTATGTATATTTTATTTATATAGCGCTAACAGGTGTACTCAGCACTTTACAGGTTACATTACAGTAGAGGGAGGTACAGTAAGTGCAGTAGGTATACAGTGTATGTATATTTTATTTATATAGCGCTAACAGGTGTACTCAGCACTTTACAGGTTACATTACAGTAGAGGGAGATACAGTAAGTGCAGTAGGTATACAGTGTATGTATATTTTATTTATATAGCGCTAACAGGTGTACCAGCACTTTACAGGTTACATTACAGTAGAGGGAGGTACAGTAAGTGCAGTAGGTATACAGTGTATGTATATTTTATTTATATAGCGCTAACAGGTGTACTCAGCACTTTACAGGTTACATTACAGTAGAGGGAGGTACAGTAAGTGCAGCATGTATACAGTGTATGTATATTTCATTTATATAGCGCTAACAGGTGTACTCAGCACTTTACAGGTTACATTACAGTAGAGGGAGGTACAGTAAGTGCTGTAGGTATACAGTGTGTGTATATTTATTTATATAGAGCTAACATGTGTACTCAGCACTTTACTGGTTACATTACAGTTGCTGTAAAGCAATTAAAGAAACATGCACAGTTTTCGTAATAACAAGACAGGTGAATTTACAGGTGGATTATAAGAGAGAAACAAAGTGGTAAAATATATATACATATTTTTTTTTATATAGAGTAACATTTCCAGGCTGTACTACCTTGTCAGAACATGTTAAGTGCTAGACTGTGGTGATTAAGCAATTAGTTAGATTATACAGCTTTATTGGGTGCTAATATATGCACATTTACTTGCTTGTAGGTAGGACAGGTAAGGTAGTGGAATGCACCTGGCATGATAAGCACTGTGCATTTTTCTGGTTGGGGTCTCTGGTATTTTACCTCTGGGGGCACTGTACCACATCAATAGCAGATCTTACATTGGTGGAATAATAGATCTATCAGACAGAAAGAGATGTCACAAGGAAGAAAAGAAAAAAAAAAAAGTAAATAAATTAAAAAAACAGCAACTCTTGTATGGCATTGAATATTCATAGGATCACTTCTCCTGTTAGCAAGGGTAGAGTATACTCAGGTAGCAGTCACAGTATCAAGATCAGCCGATTCCTTGTAGTGGCATGGCTGCTACACCTCCCAGGCAGGATTTATTCCGGAGCAGATGGCCGGCTTCTGAAGCACGTCTCGATGGGGGCGGTGGGGTAGACAGGTATACAGTTCCCTATATATTCTATTTTGTCCGCTCAAGTTGTGACCGCCGCGTAGGGGTCCGGTGTTACTCCATGCGGGGTAAACCGGGAGATTCGTGCTGGGTCCCAGGTGCGGGTTGAAGGAGTTATACTACGCGGCACCTCCTGGGTAAGTGAGTCCTGCGGTAGGCCCAGAGCCCGCATCAATGTTGCAGCGTCCTTGAGGTCATGGATACGGTGTGTGTCAGTCCAATGTTGGACAATGAGCAGTCGGTAAAGGTGGCAAATGTATCTGATATTCTGTCGTTGAAGCAGGAAGTCGAGTGGTCGAAGCGACCTGCGTTATGCCAGTGTTCCACTCAATAAGTCTGCAAAGAATGTAAGCACCATATTCTCGATTTGGAAAGGCGTTTTACCTCGTAAGGCTGCAAGTATTGCAGCTGTATCTTTCCCTTTTTGGAAGATGATGATAATGTCATGTCACTTGTATCCGTAGCTGGTGCCTTAGCAAGTTTGGGGACACAAAAGAGGTCTTCTGGGGTAATTGCCTTGGCCTGCCTAGGTGTTAGTAGGGTCGTGAACAAGCGTCTTGTGAACTGTGGCAATTCTGCCTCTGGGATTTCTTGAGATCTTTAGATTATTTCTCCGCCGGGTGTCTTCTTGAGCCGTGAAGCAGCTGCTGCTGCTGTATATCTTGTATGGCCTTTTGAAGCTGAGCTATGTTCTGGGTGTTTGCTTGGGAGGCTCCCTCCAGTGCTCTGTGCCTGTAGGTCTACTCGGAGTGCAGTGACAACTGCCAAGATGTTCTTTTGGAGATCAGCCAATAGCGTTTTTAAAACCGAGGTGGTTACCGGTGAGGAGTCTGAGCCTGCCTTGTTCGGTCTTTCCAGCAGCGCTGGAGTCTCAGTAGGTAGGAATTTTTCCTATGCATCGCCCGAAAAAGTCGTCTGAAGAGTTAGAGCAGCCGCCACGAAAAGTCACCATTGTGGGCCCACTGGAGCCGCGTGCTTGCTTCCACAGGTCGCCGATAGTCAGTCCCAAAGTCAGTGGGCTTTCCTGGTACCGATTTCTTCGATTTGCGTCCCATGTGGTACAGTTCTTTCAGGGGAACCCCCTTGGTCGAGATGATGGGTGAGGGTATAAATTATTAGCCATTTTTGCCGTTATAGCCTCGGAGCTGCAGGCTCCACCCCCATTTTCTAGTATTTTTACACGTTAATTGGATGCAAAACAGGGGTTGGGTTGGCTAGAGATATATATCCAATATGACTATTAAAAGAAAAATACGTGGCCTCATTGTTCATTGTATTTTATGGTGCTCTTTGAGACACTCCTGTGATTCTTGGCTAAAAGATACTAGCTTAAAACATATTATACACCTACATTTTCACCATTTGATGAGACCATTCAGTTGGTCAGTCCATTCATGTTGGACCCAAGCTCTTTTTAGAATTCTGGATATCGAGCATTCAGATAGAATTACACATTTTTGAGGTCTTTAAGAACTTTTTTCTTGTTGAAGGTACTTTGCTTTCTTAATGTGCTACATGAGAGATTTTGGTTTGATTTATGACTTCCAAGGCCAGGTTACCCAACAGATGTGTATTACTCTATTCTTTGATGTTTGAAATCTACGAAGACTTTGAAAAACAGACTGGTGAAGAGTGGAAATATGCCACGAGTTCTCTTATGAGACTTGATTTATTCTATGAGTGGTCGGAGACGTTATACTTTGTTTAGTAAGAGGCTCTGTGCTCCAGTCCTCTTTAATTCTATGAGTTTATAAAATGTATTAAAAGCCGATTTGCATGTAAAAAAAATGAACTCCTTTTGTTCAAACAAACCTATTTCACCTTGCTTCAGATACAAATGAAAACCCTTTTTTCAAAATAGAAATGTGATTTTCACATACAATTGGGACAGCTGGCTATTCAGCACACCAAATTTGGAAATTCATAATGGGTTTCAGAACCTTCCCTTGTGGCCTCTTTCAGGGCCGGACTGGCCCACCGGGATACCGGGAAATATCCTGGTGGGCCGTCGGCACCTGGGACCGGGGAGATATCTGGGTGACCTGTGGCCACAGGGAGAGCTCTGATGGTGGCCGCAGGGAGAGCTCTGATGGCAGCCGCAGGGAGAGCTGCCTGTTCTGTCTCTGCTCCCCTGCCCTCGCGCACTACTTAATGAGACCGGGGCCGGAATATGACATCATATTCCGGCCCCAGTCTCATTAAGCTGTGCGCTGGGGAGCAGAGACAGAACAGCCAGCTCCCCCTGTGGCTGCCATCAGAGCTCTCCCTGCGGCCGCCATCAGAGCTCTCCCTGCGACCGCCATCACACCCATCTGTCTGCCCACAGGTAGCAACAATTATGTATCTGTCAGTGGGAGTGTATGTGTGTGTTTCATGGTGTGTGTGTGTCTGTCTGTGTCATGGTCTGAGTGTGTCTGTCATGGTGTGTGTGTTTGTGTCATGGTTTGTGTCTCTCTGTCATGGTGTGTGTGTCTGAGTCATGGTGTGTGTCTCTCTGTCATGGTGTGTGTGTGTTTGAGTCATGGTGTGTGTGTGTGTGTCTGTCTGTGTCATGTAATGTGTGCATGTCTGTGTCATGGTGTGTGTGTCACAGTCTGTCTGTATCATGGTGTGTGTCTGTCATGGTGTGTGTGTGTATGTCATGGTGTGTGTGTGTGTGTGTCTGTCTGTGTCATGGTGTGTCTGTCAAGGTGTGTATGTCTGTCATGGTATGTGTGTGTCATGGTGTGTGTCTGTCTGTCATGGTATGTGTGTGTCTGTCATGGTGTGTGTGTGTCTGTGTCATGGTGTGTGTGTGTCTGTGTCATGGTGTGTGTCTGTCTGTGTCATGGTGTGTGTGTGTGTCTCTGAAAAGTCAGTGTTTACATTGAAAAGCCTGCAGGGACAGGCTATACACACCAGAACCACTACATTAAGCTGTGTGTGTGTGCGCCTGCTAGTGATTGAGCTTGTGTTTTTATGTCAATGAGTGAGATTGTGAGTTTCAGTGAGATTGTGAGAATCAGTGAGATTGTTTGTCTATGAGGCTGTGGATCAATGAGCTTGTGTGTGTCATTAAGATGTCAGTGAGATTGTCTGTGTCTGCATGTGAGTATGCTTACTGTATAATTAAACGTTTTACTCTGAAAGGACCAATATTTTATATTAGAAAAAGCAATATATATTTGATATATATATATTACTCAATTATCTGGGGTGGCAAGACATAGCCTTACATGTTACATACGACAATATATGACTTATGGGGCTGGCATAGATTTTTTTTCCAGGGCTGCTTTTCCAGGGCTGCTCCGGCCCTGGCCTCTATATACCCATTGATCTGTGACTTTGTGGTGACTGGCACAATCTAAAAAGGTGAGAATCCTGTTTTTGCAGATGTTTCTTGTAAACATGTACTTGTAATAGGTAAGACATTAGCCAATAGTGTAATAATGCTGTAAATTTGCCTATGCACACAAACTTGATACTTTCACACAAATGTAATTGTAAACCTATAACAACTGATTTCTTATATTGGCTGATCTTCTAGCCAATAGCTCAAAGGACATAATGTATTACACAATTCTATACTATTTCTATTAAACAGCCTCACTTATGCGACCTCGTTGTTAGTTTTAACTACAATACCATGGAAGCTTTGTAGATATGTGTGGGGTTTTGTGGCCACTCTGCTTGTTTTTTTTTGTGTGTGTGTGTGTTTTTCCAGGTGCCTGCTATAACAGTTTTTTGTTTATATTTCTTTGGTGTTACAGTGAACTTGTAACAACAGGCTGAGTTACGGCGACAGCATCCCCATACCTCCCAAGTGTACCTGTTTAGGAAGGGCAGTGCCTATTTTGTGCCCAAATTCCCTTGTACCTCATTTCTAGAAAGTGTTAGTGTTTCTGCGTGTACACCAATATCAGTGGGCCCTACACCAATGTTATCTATATTTATTTTTAAACAGAGTTTTCTCCCAAACTATACATTTGCTAGCAACACTGATAGCACAACGTGCCAGAACATTATGCTCTTTCAAAAAACTGAGTACAAGTATCTTTTAAACATTAGACCTCTCTGTACAGGAAGTGCTTGGGAAGACTGTGTAAGTCACATGCTGGGAGGTGTGACTAGGGCTGCATAAGCAAAGCGATTAAACTCTTAAATGTCAGAGAATTGAGGGGTGAGACCGAACAGGCATGATATATACACCATACACAAAAATTGTTTCAGTGCTCTTAGTGTCTCTGGCAAAGTGGGCCATACTTTGGCATAATAAATCAACACGCTATCTGCAGAGTTGCTCCCGTTGTGCTGAACGCTCCTGGAGGAAGTCCCGCACCCAGGCAGACTTTCTCCATTATAGATTCATGTTGCTTTCATACAGCGCAGCCCTCGCCCTCGCCAAACAGTCATACTTTTCCTCTCTCATTAGTTCATGCTCCCGCAATCCCAGACGTCTCTTTGACACCTTTAATTCCCTTCTCCGCCCTGCTGTGGTCACCCCCCAAACTAACCTTACAGCTGATAGCTTTGCATGCTACTTTACCAACAAGATTGAACAGCTAAGGAAACAATTCTCCCCTCCTTGCCGTTCTCTTTCTCAACCACATGTAAATCTTGCTTTCCCTACCCTCCAGACTTTCTACCCGGCTACTGAACAAGAGGTGGCTGCGCTTCTCCATTCCTCTCGCCCCACCACTTGCCCGCTCGATCCTGTCCCATCTCACCTCATCAGATCTCTCTCCCCTTGTCTTGTGCCTACCCTAACACACATCTTTAACTGCTCTCTCTCTTCTGGCACTGTTCCTGCTGACCTTAAACATGCCACTGTAATACCTATCCTGAAAAAAACATCTCTTGACCCATCCTCCCCTTCTAACTATCGTCCCATATCCCTGCTCCCTTTCTCATCAAAGCTTTTGGAAAGACTTGTCTTTACCCGTGTGTCTTGCTTCCTTAATTCCAACTCTCTCCTTGACCCTCTTCAGTCTGGCTTCCGCCCTCTCCACTCTACTGAGACTGCTCTTATCAAAGTGACTAATGACCTAATCTCCGCTAAATCCAAAGGTCACTACTCTATATTAATTCTCCTTGACCTCTCTGCTGCCTTTGACACCGTTGATCATGCTCTCCTCCTTCAAACTCTTCAATCGCTCGGTCTCTGTGACTCTGTCCTCTCTTGGTTTTCCTCCTATCTCTCCCAACGCTCATTCAGTGTCTCCTTTTCCAAGGATACCTCCTCCCCTCGTCCTGTCTCGGTTGGAGTTCCCCAAGGGTCTGTCCTTGGTCCCCTCCTATTTTCTCTTTATACTGCCTCTCTAGGTAAACTTATTGCCTCTTTTGGATTCCACTACCACCTGTATGCTGATGACACTCAGATATACCTCTCCTCCCCGGACCTCTCCCCTGCCGTCCTGCAACGTGTCACTGCTTGCCTTTCTTCCATCTCTGACTGGATGTCCTCACGCTTTCTGAAACTTAACCTCTCTAAAACTGAACTCCTTGTCTTTCCTCCTCCTAATACTGATCCTCCTCTCTCACTCTCCCTTCAACTCAGTGATATCCACATAAGTCCATCCCTGCAAGCGCGCTGTCTTGGCGTCATACTTGACTCTGGTCTCACCTTTGAGCCTCACATCCAGTTTGTTGCCAAGTCCTGTAGGTTCCAACTCAAAAACATAGCCCGCATTCGCCCCTTTCTTACGCAAGATGCTACCAAGGAGCTTGTCCATGCTCTAGTAATTTCCCGCATGGATTACTGTAACCCTCTCCTGATTGGTCTCCCCAAAAGCCGTATTGCCCCGCTACAGTCTGTCATGAATGCTGCAGCTAGACTGATCTTCCTCTCTAGTCGGTCCTCTCACACCTCACCCCTCTGCCAGTCCTTACATTGGCTCCCTGTATGCTATAGGAGTCAATTCAAAGTGCTAACCCACACATTTAAAGCACTGAACAATTCCAGCCCCACTTATATCTCTTCACTAATCCATAGATATGCCCCTCCTCGTACCCTCCGCTCTGCCGGTGACCACCTCCTGACCGCTGCTCGCACCCGTACGGCCAACTCGCGCTTGCAGGACCTCTCATGGGTGGCTCCTCTCCTATGGAATAGCTTGCCTACTGCCATCAGACTCTCCCCTAGTCTTCAATTATTTAAAAAGGGCCTTAAAACCCATCTCTTCAGGAAAGCTTATGGCCTCCCGGAGTAATCTCTACCTTACATACCTGTCTCCTGCTCTCTCCTATGGGACAGTGCTTTGCTCTCTCCTCCAGCTCTGCTTCACTCCTACTTGATATTCCATGTCCTAATGTTTCAAATACCCCACCTCCTATAGTCTGTAAGCTCATTTGAGCAGGGTCCTCTTCAACCTATTGTTCCTGTAAGTTTTCTTGTAATTGTCCTATTTATTGTTACATCCCCCCTCTCAAAATATTGTAAAGCGCTACGGAATCTGTTGGCGCTATATAAATGATGATAATAATAATAATAATAATAATACTTGCTAGAAACATAATCACAGCAACTACAGCATGTGTACAATATATATGTAGCAGAGAGTGAGAGAACCCCCAGCTTTCTTTCTGCATGCAGTACCATCAGGACTGATTCTATGCCTAGGAAACGACGGAACGGCAAGGGGTGTTATACTGAAGTAGCACATGTAACATTCATTAATGATATTTTAACTATTGGAGTGAAAAACCACAAACAAATCTTACTACAGATGTCAACAAAGATTAGGAATATAGTGGTCATATGAGCAGTGAAAATGCATTGGTGGGGGGGCTTCTATTTTAATTTGAGTATTTGGTGAAGAGGTTTTCAAATTGGTGACATAGATTAAACCTTTCGCTTTATATAGTAATAATTTAGTAATGAATAGTAATGATCTAATAGTAATGAATATGTGGCCAGTAACTGCCATAAGTAAATACACTATTTGAAGAATGCCTTAACACTCTTTGAGACTTTGTGTGATGTTAAAGGGATACTATAAGTTCCAGGAACACAAAGCTGTATTCCTGGCACAAACGCTCCTTCTGTCTCCCCCTCCCCAGTAAATAAAGGGTTAAAAACCTGATCCCACTCCGACGTCCTGCGACAAGCAGCAGCTAATGCGCATGAGCGGCAAATTAGACCTCTTCATAGAAAAGTATTGAATCAATGCTTTCCTATGGGGGAAAGCTGAGGCTGGGTGTCCTCATGCAGAGCGTGACGACGGCCAGATTCAGATACCGGACCAAAAGTCAATTTTAAACCAGGAGGCCCTCTAGTGGATGTCTGGAACAGCAATGTTTAACACTGCAGCACTAAGGGAAATAGGGACACTATACCCAGACCACTTCAATGAGCTAAAGTGTTCTGGGTGACTACAGTGTCCCTTTAAAATATCACCAGAAAAAGGCAAATTTATTATCCCATCTTTCCATGTCAACACAGGAGGCTGTGTTGACAGTTTTCATCTCAGAGGAAGAATAGAACAATATAAGAGAGATAGTTCATAAATACTTGCTTAGCACAATGACTCGAAAGGTACCCTCAAACAATCACAAATTGAAGTCTTTTCACAATAGGATCCCTATGATACCCGCGAGCTGCTGGAGATACGAGATGGGTGGGAGCAGCTTGCTTCATATATGGTTAAATTGCCATTGAATAAAGGAATTTTGTCTTTGGTCCTGTTACTTTCCCCTTTTCATAACCTCATTCTTTAGGGCTCTGGATGCCAAGCATTTAGGAAATGAGGCAGATGTAAAACGTCATTCTTCCTACTAACTGATCCTCACATTTTCTATCCCCCCTCTCTTCCCGTCCCCTCCAGTTGCATGTCCTCTTTCTTTTATGCATACAAATTGAACATTTCTAGTACTAGGTTGATGAAGACCCTGCTTTAACAAGCTTGCAATATCGAGGTGGTGGGGTATAAAAATAGGAGGGCAGTGTGGGGGGATAGTAACTAAGCTACAGGATGAGACAGTAGCAAGAGGAAGAAGTTCAGTGTGATCCCACTGATTAACTTGAGAGAGTAGGGTATAGGTTTGAAGAATTAGTTACCCTTGGAGGCCATAGGTTATTCTGAAGATAAGAGTTTTAGGAACTTCCTAAATGATTGAAGAGTAGGGGAGAGTCTGATGGGGAGAGGGAGGCTGTTCCATAGGAATAGAGCTACCCAAAAAGAGTGGAGCTATTAGTATGGTTATGAGCATTGGATAGTAGGTGGACACTGGCAGAGGGGAGTGTCTGAGAAGAGGTGCATCTCTGATTTAGTGAAGAAATGTAGCTAAGGGTAAAACTGGTGTTCGATAGATTGAGTCCTTCGATAAAATCCAAGCACAACGCGTATGTAGGACTCAATCTATGCAGCACCTTGCTTATTGATATGTAAGATTTTTAGGTTGCTTTGTGTGAATACATTTGATCGCTTGATACTAATTTGGTTTTTCTGTTTCTACTCCATCCCGGGAGAATTGAACTTCAGAGGATTTACTCCTCGATATCCCTACAATGTTAATGATGATGTACTTGAGGCTCATGAAAATGTGAGTGAGAGATGATAAAGATTCCTTCCTTTACTTATTATATCAGTCGTTTTATACAGGCTACATTGCCTTATGTAAGTATTGTTTTACAGGTAGGGACCTTTATATGGTATATATGTGTTTTATTACAATGTATCCATTATTATATCTCACACACACAAGAAATAGTAATGTGTTTAGCTGGACTAGTATTGGTGTGTTTTTACAACCTTGATATATGACACATTAGTTGTTTTATCAATATATCAATATGTCCATTGGAAATCAGTGAGGACCATCAAAGGGTTTACACCTCGGATAGGCAAAAGGTAGGTCTCTGCTGATGTTGATATACAAATCACACTATCCTAAGCCACACAAAGAATTAAACAAACTTGGAGCTCTCAGGCGCTACATCCCGAGACCGGCCATTCTTCCATCACTATCTTTTTTTTCTACAAATTTGGGGTCTCTAATGGCACAAATAATGGAGGTTCAGGAAGTTTAAATTCCTTCCACTTGGCAACAATTTTGATGAATTGGGATAAACAGACATTTACGATACAAAGAGACCACAATCAGCCAAAAATAACAATTCCTAATAAAATAAAAAAACTGAATACAGCTGTACTCAGTTGCAGGGTAAAGCATAACACGGACAGTCAGCTGGTCACCGGAATGTGAACTGGAGCCATTTGCTGTAATTTGAGCAGATAATGTAAATATTCATCGGCCGAAGGTCACATCTAACGCATGTAATTTAATTAACCGTTAATTTTAGCTCAAACTATTGCATAAATAATGGATGCAAGACATCTCATAATCTATTTACTTATGTCGATTAATTCATAATAATTACCCCTTCAAGCCAAGATTATGAAATCAGATGGTTGGGAGACATGCAGATATACAAAAGCTGAGCTGTATCCCAGATATACAGGGTTAGTAAATAGCCGAGCTATATTCCAGATATACAGGGTTAGTAAATAGCTGTATCCCAGATATACAGGGTTAGTAAATAGCTGTATCCCAGATATACAGGGTTAGTAAATAGCTATATCCCAGATATACAGGGTTAGTAAATAGCTATATCCCAGATATACAGGTTTAGTAAAGAGCTGTATCCCAGATATACAGGGTTAGTAAATAGCTATATCCCAGATATACAGGGTTAGTAAATAGATATATCCCAGATATACAGGTTTAGTAAAGAGCTATATCCCAGATATACAGGGTTAGTAAGGAGCTATATCCCAGATATACAGGGTTAGTAAAGAGCTGTATCCCAGATATACAGGGTTAGTAAATAGCCGAGCTATATTCCAGATATACAGGGTTAGTAAATAGCTGTATCCCAGATATACAGGGTTAGTAAATAGCTATATCCCAGATATACAGGGTTAGTAAATAGCTATATCCCAGATATACAGGTTTAGTAAAGAGCTGTATCCCAGATATACAGGGTTAGTAAATAGCTATATCCCAGATATACAGGGTTAGTAAAGAGCTATATCCCAGATATACAGGGTTAGTAAATAGCTATATCCCAGATATACAGGATTAGTAAAGAGCTGTATCCCAGATATACATGGTTAGTAAATAGCTGTATCCCAGATATACAGGGTTAGTAAATAGCTGTATCCCAGATATACAGGTTTAGTAAATAGCTATATCCCAGATATACAGGGTTAGTAAAGAGCTATATCCCAGATATACAAGGTTAGTAAATAGCTGTATCCCAGATATACAGGGTTAGTAAAGAGCCGAGCTATATCCCAGATATACAGGGTTAGTAAAGAGCTATATCCCAGATATACAGGGTTAGTAAAGGGCTGTATCCCAGATATACAGGGTTAGTAAAGAGCCAAGCTATATCCCAGATATACAGGGTTAGTAAAGAGCTATATCCCAGATATACAGGGTTAGTAAAGAGCCGAGCTATATCCCAGATATGCAGGATTAGTAAAGAATTAGCTAGATATAAGTTTAAGATTAATATCCATGGTGAGCATGCACGCATATCGAAACTAGTACGGAAATTGTTGTAGTCACAGAGTAATACAATGTAGGAGGATGTAGTGATTTATTTTGCATCTCATTTACAGTTAGGTCAGCATTCCTTCACTGCTGCCGGATGAACAGGCCTTATATTAAATTAAATGAGGATGGTATTGAAAGGCTGCCATCATGTCATTGACTTTTCTTTTTTTTTTTTTTTTTGAGGTCACAAACTAAAAGATAGGTTCAGGACGTGCTGACCTATTTCCTGCATGAAACATGTAAATGTTTGTCTTGGAGACACGAACCCAGAGTCAGAAGGGATGCCTTAAACCACAGTCGATACTGTAAACATGGTAGTATGTTTTACCTGTCTTTTACCTGGTTGGTAAATTCCCTGACTACAACGCCTGTTCAAAAATGCAAGGTAACAGGTTCAAATCCAGGCAGGGTCAACTCAGTCCTTTATCCTTCCGAGGTCGATAAAATAAGTACCACCAATTGGGTAATAATAACATCTATTACTATTCAGCTGCCGATTTGGTTAATTCCGAGAGCGTGCGATGAGAACCACTTTGAGTCCCACTGGGAGAAAGGCGCTATATAAATAGTAGTTATTGTTATTATTATTATATTATTATTATTATTTTACCACCAAGAATCTCAAATAGCGCTTCCTAAAGTGGCAAGAAGGAATGACACAAGGAATGTGAAGAATAAGGAAATTTCTTGAAAAACCATTGTGCTTTTGTAGAAGATCAGATTTGTGTGTTAAGAGGAGAATGTTTCCTATTACAGTCGGCAAAAGGGAACTTTGTTTTTAACACTTAAAACTGCACTGATACTTTAGGTTTAAAAATCACAAGACAAAGGATGAGAGAAAAGTTGGGAATACTTTATTACTATGGGTTTTTTTTCGACTGGCCAGTCTGTAAAATATTGTAAAAGGCAAGTTTCAAACAGCTTCTGTCTGCCTCAGCTTGCCATTTGCCATGTCAGCACGACTGATGGGAACATGGATGTTCTCATCATCTTCTGATTTTTAAACAGTGATAGAGAGAAGTGGACCTTAGGTTAATTAATTATACTGAAGATAGCCTACAAATGTGAACCACAGAGAACAGACTATAAATTCCAGACATCTTGCTCTCGAGAAAATTCACAGGGTAAAATGCGTTGGTAAGTATGTAGATGCTTTTATTTCTATTAATAACCCTTCTTAATGTTTTAAGCTAATAACTCTAAATTCAACTGTAACCCCAACATCGACCTTAACACATTACCCCTAGCTCTAACATAACCCTAATTAAAGCCCTAATCTCAAAGATGACACACTTCCCCAATCCCTACCTGTAGACTTTCATGGTGTCTTCAGTATGGTGACTTTATTTCAAAAGTTTTTCTTTCACACTGTGATTTATCCAAAAATATAAAATCAAGGTTAGGGTTTAATTTAGGATTTGTGTTAGGTCTAGTGATAGTGAGTTAGGGTTGAATTTAGGGCTAGATAGTGTGTTAGTTTTGACGTTAGGGTTTAAAATAGAGTTGGCGTTAGGGCTTGGGGTAGTATGTAAAATTTAGCATTACAGTTGAATTTAAGGTTGATTTTGGTGTGGAAGTTTAACATTATGGTTTTAATTAGAATTGGCTGTAGGATTAGGTGTAGAGTGTTAGGTTTTATGTTGGGGTTAGGGTATAATTTAGTATTTGTGTTAAGTTCGATGTTAGGGTTGAACTTAGGGCTAGGGGTAGTTTGTTGGATATAATTTGGGTTGGTGTTGAAATTTGGGCTGGTGTCAAGACTAGAGATATTGTGTTAGCTTTAATGTTAGGGTTTAAATTAGAGTTGGCAATAGGGCTAGAGGTAGTGTGTTGAATTTAACATTGGGATTGAAATTAAGGTTGTTTTTGGAGCTACGCATAGTGTGTTAGGTTTAACTTTAGAATTTGGGTTCAGAAAGTGTTAAGACACCTCCCGTGTCTTTAAGCCAAACCGCCGTTTAGTAAACCTTCCCCGGCTGCAGTACAGTCTCTGTTCGCTTACTCTGTAACCCACGAACCAAATGCAGGGGAAGCGGCAATCTCCCGATCGAAATCCACGAACGGCTCCAAACTCCCGAACGGCAATATACGAACTGCTAGGAACCGTCGAACAATAATATCCCCAAAGCGGCTTTCGTTCCATCCAGCAGTCTCTAAACGTGAAGAAGAAATCCCCCCAATAACGAGACAGAAGCTCCGCATTGAGGGTCAAATAAGATCTGGGTTTACTGTGGGCTACCTGCCCGTATTTATGCAGGTCTCCCACCTGGTGGACACTCCCCTAGGGGACCAAATGGAAGACTTAAAGTACAGACAGATAGCAGGACATTTCTGACACACAGTCACATATTTTACCCACAGTACATTCTGATTCCCTCCCCTCTGTCCTGGAGTTAATTACCAAGTAACTCAATTAACTCCAGGACAAGGACAGTCGCCATCTTAAACATGAAATAATAAAAGACACAAAAATGCATAACTACATGAAAACTGAACATTTCCCATTCGTATTACATGTCCCCAGATAGCCTGGATCTGAGTGCATATTATTGGCGAATAGCGCTCAGATCCCACACACATAGTTCAATCGCCATGGAGTCAAAGTTCTTACAGTCCTTCGGTACACGAATGACTCCATGGGTGGGCTATCTGGGTTAAGTCTTTTGTGTGTTCTCAATCTCCCGAACGGCCGATGTTCGCATGCTTTCGTGGAGGCAGCCAGGCGTTCCCTTGTTTCAGCGGTGTTCGACAGAAAAAGTGTCCGTTTTCCGTTCCATAGAAATAGAGCCAAACACCGCTGAGCGTTCGCATGATTTAAAATGGCCGCTGCCTCGTGGTCGACATACGAACGACGACCACCCTGAGTTCGGTTTAATTGAGAAGTGTCTGCGGTTAACCACAACGTTATAATGGTGATCACTTCGTTAACCTGCAGCACACTCCTCACTTGGGTGGCCGTTCGTTCGGCGGTTTTGTTCGGGAAAAAGAGTCATTCGAATGGCTGGGCTATAGAAACCAGCCATTCATACGAACGGGGACAAACAGACGAACGGGCAAAAATCCAGCAGACAGATGGTTCTGTCACACGGCTCCCTCCTTGTGGGACACTCCGGCAGACCCGGCTTGACCCTGTGGCGGGTCAACTTGGGGATGACCGGACTACGAGGTGATGGAAACGTCTGTTTGTCGTGACAACCCATCTGCGTTTCCGTTTAGCTTACCGGGTCTGTAGCTGATGGTAAAATTGTAGGGCTGTAGTGCCAAGCTCCATCTCAGCAGTCTCCCATTGTCTCCTGAGACCCGGTTAAGCCAAACGAGTGGGTTGTGATCAGTCACAAGGGAAAATTCTTGCCCATACAAATAGGGGCTTAACTTTTTCAATGCCCACACCAGAGCCAAACATTCCTTCTCCACTGCCGCATAACTCACTTCTCTGGGTAACAACTTTCTGCTGAGATATGCGACAGGGTGCTCTCCTCCATCTTCCCCGACTTGGCTCAGCACAGCCCCCAGTCCATACATGGAAGCATCTGTGTGTACGAGAAAGCGTTTGTTAGGGACTGGGGCAGCCAAGACAGGGGCAGCCAAGACAGGGGCATTCACAAGAGCCTGCTTCAGTGCCTGGAACGCAGCTTCACAAGCCGGAGACCACAGGACCTGCTTAGGCAAGTTCTTCTTCGTCAGGTCTGTCAGGGGCTTAGCGATAGCGCTGTAGTCAGGGACAAAACGTCTGTAGTACCCTGCCGTCCCCAAGAAGGCCAATACCTGGGTCTTAGTAGTAGGTGTGGGCCAGTTAGCCACTGCCTCTACCTTGGCTGGCTCTGGTCTCTGGCTCCCACACCCCACTCTGTGACCCAGGTACTGCACTTCAGCCATACCTAGATGACACTTTTCTGGCTTCAACGTCAGGCCAGCGGCCCTAATCTTATCCAGCACTACCCCTACATGTACCAGGTGTTCCTCCCAGGACCCACTGTAGATCGCAATGTCGCCCAAGTATGCACAGGCAAATTCTTGGAAGCCATCCAGGAGTCTATCCACCATCCGTTGGAAAGTAGCCGGTGCATTTTTCATCCCAAAAGGCATGACCTTAAATTGGTACAGGCCAAATGGGGTGACAAATGCCGACTTGGGGATAGCATCCTCGGCCAGGGGGATCTGCCAGTAGCCCTTACACAGGTCTATGGTGGTCAGATATCGCCCCCTGGCAATACGATCTAGTAATTCGTCTACCCGGGGCATTGGGTAGGCGTCAGTGGTGGTCCGCTCGTTGAGTCGCCTGTAGTCCACACAGAACCGGGTGGTCCCATCTTTCTTTGGCACCAGGACTACAGGCGAGGCCCAAGGGCTGTCGGAGTGCTCGATAACCCCAAGTTGGGTCATCTCCTGTATCTCCTTCCGCATTCCTTCACGGACTGCTTCAGGGATACGGTAGGGGGGCTGTCGTAACGGGGTCTGTCCAGGGGTCTCTACCTTATGCACAGCTAGGGTGGTATAACCTGGTTCCTGGGAGAACGTCGCCTGCTTCTCCCATAACAACTGCTGCGCCTGTACCCTTTCTGTGGGGTTCAACCGGTCCCCTAGCTGTACCAAGGTAGTAAGGTCAGTCTGGGAATCCCTTTCTAATAGATCTGGAAGGGGTAAATTCTCAGAATCATCTGCAGCTGGGGCACACACTGCTGCAATATTCTCAGGTCTCTCCTGGTACTCTTTCAGCATGTTCACATGAAAGGACCGCTGGATCCTCTCATCTGCACAGCTGGCTATCAAGTAAGTAGTGTCGCAGATCTGCGCCACTACCTTGTACGGGCCCTGCCAAGATGCTTGCATCTTGTTGGCCTTCACAGGTTTAAGCACCAATACCTTTTGCCCAACCTGGAAGACCCGCTGTCGGGCACCCTGATCGTACCATCTCTTCTGTCTCCCCTGGGCTGCCTGGAGATTCTCCCTTACCATCAGGGACAGTTTCTCCATGCGGTCCCGGAGTTCCAGAACATATGGCACTATGGGGGTCCCCTCTTGCTCCGTCTCCCCCTCCCAGTGGCCTCTAATGAGATCTAGGGGTCCGCGGACCCTTCTCCCATACAGCAGCTCAAAGGGGGAGAACCCAGTAGATTCCTGGGGCACCTCTCTATAAGAAAATAATAGATGAGGCAGGAATCTCTCCCAGTCTCTGCAAGTGTCTGTAAAGGTCCTCAGCATCTGTTTGAGGGTACCGTTAAAGCGCTCGCAGAGACCGTTAGTCTGTGGGTGGTAGGGTGAGCTAAGTAACGGCTTAATGCCGCACACCTTCCACAGTTGCTGGGTGAGCACAGCGGTGAATTGGGTTCCCTGGTCGGAGAGGATCTCCTTAGGGAACCCGACCCTAGTAAAAATTCTAACCAGGGCATCAGCAACCGCCTCTGCCTCTATGTTAGACAGCGCTACTGCCTCTGGATAGCGGGTGGCATAGTCCACCACGGTAAGAACATACTTCTTACCGGATGGACTAGCCCTGGCCAGTGGACCCACAATGTCAACGGCTATGCGGGCAAAGGGCTCCCCTATAATAGGCATCGATAATAGCCTAGCCTTAGGGTGGTCCCCCCGCTTTCCTACCCGTTGACATGTGTCACACGTGCTGCAGTACATCCGCACAGCCTGGTTAAAGTTTGGCCAAAAGAAGTTCTGTGAAATCCTATAGGCTGTGCGGCGGGACCCTAGATGTCCAGCTAAAGGAACATCATGCCCTATCCGCAGAATCTCCTGCCGGTACTTTGCAGGTACCACTAACTGGCGATTCGGCGGAGAGGCAACACTCTTCTGGGAAGGTTTAGGGATCCTATATAACCTGTCCCCCACCCACTCATACCGTTCCCCATCTATTCCTTCCTCCCCAGCCTCTGCCCTGTCCTTGTATCTTTGGAGGGTCGGATCCGCCCGGGTTTCCCTCCCAAACTCCTCTGGGGAATCCCAGCTTAAGGGGACCTGATCTGGGGTATCAGTCGGGGAAGGAGATCTTACCTGGGTCTCGTCAGCAAGTGGGCTGGTTCCGGCAGCACGGGTCTGGGCACGGGTGGTCACTGGGTTCACGTCTGCAGGGCCCATCGGAGCATAGGCTGAAACCAAAGGGGCCAAATCGTTTCCCAAAAGAACATCTGCGGGCAAGTCCTTCATCACCCCCACATCCACATGCCTAGCGCCCACTCCCCAATCCAAATGTACTCGGGCAACAGGTAAGCGAAACACGGCACCCCCTGCTACCCTTACTGCCACAGTGTCTCCAGTGTGTTGATGCTCTGAGACCAAGTTCTTTTGGAGCAGTGTCATCGTGGCTCCTGTGTCTCTCAGCCCATTCACCACTCTGCCATTTAGCTTCACAGTTTGCCGATGTTGCTGGCGATTATCCTGGTGAGCCGCTTGCACTGGGTCTGCCTCGTGCAGAATGCCCCAAAATTCCTCCTGCTCTAGGCAGTGAGCAGCAGGCTGAGGTGGGCGCTGGTTTCCGTTAACTGGTCTCCTCCAGGACTGAGCCTGGTTGGCACTGTTCAGGGGGCACTCAGGACGCTTGTGCCCCAACTGCTTGCACCCATAGCACCGGATGGGTTGGGAGTACTCCCGGGCATTAAATCGGGCTGGTTGCATATAATTGTTAGCTGGTGGTGCAGCTGGGGTACGGTGTACTGGGGGTTGGTAGACTGCAGGAGCGGGTGTTACTGCTGGTCGATATTCCAGTCTGGCAGGGGCTTTAGCAGCTGTACCATCCAACTTGCGGGCATCCGTGTATTCGTCTGCCAGACGGGCAGCCTCGGGTAGGGTAGAGGGTTTTCTGTCTCTGACCCATTCCCGGACCCCAGCAGGTAGTCTATCAAAGCAGTGCTCCAGCAGGAACACTTGTAACACCTCCTCCCCAGTTACCGCTTGGCATCCAGCCATCCAGTGGGCTGCGGTACGATGGACTCTGCAGGCCCATTCCACATAAGAGTCCCCAACCAGCTTGTTGGTTTCTCTAAACCTCCGCCTGTACGCCTCTGGGGTTACTGCATACCTGGCTAGGAGCGCCTCTTTCACAGCCCGATAGCTGGTGATCTCCTCCTCTGGGATGGCCCGAAAAGCTTCACTAGCCCGGCCAGATAATTTCCCAGAGAGGATGGTGACCCATTCATCTGCAGGTACCTGATGTAGCGCACACTGCCTCTCAAAGTCTGCCAAAAATCCATCAATCTCTCCCTCTGTTTCCACAAAATTTTTAAACGCAGCAAAAGGTACCTTTTTTCTAGCAACCACATTATTGTCATACGGTACCTCTGCTGCTGCAGCTCCTCTTTCCCGGGCTGCCTGTTGTGTTGCAACTGCTGCCTGCACACGAACCACGATGTCAGCTGAGGGGTTGGGGCCAAAATGTGCCAGCCTTATTTGTACTGCCCGGTTGAATTGTATTTCCTCGGGTGTTAAATCCAAGGTACTGGGCACGTTGACTCTTTCCATTCCCGTTGCTGCATCCATCTCCATTAGTAAAGCAATAATCTCCCGTTTCTTTAAATTGCTTGCTGACCTTCCTCGGCGTTCCAATATGTCCTTAAGTGTAGCACGCCTTAATTCCTCGTACTGCATGTCTTGTAGCTGACCTCCAGTGCTGTAGGATTCATCCCACCGCTGCCACCAATTGTTAAGACACCTCCCGTGTCTTTAAGCCAAACCGCCGTTTAGTAAACCTTCCCCGGCTGCAGTACAGTCTCTGTTCGCTTACTCTGTAACCCACGAACCAAATGCAGGGGAAGCGGCAATCTCCCGATCGAAATCCACGAACGGCTCCAAACTCCCGAACGGCAATATACGAACTGCTAGGAACCGTCGAACAATAATATCCCCAAAGCGGCTTTCGTTCCATCCAGCAGTCTCTAAACGTGAAGAAGAAATCCCCCCAATAACGAGACAGAAGCTCCGCATTGAGGGTCAAATAAGATCTGGGTTTACTGTGGGCTACCTGCCCGTATTTATGCAGGTCTCCCACCTGGTGGACACTCCCCTAGGGGACCAAATGGAAGACTTAAAGTACAGACAGATAGCAGGACATTTCTGACACACAGTCACATATTTTACCCACAGTACATTCTGATTCCCTCCCCTCTGTCCTGGAGTTAATTACCAAGTAACTCAATTAACTCCAGGACAAGGACAGTCGCCATCTTAAACATGAAATAATAAAAGACACAAAAATGCATAACTACATGAAAACTGAACATTTCCCATTCGTATTACATGTCCCCAGATAGCCTGGATCTGAGTGCATATTATTGGCGAATAGCGCTCAGATCCCACACACATAGTTCAATCGCCATGGAGTCAAAGTTCTTACAGTCCTTCGGTACACGAATGACTCCATGGGTGGGCTATCTGGGTTAAGTCTTTTGTGTGTTCTCAATCTCCCGAACGGCCGATGTTCGCATGCTTTCGTGGAGGCAGCCAGGCGTTCCCTTGTTTCAGCGGTGTTCGACAGAAAAAGTGTCCGTTTTCCGTTCCATAGAAATAGAGCCAAACACCGCTGAGCGTTCGCATGATTTAAAATGGCCGCTGCCTCGTGGTCGACATACGAACGACGACCACCCTGAGTTCGGTTTAATTGAGAAGTGTCTGCGGTTAACCACAACGTTATAATGGTGATCACTTCGTTAACCTGCAGCACACTCCTCACTTGGGTGGCCGTTCGTTCGGCGGTTTTGTTCGGGAAAAAGAGTCATTCGAATGGCTGGGCTATAGAAACCAGCCATTCATACGAACGGGGACAAACAGACGAACGGGCAAAAATCCAGCAGACAGATGGTTCTGTCACAGAAAGAAATTGCCATTATCCAGGATTTTTAATTATTATTTTTAAATATCCCTACATTTAAGAAACATCCCTTTAATATGACTTCTAGCAGTTAGGTTTACACTGACTTGAAGGACATGGAATGATGAGTTATTGCAGGAGAATTAATACATAGCATTGAGAGAGCGCATTGATCCATCCATTACAAGATATTTCATTTTATTAAAACAAAAATGCTTGTTTATCTTGCATTAAATAAAATCCCTTGATGGCACCAAGAGATCCTTGAAACTTGAGGTGCGTCGGTCGGTGGAAAATAAATGAGAAAGGCTTTTTGGCTTTGTAACTCCATCACCCATCGCAGACATTGAGTTTAACCCATTTTGGAGCAATGACAGATCTGTCTCAGTGACACAGGATTTGTTAAACCCTGGTTATGAAGGGGTTAAGGCTCGATTGGTTACTAGAAGAGTGATCAAGGTCTCACTCTCGCTCGGCAAAGCACAACTGACTTAATCCTTTTATGTAACTCTTCCAAGAATTCAATTTACCTTCATTTATGCGGTACCTTGCAGGACAGCGACATACAAATCAGAAGGTCCATTTAACATAAGTGAATGACTCATTTATGGCCGATGTGCTTGACATAAGTTAATGACTCATTAAAGTAGATACAATTTTGTGCAATTCAATCAAAAAGAATTGTTTGCCTGTAAGCCCACATATTCTTAAGCCTTTATGCTCCTTTCAATGCCCAGCTAATACACAAAACTTTATACAATGTGGAATAAACGATGAGAGCCAGAAGGCATATTGCTTTGCCAAGAGCGGGGATATACATATATATTGATCAAAAGTTTCCTGAAGGTCACCTATACAGCTGTATGCATCGATGAAGCCTACAAAGGATGAATGGATAGCTCTGACAGCATTAATATGATTCTAAGCTTTGGTTCAGTATTCTCCAATCAGTTCTCAAGGGCAGTGATCAAAGTTATATCGCTATCCTTATTTTGAAAGAATTGGGAGATCCCTAAATTTGAGATTAGTAGTTTTCACTCGGGACTCTGCTGCAATTAAAAAAATATGGTAACATCAAACCATGGATTGTGATCAATGGAAGTATATTCTTATTAAGCGTGTGAGTATGCATGTACTTATCTTACCCACATGAAGTCATTTCCTCTCAGACTTTGCACATTTTCAGCTTTCCGACTATGATGTTAATAGAACAGTGGTAGAAACTGACTGGCAGTGACATATGAGGCCCTAAGTTACAGAATTGCTAGATGTAGTAAGTGTAGTTTAAGACTATGAGTATATTTTCTCTATGAATGAGGTAGTTGGCCTCACTACGGGAGCTAGCAAAGGAAGTCCACCTGATTGGACTGGAACGTGATTCCGTAATGGCCAGACTGAGCCTAAGAGGGACAGTGAGCTAAATGGTGTTGGCATGGGCCATGGTGCATGTGGTCTTTGAAACATGAAGAATGACAAAACTATTTCCTACCGTCTGAATATAGGACAGCATAGCATTGAAATGAATTTATATGGCACTTTGAGCACAAAACTCCATGGGAGTACTATGCATAATTCTATCAATTATCATCATGGGTATAATTTTGTTGGCGAGTTATCCCACATCAAAACTAACAGCTAGGGGCCCGGTCAATAAATGTTCTCATTAGAAAAGATTGAGGGCTCAAAAAGGGCAGGGTGTTATCTCGTGATGCTTAAGGTCACTAAAATACACTAATGACTGTATAATAGGAGGAGCTCAATGGCAGTAAAGTTTTTTTACAGTAATATGCTGAAGAAATGTGTCAATAATTATTGTATAGAATGGAGGTGACATGAGAATTCACAGGGCTTCTAGGACATGATACGAATGTGCATTCTGGTGCCTACAGTCTTGCAAAATCAAGCCCCCCAACATTTTCGATTTTGGTGGTGAAGTGCCGATTTGCCGGTGTCCCCAGATGTCTACAGCCAGCCACATAAGCCCCTTCAGTGTGCTGTCCGCCCCTTTTTCCAGTAAGGCCCAATATGGGTGTCACGTCACTGGCTAGCCCCCGTCAGGACCAACCTGCCCGTCCCAATATCATACCTCCCAATGTTGGGAGGTAAGCAAAAGAGTAATGCAGCTAAGCTGGTATGTTCTAAGCAGCTTGGGAGAGTGGTGGGTCACAGATCCCAGTACATGTAGGAGTGCATTGGCTGAAAGCCTACTAAACATATCTTAAGTTCTTTCTACAAATACAAGCTAATTCGATTATACAGAAAATCCATTGGCAGGTGCAGTAGAGGGCAATTGTTTATTTACATAAAAAATACGTACATTTGCTATCACTTCTGCTATATGTTGTACTCCTTATGTTGTGTGTACCTTGACAGGTGCACATTAGCAGAATGATCAAGTCCCAGGATATTTTAATATTAAATTTAGCAAATATGTGTGTGTGAGGTCTGACATTAAATGTAGAAATCCACACATCTGTAATTAGCTCTATCCTGGACCTGGGCGCCTCCATCTTGTCAATCATTGTTATAAGCTCTGCCCATTGCACCTGCCATTCAACAAAGGGGGATGGGGGGCAGAAACAATGTTTCTATCCTTTCTCCTCTTATGTAATGTGTGCCCTACTGTGCCTTGCTGTACCAGGACTGAACTGGATTTCTATGTCAATAGTTATATACAAGTTATTGGTGATCTTACAATTTATCACAGAATGCTGTAAGTTCCACTTTATTGATAGAAGGTATAAAATCCATAGGCAATTTAATGAGGTCAGTGCATCCCACAACTTAAGTACAGGTGCAAATTAGGTGTAAAAAACAAACAACTGACGGTAAAATGAGGCCCATCTCATCGGGAGTGGATTATATGATATTGCATGGCAAAAATGTCCTGCATTTTCTTTAGCATACATTAAATTATCACGTTATCAATCTGCTGTCAAGATATAACCCGAGGTAGTTGCCCTGCATTGTAAAAAAACATGGAAATAAAAATTATTAAAATCCTTTTTTTTTGGGGGGGGGGGGAGGAAACATTTCAAAGATTAAATACTAAAACCCCCCCCAAAAAAAATTAAAATGAGCAATAGCTTACTTCTTCAAACTCGGAACCAGTTACTGAAGAAATAAAGGCATTTTTTTTTTTTTTTTTGCACAGAAATCCGATTGCAACTTAAATTAAACAAGGCCCCTGAGTATTGCAGCATCTGAAACACATGGTGTGCATGACTGCCCTACTTTGAAACAGCTTTCACACTTACACTTTTAACTGAAGGTGCTAATAAAATCTTTAAAAAAAAGAGTAAAAGAGTAAAAGAAATGAGGACACATTCTAAGCTGAGGAAATATGATGAGTAGAAAATCAGTTGCCTTAATTAAGAAAGCTTGCATGGTATTTTAAATGTTTAGGTCCATGTAGCAATTCACAGAACATAAACCATCCACTCAGTGATCTAGTACTGTTACCTGTAGCTAGTACTAGATACATCTATCCCCTCAACATCCAGAACAGCTTAGAATGTTTCCAGTATGAATTTAATAAGATTTCTGAACATTGGCACACAGTTCCTGCAGATTGTTTCCACCACGCATTCCATGCACTCGATCTTTTGATCAACCTCATATTAGTGATGTTTTTTGGTGTGAGATCTGTAACAGTTCGGGTCATCAAAGTAAACTGAAGTGATGGTCATGTTTGTAGAACTAGCTTAAGATAATTAGCATTGCTTTACGCCACAGTATTGTGTTGGATATTATACGGAAAACTCAAAAATGGAGGTCATAGTGATTCACATGGTCAGTAACTAAAGTGACAAATGAGGCATTGAATGTGGTATATACTGAGGTCAAAGGAATTTTTCCCAACATTGCCTCACCACTGTCCTGAGCTAATCTATGGTGGAGTGATTGCATGGTTAACAATACATTCTGAATGTAGTTATTTGATCAAATGGATGGAACAGAACCACGTTTTTCCAATGTCCAGTTATTGCGTTTTTAAAAAAGTGCATATTTTTCATTTTCTTTAATATTAGTAGTGAAATTATGCATGGACTTCTGCTGCGGTAGTCCATCGCTTCAATGTTCAATGCTCTGAGCATTCACAGATGTCTCCACTGCTATAAAGAGTGACAATGTTAGGATATGTACCATTTCTGTCAATTGACGGTGATTTCATGCACAATGACCGCTCACAGGCCGTTTGCTTATTCCGACATTCTTAATGGTACAGATTGTAGTGTGTATAAAACCTCAGGAACTGAACTCTGCGTGCAATGATGGGACCGCCAAGTCTGGTAGAAACAATCACATGACAGTCAGTCACTTATATCATGTGTCGACCCCATTGCTAACTTTAGTTAAACATAAACATTTTGACCATGTCTGCATATTTTATACAGTGAGTTGAACCCTCATATTTCACTTTGTTTAATCTAAGCACTCGTATTTGGACAGCATCGATGTCTGATTGCAGCAGCTGACACGCTCAGTCTATCATGGCCGTACAAAAGTGTGAAACTGACATTACTAATGAAGAAGTGGAATTAGGAATCTATTGCAAGAGAGAAGAGAAATGTCTCCACGGCTGGCCTCGTGGTGTTAATAAACACAGTCATATGATAACGCTCTTATATTGAAGATAAGCATGTTCCTGTGCAAGAAATGGATGAGGACAGAACTAAAAACAAACAATGTCTCTGACCGAAATGGACAAAAAACTATTTTACAATTAGACTGAATCCAGTTAAGTTTTACTAAAGTTTTTTACTAAACAAAAAAGTATTATGAGAAAGTTAAGTGAAGTACCCACCCCAGGTACCATACAATAAAACAGTCAAAGTAATTATAAACTGAATTTAACACATAAATGACCTCTGTAATTTATCTTGTCTTGTCTATGTTAAGTGTGAGAATTTGTGTTGCCCAATTGCCAGCGATAAAGTTTATCTCAAGCAATAAACACAAATTTACTGGAGAATATTTTACGAGAGGAAGGGCCGGGTGAAGAGAAAAGAAGAACAATCTTAAGTTGACTCATTTACCTGTAAAATAACCTGATTTCATAAAATCTAAATGCTCTCTGGCCTCTCACTCTGGAATGTCCTCTAACGTTCTGCTTACATAATCAGAATATAGGCCATGGGTTAAGGTGACAGAGGGTCCAAAGCAGGTAATAAAGAAATTCAAACGGCTAGTACACCAACTGTGGAATGTATTCGAACTTTATGGTCACAGGCTAACTTCATTGCCAGCATGGCCAACCCAGGCTTTTACCTTTCCAAGGTAAACTATCAAGTTGTGTAATAACCTTTTCACAAAATAAGGTACAGTACAAGAAAACTATCCATCTCCTGTGGAAAAAAAATAGAATATCAATACAATACTGTACTCAGATTAGATACTTAATATCTTTATTTATGGGACCACAATTATAATTCTACTCAACCACCGTGGCTAATGACTGTAGAAGTTACACTATAACAGCAGATGGTGAAAACCACACGAGCCACTCATAGGACAATAAAATAGATTTTCAGATATACGAAGTGTGCAGCTTTCCCGAGCCTGTTGATTTATCTTCCAAGTGCTCACTCCAGCTGAGTGTTCTTCAGATTGAAACCTATTGAATTCAAAAGCACTTTAATTCCTGTGTTTTTACCCTTCCACTTACCCTGCCCAGGGGAACATACGCCCTCTGACAGTTCACAATAAGGGGTGTCCACTCCAATCACTGTATCCTCCTTACTCTTTTTTCCTTTTCTCTGATTAAGCTTTTTATTATATATATATATACCTGGAGGCATACAAAGAAGTAGAAACCACCATCAGATATGCATTTGAGTTATACATGGTTGTTGAATAGTAAATCATACACATGAAGATTACACCAAGTATTAATAATTTTGCTCAGGATTAAACTACTGAGGGTATAAAACGGATGAGGAGATGAAATAAAGTAAACGTTCTGGCATTATATGGGGTAAAGGATTCAGGCTCTCAGCTGATATAATCCCTAACCAAGGGGGTTGTAGGGGAGAGGCAGGTGTGGAGCTGAACACCCACCAAAAGGTAGCTAGGCCCCGAAATGTATGAATTCAGATGTCATCCCACATTAAACTGTGTAACATATAGGAAAAGTACAATATAAACAGTGTGATAAAATATATGAAGAAAAAGAACTACAATATAAACAGTAATAGCTTAAATCTGAGAGAGAAACAAATGTTGTAACCGTGGCCACTGATTATCACTGTAACTCACATCACAGTCAAGTCCCTAGTTGCAGAACCATAAGACTAAAGGGGACAACTTGGGTAGGATCCCAAACATCTGTATGGAACCTTGGCAGGGATAGATAGACCCAGAGCCCAAGGAGGTCAGATGTTTCTGCTCTTGAGGAGATCTTATGTACCATCCGCCATTGGAAAGTGGCCCGTGTGAGGTCCTAATAGAAGATGAGGTTGGAGCCCTTTGTGTGAAATGTCTATGGGATCACGGAGGCAACACACCAGAGCATAAACACAGCATAGCGAGGCAGGGAACCCAAATCAAGATCTGTTACTGCTGGGAGGTACGTGCTAGGCCACAATAGTGGAATATGTAGTCTAGAGGCAGACTCAAGGCTGCATGTGGGCACATGAGTACTACAGCAACAGAAATACAATTTCCGATGGATATATTGCTAGGAAATTTTGATTTTAGGCTCTCGTCACGTAATGTTCGTAAGCTGAAAGTCTCCTGTATTTAGTTTCACAGGGAAACTAAATTGATGAAAGAATAGTCCTTATTGGAAAAAAGAGGCTCTTATTTAATTAAAGGTTAATTATGATTAACTATAAACCAAATTATAAAATTTTAAACAAATTTTAGTTTTGGCTTGAAGGTTTTTTATAACCCTTTTTCACATTATGTTTTTTATTGTTTATAATGTCCTATGCCCACCCCCTTTTTTTCAATTAAACCGTTTTAGCTAATATAAAATCTATTTAAATTCCCTGAAATTCCCTTGTGTCCATGCCCCATCTTGACTCTCACCGTGTCACTACGAGGTCCAATCAAATGCTTCATAGAGAAGTATTTGATTGGACTGCTTTCACCACTTAGTGCTCATGCATGTGCTCTGAGCCGGTGTGGGGAGGGGAAGGACTTAAAAAAAAACTAAAAACCAAAAACATAAAGCTGAGCTCTAAATGCTGAGAGGTGCTGGGGCAGCGCACGAATGGAAAGAGGGAGGGGTGGCTAAATGTTCCCCTTGCAGGTATGCCCCCAGCCCTCTCTGCAAGAGTAGAAGCTCACTACCTCTGTGGTGAGGCAACCTGAAGAGAGTTCTCTGCAACTAGGTACAACTAGTACAAAATTGCAAATATCTGTGGATATGCAGTGTTTCACCGGAAATGCCGAACATACAGACTCCTAACCCTGTAAGTAAACCTTTTAAATTAAGCAAATTGGTTCTCACTTTGCACACCTTGCTGTTTAATAATCTAATCCCCAGATGTCCACATTTTATTTTACTAAAAAGCCAGTCTACGTTGGTGAGGAAAGAAATATTGCTAAAACCACAATTTAATCAGGTACTTTATCTATGGTGAACATCGCTGTGTGTGTTATCCAAGGATGGAATACACCTAAAAGTTATTATTTTACTCACAATGATTTTCTAGTAACTGACACAGGTCGTTATAGGTTTGTAGCCACAAGAGGAAATCCCCGTTACCATCATATCTCCAAATGAACATTGTGGTGTCTAATTTTGTCTTGTACATCATGGAGCGATTCACACCACGCTTACCAGAAATATGAGACAGAAAATATAGGTCACAGCCCAAAATGTACTGACTGATTTACTTAAAGCCACAGTGCATTACGCCATCTAATGTGCTTTCTCTCTAAAAAAAAATGACATGCATTTTTGTCTTAGTAATGGAAGATTGGCCATATGAGACAATTTTTCAGATGGCATTAGCGTTGGAGGTGGACAGGTAGCCAACAAGGCTAAATGGGAATGGTTTTGTAAGTGTTACAAGCAGAAATGTTGGGCAACGTTCCAAAAGTTGAATAGTCACCATAGAAACCATTTAAGCCATCACTAACATTTCTCTGGTATACGTGGTAATTGTTACATTTCTAGAATAATGACCACCTTTTCTGTTATACCACCACAAATGTATATCACAAGACAAGGTCAAGATATACATTATTTTCCATTTTCTACTATTTCTTAAACCATGTGCTTTAAAGGCCTTGTGTATTGTTAACACTAAAAGTCAATAAACCTTAAAGGGACACTAAAGTCACCAGAGCAACTGTGATAATTCCATTGGCCACTCGTTAGATGGCTGCTAGAAGTGCTTCCTGGGGCAGCCTTGCCTAGTGAGCAGCACTGCCATTCAGTGTCTCCACCCTCTGCATGCAGACATTGAACTTTCCTCATAGAATGCATTGATTCAATTCATCTCTATGAGGAGATGCTGCTTGGCCAGGTCTGTGTTTGACTTGTGCTGACTCTGTCCCTAAACTGCCTCCTTGACAGTCTCAGCAAATCCTATGGGGAAGCACTGTGATTTGCTCAGGCCACCACTTCTAATGATGTCAGCAGACTGAGGCAGTTCACAGGAGCAGAGGTTGAAGGTGCAAATTTGAATACACGTAAGATTTTACTATATTTAGGGAGGCAAGGGAGGGCTAGATGGTGGTTTGTACACAATAGCGTCAGGAATACATGTTTGTGTTCCTGACCCTATAGTGTTCTATAAATATTAACCCCTTAAGGACACAACTTAGGAAATAAAAGGGAATCATGACGGAATATTTCCAACAGGCAATGCTACTTCCAGGTTACGTCAGCTCAGTGCAGCTGACCTCAAGAGACAGCAATTGCCCAGAGCACCTGACTTATTAGACTTCTCATTGAGCTGCATTGGAAAGTCTGTGATTGGACAGTCACAGAAAGTCTGGGTGGAGTTTGAAGGGGAGAGCTTGCAAAGGCTGCAGACAAGAGACCTGCAGGTTTTGCAAGCTAATTTTAGACATATCCCATGATTAAATGCATGCCAGTTTAAATATGGGGTATATCTCCTAAACAGTGATTTTTGTTTATTTTATATTTGGGTAGTGGTGTGTCCCTTTAATGGTTTAGGTGATGTTGGTATAATGAGTAGTAAAGCTGTTTTCAGAGGGCATAATATTAGTAGATGACGTGTCTGAGAGTGATGTGTGTGTCTAGTGCTTGCATATTAAAAGAGTTCCAGAAACCCTGATGTACCAGAAAGTCAGGGCTCGAGTCCTGCAGGAACGCATGGGAACGGCGTTCCTGCACTTTTTCCAAAGCAGGAACGCCGTTCCCGTTACCTGTCCTGCAGGACCGGCCCTGCTACCTGCACAGAGGGGCCATCACACGCTGTGTTCCCTCTCCAGCTATAACTCTCGCGAGACCCGCGGCTGTTACCATGGCAACGCTCCGCACAGGCGAGTCTCGCGAGAGTTAGAGCTGGAGAGGGAACACAACGTGCGATGGCTCCTGTGTGCAGCGGCTGGCTCCCTCCAGCATACCACCGGACCACCAGGCGATCTCCCCCCTCCCTGACAAGGTAAGAAGCAGGGAGGGGGGAATAAAATAAATATTATACGTAAAGTAAAAAAAAATGTCCCCTCCCCCCCCATCATCCAGCACTCACTCACACACCCATCATCCAGCACACACACACCCATCATCCAGCACTCACTCACACACCCATCATCCAGCACACACACACACATCATCCAGCACACACACACACATCATCCAGCACTCACTCACACATCCATCATCCAGCACACACTCACACACCCATCATCCAGCACTCACTCACACACCCATCATCCAACACACACACACACATCATCCAGCACTCACACACACATCATCCAGCACACACATCCATCATCCAGCACACATCATCCAGCACACACACACCCATCATCCAGCACACACACACATCATCCAGCACACACACACACATCATCCAGCACTCACCCCACACACACATCATCCAGCACTCCACACACACATCATCCATCCAGCACACACACACCCATCATCCAGCACACACACACCCACCATCCAGCCACACACACCCATCATCCAGCACACACACACACATCCATCCAGCACTCCTCACACACACATCATCCAGCACTCATCCACACACACCCATCAGCACTCCACACACCCATCAGCACTCACACACACACCCATCATCCAGCACCACACACACATCATCCAGCACCCACCACACACCCATCATCCAACACACACACACACACACACACTCATCCAGCACACACACACATCAGCACACATCAGCACTCCAGCATCATCCAGCACACACACACATCATCCAGCACTCACACACCCATCATCCAGCACTCACCACACACCCATCATCCAGCACACACACACACCCATCATCCAGCACTCACACACACACACATCATCCAGCGCACACACACACACATCATCCAGCACTCACACACACTTCATCCAGCACTCACACACACACATCATCCAGCACACGCAGTCACACACACATCATCCAGCACTCACACACACATCATCCAGCACACGCACACACTGCATTCATTATACACACTCTTCACTCACTAAAAACACACTACATTAACTATACACTCACTACAAACATACTACATTCACTATACACACTCTGCATTCATTATACACATTCTGCACTCACTACACACTACATTCACTATACACACTCTGCATTCACTACAAACACACTACATACACTGCATTCATTGTACACACTCTGCACTCACTACAAACACTAAATTCATTATACACAATTTGCACTTACTACAAACACACTACATTCATTATACACACTCTGCACTCACTACAAACACACTACATTCACTATACACACTCTGCATTCATTATACACACTCTGCACTCACTACAAAAACACTACATTCACTATACACACTGCATTCGCTAGACACACTGCACTCACTACAAACACACTACATTTATTATACACACTGCACTCACTACAAATACACTACATTCATTATACACACTCTGCACTCACTAAAAACACACTGCATTCATTATACACACTGCACTCACTAAAAACACACTGCATTCATTATACACACTCTGCACTCACTAAAAACACACTGCATTCATTATACACACTGCACTCACTACAAACACACTACATTTATAATTCATACTCTGCATTCACTACAAACACACTACATTCATTATACACACCCTGCACTGCACTATATGCATAGGAATGTAATTTTTTTTTTTTTAAGGGGGGGGGGTGAAGCGGGAATCTTGGGTGAGTTCCCACACTTTTTTCCACAGGACTTGACCCCTGCAGAAAGTCAATTTAGCTGCACAGTATTGTTACCTCAAGCCAGACTCGCAGATTCACTCTGTATTTTTTACTCCATATCAATATGTAGAAAATGTAGGCCAAACAAATTTGGTAAAACACTGCATCGTGACTATTTTTTTAACTATTCTTGTCAAAATGTTCAGATATTTGACGCACATTTGGCAGAATGTTTGTTAGCTCACCAAAAAGCACTCTTTAGCAAATACACTTCCCAGTTAATCAATCTTGGTTGTGTCCACAAAATCTAATGTTTTATTTTAAATGGACAGTCCACTTGCTTAATAAAAATAACTGTTTAGAAGATATACCCCAAATAAAACATGCATGCATTTAATTATGCATTTATTTAATTGGGAGTTTATCTAAAAATAGCTGTCTTCAGTCTTAGCAAGCCCTCCCCTTCTCCCCCAGCCCAGCCGTACCATGAGTGTCTCATCAAAGGCTTCCCAATGCAGCTCAATTGGAAGTGTTTGCAAGGAACTTGCGCTGGGCAATTGCTTTTCTTCTCGAGTTTAGCTCCACTGAGTGAATCAAACCAGGAAGTAACAGGTTTGGTTGTATGACTGACAGCCAATAGGGGTGTAACCAGGTTAAGTTATACAAGTGGCAATTTCTATTGAAATCTGTTTTTTTTGTAAAATGAAAGGAAGATGACACACTCTTCACACATAAAGGATTGGGAAGTCTGTGATTGGACAGCCACACACAGTCTGGACTAGGTTAGAAGGGGAGGGCACACCAAGGCTGTAGACAGGAGATTTGCTGTTTTTTTTCAATCTATTTTAAGACACTTTTAATGATAAAATCCATAATTAAATGCATGACATTTTTGAAAAATAATTTAGGGGGCAGTGGAGGGTCCCTCTAAGCAAGTTCGTCTGACTCAGAACTAAGCTTAATAAACATTTTATACTTAAATTTTTGGTGTATAATTGTTGAGTACAGATTTCGATGCTATAAAATGTCATGGACAGGCCATAAAAGGTTCTAGGTATTGCTACTAAGCAAAATGTATCTTCTAGTAACGGCACACGAGATACATGATGACCAAAGGTCTGACAAAGGAGCTAAAATACAGGAGAATCTGAGATTCTGAGAAATACAATTTAGTTGGAACATGAGCCATAATGCAAACAATTCAATGTAATGCAGCTAGAGCATTTAATGACTATCAGGCAAAACCAAAATGAAAACTGAACGATTATAATTACCTATTTAGATAATTTACCGCCAGTTAAAAAAAGCACTTTGGTTGCAAAAAATACAGTTGCCAGACATACTTTCTATTATCAGTGAATATTACTAGGTTCACCGATTAGGCGAATCGCTTCACCAGAGATGCAATAGAAGAAGTGTCTTATTCAAACTTCTCAGATGTCTCTTAGATACTTTAACTCCCGTCTTTGCTCTGCTGCGACCACTCCCCATAATAACCTTTCAGCTGACAGCTTTGCATGAAATTTTACTGACTTAATCAGTTAAAGGACCACTATAGTGCCAGGAAAACAATGAGACAGCCATTAGAGGCTGGATTAACCCTATTGTAAACATAGCAGTTTTTCTGAAACTGCTATGTTTATAGAAAAAATGGTTAATCCTAGCTGGACCTGGCACCCAGACCACGTCATTAAGCGGAAGTGGTCTTGGTGCCTATAGTGGTCCTTTAAGGAATGCTCCTCTCTCTCTCAACCACACTTAGACCATTCCTTTCCTACCCTTCAGGCCTTCTCCCTGGCTACTGAACAGGGGTTGGCTACGTTTCTTATTTCCTCTCACTCAACCACTTGTTCCAATTCCATCTCAGCTTATCAGATCTCTCTCCCCATGTCTTGTGCCGTCCTTGACACATATCTTCAACCACTCTTTTTTTTCTGGCATTTTCCCTGCTCCCCGTAAACATGCTACTGTCGTACCCATCCTAAAAAAGCTGTCTCTTGACCCATTACCTCCATCCATCTACCATTGATATTGCTACTACCTTTCTTCTCAAAGCTTCTAGAACAACTTTACATGCCAGGCATGCTTTCTCAACTCCAATGCTCTTCTCTTCTCTTCAATCTGGCTTCCACCCTCTACACTCTACCGAGACCACTCTGAGTAAAGTAACTAATGATCTAGTTGTGGCTAAATCCAAAAGCCACAACGCCATACTGATTCTTCTAGACCTCTCTGCTAACTTTGACACTGTGGATCATGCTCTCATTCTGCAAACTATTCACGCCCTCATTCTCTGTGACACTGTCCTTTTAAGATTGTCTTTCTATCTCTCCCAAAGTTCATTCAGTATCTCCTTTTCTAATGACAATGCCTCCCGTCAGCCTGTCCGGTTGGAATCTTCCAAGATCCAATTCTCTTGTTTTCACTGTCAATGCAAGTTAATGGTACCCGCATAAGGCTGTCCTTGCAAGCTCACTGTCTTGGTGGTGTTGTTGATTCTGGCCTTACCTTTATGCCTCACATGCAGCCTATTGCTATATATATTGCTAAATCCTGCCATTTTCACTCAAGCAAGATTCTACTAAAAAGCTTGTTCACGCTCTTGTAACTTCTCGCATTGACTACAGTAATTCTCTTCTAATTGATCTACCCAGAAACCATACCATCTCGCTACAGTATGTAATGAATACTGCCACATGGCTTTCTTTCTGATTGCCTCTCTCACACCTTGCCCTTTTGTCAATCCTTCCTGTATCCAGGGCCGGCGCATCTGCCTAGGGTGCCATATAGGACATGTTTGTGTCCCTGACCCTATAGTGGTCCTTTAAACATTATAGAGAAACATGTCCGACCATCTTAAGTGTCAGGCCCAGCCCCACCCCCTATAACAGTATTTTGCATACCTTCCAACATTTTAAATGAAAAAAGATTGAAACTTTAATTTTAGGGGTGTGAGGGTGTGGCCTGGCTGTTCTAAGAAATTTTAGGTGACTTCCTAATAACAATTGATACAACTCAAATGTAATTAAGAACAGATTAAATGTATATTATTTAAAGCAATAAGACTGCAGAACCCTGTATTCTGGGTCCCTTGACTAACGGCGCCGGTACCAAAATTTGGAGTTTGAATAGTGCCCTTCCTATATACTCAGTTTATAATGTGTCTTATTTACACAGACTGATTTCTATACACATTTTTTTGTAGTTTAATGATACAGTATTATTGCTGTGGAGCTCTGTTATACACTCAGACACACCAACACTATAGAGCTCCTAGAAAAGAGAGACATTAGGAGAGAAGGTACAGAGGGGTTTGGGCCCAAAATAGTGACTATCCCTCCTAAATAGGGGCAGTTGGGAGGTATAATTTTGTGTTTTTATGCAACAGTTTAATATACATTGCCTTGCAAAAGTATTCACCCCCTTTGGCATATTTCGTGTTTTGTTGCTGTGGCGAAACCAACCTCGCCACTAGGCTTTGGAGAAGCCTGTTTGCCCGCCTCCTGCCTGCTGACTATGGCCCCTGGGAGATTTGCCCCTTTAAATACAGTATTTGGGCATATTGTATTTTGTTATGCTGCTGCTGGCCCTTTAAGAACCATCTGGGGACATACTGTGGAGTTATTGGGTGGCCACCATTTCATGTATCAGAAGCACATGGTGAGAACAATGGATGAAGCACATGGTGAGAACAATGGATGGCGGCCATTTTAACTCACAGACACTGTTTGGACTTTTCTACACGGTGCCATCTCGCCAGTATTTGGTGCACGAAGACATCGTTCAGTAGTTTTAAACTATACAACAGGGGACACAGTATACAGTAATTATTTTTCATATAGCCTGTATATGTTCTGCAGAATCTGCAATAAACTGCACCTTCCAAACTCCTGAACGGATCTGGGTGAATTTTGAATTGTGGTTCACCCAGATCCCCCGGTTCCGAGGATATACTTTATGGGGTTATTGCATGTTTTGGGGTCCCTGTGATGTGTTTTATGATACTGTATTTCTCTGCCTGTGATAATTAGATTAACCACTGTGTTCAGTAATCATATCACAGGCAGAGGGGAGGATTTTGTGTGGCTGTCTGTGTGTATTGTACGGATTGATTGGTTGTATTTCAAAACCCTGTGGGCAGTACTATGTTTGTGGATTGTGAATAAAAGAGGCTGTATGTGCCAGTACAGTCAGTTCTGCTCTTGATGCTGTGTGTCGTCCAGTTATTGGGATTGCTGTTGGGATACTGTTGGATTATTTTACCTGCTGGAAACCTTGCTTTGGATTTATAATGACTTGTTCCTGAGCGTCACTGGGATCTTAAGCGGAGATAATTTGTGGAATATTGTATCTCCGCTACAGTTGCCTCACAATCTGGAATTAACATGGATTGTTTAAGGATTTGCATCATTTAATTTACAGAACATGCCCACAACTTTGAAGATTTTTTTTTTTTTGAGTGAAGCAAACAAGAAATAGGACAAAATAACAGAAAAAGTCAATGTGCATAACTATTCACCCCCCTAAAGTCAATACTTTGTAGAGCCACCTTTTGCAGCAATCACAGCTCTAAGTCGCTTTGGATAAGTCTCTATGAGCTTGCCACATCTTACCACTGGGATTTTTGCCCATTCCTCCTTGTAAAACTGCTCCAGCTCCTTCAAGTTGGATGGTTTGCGCTTGTGAACAGCAATCTTTAAGTCTGACCACAGATTTTCTATTGGATTAAGGCAGGGGTAGGCAACCTACCTACGGCACTAGTGCCATGCACGGCACTCGAGGTGCCTTTGCACGGCACTCAAGGCTGCTAGAGCCAAACAGGCTCTGGCCTATCAGGAGTCCCAGTAAAACTTCAAATATCTGCTAATACGAAGAGGTGGTGAAGGACAATCCTCAATTTATGCATTGCAGCACGCAGAGGAAGTGATCTCAGAGCACTTCATTCCAGCACTTGTGAATGAGAATCCACACAGTATTAGAGAAGCTCACAGTTGTTGCAGCTCCCGTCCTTGACCTGTACCTGGCTGGCCTGGTCCCCACTGGAACCCAGGGAAGCCACCCACACTGCTTGATATACACAGAAATGCAGAATAACCCTCCCCTCATACAAATAATACGGACAGCCCACACACAAACATACACACAAACCGCACAAACTGAACACCACTGACAATCCACATACATGCACACAACCCCACATGCAGCCTCTCAAATGCAATACCCCAAACAGCCCCCACACACTACCAAACACACAATGTGACATATCCATCCACACACACAATTCCACAAGCAGCCCCCATACACAGCCCACATTCATATGTATCCTACACAATACCATAAACTACTCATGAACATATACAATATAATAGCTCATATACGCACAAATACAACGATACAAAGCAATTACAGTAAAAATAACACAAGCAGAATACGGCAGCATAAACACCTCAATTTAAAAAAATAGGATCGGCACGCTACGGGACATCACAATCCTATATCGGCACAGTGCCTCTAAAAGGTTGCCTACCCCTGGATTAAGATCTGGGCATTGACTAGGTCATTCCAACACATTTACATGTTTTCCTATAAACCACGTAAAGTGTTGCTTTAGCAGTGTGTTTTGGGGTCATTGTCCTGCTGGAAGGTGAACCTCTGTCCTAGCCTCAAATCACGCACAGAGTGGTACAGGTTTTGCTCAAGAATATCCCTGTATTTAGCACCATCCATCTCTCCCTCAACTCTGACCAGTTTTCCAGTCCCAGTTGCTGAAAAACATCCCCACAGCATGATCCTGTCACCACGATGTTTCACTGTGGGGATGGTGTTCTTTGGGTGATGTGATGTGTTGGGTTTGCGCCAGACATAGCATTTTCTTTTATGGCCGAAGAGTTCAATTTTAGTCTCATCAGACCAGAGCACCTTCGTCCATACATTTTGGGAGTCTCCCACATGCCTTTTCGCAAACTCAAAACATGCCATTTTGTTTTTTGCTGACAGTAATGGCTTTCTTCTGGCCACTCTGCCATAAAGCCCAACTCTATGGAGCGTACAGCTTATTGTCATCCTATGTACAGTCCCGGCTGTCCAGTCTCTGCAGCTCCTCCAGGGTTACCTTAGGTCTCTGTGCTGCCTCTCTCTGATTAATGCCCACCTTGCCCATTCCATGAGTTTTGGTGGGCAGCCGTCTCTTGGCAGGTTTGCTGTTGTGCCATGTTCTTTCTATTTGGTTATGATAGATTTGATGGTGCTCCTGGGGATCATCAAAGATTTGGATATTTTGTTATAAATAACCCTGACTTGTACTTCTCAACAACATTGTCCCTTACTTGTTTGGAGAGTTCCTTGGTCTTCATGGTAGTGTTTGATTAGTGGTGCCTCTTGCTTAGGTGTTGCAGCCTCTGGGGCCTTTCAAAAAAGGTGTGTATATGTAATGACAGATCATGTGACACTCAGATTGCACACAGGTGGACATCATTTCACTAATTATGTGACTTCTGAAGGTAATTGGTTGCACCAGAGCTTTTTATGGGCTTAATAACAAAGGGGGTGAATACATACACACATGCCAATTTTCTGTTTTTATTCCTAAAAAATTGTTTTATGTATAGATTTTTCCCATTTCACTTCACCAACTTAGACTACTGTGTTCTGATCCATCACATAAAATTCAGAGTAATAAAACATTGAACTTAATGCTTTAATGTAACAAAATAGGTAAAAAGTCAAGGGGGTGAATACTTTTGCAAGGCACTGTACTTGAGTCACCAAAATCAGCACGAGTAACTGCATCCCTAATATGGTGATCTAATTAATTGCCGACTATTTTTACTAAGTACCTGGAGAGATTTCTCTTGCAGAGTTATCAGGTTGCAGATCCCAAAATTCTAAGCAGCTCGAGGACGGAGATGTAGAATGACAACGATTGGAGACATCCTGTGATTTACGCTGGTGGTTCTGCATATAAGGCCATGATATACGGCATCTCTTGATATAAATAAACCTTGATAAGGTTTCAGCTAACATTTTAAATAGATCTGTCATACAGAAAATTAGGGGATGCCCAGGTTCACTTCAGGTAAGAAATAAAAGGTTATCGACCCAGGAGGCAAAATCTCTAAAATGACCACATTTGCACAAAGCTCTAAATCTCACTATCATTTTCTGGAATACACAACAAATTAATCTTACAATTTAAAGTGTAAGTCTCACAGTACACATTACTTAGGCTAATATTAAAGAACATTACATTTAATCTATTTATTGTACTAGCAGATATGCTACCAAAATATATAGATTTTACTTTACTGCCCTTAAAATGTGTGGCTTGTACTCCATCAATCAACAAAAATTTCAGAATAACCCTCTTTGTGTCTGTGGCATGCATGTTTCAATTGAATACTGATTGAAAGGAGAGAGCAGGAGAACCCTCCTACAAGTGGCTCTCCTGCCCTCTGTCACTGTACTACTTTCCAAGCAAGTAGGGGAGCACAGGACATTCTGATATCGCTATACTAACAGTGAATCCAGCATATCAGCATCATGGAGGATTGCCCTGTTGGGATAAGTTTAACCAAAGTAAAGGGAAGGAGGGGGGAGAGAAATGCAGCTACAGCTAGGGGTGGATGTAAGTAGAGTATAATAACCACGGACCTTCATTAATTGATAAATGATGAATTATATACTCACTGCTTTAGGAGCTGTTATAAGTTAAAATGAACCTGTTCACACTGCTTAGAAATGTACTTTAGAGCTATATAAATAAAATATGCATACACGGTATACCTACTGCACTTACTGTACCTCCTTCTACTGTAATGTAACCTGTAAATTGCTGAGTACTCCTGTTAGCGCTATATAAATAAAATATACATACACTGTATACAGTGGCGTACACATGACCCATGGGGCCCCGGTGCGAAAATTGATCCAGGGGCCCCCCCCACGCTTACTCAGTGCGGGTCGGGGCCGCGACACATGGCGGCGGGCACCTGGTCGCAGGGCTGCGATCCCGCGACCGCGGTATGCACACACACTTAAAGGACCACTACAGACACCCAGATCACATCAGCTCAATGAAGTGGTCTGGGTGCCAGGTTCCACTAGTTTTAACCCTGCAGCTGAAAAGACAGCCGTTTCAGAGAAACTGCTATGTTTCACTGAGGGTTAATCCAGCCTCTGGTGGCTGTCTCATTGACAGCTGCTAGAGGAGCTTCCGCGATTCTCACTGTGAAAATCACAGTGAGAAGACACTGAACGTCCATAGGAAAGCATTGGGTAATGCTTTCCTATGGGCGGTTTAAATGCGCGCGCGCCTCTTGCCGCGCATGTGCATTCGGAGCTGAGAGGCGGACACTGGGGAGTCCGACGCTGGAGAAAGGTAAATGCTGAAGACACACACACACACTCTCACGAACAGACGCATACACACTAGCTAACAGACATACACATTTACTGACAGAGACACACTCAGCGACAGACATACATACACACTCACTTACAAAACATACACTTTCACTGACAAACACACACTCACTAACAGACATCAAACACACTCAGTAACACCCACAGTAACACACTCACTAGCAGACACACACCCAATAACAGACACACTCACTGACACACACACAGACACACTCACTAACACACACACACACACACACACACTAACACACACACATATACACACACACTAACACACACACACACACTAACACACACAAACACACACACACTAACACATACACTCACACACACACATACACTAACACACAAACACACATACACACAAACACACATACACACATACACTAACACACACATACACTAACACACAAACACACACTTTTTTTTAAATTTAATCCCCCCAGCCTCCTTACCTTTTGGAGTGCTGGGGGGATTCCCTGGGGTCCAGTGGTGCTGCTGGGCTCCTGGTCACTGGGTGGGCGGGCTGTCTGGGCGGCCGGTGCGCGAGGGAGCACTTTACACTATGTGCTTCCTCTTCAGCTCCCTCGCGCGCCGCGTGGGGATGCCGGCGCCGGAAGATGACGTCATCTTCCGGCTCCGGCATCAGTGCGGTGCCGAGGGAGCTGAAGAGGAAGCACATAGTGTAAAGTGCTCCCTCGCGCACCGGCCGCCCAGACAGCCCGCCTGCCGGGGTCAGCAGGGCCAGCCTCGGGGGGGCCTGGGGTGGCCGCCTCCTGGGCCCCCCAGGAGAAGAGGCTGGCCCTGTGGCTACATACCGGGTCACAGGGGCGGCCGGGCCCCCTGGTGGGCCGGGCCCGGTCGCAGCCGCGACCCCTGCGACCCTGGTATGTACGCCACTGACTGTATACCTACTGCAGTTACTGTACCTCCCTCTACTGTAATGTAAACTGTAAAGTGCTGAGTACACCTGTTAGCGCTATATAAATAAAATATACACACACTGTATACCTATTGCACTCACTGTACCTCCATCTACAGTAATGTAACCTGTAAAGTGCTGAGTACACATGTTAGCGCTATATAAATAAAATATACATACACTGTATAACTACTGCACTCACTGTACCTCCCTCTACTGTAATGTAACCTGTAAAGTGCTGAGTACACCTGTTAGCACTATATAAATAAAATATACATACACTGTATATCTACTGTACTTACTATACCTCCCTCTACTGTAATGTTATCTGTAAAGTGCTGAGTACACCTGTTAGCGCTATATAAAGCATACACATACACTGTATACCTACTGCACTTACTGTACCTCCCTCTACTGTAATGTAACCTGTAAAGTGCTGAGTACAACTGTTAGCGCTATATAAATAAAATATACATACACGGTATACCTACTGCACTTACTGTACCACCCTCTACTGTAATGTAACCTGTAAAGTGCTGAGTACACCTGTTAGCGCTATATAAATAAAATATACATACACGGTATACCTACTGCACTTACTGTACCACCCTCTACTGTAATGTAACCTGTAAAGTGCTGAGTACACCTGTTAGCGCTATATAAATAAAATATACATACACGGTATACCTACTGCACTTACTGTACCTCCCTCTACTGTAATGTAACCTGTTAAGTGCTGTGTACACCTTTTAGCGCTATATAAATAAAGCATTCACATACATAATCTCACGTACATATTCATGCTCCAGAAATTCTAAACACATTACTCATGCAAAACCCAGTTTCATTTAACAGATGTTTTGCATAACTGTTGCCAGGATTGTAATCTTTAGAATTTGGGTCATCTGTTAAATACAAAGTCTATTTCTGATCTATATTTCTAATTTATAAAGGTAGGCTGGTCATGCTATACTGTCAATTTAGATTTAAAACTAGTCAACTTTACTTGTTCATCTGCAATACTTTTACCAACAGGAAAATGTTCCCAGAAGGGTGAAATGATAAGATTCTATATTTTTTCATACTGCATGGATAGCGGTCAAACCTGGAGATAGATGTTACACTGAAATCAAATCTGCCAAAAGACATCCTCCGGGTTACTGGAGACTCTGTACAGTAGACGATCCTTGCTATTGGCTGCACCCTGTATGTTTTCTATTGGATCAATAACAGTAAAGTGCTACGGAATAAGTTGGCAATATATAAATGCCAAAGGTATAATAAAAGATAATTTTTCTCCTTATCATGGTTAAGGCATGCAGATTGGCACAGGTATAGATCATATGTTCTCATCATTTTGCTGTTGGCTGATTGCTCTATCCCTTTAAAGACACACTCTTAAAGGACCACTCTAGGCACCCAGACCACTTCAGCTTAATGAAGTGGTCTGGGTGCCAGGTCCAGCTAGGGTTAACCCATTTTTTAATAAACATAGCAGTTTCAGAGAAACTGCTATGTTTATGAATGGGTTAAGCCTTCCCCTATTTCCTCTAGTGGCTGTCTCATTGACAGCCACTAGAGGCGCTTGCGTGCTTCTCACTGTGATTTTCACAGTGAGAACACGCCAGCGTCCATAGGAAAGCATTGTAAATGCTTTCCTATGAGACAGGCTGAATGCGCGCGCAGCTCTTGCCGCGCGTGCGCATTCAGCCGGCGGGGCGTAACGGAGGCGGAGAGGAGGAGGAGAGCTCTCCGCCCAGCGCTGGAAAAAGGTAAGTTTTTACCCCTTTCCCCTTCCAGAGCCGGGCGGGAGGGGGTCCCTGAGGGTGGGGGCACCCTCAGGGCACTATAGTGCCAGGAAAACAAGTATGTTTTCCTGGCACTATAGTGGTCCTTTAATGCAGTGGTTTTGGTACAAATACTTTCCTTGTGTCCCTCTTTGAAAATGCCAGTGTTTGCATTTGTCCCTAAAGACACCCGTAGTGGCTGTCACTAGTGACGGCTGGGAGTGTTGACACTCCTAAAAGGCGGCAGCTCTGCCCGATGTGTAGAAGTGTCAGGCGTAGAGGAATTCATTTCTTTTCTCAGTTTATCTTTCTGTGAAATTCCAAAAGAGTCAATATGAGTATTCCATGAAGATTTTACTGCTTAAATGTTTAACCTTAATTTATATCCCCATCCCCAATAATACATCCCTTTACTCCCAATGAAAACCCTTAGCAAACACTGGAAATTACTCAGATGGGTAGGCACAGCTGTGGAAATAATACATTATATAACAGAGTGGATGTGTATAAATATAACATATATGACATATGGCTGCTATCAGTTTATTTAGCAGTTCCAAATATCCTATGTGGTGATTGTAACTACTATTTTCCTGCTGAACAAAGGATTATGTGATAAAACAGATTCCAACAGACCAGAACGAGAAGATTCTGATTGGAATGGTTCATCCTGGTGTTGGGCTGAGCTGCAGACAGACCCACCACGGTATATCTACTGTACTTACTATACGGTGTGTAACTCTTAAACTTTTATTATTATTTTTTTATCTAAAATGTTTGGCAGTAATTTGAATGCACTATCAATATAACAAATGTATAAAATATATAGTACATTTTTACATAATAACCATTTATATCTGATTTGATTCTGGTGTGTCCATGTGGCACATAGGCCGCGCTGGGCAGTGATCAGCTGTTTGTATTTGTCGGATTACTGTGTATATGATATTTATTAATGTTTGTGATTGTTGAGAGGTTTTTGTTGTGCGTGCAGCTGACCATTTTGGCCAGAGCACAGCTCACATTGCTGTGGTTTCACATTTCGTCAGGCAGATTATCTTGAAGCTGGGATTTCTTCTACATATATCTTTATTGTTCTGCCTTAGAATGTGTTATTAATGATGAGAAAACCTAGTTGTAATCTAAACCTGGGCACTCTGTCCATTTAGCTGGCCGGAAATCCCACGCCAATCAGTTACCTATAAACCATGTTAGGGAATAGGGGAGTCAGTTCACCTATTCATATTAGAGTCAATTAATCCAAGAATATGTGGATTATAAAAGATTATAAATATGAATTGTCTCTGTTTTAAATATTCTGCTCGGGATGTAGAAGGCATTATTTATCAAAAGATCTGCTAACTTTATTCCTCCATTATCCTGTCATTGTACACCTCAACCCACTGCATGTCTCCGTCTCCCAATCACTGTGTGTCTCCATCCTCCAATCACTGTATGCCCCCATCCTCCAATCACTGTATGTCTCCATCCTCCAATTACTGTGTCTCCATCCTCCAATCACTGTATGCCTCCATCCTCCATTCACTGTATGTCTCCATCCTCCAATTACTGTGTCTCCATCCTCCAATCACTGTATGTCCCCATCCTCCAATCACTGTATGTCTCCATCCTCCAATTACTGTGTCTCCATCCTCCAATCACTGTATGCCTCCATCCTCAAATCACTGTATGCCTCCATCCTCCATTCACTGTATGCCTCCATCCTCCATTCACTGTGAGTCTCCATCCTCCAATCACTGTATGTCCCCATCCTCCAATCACTGTGTGTCTCCATCCTCCAATTACTGTGTCTCCATCCTCCATTCACTGTGTGTTTCCATCCTCCATTCACTGTGAGTCTCCATCCTCCATTCACTGTATGTCTCCATCCTCCAATCACTGTATGTCCCCATCCTCCAATCACTGTATGTCTCCATCCTCCAATCACTGTATGTCCCCATCCTCCAATCACTGTGTGTCTCCATCCTCCATTCACTGTGTCTCCATCCTCCAATCACTGTATGTCCCCATCCTCCAATCACTGTATGTCCCCATCCTCCAATCACTGTGTCTCCATCCCCAATCACCGTATGTCTCCATCCTCCAATCACTGTATGTCTCCATCCTCCATTCACGGTGTGTCTCCATCCTCCAATCACTGTGTGTCTCCATCCTCCATTCACGGTGTGTCTCCATCCTCCAATCACTATATGTCTCCATCCTCCAATCATTGTATGTACCCATCCTCCAATCAATGTATGTCCCCATCCTCCAATCAATGTATGTCTCCATCCTCCAATCACTGCGTGTCCCCATCCTCCAATCATTGTGTGTCTCCATCCTCCAATCATTGTATGTCTCCATCCTCCAATCACTGTATGTCTCCATCCTCCAATCACTGTATGTCTCCATCCTCCAATCACTGTGTGTCTCCATCCTCCATTCACGGTGTGTCTCCATCCTCCAATCACTATATGTCTCCATCCTCCAATCACTATATGTCTCCATCCTCCAATCATTGTATGTACCCATCCTCCAATCAATGTATGTCCCCATCCTCCAATCAATGTATGTCTCCATCCTCCAATCACTGCGTGTCCCCATCCTCCAATCATTGTATGTCTCCATCCTCCAATCACTGTATGTCTCCATCCTCCAATCACTGTATGTCTCCATCCTCCAATCACTGTGTGTCTCCATCCTCCATTCACGGTGTGTCTCCATCCTCCAATCACTATATGTCTCCATCCTCCAATCGCTATATGTCTCCATCCTCCAATCATTGTATGTACCCATCCTCCAATCAATGTATGTCCCCATCCTCCAATCAATGTATGTCTCCATCCTCCAATCACTGCGTGTCCCCATCCTCCAATCACTGTATGTCTCCATCCTCCAATCACTGTATGTCTCCATCCTCCAATCACTGTATGTCTCCATCCTCCAATCACTGCGTGTCCCCATCCTCCAATCACTGTATGTCTCCATCCTCCAATCACTGTATGTCCCCATCCTCCAATCATTGTGTGTCTCCATCCTCCAATCACTGTATGTCTCCATCCTCCAATCACTGTATGTCTCCATCCTCCAATCAATGTATGTCTCCATCCTCCAATCACTGCGTGTCCCCATCCTCCAATCATTGTGTGTCTCCATCCTCCAATCATTGTATGTACCCATCCTCCAATCAATGTATGTCCCCATCCTCCAATCAATGTATGTCTCCATCCTCCAATCACTGCGTGTCCCCATCCTCCAATCACTGTATGTCTCCATCCTCCAATCACTGTATGTCTCCATCCTCCAATCACTGTATGTCTCCATCCTCCAATCACTGCGTGTCCCCATCCTCCAATCACTGTATGTCTCCATCCTCCAATCACTATATGTCTCCATCCTCCAATCACTGTATGTCTCCATCCTCCAATCACTGTATGTCTCCATCCTCCAATCACTGCGTGTCCCCATCCTCCAATCACTGTATGTCTCCATCCTCCAATCACTATATGTCTCCATCCTCCAATCATTGTATGTACCCATCCTCCAATCAATGTATGTCCCCATCCTCCAATCAATGTATGTCTCCATCCTCCAATCACTGTGTGTCTCCATCCTCCAATCACTGTATGTCTCCATCCTCCAATCACTGTGTGTCTCCATCCTCCAATCACTGTATGTCTCCATCCTCCAATCACTGTGTGTCTCCATCCTCCAATCACTGTATGTCTCCATCCTCCAATCACTGTATGTCTCCATCCTCCAATTACTGTGTTTCCATCCTCCAATCACTGTATGTCCCCATCCTCCAATCACTGTATGTCTCCATCCTGACCATTATCTTCAAAAATGCCAAGCCTCTACATTCCAGTGATTGTACACCTTCATCCTCCAATCACAATGTTCTCTCATCCTCAATGGCTGAATTCTACCTTTGATACACAGACACTAATTGCAATTTAAAAAGCCATAGGTGTGGGAAATTGAAGATTATGCTAGCTTTAGTGTACCTATAATCTTAATTTTAATAATGACAGGAGGAGAATACTTGCATAATCATTTTTCACTCACTCCACAGAAGCAAAGAAAATCATAAGAAAACTAAGACCCAATATAAAGTCAGTAATATAATGTCAGTAACATATAATAGGCGTGTGCAACCGTAGCACTTCCTCTAACCTGCAACATCACAAGTCCAACAAACCAACATCCTTGAAACTGGAAACAGTAGTAACAATAAAGGCCAAAGCTTGAGGACGAAGGGCTCCCAAACATGTATTCGAGCATCAGTTCCAGAAACTATTCAAACTGGAAAGAAAAAGAATGTGATAGATTGTTAGTCCAACAGTAGGAAACTTCTGAACCTGGCTGATCTATGCTAGATAATTATAATCAGAATGATAACCCAAGAAGAAAGCCCAACTAATTATAACTAACTAAACACGACAGTAAACCAGAACCTCACAATAATGCAATAATATTAACCAAGGTATGGAGACCAATATAAACCAGTCCCTGAGCACACACAGAAAATCTGAGAATAAAAATAAAGGGGGAAATAACAGACTAAAGTAGTGACTGAAACTGGGCCATGAGGACGAACATATGAAATGAGCAACTGACGTGATGAAGAGGGCTGCAGTGTCGCGGTAGCCTCAATGTAGCAACATAGCGCTGCAACGACACAGAGTTGTGGGTTAGCAGGGAAAAAGGGATAGAAGACCGAAACCAAGTTCGACTTCGTACGACGGGAAACACGAAAGGTAACATAGAAACATAGAATGTGACGGCAGATAAGAACTATTCGGCCCATCTAGTCTGCCCAATTTTCTAAATACTTTCATTAGTCCCTAGCCTTATCTTATAGTTAGGATAGCCTTATGCCTATCCCATGCATGCTTAAACTCCTTTACTGTGTTAACCTCTACCACTTCAGCTGGAAGGCTATTCCATGCATCCACTACCCTCTCAGTAAAGTAATACTTCCTGATATTATTTTTAAACCTTTGTCCCTCTAATTTAAGACTATGTCCTCTTGTTGTGGTAGTTTTTCTTCTTTTAAATATAGTCTCCTCCTTTACTGTGTTGATTCCCTTTATATATTTAAATGTTTCTATCATATCCCCCCTGTCTCGTCTTTCCTCCAAGCTATACATGTTAAGATCCTTTAACCTTTCCTGGTAAGTTTTATCCCGCAATCCATGAACCAGTTTAGTAGCCCTTCTCTGAACCCTCTCTAAGGTATCAATATCCTTCTGAAGATACGGTCTCCAGTACTGTGTACAATACTCCAAGTGAGGTCTCACCAGTGTTCTGTACAATGGCATGAGCACTTCCCTCTTTCTACTGCCAATACCTCTCCCTATACAACCAACTCCTTTGAGGGAGAAGAAGAAAGCATCCACATCGAAGGCACGAACATCTGAAACTCTGAAATGAGACCAAGCAGAGAAGGGTAGTAAACTGCGCTTGAGATGATGCAGCAAAAGTTTATCATTTGACGGCCATTCAAAAAAAAACTGAAGGAAAACGCCAACGTCCAATAGTTGAGTATATTTAGGGCCCGGTGGGCGCTGTAGTCGAATCACGCGGAGTAATCGACAAACCAAATGGTAATGGCCCACTGGCATCCCTTGTGACAGCTGAGATGGCCGAACATTAATAGACCGGTAAGATTTTCCCGGAGGAAAAAAAAGAGGATAGCAAATTTAGGATCGTGGAAAAAGGGGCAGTAAAGGGATTGAGGTCCCGTCCCACACATCAACTGGTCCAAGATTGCCAGGCAGAGAGATAACATTTTTGTCCCAGGCGCCCATCAGTCTCACAGCAGATCCTTAGCCGTTTGAGATAAGTCCAGAAACTAGCCAGTTGGCCAGGAACCCCGAAAACCCCTTAAGCCACTAGGAGGAGACAGCCATCCACGAGCATTGGATGTTTGAGAAAAGTCTCCAGTTGGCCAGGAACCCCAAAAACACTCTAAGCCACTAGGAGGAGACAGCCATCCACGAGCATTGGATTTGGCCCACTCGGGTTCCTCAGAAGTGTCTGCTCATCCGGCAGTAATAGGGGATCCTCGTGGGACAGTTCCAGTAGGTCCAGGAACCATGGTTAACTCTGCCACAGTGGTGCGAGAAGAAGTAGGTAAATCTGGTGTAGGACCCTCGCTGTCAGCACGAAGGGAAGGAAGGCGTAGGCCCCGCGACTCAACCATGTCTGTAGAAAGGTGGCCACCGCCATGTACTCCAGGTCCGGGAGCCAACTGTTGAATTCCAGTAACTGGCGGTTGTTGCGAGAGGCAAATAAGTCGAGGTGAAGTGAACCCTTTTGGTATTCCAGTGAGGCGAAGACTTAAGCGTCCAATTGTCAATCGCTGACGTCCCTACAGTGTTGTGAAAACCAATCTGCAGTGAGATTGGATTCTTCTGGTAGGTTTTCTGCCATCAGGGTGATGTTGCGAGGGAGGCAGTATTCGAAGATCTCCTTCGTTAAGTCCGTCAGTGCCTGAGAGTGGATGCCCCAAGGTGATTGATATAGCGCACTGCAGAGGCGTTGTCCATCCGAAACAGAATGCAACAAATTGTTCTGCCTTAGACTGCGGATGGCAAATGATCCAGGCAGTTGATGTGCCTGGAAAGGTCTAGGGGAGTCCAAACACCTCCTGTGGATTCCACTCTGTCGGTTGCACCCCAGCTCCAACGGTTGGCGTCTGATTCCAACACGAAGTCCGGGCGATTGCTGAATATAGCCTGCATGCAGTTCAGCCACCAGTGGAGTTCAATACTGGAACCGGTTGATTGTATGTGGGTTTTCTGCGGAGGGCATGAGCCTTGAGGCATTACATGGCCCGACAGTGTAGAGGTCCCGGAAATATTGCCTGTATGGAAGAGGACAGAAGGTCCACATTCTGTGTGAGGAGATGGAGAGGAATGGATGGTTGTCATAGCACCTTGCGGATCTCCCTGCAGATGGATGCAATTTTTAAAGCGTTTAGAGTCGTAGGGTTCTGGAGTTGATCTCGAACTCCAGGAATTGAAACGTCTGTGCCGGGTTCAAAGCATACTTTGGTCTGTTAATCACGAAGTCCAGAGATTCCAGCAATTGGACGGTGTAGGTGGTATGATCTTGCAACATTCCCTTGTCTCCGCCGACGAGGAGAATGTTGTTGTCACGTATTCATCCGCTTATAAAAATGTGGTTAATGGCATTTACTGTCCACACAGGAACCTGGTAACTGCCTTTGGGGTCAAAGGCCGGTTACAGCCTATCAGATCTAGAGGAGGGGTATTTAGGCCCAGTTTTCATCCTGCTCAGTGCCCTGTCGTGGTTTCCCTTGTGGTTGTTCCGAGAGCTTTGGTATTTATATATATATGTATGTGCACCCAGGCAAGAATATTTTGACAGTTCACAAAGGGTGAGTGCCAAGTCTACATTTTTGTTTTATATATACATATATATATATATATATATATATATATATATATATATTGGCATTGTTTTTGACTTCCCTGTTTTCTGGCATCCCTGACTCCTGGCTTTTCCTTATCGTTGTGTCTCTTTCTGTATCCCTTGACCACGGCTATTCCTGACTATTCTTTGGTATGTTAGTGCGGCCATTCTAAGTTCTGGTATATGTTACATATCAGTCCTCTGTGTTATACAATTCTACATGCTGGATCATTCTGTAATCCTGACAGTCGTCTCGGTAGATGATACAATGAATTCCTAGAGCACGAAGATGAGCAACCACCGGTTTCAGCATCTTCATGAAACACCATGGGGCGGAGTTGAGGCCGAATGGGAGGCAGGTGAATTGCCACGTGTCTTTGTGCTATAGGAAGGGTAGGAAATGGCGGGTCTGGACATGAATGGGAATAGTGAGGTATGTGTCCTTAAGGTCCAGTCGAGTGAACCAATCTCCGTCTTGAAGAAGGTCCCGGAGGAGATGGATGCCTTCCATCTTGAAGTGCCTGTAAATGACCTGAAGGTTGATCACCAGACGAAATTCCCCAGATTTCTTGCTGACCGGTTGAATGGCTCTTTTCGAGCGAAGTTCCGAAGCTCATGATCTATCAGTCAAGCGTTGGTAACCGTGAATCGTAGTGTGTGGGGCTAGTGTGATTGAACGGGAACCTCCTCGAATTCTATTCAGTATCTGCAAACCGTCTGTAGGATCCAAGCGTCCATGGAAAAATCTGCCCAGTTCTGGAAAAAAAGAACAAACACAACCTGCAATCTGAAAAGTAGGAAGAGGGGTATGTCCTCAGCCACAATCTGAGCCCCTGGAATAGTTGAACCTTTGCTGATTCCTTGTTTGCAGGATGAAGGGTTGCGGTTGTGTGTAACGGGGGCACCGTTGCCAACCAGCACTGTGAAAAACACCCCTGGAAACATTTCCCTGAAGACCTTCCGCATGGAGTGTTAAGCTTTGTTCAAGGATGTGAATATGAGTTTTAGTTCCTTGATGAAGGCCTCTCCTGGGAATGCTTTGGAGAACAGCCACTGCCGCGACAATCATAGCCTGTATTTTCTGGCATTTTGGAGTCTTCCATGCTGACTTATAGTAGAGTGGGAGACTGAACACCTTGGCACAAACCAGAACGTGGCACATAGGGTAGCAGATGTTTGGGGTCCAGGAGGGGAGGTAAGCATACAAGTGAGGGAACCTGTATCACTAGTAGTAGGCCAGGAGCCTGTAAACGGTGGAGTACCGTATAATTATCACTGGGGCTCACCCAGGAAAACAGAACTCGCATCAACAGGTTCAGCTCAGCAGCACGTAAAGGGTGCTCACCCCAGCCAGAATAAGGGATAAGACCTGGATAACCAACCCCACAATACAGAGCACCAATCTTAATCCTGGTCCCAACTGAGTCTCAAGAGGCAGAAGAAACAGCAGAGTTGAAGCAGAGTAGTACAGCAGGACCTCAGTGCATCCAAAATGGTGACATGGGAGCATTTTCTGTGAAAAACACACACCCAAAATGGCTAGATGAGCTGCAAAAAAAATCGTCGGAAAAAGTGCAGAACATTTGGGCCTTGAACGAGAAGCCATTCGCGGAATAGTGTTTGGGAGTTAGAGGCACCGAACAAGTGAGGTTCGGTGCCGCGGGAACCCATTCTCGATACAAATGTGAGCGTGAGAGCTGGTTCGGGAACTGAACGTGCGAACATTCAGGACGTGAAGCTGACAAATGCAAATTCGGCGGCAGCACAGATCGGTAAAGTACGCGTGTCTGAGGACTGAGTGTAATAGCTGTGCCCCTAAAACGCTGGGTGAAGCATTGTGCCATCACAAAACACCCCCAACGACCTCCCCCCCCCATGGAAGGAGGCCCCAGGGAGCAAGAAAGGGTGGGTGAGGACGGACCCCAACACCCCTGGGGGGGGGGGAAGCGAGGGGAAAGAGCTGTGTGACTGGAAAGTGGCACAGAAATATCAACACAGGAATATATATAAGAAGGATAGGAGTTAAAAGTTAACTCCAAATAAAGGGTGACATCGATAAAAACCACAATTAGAAGTTAAACAAGTAGGAGTAACAAATGTGGTACTTATTTTGTGATGGAGCAGCAAAGAAAGAGGAAGTACTACGGTTACACACGCCTCTTATATATGTTACTGACTTTTGATTGGTTCTCAGTTTTTATGATTTTCTTTTCTGCTGTGGAGCGAGTAAAGAAAGATTATGCAAATATGAAGCATATAAACCTTTAATTGCCATTTTAACCTGTGTGTGTCTGTAACAAGGTCAAACATTCAAGGGTATGTAGAATTTTAATCAGGGCCATTTGGGTGATTTCTGTTATCATTATGATTTAAAAAGGTGTCAGACAACTATGTGATAATAAACGGCTTCATATGATCACTATCCTTCAATAAAATTATTTTTTTGCACGATCAGTCACATTTTCTAAATCAATGCCAAAATTTCACAATGTCTGCCAGGGTATGCACACGTTTGAGCACAACTGTATGTATTGTGTTTGTGTCTCTGGGTGCATGGCAGTTTAATCCATTCCTGGGGGGACACTAGAACATTATTCTCTAACCATATAGGACATGTACAATAAATGCAAATATTTTAAGAACTATTTTTAAAATGAAAACCTAGCATATGTATATCATTATGATCCAATACTAATAGGATGTGGTTTCAGGTGTAAATTCTATTTTTTTTTTTCCAACTGAAAACAGAATAGATGTAGAGAGAGAATGGTTTGCACGATCCATTACACAAGACCACCGGGGACAGAGGTCATGGGAAGTATGACAGCTATTCCTGATTCCATCTCGAGGAACAGATACTATTACACCACTGGGAGAGGACAAGGTAAAAAACAGTCCTAGGGAACAGATAAGAATAATGTTGTACTTCTGAACAATGATAACATCTGATTCACATTCTGTTCTTAAAAAACAAATTGGTGTAAAAGTAATGTAAAGGTTGTCAGGTTCTGTGTTGTGAATGAGGTTTGTTGGCAGTCTCTGACCTCAGCTGGAACATTAATGCTTGGGTCAACAGAATGAAAGCCAGTGATTCCTGGCTTCCAACCTGATAAGTGGATTCATAACTGGGTCACAAGTGCGTAGCAAGCCACTTCCCAGCCAACGAGCCACTCATTCTGTGCCACAGCCACAAGCCATTCAAAATAACCAATTGTAACTCAAAATCTGGATGATAAGAGTTCCAGCAGTACGTCTGGATTTATTTATGTGGATTATGTGAACTAAAAGAACTAAACTCGCTATTGCTGGAATCCTGACGCACCCTTGATCTTTCCAGCCTTGTGTTTAAAAGCTTTTCTGGGAAGCTCCTACCCTACCTGAGCAGAATGTTGTTCCCGCCTCCGATCCAGTACCAGAACTTTATTTTGTCTATCTCAATACAAAAAGAAAGCGTCCCGATCCTCCATTTGCTACTGAGCGCCGCAATTATGGAACAACCTCCCGCACATTTTCAAATCTTCCCCAAGCCTAAAGTCCTTTAAGAGATCCCTCTCTACATATCTCAAAACAGAATGCACCTGTCATGGTTGATTATATATTTCCTACCTGTTCTATGTCACATTTTGTATTTATTGTGTATTAATATTGTTTTTGTATTTTATTGTACCCTAATGTAACAATGCAATGTTTTGTGGACCCAGGACATACTTGAAAACGAGAGAAATCTTAATGTATCTTTCCTGGAAAAATGTTTTATAAATATTTTTTTTTTTTAATTTACAGTTCAGCCAAGCTGTAGTGCTTTGAATGTTGCGTATAGTTAGATAAGAATATAATTAACTGTTCATCTACACAGAAAAGGGATCAATTCCCCCTACTGTTCACAGCGACTTTCATTTTGCTCAAGCAGTAAATGCATTTTTATTTTATTTGTAGAAGAGGGAGATGTACTTCCTTCATAATATCATAGCCCAATCTACAGATAACTGGAGCAGTGCCTATGGACTACTGAGTGCCTACAGGTACATGGTATGTAACTCCAGCCCTGCCTAGATTCCCAGGGTGGCTGTAAAGCTCAGATTAGTGCAATTTATATTACACTGCCTGCCCGACCATTATAACCTTTAATGGAAAACCAACATTGTGTGCAACTGTAACGTGCAAACTAAGCTCGTTACTTGGAATCCTCATTTTGTACAGTCAGAAATGTCGAATATTCATGACACAGGACATCCATGCATTCTTCCTTTCTCCTTTTTACAGATGAGCAGTTATCTTCGTTTTGTTTTTTTAAGTATTTATGTCCTACTCCTAAAATGTTAAAATGGTGGGGAAATAGTGTCAACAACAAAAAGAACAGGAAAAATATAGAAAAAAAAAAAAAAATGTGAACACATAACATGTCTGCTAAAATTAGTGTTGCCTGGTTCATCCGAATCAAAATTCTTTAAATGCACACCGGACAAAGCCTTCTGTCCAGGATTTACCCATGGAGTCGGACTCATTAAATAATTCCCTGACTCCAGTACCTTCTGTTTGCGGTACCTCAGAATGGGTTTCCTGTCCCCACTGCGGATCGTCTCTCTCAATCCCAGCTTTTAATCACATGTGTCTCCGCTTTTAAACACCAGTGAAAATTCATTTCAATCAATTCCATGTCCTGGACTTTACAAATATAAAAAGTCCAAACGGTCTGTAATTTTCTCATAAAAATGCAAGGGGGAAGAATCATATTTCGGATCCTTCGTCTAAACCAGGGTTATCCAACCCTCGAGCCACATGTGGCTCTAAACTGCTAGTGATGCAGCCTGGTTGCCAGGCGGCGAGGGAGGCAGGGAGCACACTTGGCATCACTGGGTGCGAGATGGACCTGTGCAGCAGTAGCACAGAGCTCCCAGCCCAACAGTAACGACTGGTCACCAGGGACAGAGGATCCACTGCAGCACGGTAGGGAGGCTGCATGGATCTCTTAATTACTAAATGTGTGTGAATGTGATTTTTATGTATGTATGTATGTGTGGGTTTGTGTGTCTGTGATTGTGTGTATAGGTCTGCGATTGTGTGTGTGTATGTATGTGATTGTGCATACGTTTGTGATTGTATGCGTGTGATTGTGTGTATATCTGTGTGTATGTATGTGATTGTGTGCATATGTCTGTGATTGTGTGGGGGTCTTTGATTGTGTGTGTGTGTGCAGGGATGTATCTTCCGCGAGGCAAACAAGGCATCTGCCTTGGACGGCACTTTGCAGGGGGCGGCAAAAAAAGCCATCCCCAAACGCCCAGGCAGATCCCTTGTTTGCCTCATGTCCAGGGGGGCTCAAGAGCTGGCTGGCTGGCCACTTCTGAGCTCTCCCGAGGCAGGTGGCGGGCAGCGAGGGAGTATGCTCACCTGAGCTATTCCTGCTCAGCTCCCTCGCACGCCGCTTAATGAAGCTGGGAGCCGGAATATGACGTCGGTATCACTAAGCAGCGAACGAAGGGGCCTACTCAGCCTGTCCGCCCCCTGCCTGCCCGACCAGAAGCCCCACTGGACCGCAGGTAAGCAATCCGCTCTCTCAGGGAAATTTTTTTATAATTTGTGAGTGTTGGTGGAAATGTGTGTGTGTCTGTGAGTGAATGTGTGTGTGTATGTATGTGTCTGTAAGTGTGTATGTCTGTAAGTGTTTGTGTCTAAGTGAATGTGTGTGTGTCTGTGAGTGAATGTGTGTGTGTCTGTCAGTGATTGTGTGTCTGTGTCGGTCAGTGAGTGCGTGCATCTGTCAGTGAGTATGTATCTGTCGGTAAATGTATGTGCATGTTGGTCAGTGAATGTGTGTATGTGTCGGTCAGTGAATGTGTGTACGTGTCGGTCAGTGAGTGCGTGCGTCTGTCAGTGCATGCGTCTGTCGGTGAGTCTGTCAGTGAGTTTGAGTTTGTCAGTGTGTGTCCGAGTAATAGTATGTGTCTGTCTATCAGTGTGTCAAATCAGTGAGTGTGTGTGTATGTCATTGTTTGTCAGTGTATATGAGAGTGCCTGTGTCTCAATGAGTGTATGCATCTATCAGTGAGTGTGTGCGTCTGTCAGTGAGTGTGCGACTGTCAGTGAGTGAGCATCTGTCAGTCAAAGTGCGGCCTTGACAGGAAGGGGTGGGGAAAATTTAAATTAGGAGGGGTGCCAGAGCACCATACTGCCTAGGGCAGCACAAATCCTAAATACACCACTGTGTGTGTGTGTGTATCTGTGGTTGTGTGTGTGTATATGTGATTGTGTGTATAGGCCTGTGGTTGTATGTGTGTGTATGTCTGTAGTTGTATGTTTATGTATGTGTGTGTATATCTATGATTGTGTATGTATGTGACTGTGTGTATAGGTCTGTGATTGTGTGTATATGTTTGTGATTGTTTTTGTATGCCTGTGTTTGTGTATCTGTGGTTGAGTGTTTGTGAATGTGATTGGGTTGTCTAGGCCTGTGATTGTATCTGTGTGTGCGGGTCTGTGATTGTGTGCACGTGTATATCTGTGATTATGTGTGTATGTATGTGATTGTGTGTATAGGTCTGTGATTGTATGTGTGTGTGATTATATACACAGGCACACAATCAGAGACCCACACACACACACAATCACAGACCTATACACACAATCACATACATACATACACAAACAACCACAGTGTGTATATCTCTGATTATGTGTGCATACCCTTATTTGGTATCCTTACATATGGCAATCCCACATAAGAAAAACAAATAAGGGAGTTATCTACTATACAACTGAGAATTAAGAAGAGGGCTTTTAAAGTTTTATTACATATATGCATTACATAGTTATATAGCTGAAAAGAGACTTGCGTCCATCAAGTTCAGCCTTCCTCACATTTGTTTTTTGCTGTTGATCCAAAAGAAGGCAAAAAAAACCAGTTTGAAGCACAATTTTGCAACAAGCTAGGAAAAAAATTCCTTCTTGACCCCAGAATGGCACTCAGATTTATCCTTGGATCAAGCAGTTATTACCCTACATTCACTATATTATATATTTGATGTGTGGTTTAAGACAATTCCTCTTCGCTCAACGTGGCCCAGGGAAGCCGAAAGGTTGGACACCCATGATCTAAGCCCTAAGAAATTTTTCTGGTTGTCAATTTTTTTTTTTTTATCTAATCTATAAAACTGTCACTTTTTGAAGCCGAGAAACACGCTGCCCTATGAAATTAAGTTTGAAAAGGTGATTAAAATAAAATATATATTTTTAAACAGTTCATTTTGGATCT